>OY735228.1:8689827-8832327 GCA_963457665.1 Thysanoteuthis rhombus | reverse complement strand
GATATATACCTTGTAAATCTTGTATTTATATATAACTGTATATATTAACGGTACTCAAAAATTAACAGTTTTTCTCAGTCCTCGTAATGGCCTGAAGCATGGCTGAAAGCACCCAATATCAGACTTTTGGACAATATTCATATTCATTAGATCCAGACTCTTGTATGTAAACAAGAAAAAGTGACTAAAATCTTTTTAATCAATTCAAAGATGTATCACTGGAGAATTGCTGCCGAAATAAACATCATTTTATATATATATATATATATATATATATATATATATATATATATATATATATATGTAGATGAAAATGACTATTGGAAGGCGAAGAGAAAAATGCAAGAAATAGGTGTTACATCTCAAAATTTTTTATTATTCCGTGGGGGTAGTTTGTAAATATTTCTGTGTTTGGTTGTTTAGTAGGCACAGGGAGGGAGGTGCTTGTATCTGTGTATATTACCCTTATTTACACAGATACAAACACCTCCCCTCTTGGTTCTACTAAACAACCACACACAGGAATATTCTCATTCCCTTCTTCAGCATCAAACATGTAAACGGCAAATTTTTCTCTGTGACCCACTTTAAATATTTTTTTTTGGAAAAGATTGTTGGCCCCCGCCGAAATGCATCAAACTATGTCAATGGAATGATAAAAAAACAAATTTTGGGATCTAACACCTATCTCTTGTGTTTTTCTCTTCACCTTCCAATTGTCATTTTCATCTACATTCTGTCAGATCACTTCACATCCATAATACAAACATATGTATATATGTATATATATCCTGCTGTAATACAAATGTTTGACCTGGAGCAGGAGAATGACATATCCATTAGGCCATGGTTCTGCTCTTTAAATATAGGGTCAAATTAACTTGGAAAGACTAAGTGAAGAGGATGTTTTTAAATGTTTGTAATTACTTATGCACTTTATATTGATTATGAGTCTATGACCTGTAGCCTCATCAATGGTTATCATAATGTATAGCAACTGATGGCTGCAACTGATACTAGTAGTGCAACAGGATAGGAAAGGGGAGAATGAAAGTTAGGTAATTTGATAAAAGGGTAGGAAAGGAGAAAAGAAAGTTTGGTTCTTTAATTAGAGGGTAGGACAAGAAAGTGAGGGTTCTAAACTCAAGTAGGAAAAGAGTGGAGAGAAAATAGGTTGTTTAAAAAGAGGGTATGAAGGGAGAGGAGGAGAAAAACGTTAGGTAGATCAATTAGAGGGTAGGAAGGGAGAGGAGAGAAAATGAAATCTCATAGTTTGAAAAGGGTACAAAGGGATAAGGGGGGAAAAAAATTAGGTAGTTTAATAAGAGGGTATGCAGGGAGAGGAGCAGATGGCTTGTACTCATACTGTAAGTGTGAGAGATACTGCTCTTATTATAAACTAGCATATACCCATAAACAATGACAGGGTTATTCGTGTATCAATTGGCACGAACGAGCTTAAGTTTTAGTTTTAGAAATTCAAATGTTCTAATCTGTTTTACTCTATTCAAGCTGCTTTAAAGTGTAATGGAACACGAAGTCTTGAAACAAAATGTTTTGTAAGAAAAAACATTGATATTGTGCAGCACAAAAAAGTCAAAGGAAGAAATTTAAATATATATATACATATATATATATATATATATATATATATATATATATTAAAATATAGCTTATTTCATTACAAGAAAATGTTGCATATCATTTCATTAAAAAAAAAATTGGAAAAAATGTACGGTCAAATTTGACAAATCTAGTATTTTTAAAAAGTATTTTTTGTTTTATTTCAGTTTCAAATGCCCAGCTTTTCTGTGATGTATACTTCATTGTTATATTACAACAGCCTATCTCATTTTATTACAACCCTTTATTTGTTTTATTACCTATGGTAACCTATTTCACGTGGACCAATCCATTATAACTTTGAATTGAAGAGGACATACAACCAAAAAAATATGCAATTAAACATACCAATTTGCATACATGGCTTTTATATAGATAAAAATAGGATGATTTGATATTTTTTTTTTTTGCTGAACGTTGAAATATTCAAGTCCTGATTAATCGTTTCCATTTAAAGCAGGACCATCTTATCACATGGGCACACTGAGCACTTGCCCGGGAGCCCCACGATTTTAGGGGCTTTGAAATTCAACTTGAAAAAAAAAGTTACGATTTGTATTAAAAAGCAGACATTGAGAACCTTCTCTAAACTTACAGTTTTCAAATCAGTCTAGTTGGCTGGATATATATGGATCACACATAAAGGCTACAATGTTGAAATGTTCACTTTTGACCCCCCCCAATGGGTTTTTAGAGGGGCGATTCAATTTACAATGTAAGGTTATGCTGAATTGGACCCAGCAATATTTGTGGACCTTCTTAATGATCACTGCCCAAGAAAAGGCGAGAGAACTAACTTATTAATTGATCACCCCTTTTTCCAATTTTTTAACAGATCACTGGCAACATGCTGCCGAAAGACATTGGTCTGGTAAGAGTTTCCATTGAGTGACTGACTAAACCTGTTTGAATTAATGCTCAAATCAATTCTTGAAACTTTATTGAATCTTTGTATCAAATCAGGGCCAGCACCAATGGCTTAGACACCAAATCCAAGTACATTACAGGACTCATTTTTGAGACCTGGATCAAAGGTTGGCTAATCTGAAGAAGGAAAAAAAAATGATAGTTTTTGGAATTAGAACTTTAGTCACAACTGTGACCAATCAAAGTCAATTATTTTTTTTCTATAGGTGCTCAGATAGCATGTCTTTGTGAAGACATTTACTGTCATGGTTTGTAAGGAGGACGTGTGCCATCATGTTTGTGTGTGTGTGTGTGTGTGGGTGTGACTTTTTTCAATAGACAAGCCCGTAAGTCAGCCCATATGCACTAGTTCTTTCCTTGTGTTAAAATCTAGCAAGAACAGTGTTGCCAACTTTATTTTCAAGTTTACATCTAAAATCGAATCAGAAAATATCTTCAACACCTAGAAGTATCTAGATACTCCTGATATCCAAAAATTTAGAGAATATATTACATACTATTAGTATATTCTAATATAAATCCAATCATCAACATTTATTTCATTAAAATGTTATTTATTTCATATAAAATATTACTCATTTTATTAATATGAACGGGTTGTACTTTTTTATCACTGCCATTACCTGCCACACATTAAAGAAAAATTATACCTGTTGTAATAATAAGAATGATTAAATATATTCAAAAAAAAATTTCATTTTATTTAAACTACACAAATATATAATATTAAAATATTTCATTAACAAGGGAGATTGTTTATGTTTGAGAACTAGTAGTGTTAAGAAGTGGTAGGGATAGTTTTGGGGTTGAAATATTTCATTATTGTGTGGCAGGAAGTGGTAGGGATGCCACTATGAATTGAATAAAAACATTATTTATTTTATTAAAAATCCAAATTGCAAGATGCAACCAAAAATATGTAGATTTAGATGAAAAACATCTAAATTGACAAGACTGAGTAAGGGACATAACTTCAATTTTCGGTATGTCAGTCCGTCAATGTAGGCAAACCGACCAGCTCTGGTGTTAGCTGAGCTATCCGCTCTTCGAGTGCTTTCTAATTTAAATATATTCTAATATCTGATTTCAGTTGGAATCAATATTTCCATGTGTCTGTCAGTTCGATGAAAAACGCTCACATGATAAAAGCCTACAGTCATAAATGCACTCGGAAAAAAAAGGTTGGCTTATTCTTTTTGAGCTTTTTGTTGTTGGGAATTTTCGTGTGGGCTCCTTTCATATGAGTATCTTTCTGGCCACCTTAAATGCCACTTTTTTCAAAAACTAGATGAAAAGCAGTCCATGTATAACCACGATTTAAGGGGAGGTAACTGTGCTTTTTCATATTCTGGACCATACATAATAAGAAACATTTCTTGAAAACTGCCCTAAATTTAATCAATTTTTTCTTGTCCTATTCATTGAAAACCTCTGGAGATATTGAGATATGTAACAGACAAATATTGGGGATTTCTATATCAGTGACTGTTCTCTCAATGTATAAAAAAATATCTATCAATCAAAAAAAAATGTCTGGTCCCACTCCAAAACTGAATCTTTTAACCCATGGCCCACCATTCCATGAGATGTCATTGGAATTTATTGAGAACTTCTGGAAATGTTGGGTGAGCAAACAGACAAACATGATTCAATGCATATACCTCTTCCAACTTCATTGTCAGAGGTAAATTGATTAATTAATGCAAACGCACCGAATAGAAATATATAGCGATGAAGTGGTTTCCCTTAATAGCAAAATTTAACACTGAAGAATTATTTATACTTGAAGCCAAAATTAGAGATAAAAGCTAACAATCAAAGAGCTTTACGGATAACTTCTTGTTTGTATTGTTCAAGCAACATTTCAGCCGATTTATACTAAAACCTTCATCAGGTATCATATGAATTGACCGGAACATTGTGAACAATATAAGCAACACTCAATAGAAATTACCACATGACCAACATCTTTTTGCAGCATACCATGTTTGGGGTGATCAATTGAAAAATTGGAAGATCAATGAATAAATTACTTTTCTTGCCTTTTGTTGGGTGGTGACCACTAAAAAAAGTCTAAATTTTAAAAAATTATCTGCAAACACTACCGTGTATAATCTAAGGGACTAATTTAGCATAAAATTACATTGTAGATTCAACCCTTTAATAAAAACCTATTTGCAGGGGGATTTTCAAAAAATAAAAAAAGCATTTTTTCTAGGCATAATAAGGAGAGAATGTTTAAATTTCCTGCCCTCTAGCTTCAATGGTAAGGCAATGGAAATCCACAGAGGTGGGAGATACAGACGGGGACATTTGCCCCCCCCCCATCAAGCCCTCTCACCTAAGGAAGCCAGGGATCAAAGGGTCACGATAAACAGAGTCAGATTAGGGAATTAGTCCTTTATTTGATAACTGACATTAAGATATATCTCTTCTCCCTTACCGAATGTATCCCCCTCTCCTGAATATAACCTTTTGCCTTTCCCGCGGAGGAGCAGTGGGCACCCGTGGGTAAGGTCTGTATGTGCAACATATTCATAGTCAGCCAGACCCACTTAAAAACAGAAGAAACCTATGTTAATGCTGACAGTTTTGGTAAATGGTTTTTAAGAAGACATTAAAAAAGCCTCTTTGAATGTTTATAACCTTTCTCAAAATTATATATTTAAGCATCTCTAAAAGCCAACATCAGGAAACTGAATTGGAAATATTTTGCAAAATCCATCTATTTCTATCAATAGGTCCCAGAATTGGCTTGAGATACAATCATATTGGAGGTTATTATGAACGCACAAAGAGAGACAAATTTTCTATACATAAAACAATCAGCTCTGTCTGTCTGTCTGTCAGTGTGTCCCTCCCTCCTTAGACATTGGTGCAGCTCAATCAAATTTGGTATGCATACTTAGTGGACTTGGGGTTAGAACTTGAACTAATTGGTTTTAAGTCCCAATTTTTTAAAGGCTTTGAGGGGTTCTATTAACAGTATAACTATAGTGCAAAACTGAAAACATGACTTTCTGTTCATGAGCAAAACTCCGCCAACTTTGGTATGCATACTTGGTGGACCCAGGGGAAGAACTTCTAGGTCTATTTGGTTTCTCAAAATAAATTTCTTAAAGGGTCTTACAGAGGTGTTCTATTTACATTGTGACTATAATGCAAACTAACTGAAAACCACCCCATTGGCCAGTGTTCAGCTAGTTCATTTTTAAAAATTTCGAAGTTCCTCAACTTTTGGATTTCAACTAGTTATATAGATGCTATTTACTAAAATTTTTGCCATTCATTTCCAAACTAGATAATACTCATAGAGCGCATACCTCAGCCAAACTCTGTACTTTAACTAAAAAATGAAAATGAAATATCAAGAAATAGGAAAGAGAATGCAAAAATAGCAATATGTACAAGTATTGAGTTACTTCCCTTGAAATTCAAATTTAGTCAAGTGTTTACCTCTAACCTATCCTCATGCAGTGTACTAAAAGTATTTCTCAATCAAAAACAACTGCCAGGATCCACCTTAAAATCTGATCACATCTTCTGTAGCTCGATGCCTACCTTTCCACAAAGTTTCATTGAAAATCATTAAGTATTCGTGGAGATATCATGTGGACAGACAGCCAGACACGGGTGAATAGATAACCATATATTTCAACGAATAAGACGACAGTTGGAGGATAAAAAAAAAACGCCCTTAAAAATGGGGGTAGTCCTACTGGCTGAAAATAAAAGCGATGAGCAAAAACCATGAAATTCAGACTGAAATTGGGGTCTCGTCTTATCTTAAGGTCACCTTATCTGCCAAAATATATGGTATATCTTGCCAACTTTGTAAGCAGAGGTGATAAAATGACACAGTTAATTTATGATATTGAATTTTTAACAGAGATTTATTTTTTGCTATAATTGTAGCCTATCAAGTTTTAAAGTTGTTAGTGAGCTGATATGTTGGTACTTGTTTTCTGGGCTTGTCGCCCCCAAAAATGTCCAAAATATTCCAAATGAACTTCAAGTTTCAAATATGGAAATTTAAGCAGAGTTTCTCATTACCAACGAATTTGTTTATGCAAATAATTTTTAGAGAAGAAGCCACTTATTGAGACAAGGACTCTTGGATGAAAATAATCAGCTGATCACATTAAGTGAAGGATTTATAAAGGGACCTGCTTATTGAGATCAATTTGGGATAGGGTCTTTTAGGTAATAACCTGGTGATAATATTGAGCAAAGGATATAAGGAATTGGAACAATTTATATTCATTGTTGTATATTTAATTTCATGCTATTAAATTCATTGTTATAAATAACTTTAAATCTTAAAAAAAAAACAGTTAATCCCTGTGAATAAAATTCATGGATGGATTAGAATTCCTTTGAGATTATCTTTTTAGAAAAAACTACTGATTTCATAAGTGTCAAATGTTTCAAATGGTTGGTAAGAAATTTTCTAAATCAACAAAATTGTTACCTTTAAGTGGAAGAATCTATTGTTACAGACAGAGAAATATATAATGAACTGAGTGATATTTATCAAAGTAGAATGTTGGTGGATGATATTGTAGTGGCCCCTATATTTTTAATTAGGAATTAAATACAAAACTCTTCTTTTAGCTAGATATCCAAAACGTCACTTCCTCTGACGACCCCTATAAAACCTCTGGATGCACATGGTCCAGTGCTCATTAGCTCCAGCACCCCTAGCTGGTTAGGCTTCTAGCCCCGGCCTTTGCAGCTGGCCACTCTCTTTCCTTCTTCCTAAGATCGTTGTTTCGCCAACCCACTGGCCGATCCAATCTTAACCACCATCCTCATTTCAGAGAACACGCATGGATAAAACTCCCTGTTCTATGTCTTTCATAGTCTGTTCGTCGTGAGTCTAACAGCGTCTGAGAATAGCCCTCAAGTTAACTCACTTACTAGGCAGTAAAGCTCACACACTGAATCCAGTTTCCACGTATCTGGGAGAAATCCAACCATATGGAATCCACGCATTCAGACAACTCCGACGCCAGCACTATTAAGACAAGAGAACTCCCACCTTTACTATCTCTTCTCCTAACATTACTTCTCACGATCGATTGTGTCTATGTTATACTTACATGTACCTCACCTTTATTCTTGTATTAAACGTAATTCTCTTCTCTGGCCATAATTCCTGTATATGTTCATTCCTTTTTATTTCAATGCACGTCCAACTTCATACTTGGTGTGCATTCCATTCCCTTCTCTTCGTACAGCTTCCTTCATTTCACAGCTACAGGGCCGCGGTGCACTACACATCACCCACGCGGATCCCAAATCATCGTCTCTCAACAATCCATTGCTGTTCGGATTCAACAGTAGACACTACGTGCAAAAACATCTTATCAGTAAAATTGTTACCTTTAAGTAGAAGAATTCATTGTTACAGACAGAGGAACAGAAAAAAGAACACTGTGTTCATTACATAAGTAGAATGTTGGTAGGAGATATTTTCATCAACAAAATTGTTACCGTTAAGTGGAAGGGTCTATCACTAAAGACAGAGAAATAGGGAAAATTCACAGTTATAATATATATAGAAGATTGACTTTTTTCAATGTGTATCAGATTAATTTGAAATAAAATGTATGGAACCGACTGATTTTGATAACAATAACCGTTTGAAAACATTGTCTGTGATTATAATAAACAGCTCCCAATCTATTTAATTTTCCAATCTCTCTTCATCTCTCTTTCTCTCTGTCTTTTCACAAATATTTGAATACTTTCTTTTTGTCTGAAATTCAGAGATCAGATATTCTTATCATCCATTTCTCTGGTGAGCATCCCCATGTTTGTTGTTTGTATCATAGGTCCCAACCATTTTTGCACCATAGACCAGTTTAAGTGGCTAATACCATCAATCTCATTTCTAAAAAGGTTTATCTGACATATCGAATCACCGTAGCCCCCCCCCCCCCAAGCTCAACCAACCAGCCAAGTGAGCTACAGATTCTTCCGTTTTTGCTCATCTGTGTCTATTTATATGAGGGTTTGACTCACATGATCACATTTTTTGAATTACAACCTTAAGAATTTGCATGGGTACTATGCTGAGTACCATCTAAAAACAAGCTTTTTTTTTTAAAAAGTGCTTTTTGGGGTCTCTATGGTCATTTTGGACCAACATTCCCCAAATCATGTGTTCACATTTTTTTAGATAATTTTGGATAAAAGATCTATTTTTAGATAATGTTATGTTATTTCTTTTTAGATAATTAGTTCTGGTACATTTACAGCTATGGTGATTCATTCATGTGAGGAACGGATATTTAAGGTCAAGATCCAAGGGAATAAATTTGTTTTTATTCAAAATGAGAATAAAAGATTATTGATATAATTTTCATGCTTAATTACAATGGTAGGTTCTGTTTTCCTATACAAGTCAAGCTGTGAATATGTGAATATCCATAGGGAATAAGGAAAGGTGTGACTGACTCGTATTGTTTCCTATAGACAATCGTATTGTTTCTTCATGGTTTTATGACTCAATGGTTGGGGAGACCGGATTTACATAACAATGTTTTGTCATTGTATACTACCTTCCTTGTGTCACCTCTGATAAGCTTCAGAGAGTTTTGAATAGAACCACTTAGGAAGAGATATTATTCTCATCCCTTGTTTATCATATTGTGTTCTTTCTAGGGATTGAACTCATGACTCCTGTTTGACAATCTTTGTGCTCAGCAGACCTCTCTAATAGCCTTGAGTTATAACCAAATTGTACTTGAAGCAATGTTGAGTCTACTCAATATCTAGATGTGTGACTGGAAATATCAGAGACCATAGACAGCCTCCCCTGGTGATCCCGTTAATCCTTTTAAAGAGGAGACCGATTTCTACACAATGGTCAACATCACAAACCAAATGCCTACCATTCACTACACCCCCACCCCTGAACCTGCAATTTAGCCTGGCTTCAAGCAACAAGAAATGGAAGAATAGCCTTCAGAACTGTGCCTATTAAGACCAATCATCTGGCTTAGGTATGTTGGGAACATTTTTTTTTAAAAATGCATGTATGCAAATTTGGATTCCAAAATATGAATATTCATATATGTAATCATGTGACAAAATCTAGGCACTTAAAGACAAGCAGTTTCCTTTTTTGCCAAAAAACTTCAGAGATGTGAAGACTCGAGAAAAATTTCTGCTAGGCCCCCTCTTCATGCAAAAGGCTGTCCATAAAAACCATCAGACATAAAGCCAATGACAGCAATTCTTAGCCCCAACACCAGAATCAATAAGATGAGGACCCTAATAAAGAAAAGATCAAACTAGACCTAACAAAAAACTATGCTGATAGAAAAATATTTCAGTTAGATTTGAAATTCTCAAGGTAAGGAATAGCCATCAATTTTTTTTGTGCACACACTCCACTTTATCTCCATCTGAACTGTTATCTCATCCCAGCACGGGAAAACTAATAAGATTCGGAAAAAGAGAACAACCTTATTCAGAGAACTTTACTGGTGTATATGTTCTTCAAACATAACCAAATTTCAGACATTATACAGTTGACTTATCAATATTTCTTTTACTAATTTGTTGTTACAAAATAAAATATATATTGTTTATTGTTACACACAACATCAGTGTTGAACAACTGTAGCCACCAAAGGTGGTGAAGAGTTCTCCTTTTTTTACATGCGTGTGTGTTTGTGGGTTCCAGTACTCATGGTCATACTGTTTTGTCTGCAGACTTCAAAATTGGTTTCAGTACTCCATTAGACTCTTCTAAAAATGTTTTGATTTTTGATTTCAGGAAAAGAAGTTTCCCGGACCTTTTGGGGCCTTTATTTTGACAGGTTTATTAATAACATTTAGATTCTCTAGAATCTAATATTCTTTTACTCTATTGTAGACATTTTGAAAAGGTCAGTGAGGTCATATATAGAATTTAATCAATGGAATTTTTTTCCTTTTTTTTTAACACGACTTCAATTTTTGACTTTTCTTCTTTTGTAAAAACGAGATTCTTAGTCCTTCACCCTACCATTGAGTCAAATATTACTACTAACTTTAGATTATGGCATTGATGACTATCTTGGCCATTAACACATAGGATAAATTCAATTTATTGTTATTTGGCTTTTGGTAGATTCTATCAAGGAGTCATAAAAATGGTGAGCCGTTTCATCAAATGTGAGCATGCATTCCACGAGGTATTTCCACATTCTAGAACAAAGAACAATCAAAGAACAGTGGGTGGATGGGGGGTTTACACAACCAGAATGTTGTGAATAGATAAACGTGTAGACCGGAAAAATTTGTCAGACAATACCATACACAATGAAAATAGAGAGATGGAAATCAGATTGTGTTTAATTTGTTTTTAAAAATTGATATTTGTGACTTTTTGAGTTTGTTTTTTTTAAATAATATTTGAAAATTTTTAAATGTACATAGTAAACAGTTCTTTTCACCTCCCACTCCAGTCAACAAACATTCATCCTCTCCAATACGCTCACATCCCCTCTAAAGTCCCCACTGCTTCTTAACAGCAGCATACAGCTCAGCAGGGTATAAAGCAGTCACAAAAAAAAATGTGCCCAAGTTAGCATGAATCGGTGATTATCAGAAGTAATTTGCTGAAAACCTCACCATGAGACACATAGTTTCACACACAACATTTCATGGGGTTATGTCATGTGGTGCCTGCAGAAAGCTGTCACACGGAGACACAGAGAGACTTTTGGTGAATTATAATGATCGTTTTCCAATGTCTAATTTTGAGTGGATTTGATTTTTGGTCTTAAACTCTGCTGTTAGTTGTAATTGGCGTCAAAAAACTATAGATGTCTTAAGTTGGTGCTTTCCAGTTTTTTTTTGTTTTTGTTTTTTAAAAGGGATAAAAAACACTTTTGTTGATACAATAGCTTTGTTTAAATGAAGGGCAAATCAATTTCACTTGGGTTCATTCAATTTCCAAGTCTTGAAGTTCTCCAAAGTTTTCTTTGTCTTTGATTTCAAAATCTCTTTTTTGTAAATTTCACATATCATTCTGGCAGGAGCTTGCATCAACTGAATTATCACCATAAGCCTCAGTAATCCATTGTTTTGGCTTCTACAGCTATTCTTCCCAGACTGAACATAAAAAATGAACATTGGTGAACGTGCGTTTTATATCTAGTCATGATTTTCACCAAAATAAAATCAAACAATCAATTTTCAAAGCTTATGGCTCTGTCTCGGCAGATGTTCTTAGCAGCTTCAGGACTATGCCTGGGTGCTCAGTACGGAGGAAGCGTTATTCTACCAAAAGAGAGGAGAGTCCAATACGTTTTAAGATCAACATGGCTGCAGGAGATACCTCTCCAGCTGGTTATTTCATCTGGTACCAGATGGTCATCTATATGAGAATAAGTGTATCCAACATGATTCGACTGCAACGAAAACTTTAGCACACAGACACAAAATGACATTGTTACACTTGGGTAAATACATGTCCAGTGGCATGGAACCTTAATTGATTGAACATCATTATTAATCAAATATTTATGACTTCTTTTTACTTTCATCATAATTGTTTTTTTTTTCAATCAGTCTGAATCCAACCCCAACAGTGAGTAAACAGCAACTGAACGGAAAATAAGAGAATATTTTGGGAGGAGGTTTTTGAAAACCAATTTGCTGAAACCTTCAACTGGGCTGGGATTTGAACCCATACACATCATCTGATAAAGAAAATCAAAAAAAAAAATGTTTTGATTAAATATGTTATCCATCACTTTTTCTTTTGTCAAATGCCTTCTATTGAGTTTTGACTTCATTTTCGTATGTAACAACGGATGACAATAACCAGACCCAAAACCAGTGATGTCATGTATGAATAACAGTGATACAGTGACATACACAAAAACTGATGACGAATTCACTCCCACAGCATAACTCTGGTCGACTCGTTTTGCCAATCCCATTTACAAGTACTACTAATAAAGGAGTTGAAATGGTACACATAGTTTTGGATTAATATTGTACAGAGAATTCTGTTTTGTTCACTTTTTTTATTTTAATGAAGTCAGATAGTCTGAATCTAGCACAGCCAAGCTGCTTCTTTTTTGCATTTTAAACTTCAAATAAAAATGGTATAACTTGCTGAACAACCAAATATTTTAACACTGCCTTTGCATTGAAGGATAATGGTAGGGATTTCAACCATGTAATGTTCTGTGTATCATTGCTGCAGCAAGGGAAGGAACTCATGTTGGGATTCATAATTGAACCATTTTTTTTTTTTTTTTTTTTAATACTTTGGCTGACCATAAAAATACATCGATAGTCTTCAAATGAAGGGGAGAGAGAGAGAGATCAGTTCTTCTACTGCCATGGGGCAGCAGCCTATAGACCGTCCTAACTCATAGTCAAGGGTCCTCTTCCTAGAAATATCTCTTCTACTAAATTGACTTACCCTCATCTTCTACCTGACACCGGAATTAAATGCTCTACCCATTTCTCTTCTAATTTCCTCCTTTTGTTTCTCATGCAACTTGACTAACAATCCATCTTTCTTAGTTCCGCCATCAGAAACCTTATTCACCATTCCTTTTTTTTTCTATCAACCCCTTTTCACTTTCTTTCTCCAAATGTCTTTTTAATTAAGTGGCTGTAACTGGCAATCTATCTGTAGAGGCAGGGGGTTAGGTATCCTTTTGGTGCCTGGAAAGGGTTATATATAACCATGCAAAAAGTGTCTTTAACAAAAGTGTTGAATTAGAAATAATATAAAATATTTAAGAATAAAAATGAAGTACTCAACAGTCCCCAAC
This sequence comes from Thysanoteuthis rhombus, assembly GCA_963457665.1. Taxonomy (NCBI): domain Eukaryota; kingdom Metazoa; phylum Mollusca; class Cephalopoda; order Oegopsida; family Thysanoteuthidae; genus Thysanoteuthis; species Thysanoteuthis major. The sequence goes on along the minus strand of OY735228.1, from coordinate 8,818,984 downwards.
AGCCCTCATATTGAAACAGAATGCATTATACTGAATCAAGGCTTAAGCATTTCTATCACTGTCAACTTCCTATACCATTTCTATACCGCTCTGTTTAGTCATTTTCTACATAAACAAAATATTTCAGGCGGTAGGGAAGCGAGAAATAGAACAGACTGTGTTCAGAACCTGCGACTGTTTCTGTTAAAAAAAAAAAAAATGATTAATTCTTGTTGGAATTTTGTTAAACGGGGTGTATCAATCATCATGTTTATGGTTGGAGTATTTTCCTTGATGAAGGCCAAAGGGTACACAAACCAAATGTTGTGAAATAATAGACAGCATAAACAAGGAAAACAGTCTGATATCACACAATGAAATATTCAAAAATATGTTTCCAGTTGATTTTTCAAGTTAATCCCGGTTAAAACGTCAGAAACAAAAATAAATAATCATGGCATCAAAAATGAAGGGAAAAGTATCGTCTGAAATGCAATATGGTTTACTTACTAAAGAAAACGTTCATATTAAGTGATTACATTAGTTATAAACACTGTTTAGTTTGCTTTGATTTTTCTATCTCGATATTCGATTTTTTAAAATGGAATATGACATAGTTTGACGTGAAAAAGAAATAATTTCTTCTATTTCATCTAATTATCCCTGCCTTTTATTATAAGTGTTCCTAACAAAGAAGGAAAGAAAGCAGTCTATCTCTTTAACCCCCCCCTCTTCAGATCACTTAATTTCTAACAAACTCATTCATATCTGATCTTAGAGAATTTCTGCCGTTTTTAGAATTGTCAGCTTATGTTGTACTTGAGAAATAAAAGGCGAAATTAAATATTTGCGCTGTTGAGATTAGATCATTTTATTTGGATGGATTTTGAGTAAAGACCGTATGAGCTAACATTTTCATGTATTTTAAAAACAATTTTTTTGACTTACAATTTCAATAAAATGAATAGGAAATATGTGAACCAAAATGAAATGTAAGATTATCATCTAACTATTTACTTACTTATTTGAAAAATTTATCCACAAAAATTCAGTGAGGTAAAATTGAATCTTATCTTCCTTGATTCTTTCCAGAGATAACAGTCTTCAATTCAATGTTTTTAAATCAGTTGTGGTAAAATACCCCAAAATACTATGAGAAAGAAATCATCATCTTAAAAACTAAAATAGATAATGATATATCAAGTTTAATAGAATCATTTCTATCATAACTGCATTGAAAATGAGGAAAGATGGACTTGTCAGAAATTAATGTAGCTGTTACTGATAGATAGAATAGATATTATAAATGATAATTTTTACTGCATTCACAGAAAAATATATAAACTATTAATGTTAATTTCATTGCAATGAAATAAGGGGGAAGATAGTTTATAGTCAACCTTTTACAGTAGGTGCATAAGTTTTATAAGCAGACAGGGCTGTTGAATTATATTCTTTTGTACAATTAGCATATCATTTAGCCATTATTATATGAATACAAATTTATTGAAGAGTTGAATTTATTGTTGTATATTTACCTAATTACTTATATAACAACAATAAAATACTTTCAAAGATAGATATATATTGATTATATTCAGCACCTTTCTTGCAAAATTTGGTTCTTTTTAAGTGGCCATTTTGGTACTTCCTTTGAAAAGCTTTTGTCAGTCATGAGTACAGATTGTGTAGAATTGCCAATACTTCAACATTAGATTGGAGTTTCATTTCAGGGTTATCTCCCTTTAGAAAGTTAATACAGAACACAAACTGAAGACAAATTTCTAGAACATTTTATTCATTTACTAACAGATCAATAAAAATATGTAGGGGCTCGTTGCCGATCCTCTTTGATGCCATACTCATCCATTAAATCTTGTTCAAATGTCTTCAATTTGGGTTCAAAGGTGATTTTGGTGAGAGCAGCTTCAGTTGTATCTTTGGCAGTTTCTGGGAAAGGAAAAAAAAATCATTTTCAAGTTTCAACTCAATTTTTGGTCAAGATTTGATTAAGCAGGATATTTGATGAAAAATAGAGAAAAAAAAATGTTATGCTATTATAATTTTGCGCTTCCAATCCATAATATCTTATGCAAGTTTGTCAGTTTTGAGAAAAGAATATTGTTAGGTTTTCTGAGGTGTAGGCGGGTCATTCACCATGAACTTGAACTGGGCACATACTGAGATTGATGTATATGGTTGGTAAGAAAACGGCAGCCTTACTTTGTTAAAATAGCGGCTGAAATACTCCAAAGCCTTTGTACATATTGCAGAAAGTACATGCCCTTTGAGTCATTATGGCGATATTGTGTGGATACACAATCAGACAGGTACAAGGGAGTAACCAAATACATCTCCAACTTTGGGAGTAAATAAAGACCCTAAAGAAATTGAAATTTACAAACATCAGGTATATCAGGAAATTAATTTTGATCAGTATTGGCACGATTTAGTTTAGTGATTATTTCTATGTTAATCAGATCAAAATGATTTTATATGCAAATCTGACTTGAGTATCTTTGTAAAATTGCAAAATCTGTCTTAAAAAGACACAAAAGACCATTTACCTTTGAAGTCAAGAGTGTTAACGCCATCTTCAGGATCCGCATATTGAGCATCTCGACTTAGTGGAATTATTCGACCTGTACGAGTCGCTACCCGAACCTTTTCACCCTCTTCTGTGTATCTCCATTGGACTGAAGTGGGTTTTCTTTTAAAAAAAAAAGATCAAAAAGTATAATCACATTTGAATCTCACAATATCAAATTTTCAACATCTAGATAATAACATATGGGAAAAAAGGTAAAAAAATGATACAAATTTGGTAGGATTGAATTAGAGCAGACTTAATCAGATAAAGTATTTTTTTGTATTCTCTAAATTCATTGCAAGTCAACACACCTTAAAACTTGAAATGTAAGGGAGATAACTCAGTCATATGAAAATTCTGAAAGAATGTTACAGGTTGCTTAATCCAGTGTTTTTTATACTGATTCATTCATCCTTGAGTCTTTAACGCGATATTTAATTTACGCACTGCTAAATGTTCTCATGTTTTTAATCCCTTTCATCTTATTCTCCCTAGTGTATAATTCTATACATAATTCAATCATATCGAGGTCTCCACTATAAGGTTATATCAAAGTAAATTTGGGAAATATCCTGCATCTTTGAAATGAGAAAACCATAAAGAAAAATACATCAAATTTCTAGCTTCAATGTCTTTAAAAATCAATAAGAGCTCATTGACTGCTTTTTTCAAGTATAGAAAAAATATATAAATGTTTGATTAGATTATGTTCTTTATCCTTCATGTTATATTCATTTTCATTTAGCCATGTAGTTTCATTCACCAGTTCGAGAAACACTGGTATAATCTTATAAGGTTTTTGGAGTGCCATTACTGGAATGCTATGAAGCTTAAAAAGTCAGTGTGTAAGCAAGGTTACTTGGTGAAGTCTATCTCCTCTGCAATCAGTTGACAGATGGTACTGAGTTACATGGTACAAGCAGCAGAAGAAAAATCTCCAATCCAACTGAGCTCTCCACTGTTAACTATTGTGATATGTTAGTGTTGATAACTTATCTAATTATCTGGCAAAGGGATAAAATGCAGAGATAGGTGGTTTCATGCCTCACCCCAGAGCAGAAGTTCACCAATCCTATTGGTGACTGTTATGAACTCAAAGATTTAATCAAAAGAATTTTCATTTAGTTGGATTAATGATAAATTTATCATTAATATTTTAGGCTAAAATGGACTTTTGTCTAATTCTAGACTAGTAAATGCCATAAACCATAAGTTCAACGATTCGTCCATGATCTGTGGTAGGAAGAGGAAGAAGAGCAAGTAGTCCTTCTCTGAGTCAAGTGTATTATAGAATTCACATATATTTGAATTTCAATGAGATGATATTTTTTTAAAACTAACATATGAACGAATGGCTTTGCGAGATATATATCCCACCGCTGGTCGACTTTGAGAGGTTTCTTAACATTTTCTCACTGAAAGGCTTAATAAAGTTCACAACTTTAAAGCTGCTATTAGTGTAAATAGATGTTTACGTCCAATCAATTCCACGTGAGGTTTTATTAAAAAGTGACGGAACTCATTTGAGAGGAAGAATCCACTGTTTAAAATGGTGGTTTGGAGGTATCATCAATAAAATCTTAATTTAAATGGAAGAGACCATTGTTACGAAGAGAGGAACAAACACAAAGTCACACATTTCATTATATAGACAGATGAATTGGTGTTCAGACTTTTTTGATTAGAGAAGCTTAACTCATAGATTCATATTAAAAAAATTCAATCTAGAATCAAGAGGAATAACTTTTTCACAAAACTGCTTCCCTTACACTTTCAAGTAAATTTTTTACATTATTTATTTTAATTTATTCAAGAATTTCACTGTGTTCATGAGCAGTTTCAAGTGGCTCATGAATTCAAGAAACCTAAGAGAAAAACTCACTCATCTGAAGGGTCGACTAAAGAAACCTCTGTGGTCACCAAGAGAGGCTTTTCAACACGCACAATTGATCCAGGATTTGTGCCAGACTGATTCATTGCGTTATATTTCTACAAGGAAAGAAAAAAATGCAAAATAAGTCAAGATTTTATGAATAATAAAAGTTTGAGATAAATTAAGATAGAGGCAAAAAGTTGCATCCAGTTGATTTAGATATTGGTTGTCATCAATTGGTATTTTCGATCAAGATTCGTTTTTTGAACCTCACAAATTTAGGGGTTTGAAATAGACATTCCCCTACCGTTATTTGAAATCACAACCAACTGATTTGTAGTCAGCTCTTCTAACAGATATGCAGAGTTTATTTCATTATGATAAATAATTATTTACACTAAGAAATATATTTTCATAATCTAAAAAAATTAAAAAAAAAAAAAATGTACATATATATATATATATATATATATATATATATATATATATATACACACACAATACAAAAGCTACAGTAATCATCTTCAGTTGGAATAGAAGTTGGGGTGAAATTTGACACAGCACCCGCTAGGCTGGTTTCTTTCAATTTAAGGTACTCTAAATCCATCAGATGCTGCAATCATCCGCAAATTTGTTAGTTTTTAGGAAAAAAACTTTATATGGTTTAGAAGGGGGGTTCAATTCACAATAAAACTATGATGATAAAATGATCACTGACTTCTTGCCCATTTCATGAGGGCATTTCTGTTATAGTGCTTTCTCTTAGAATATAAAATGAATTAACAAATGATAATAAAGTGAATGAATTTTATAGAAACTTACGTAATTGAGACCTTCCACATAACACCAATTTCGTTCCTTGATTATTTGACAGACAATTCCTTGTTTTCCTTTGTCGCGGCCTTTTAGAATTTCAACCTGGAAGAGATAATTGAGAAAATAATAAAATATTATTAGAACAGGTCTGGGTTTTGATTTGTCACCTGATAGAAAAGATCAGGTGACCAATGTTTTTTAGCAACATACCATGTTGGGGGAGATCAATTGATCAAGTGATCACTGAAAAAAAAAATTTCAAAAGACAAACGTGAATGTTTCAAACATAAAATAAGGGACCAATTTAGCATAAAATTACATTCCAAATTGAGCCCCTACCAATCTATAAACCTATTAAGAGGGGTAATTGTCTGAAAACTGAGAAAAAAAAAAAATTTTTTTCTTTAACATAAAGGGGTAAATGTTCAAATTTTCAGCCTTTTAGCTCAATTGGTGCAGTCTGTATGCAAGACCAACTTAAAAACTGAACAAACCTATGTTGACAGTTTCTAACAAGGCAAACAAGATCGGAGTAGAGAATTGGCTTAAAGGTTTCATTTAGATTTCTATCTAAGCTGCCATTGCGCACACTCTACACAATGTAAGTAATAATTATACAGATGATAATGAGTATAATTGATAATATATCATATATTCATTTAATAATGAATTATATATTTATTTAATATTATTTAATAGAAAAACAAACAGTGCAAAACAGTTCTAACTGAAGAATAACAAAATCAGTAACTCCACTGAATGTAATCATACTTATATAAGAATACTAGCATTGCCTGAAGGAAAATAACTGCCAATTTATGTCCCCACCACCAAAAAAAAAAAAAAAAAAAAAGAAAAATGGGGAAAAAAAATTTTGCCTAGTAAATGACAACTAAAAGTAAAAAAATAGTTTTTCCAAAAAAAATGAAGACAAGTTACCCTTCGATTTTGACTGCGGATTTTGTTTTTATTTTCCGTATCAGAAAAAAATAAAAATTCTTAAAAAAAAAAAAAAAAAAAAAATTTAGTGGAAGTCGATTTATATCTTTACATTCCCTCTTGATTTTGACCACTAAAAGTGAAAAATATCATTCCCACCATTTTCATCAATAAGAATGAATAAAAACATTCCATTTTGACGACATTACTACTAGAAATAAAAAATGAAAGTTAATTTTATAATATGGCACCAATAAAAAAAAAAGATCTCACAAAAAATAATGTCATCCATACATGAATCCTCTGGAACGTGCTGGATGAACAGTAACAAATCTAAGGCTTTTTGCAAGTTTGTTATATGAAGCAAAGATTAAACTGCTTTATAAATCATCTCTCAGCTTCATATGAAAAAATTTCAAAGGAAAATAACTGATTAAAGTCACCTCCCTTTGACCATCAGCTCAATTTTTATACTTAAAAAAAAAAAAAATCCTTTTCACAAAAGAATTCCATCATTATTTAAAATTCTATGGAACAAGTGGTTCATGAAATTAAGAGTTGAACTTGCAAAAAGCATTTAGAAGAGGAACTCTGGACAAATAGTTAATAGAAAAAAAAATGACATGAAACAAATAACAAGAACACAATTGATAATAAAAAAAATATTCCTTTATTAAAACTGAATATTTTAGTTTGATGGACAATCCTTAGTTTACAATGGATTGGAAGGATCATCCATTATTGCCAGATAGGTTTTTGGTTTTGATAACAAATGGACCAGAGAGAGAGAGGAAGGGAGGGAGGAGTGAAAAGTGAAGAAAAGAGAGAGAGAGAGAGAGAGAAGGGGTTACTAGAAAAGAGAGAAAGGAAGAGAGAATGGGAGAGTTACTAGGAAGAGAGGAGGAGGGAATGAAGAAGAGAAAAAAGAAGGAAAAATAGAAAAGAAGGATTACAAGAAAAAGGGTACAGATGGAGGAAAGAGAGAAGGAAAGGGTTACTAGACAGAAGGGAAGAGAAAGAAGGAATAAAGAAAGGTAAAGAGAAGAAAAATAGGAAAGTAAAGAAAAGAGAAAGAAGAAATTTTCTGGCTAGCAAACAAGAAAGGGAGATAATTCATTACGTGGTTATATTCTGTTGAACAAGAAAAACATCAGAAGGAACTGACCCAACAAATCAACAGTCTGCCTGTCTCGGTTGTGTTTTCAACATACAAAAATTATTTTCAAATCAGAAGTTGTACGAGATCCCAAAATGATAGTCCAACACTAGTAAAGTAACAAATTCAAATATTAACCCATAAATTCATATGGAAGAAAAAAAAAAAAATGAATTTTGCATCAAGGGAAATAACTACTGATTGAAGTAACCTCCCTTAGACCTTTATATAAGTAGATAAATGAATAAGGTAACCTTACAAGGGGAAAATGAATTTTCAACAATATTATCAGCTTTGTGATTCTATCAACAACAGAATCTGAAATCAATTTGTATCGAATATTAGGTACTATAAAGAGCATTGGGGAATTAGTTCAAGATCAATGTTTATCATCTGTTCTTTTAACATCATTAGAACATAGCATTAACTTCCGTTTTCAATTTTAAACATTATTATTATGATTGTATTTGGCATTAGAGGGAAGGTGGTACTAATTGTAAAGTTTCACACCTTTGTTCACTTGATGTTAAAACAGCGCACAAATAAGAGAATTAATGAAAGAAAAACATTTAAGAAAATGATGATGTTTAAAATTGAAAACAGGAATGCTTCGTCACATTGTTTTCAGTGATAGCAATACATAAAATACTATCGTGATAACATTTAAAGCTTAGAATGGAAAATTGATGCTGTTTCGTTGACACAGACGAACAGATAGAACACTTTGATCTTGAACTAAAGGCTGCAGAAGGAGCATTCTAATCTGAAATCGACCGTCATGGCTCTGATAATGCTTAATATTTTGTCATATGAATTGAATAAGAAAATCTTGGAGAACACAACCAATTCGTAGGCCAGACACGATTGACCATCAACGTCTCTTCTATACAGATCAGAGGCATAGCTAGAGATTAAGGGGCCTGGGATCATAGCTTGGCTCCCTGAGGAGCCCCCCCCCTCCATTGTTTAATGAGATTAGTCAGTAGTAATGCAGTAGGTGAACTACCACTAATAAAGTTTTTGGCCTCCCTCCATTGGGGTCCCCGGGGTGGGTTGGGGGTTCAGGTAGCCCACCCTCCCCTTCAGCTATGCCTCCGACACAGAATGACAACAAAATAGAAAATGAATGACAAATAGTGATACATAATTCAACATCCAAGTGAATGACCCGCAGAAAAGAGATCAACAAAGGTATTATACATGGGCGACAGAGGCGTAGCTTGGAGGGGGTAGGGGGAGTTGGCCCTCAATTCTCTAGCTACGCGTCTGACTGGTGAATACAGGCAGAACTAAACAACAAGATTATTATTATGAGTTTTCAATGAATGTCAGCCCTGATTACATGAGTAATAATTTTGTAAGGTTGAAATTCAAACAATGGGAAGGACTAGGAGCAACCCTTGGCTTCAAAAAAAGCACACCATAAATTAATGATTTCGTGACCATAAATCAAGGGTCGACCTATACACAAGATAGACTTATAAACGTGTATACATGGTGTTTTCATGAGTTTTCAATGAATATCAGCCATCTTACTTGTTTAGGTTATATTAGTACAAATTTATGAAATGATATTCTTAATACAAGAAGAAAACTAAGAGATGAAAATTAGAGAAAGCCAATAAAAATACAGATGTATATCTAGATTATGGCTTGTTGAGTTTATAAAGGTCTGTTTGAACAAAGTGTTTTGGCAGAGTTTAACCTTTAAGCTGTCAAAAATGGATTGTTTTGTTGGGACTGATTTTGAGTAATCACCATTTTCTTTTGAGATAGTCTAAAGGGAGTTCTGTTCACTTACAGGGAACAGACTTCATTCGATAAAATTTCAAATGAATTTTCAATTTACAATTTGACATTTTCAGAACAATATAAACAATGACTCTTATTTCAGAGTGAATAATGATGGAAAGTCCATTATATTTCATAGATAAATCATAATCTAGTTAATAATTGAACAAATGAATAATCTTACTTTTCATATTGTTATAGGTCACATATTTTTCAAATTCATTTTGTCAGAATTCTGAAAAAAAATTTTTTTTCATAAAATTGTGTATGAATAAGAAGAATTTTGGCTTCTTTTGAGAAGAATACAGAGATCAATCAAAATCTGTCCTGAAAGGACCACCCATTTTTGACAGCTTGAAAGTTAAAAACTGTGCCAGTGGTTTTTTTCCCAAATAACTTCTTCACCCCTGGAAGCCTGAAAATTGGTGAAAGTCTGATATGCGCTTCCCGGCCGACATATGTGATTACTCTTGGGCTTTAGGGACGGCAGATTGTTTTGCACCGGTTTCACAGAAAGATTCTTTGACAGATGATGACATATGGCTTCATGGATATTGACAAACTTTGGCTAAAGCAGTCATTTAGAGCAAGGGTTGGCAAATTTTTTTAGTGGCAGGCCAGGTTGGAAATGTTTTTATATTTTGTGGACCAAGGGGAATAAAAAAAATGAAATGATGATCAGACAAGGCTATGGAAAGAGGTTGCATAATTTCAAAACATTTTTAGCAATAAAAGATTGATTTCACTACAGAAATGAAACTTCTGCTTCATTTTTCATTACTGAATTCTATTTGTTAACTAACCAAAAATAGATGAAAACAAAGAATTCTTGTATGCAATGTCATACATTCAACAAATTTGGCGGTCCAGATGGAATGAGGCTGCAAGCCAGACATGGCCTCAGGGCCATAGTTTGCCAACCCTTGATTTAGAGTGAAGAGGTTAACATAATCTTTAAAGTGTATGAGGTGTGATTGATAAGTTGGTGGTCTAAGGTACAAGGACATGAATTATACAGTTCCAACTAAATTCACATACAGTTCAACTCAAATGATTACATAGAAAATGTGAAATTCATAACAGTTTCATTTTTCTGTTCTAAAAATTGAAACTTGAGTGTCAGCAATAGAGCGGCAAAGTCTTGAAAATACTTTAATGTTTTGTTTTTTTAACAAAATAACATTTTTATGACAAAATTCAGTCAGAAATGAATACTAAATTTTATTGAAATTGGTCTATTTTTTCAACTTCAGGGAAAAAATTTGAAGTCTCTGTGTTTTGGACTCTAAATATGCCAACATCACGTTACTCTGGTTATGGTTTTTAAAAGTGTAAACATTGTCTGCTCAAACCACCAGAGGGGAAAAAAAACTCCAACTTGAAGAGAAAAAAAAGAAAAAAAGTGTGATTCTCCCTTTGTAATTTTTTTTTTATACACCCCAAGGACCAAAGGTACACTGAGGATGTAATCACTTTGCCACTCTATTATTGAGATAATGGACAATAGTGCCCAACATACGTTCACCTGCTACCATGGTATCAAGAGTTTATCACCTGAGAAGATCTACAAGCAGATGGTGGTAAAACCTAAAAAGGATGCCCCTTCCTACAACAGGGTTGAAAAGTGGGCAGTTGCGTGATCGGCAATATTGTATCTTTGGCTAAGGTTCTTTTAAGTACAGGTCCCAACCTATTACTAGGTCACAAGTTTCTGCTGACCGAGTTGCAGGTTCACGATAAAAGAGCAAGTGAAAAAAAAATTGACTACAATGAAATAAGTAGGATTTGAAATATGAATTTATCTAATAATCTTATAATTACATTTACCATAAATGTATATATATATATATATACATATACATACATATATATATATATATATATATATATATATGTATCATACTAGTAAGAAAACTATATATCATGACATTTTTGTTTATTCAAGATGAGAATAGGGCTAGCACTATGCATTTGTACATGATATATGTCAGTGGGTCAGGAGTTATTGCATAAAATTAAACTGGATTGTGATTGAAAAAGTTTGAAGAACCCTGCCTTAGGCCACAAACTTATCAATCTTCCCTTGTAAAAACCCATCATGACCACCAACTGGAGGAGGAGGAGATGGAAGATGAAGATTCAGTTTTTAGTTTTCTGCACACATGCACAGTAATTAGTAATTAAAAATTAAAAAAAACTCATTCATATTATGACGTGTACTGATGTGGTCCAGACGTGGTAGAATTACTGGGATTTTTTTTAAAAGCTTCAAAATAGCTAGATCAACTCCGAAATGGCTAAATTTTATCGCGACTCAGTTGTAACGAGGTTGGCTTCATTGGACCCCAGCACCTATTTTAAAACATGGGAGACCTGTGAAATGATTGGTTTTGCAGAACGAAGCAGAATGATTACATTCAATGGCTTGAAAGTTTTGATTCTAAGAAAATGAGTAAAAACATTTCAGAATACAGTTGTAAAAAATTCAAAATCAAATATCAAGGGAGATAATAAGTGAATAAAAGTTACCTACTTTTGACTAGTATGTAATTTTTCAAAATATTTTCAAATCCATTCGCAGAAGAGATCCAGTAAAATTAGGAGTTTCATCAAGTGGTCTATGAATTCTAGGGTTGATATAATATAAATCAAATTATTATGAATGAAAATTGTGTTTACTTGTTTTTTAATTGATGGTATTGGAAATAATTTACAAGATTCAGAAAATTGAATATATGTCTAATTTTGAGCAAAAATAAATATTGAAAGTTGTTGAATTCAGAGTTCTTCGATTTGTTTTCAAACTGCAGTTATCTTTTTACATATTTGGTTCAACAGGTTGGTTTATAAAGTAGTAAAATACAGTTTGAACCGTGGTTTGAAATTGAAGCGAAGAACTTCAATGGCAGATCCATAAACTAATAGCAGCAGGTTACAAATGTATCGGTTCATAGGAGTTATAAGACCCCAGAGCGTCAAATTAGAGAGGTACCACCGGCACCTTTACGATTTGCAGCATTGACAGCTGAATATCAAAACTTAATCTCTGAAAAAAGAAGATCCTGGATATTTTGCTTTCATGGTCATCACAAAAAGAAAAAAAAAGAAAAAAAAAAAGGAAAAACAAAAAATAGAAATCCAGGGCAACTGCATTTTAGAAATCATTTTATAAAAATCTTTAATCCTTTCCAAACCAACTGGACAGATCTGGCTGGCCAAATACTTATGTTTGTTTATAACCAAATCTGGTATTCTCTCCAAAATTAGCAATTTGATTGAAATACACAAGTAAAATGCATATATTCAAAGCATAAATCTACTAGAATATATATAATATGAAGAGCTTTATTTGTGTAGAGAAGTCACAAATTGAATTGAAATTTGAGTTGACTTAAAACTGGTAAGATTTAGAGATAAATTCAGTCTGGAAAGGGTTTTTATAATGAAAAAATCTAGAAACTAAAATTTTTATATAGACCATGTAGAAACAGAAATCAATATTTCATGGTGACTGCCAGTTTCATGCTTCCTGCTAATCATAAATTTAATTTTAAAACCAGCAGAAAGAAGAAAAACCACCATTATAAGATAGAATTTTATTCAACAGAATAAGAGATGGCACCCCAGGGCTGGAATCCCCAGGATCAAGATATAAGATAAAGCCCTATTTGACTGAATAATAACTAAAGCCCTATTGAATTATTATAAAAAATGACAAGTGTATACAGTATGGTTGCCATAATAATCAGAACAGACAAAAATACAGACTGAATTATCCGTAACATGATTTGTATAAATTTGAAAACGAGTTGTCACACAAGAAATTCAAGTGTCAAAAGTGTTTGACCTAAAAGGTTTAGGAGTTATTTATTTGCCTTCTAACGGAGGGCAAAATATGATACAAAATCCAGTTCAAAGAGGTGACCCTTGCGTGTGCAGGGACAAAAAATTGTCCAGTCATAAAGACGCGAGGAGTACTCCTGATCCTCTCCCTATGTGCAATGAGGAGGTGCTGCCCCAGGGTTGAAATCCCCAAGACAAGACTTGTTTCGTTAATGTCATGTCCCTTCCAAAGACATAACAGTACAGATACTACACTAGCATCCCAACTTACAGGCTGAGAAATGTAAAAAGGATTATGAGGTCAATCCTCCTTAAAGACAGAGGTCAATAATGATATTCTACTAAAAAATTACAACAACAAGTACCTCTAGCTAGCACCATCATGTTATACTGGAGGTCAACCAGTTTCTGAAGAAAAGTAGCTTCCAACAATTCACATGCACTGAAACAGAATTCTATTCCAGCGGTTCCTAAACCTTTTTTGAGGCTTGCACCCCTTTGAGATTTCAAAATCTTTCTTGCACCCCAAAGTGTTAAGGCTAGAAAGTTAAATTTAACTCTTAGTTTCATACAACAAAATTTAGATGTTTACAGCAAGAGGAACAATTAGTGATCAAAGTTATCTCCCCTTCATCTTAGGTAAATTCTTTCATTTTTTTTTATTGTCATGATTTTGAGAAATTCTATCAATTAGGAGTGGTATCAAAGTGTACAGTCAAATCTTGTTGGATAAACCGGTTCTCATAAAACCATAGAAGTTGAGCGACGTCGAGCCTTGTCGTAACCCAGATGGGTGACCATTTGGGGATACCAGGTGCTGTATGTAGCAACAAGATTGACAAGAAAGGCCCGTATTATCCACTCGATCCTTTCTCACATACACAAAAGTGAGTTCTCCTAGGCGCTGCCATACTCATGACAGAGGAATCAAACGTTGGAATTCATCAAATGTTAAAATCATAAGTCTGCATCCAGATATTACTAATAAAACCATTCAATGAACTTGATGCTGTAGCTTTTTCTTAATTAACTTTGAAATTCAGCAGCAATAAAATACAAAAAATGTTATTCGTCACCCTCTTCTTGCACCCCCCTGAAATTGCCTCACACATCACATGGGGGTGCATACCCCCTTCAGGTTAAGAACCACAGTTCCATCCAAAATACAAAACGGACATTCAAAATAGCACCAATAGACTAGGACTGGCAGCAGCGATATTACCATTTCTGTTCGAGTCTACAATGACGACGACAACGACAAGTGGACAAAACAACTACTATCACTCACACGACTATCTTGTGGCAGGCCAGCTTCTACCACACGATGACACACCCTAACCTCACCTCTAACTTGTGGCAAACCAGTTTCTGACGACACACCCTTACCACCATTTTGTGGCAGGCCAGCCTTAACCACACAACAATGACAAAACACATCCATTCACACAGGCACTCGGCTAAGTTTTCAGATTCACTTTGGGCAAATTTATTCATGTCAGAACCTTTCTAGCAGAGATTCGATTTTATCCTATACAAAATTGAGGAACATTCTTTTGTCTCTATATCAGCTACCAATATATTTAACAGATTGGAAAGTGAGATAAACGCATATTGATAACTTAAATGCCTGAATTTGAGAGAGAAAAAGAGAAAACATTTTAAAATCTAAATTGTAGCCTAATACACAAAAGAATTATCCATTTAGGATGAGATGTTGCAACTATAGCAACCAAAATGAGGACATTGGTTTGATTAAATGAGTGTATAATAGTAATAACTTCTAATAAAAAATTCTACTTTTTAGTCATTTTTTCTAAAAAAAAAAAAAAAATCAACTAAGAATTTTATAATTATAACTATGAATTCTTATATTCTTAGAATTCTAAAAAGAAGAAAGAATATTAACAATGGATATACAAGGTGTTTGTAAAATAATGCAACATTTAAAAAAAGGAAATAACTTCACAAGAGAAATTCATCTATTGTTTCCCTTTTTAAGGACTCAAATAAGATAGATACACTCAGCTGTTCTCAATATTGTACCAGTGAATCAGCAGACTAAATTATTTACATATTGATTATTTAAATAAAATCTCAATTCTTTATGAATGTTGCATTACTTCAAGGGAGGCAACTGATGAGTTTATTAAGAGTGATTTCCCTTCTTAAATGCTGTCTTATTTCATGAACACCCTGTATTTTTCCATTCTGTCTAGAATTCAACCTAATAGAGACAAAAAATCTTGCCCAAGTTGGTATAGTTTGCATTATGAAATGCAATTTAGTTAGAAATTCAAATAATCCAAACACTGGAATTTTCCCTTATTTACACAATCCCGATTGACAACCATTATTGTCCAGTGTGTGTTTTATGTCAAGTAGTGGGCATCTCTCAAGAGACAAGGTGGGGTGGGGGGCAGATGTCTACATACAACACCTGTTATGTTTAGCTGCAGGCAGGGCAGCCACTTTTGGCAGGATTGTACCAAATGGGCACTTTTTAATCATTTTGGTATGTTTTGGTGATATGATCGAAAAATTAGTTATATTTTGGCAATTCATCAAGTTTGTACAATAGTACAAGATGAAAGGAAACCTTATTCAAATGAAAATATAGAAAAAAATTAAACATTTTTTCATTATTCGAGTTGAATTCAATTAATTTTTTCTCAATGTAGTAACAATGTTTTTCTTTTTTGGTACTTTTATGGACAATGAAGTACATTCCAACCCAAGCTTCTGGTACATGTGCCAACAAGATCTGTGGCAGCCCTGGCTGCATGTATGTAAGTGTTGTGGATTACAAGGACTGATGTGGGGGTGGGGATTAGGGGGACACACACAACCTTTTCAGCCAGTGCTATACAGTATTGCTGCCTTATGAGCTGATCAACATCAAAAAGAGACCTGCTGTACACCAGGGACCACAAATTAGGGGGAGGGGATTTTTTTCTGCATTTCTTCAGAATGCAGCATGACTGACAAAAGTTTTAGGAGACAGTCCCCATATCTCTTGTGGAAAAGGACTGAAGAGACTTTATACAATTCCTGAGGGTAAACTAAGAAATTTGAGTCTAAATGTTTCCAAAGATATGAAAACAGGTAGCATTCACAGGAAATTTAGGTAAGAATATTTTCATGTTTAAGAGAATAAGTAACCAAGTTAAGAAGATTAGATCTAAATATAATTAAATTATCTCCGTAGAAATGATGGAAAGTCAGTGCTTACTTTATCATAAGAGTTACATTGTGAATAGTTTTTAAAGATTCTATTAACAAATACCCAGAGGGTTCAGAGGTCTAATGGATTGAAAGCCAAAAATATACTAGCAATTTTTTTCTATTGAATATTTGACTGAAAGAAATTGCCATAAATATAAAAGAGGAGGGGAAAAAGTTTTAAACTTGTTTTTTCAAATAAATCCTTATAATCTTGTTTTGACTGACACTCATCACATAATGACTTGGTCAGAAAACTGAGTAAATGTACAGTGTGGAAACAATTTGAATAAATTTGAAAAATATTCAAAATGGCAAACAAGCACATTAGAGACACGTGCAAATGATTATGTGCAATGATCAAAAAAAAAAAAAAAAAAAAAAAAAAAAAAAAAAAAAAAAATCAAAACATACTTAAACCATAGTCAAATTAGAGTAGTTTTAGCACAAAAATAAATTCTGTTCGTACAGTACCATTTTTTTGGTTGATGTGAATTGACTCCATAGTACCTTTAAACATTTTCCCGATGAGATATCCTTTGACGAGTGTCAGTCAAAACAAGCTTATAAGGATTCATTTTTTTTAAAAATATTAAACAGAATAATAAAACTTCCTTCTCCTCCTCTTTTATGTTTTATCACTCATCAGCTAATAATGGCAATATTAGAGTTTTGTACCACTTGAAGACTTTCCAACTAAAGTAAATCTTGACCAAAAAAGGGATTAAAGTAATTGTCTCCTGAAACAAAGATTTTTAAGGATATACAGCAGGAAACTCCCTGAACATTCTCCGAGACAAGATTAAATAAAAGCTTTGTGCTATGTACATGGCTGGCTGGCGATCAATAGTGGCCGAGCAAGTGTCAAGACAAAGTTTGCCAGATTTAACCATAAGGGGTGATAATATGAGCTTTTGTCAAACTCCAGATTGGAGACTGGATTTCACTTTTTTTTTCCCCCACTGCAAGTAGAACAAAAACAATTCTTACCTAATTTAGGGAGGGGCAAGTTTCAACTGATGGCATTTCCAATATCAAAATATAAAATCACCCATTCCACATGCCATCTAAATACAATTTCTGCTTACTCCCTTCCCCTTTAGCTGAATGATGTAATATATCAACAGACCCTTATGTCTGGTATTGACAAGCAAAGGTCCTTAAGAGTTTTTGAACATCATCTTTGGAAATATATAGAATACTAAAGTTGCAGTGATCATCTATAGTCGGAAGAGTGGAGTTTGACCCTGCAGCAGCCAGGCTTGTAACTCAAAGACCTGAAACAGGCATTGGAATAGTGTCGAATTTGGAAATTGCACCAGTCTCAAGAAGCTGATATTGAACCTCTGCCAACAAGCTTGCTCAATTTCAAAATTTGACGCTATTCCATTCCTGAGTCAGGTAAATCTCCAAGATAAAGCTCAGATTATCTCCCCTTTTGGCTACCCTGGATAAAAAACAAGGGAAATATAATTGTACACAAAAAAAGAAGACCCCCCTCAACTTATGGTGCTAATTCTGATTACTTTTTATATTCATCTTCATTCTTTAGTTGTTTTTATCAATGGGCTGTCACTCTACAGCAACAAACAAAGTCAACAGTGCGGCATGTGAAATAAAGAATGAGCTCCTGGTGAAATTCAAACTCGTATCCTTTAAGCCAGAGGAGAGCCTGGCTTACGCCCAACTGCTATGACCCCTGAGCTAGAGGAACTTCCACAGTTTGCAGAAGTCCACGAGCTTATTCTTTTTTTCAGATTCGTATCTCCTGCTCACTGTTGTAGATCGATGACCTGAGTTGTGATAAAAAAAGAGCTAAAAATTAGGCTGAATAGTAGTCAAAAATTATTATTAATAATAATGATAATAATAATAATGATAATAATAATGATAATAATAATGATAATAGTATTAGGTAACAATACTTCATCTCCACTTATAATAAAACACAATACGTATTCAATTTATCTGTCTTCAGTCACACTTTATGTCCTAATATGATGGCATGGCAAAAACCTTATGTTCTAATGATGTGGTAAAAATAGAATTTTATGTTTTGTTGAACTTGATAGATAAAATGAAATGATAATTGAATTGTGAATGTTATTTGTAAATTTATCGGAGCAAAACACTTTTGGGTGCGTGTTCAATATGTATGCAATTTTTTTTTGATTTTTGTACTCAATTCTACCTATCCTTTAATCAATTAAATTCATTCCAGAACTACTGAATATTAACAAGAAAATGGTGCACAAAATAATGTTTTTGATATTTTATAAGAACATGGCAATTTCAAAATTACTGAAATATTGCCTTCATTTCACAACAGGGCTAAACTAGTCTAAGAATAAAAATAAGAAAAAGGTATTTGTAGGTTGTTCCTTGTCAAGAAGGCCACTTGCAATCGACTACCACAGACGCACATCTGATGCAGGTTAAACTTCAATGAACTGACAGACACACTTGGACGGAATAAGAGACCCCGCCTTTTTTCTATCAGCCCACGTGTACATTAAACTTTGCATAACAGACCCAGAAATATATTTACAAATTGGACAAGCAGTGAACCAAAAGTTTTTTTTTTTTGTTTTTTTTTTCTGAAAATTTTTTTTTTGGAAAAAAAAAAAATGCTGCCAGTAACTAGTTTTACTAACACAAGAGACGCACAGATTCTACAGAAGAGACAGACACAGAGCACAGAAGAGAGACAGATAAACACACTCTGCATTTTTCTTCAGTGAAAAGACAATTATCTCTAGAGGTAAAGAGTGGGTGGATTGGAGACATTGCTCCCTCTAAAAAATGCACAAAGAAAAATCAATGTGCGCACCAAAGATTTTAAATTCTGTAGATAGCTTACTGAGTTTTTACTGAAAAAATATTGATTCACTATGTTGAATACAAAATTGCACACATTCTTAGATACTGGAAAAAAAAATGCACGACGTAAGATTTTTGCGCAGGCTGACAAACTAAAAAAAAGAGGGTACACTGGTGGGAGGGTTGGAGGTGATACGATTGTAAAGGGGCCATCATGATCAGCCTTTAAAGTCTGTTGTTGGACATGGGCTTTCTTCAAAGTCTGTTGTTGAAAGTGTAAGACATGGGGTGGTGATGGGTCTCACCCTGCCATGCTAGCTCATGACACGTTGGTGGGGGAAGTGGAGCTGGGGGGTTGGGTGAGTAAAGAGTGTTATAACTCCACAAAGGCTAGAAGAGTAAAGAAAGTTTTCCTAACCAATATTTGTTTTATTGCTACTACAACAACCAAACCTTAAGTCTCCAAGTCGTATGTTAAAAAAAAATAAATCAAGGGTAAAAACCTTCCGACCAAAGTCACTTCCCTTATATGTTCAGGTGAATTTTTTGAATTTAATTGAAAAAACCCCTAAAAAACAAAACAGTTCCATTTAAAGAAAAAAACCTATTCATTGAAGAGTTCCACTGTGTTTGGAAGCAGTACAAAGCAGTTCATGAGATAAAAATGAAAAGGCAGCAAAAATCATGTGGATATCTAAACATGTTTCTTGGTCCCAGTAAGAAAATCTTCTCAGGGAAAAAAATCCACAATGACAACAGAAAATTGTCTTCTTTTAGGAAATTTTTTTCTTTTTTCTCAATCTACCTTCAACTCATGAATTCATTAAAAAAAAATTTGATTTTAAATCAAGGGCAATAAAGTTGCTTTCCTTTTACTTCAAAGTAAATTTTCAAAATTTTTTTTTTCATTTAATCCACAAAAGAGATCCCTTTTCCAGACTCTATTAATTGGAGAGTTTCACTAAGAGTTTTAAGCCCATTGTTGGACATAGACCTTGGGGAAGGCCTGTTGTTAAGTGTAAGACATGGGTGGGGGCCATTGCCTTTCCCTGCCATGCTGGCTTACGGCATGTTGACAGGGGGGTGGATTCATGCCTTTCCTAAGGGCACTAGAGCAAAGGGAACTTTGGAAAGGCATAAATCTATCTTGTTTCCCCCTGAAAACCCATGATAGAACAGTTTGGCAAGGTAAGGCACATCACTTTCAACCATAAAACAAGAAGTGTTCGGGTTGAATGGAGAGTGCCGAAAAATCATTAAATTGTTGGACAAAAGAGAAAAATGTTTGAAATTCGCAAATGTTAAAAAGGCGCCATGTGAATGCTGGAGGGACACTTGCCGCTGAAGAGACGGTTGGTAGCGAACAGCTATTTTGATGGGATGGAAGAAGGGTACTCCACTATGAGAAAAAAGTAAAGGAAAAATACAATGCCTACTACCCCCTTGATTTGTTAATTTTTTTTTTTCAATTTAACCTTTAGCACTTGGTAGCAACAACATTTGTCAAACAAAAAATTTATCCTGACATTGCAGGCATCTCTAACTCCACTGACAATGTTTGAATTTCATAGTCGCGTTGTCATGTTAATTTCAGTCATACATGAACAGACAGACAATTTACAGGCTTTCAAATTTAGTAAGTGCACAAAATCTTGGCACCCTTGAAAAAGATTGCAGAGGGCTCAAGACTACCATGTTTGCTCACCTTTTTATCAGGTTTTTATTGCAAAAGAATGAAATCTCTTACGTGATTAAAATTTAAAAAAGACAAAAAACAAACCAACAAATCTAAATGTTAGACCATAGATGTGCAAGTTCTTTCCTTGAATGAAGATCTAGAAAAGGCAGTTTCCTACTTCATTTTCAAATTTACGACTTGAATTTAGTCAAAAAAAAAACCAAAACACCTTGAATCTAGACTTTCCACATATATCTAAAATGTAGGAAATATATTAAATAATTTGAATGTGACTTGAATTCTCAAGATTTATTTTATTAAAAACACTACTTATCTTGTTGAAAATCATTCAAATAGCAATTTCTGACCTCTAGATTTAGATGAAATACATCTAAATTGGCAAACTTGAGAAAGGGACATAACTCTACAACATCTTTATAGGCAACACTGAGCAAGGGATGTGACTAACATTTCAGTATGACAGCAATCTATGCTACTGCATCTTAAAGTATGAATGGTATGGGGGAGTTGTTTGCATTGTTTCCTGCTGGGAGATTCAAGTGGAAGAATAAACAGTTTTTGTGATAAGGACAACTTTCAATTTTCATGCTGATATCTGTGATATGGCAGTGAACTAGCTGAGCGCAGTGAATTCTCTAATGCAGTGGTTCTCAAACTGTGAGCTGTGGCACAACAGTGCATTTCAAGCCTTGAACGTGTCCAGTACGGGTATTAAGTTGGTCCCCACTTCTGCCAGAGTTGCCAATCTAGTAGTTTTATCACTAGATTTTGTGAGTATGCCTGTCAAGTGCCCCTCCTTATAAACAGTGGATATGCAAATCCAGTCAAGAACTTTTGTCCTATTAATCAGGTATGAGGATTTTTTCAACACAGTAAAGTCATTTCAAAGAAGTTATAGAGTTGTGTTATTAATTAGGGCAGAAGAGTTCACGGTATCAGGGATTGAGCATGAAAATGAACAGTGTAGATATAGAAATCAACACTTCATGAACTGTTGATTTGTGTGTCTATATATATATATATATATATACATATATATATATATGTATACCCCCGTTTACTGACGAGTTTTATGAATGATGTTAGAATAAAATTTTAAACCTAATGGAAATTATCTAAAATCTTATTTTTCGTTCAATTTGCACTCTGTAAAAATTTGTTCACAAGCACTGCTTATAAGTATCTGTTGATAGAGGGTGAGTTAGTAAGTTCTAATCTGCCTTTGTGGTGAGGTGTAAGTAGGTAACAATCTTCTCTTGAGGACAACATTTGAAGAGTGATAAAAAGTTGGTAATGGGAATTTTTGACTGTGATCGTCATTATTTTCATTACAATTGAAAGATTTTACACATCATCCTTCATACTTGAGAATGTAATCCTAGTTAATGCGGTTTTCAATCAATAATTCTTTACACACTATCATTAGGAAAAATTGGTTTTGTAAAAGCAAGGTATAATGTTGGTGTGTGTATATATGTATATTTAAAAGCAGATTTTCACTTGCCTTCTGAAGATATGAACGAAGGCTACTATAACTAAAGTCTGGCTTTCTTTTTTTCAAATTATTCAACTTTTATTGCAAAATTCATCCACCTGATTTCCTATATATATATATATATATATGAAAGTTCCATACTCTAATGGAGTGAATATTAAGTGTGCCATGTAAGTCAAACATATTTCTTAGTGTGCCATCAATAAAATAACGTTTGAGAACCACTGCTCTAACAAGCAATGCAAGAAATATGATCAGTGATAATATAAGCAGATTTTCCAAGAAGGCGGCAGCAAAGAAACGAGAAAGAGAGAGAGAGAGACTATGTCAATCAGTGAGAGGAATGAAATACAAAGACATATAAGCAATTAATTCCTGTAGACAGTGGAATTTAGTTAGTAGGTGCAAGGTCATATTATCATATGGACACACTGAGCAGTTGCTTGGGGGCCCCCATGATTTTAGGGACCCCCAAATTCAATTTGAAAAATAAAACTCAAGGTTCATATTATCAAGTAGCAGACATAGAAAACCTTCTCTAAACTTATGTTTGCATTCATGTTTGAATCAGTTCTTGACTATTTAATGAATCCATGTATTAGATCAAATGGGCCAAATTGCTCAGCCTAGGGATCTCAAATATTCTCAAGACGGCCCAGTGCAGAGGGGCTATTTTTTTCTCAAGAAATTGGTAATCACTTTGCACTAAATCCTTAGGGAAAAACATGATTCCACTTAGTCCCTCCAGCCACAGATAAATATCAGGGAAGATGTAGCCCTCCAGCTCTGAGCTTCAAAGGCATAGCAAGAGGGGAAGGAGTGAGACGGGGCATTCACCCCTATGTGCATGGGTGAAAGGGTGCAAAATTTCATCTGGAAAATAATGTCTCTTAAGAAATAATGATGCCCTCCTCTAGGATATAGTGCAACTGTCCCCGTGTGCCGAGAAGCTTAGCTACATCTTGTCAAACATCACAGTCAGAAATTAATTTATTGTTATTTCAGTCTATAGCCTCCTTCAAATGTGTCAGGGCCCCCAAGAAACCCATGTGGCCCCTGTTGAGAATACCTGACCTTGAGTGCAAAGACTGTAGAAGGTAAACATGCTAAGATGATTTGGCACTTGGGGACATAACAACCTCAAGGCAAGAGAGATCAGATAACAAATTAAGAAGTTCAACTTAACAAAATTTGAGAAGTAAGCAGTAACAAATCCTCACTAAAAGTGAAGATAAAATGTTCCCTTGTTTACACAATGAACGTAAACAAGAATTTTTCCTTATTACATAGTTAAACTTTAGTAAATACTCATTTGAAGTCTGGGATTCAAGGAAATAGAAAATTTTTTTGAATCTATAAAAATAAAAGAAATGAAATAAAAATGAATGTTACAAATTGAAAAAATGAAAAAATACTTAAAACCTGGAGAAAGATGGGCTCTGCCAGGCTCCATCTTCCCTAGACACGCCACACGATGATCACTTTCCGAACCAATCCATCCCAGAATGGATAGGCATGAAGTTGAGCAACTGCCTTAGAGAGTTTAAGAACAATGAAGGATGGAGGAAGGTGATCGACAAATCAATTGGGGCACCTCCATGGTCAGCCAGACTAAGAGATTAAATGAAATATGAATGAAATGAATTTAGAAAATACATCGCAAAAACCTTTCATTATTTATCATTTGACAAAAACATATTCAACAATATCTTTATCCATTCCAGAGATACACTTGAAAGGAGGTAATCCTTGCTTCCATGAATGTGAAATAATATTTGTTTTTCAGGTTTAACCCTATTAGACATCTGTAAAGCAAGGATTACCAAGAATGACTTGCTTCAGAAAAACCACTATAATTCCCCAACTACTTGAAACCACCACGTTTGCTGCATGCTAAATAAGTCTTAAAATATTGGGCTATTGATTGGTGAAATCCCCCACATTTCTAGCTTCATTAGTCCCCAAGTTATCAAGCTACAAAAAGTGTGACAAACAGGCCGGGTCAGGTTTGAGAAAAAAATGTCAAAATGAATCTTCAAAACATATATTTAATGGTTTCTGAGATATGGGGCAGATCTGTGACATTTGTCAAGAGTGACTGAGTCATAAGCGAGGTCACAAACATCTTTTTGGTAAATATTTGTCTCTTCCTAAATATAAAATCAAAGTTTCTAATTTTCAAATTCAAATTTCCTCAAAAAATATTTTTCAGAAATGAATGGGTAGCAAGCAGATGCTAGTAAATGACATATAGTGAGAAAGTTCAACATTAATTGTGAATGGAATCATTGAAATATCCCGCAACACCCTTGGAAGCTGATCAAGGGGCAAAGTTTGGGAATCACAGGGTCAAGAAATTTTGTATCTTCAATCAAGTATAAGCCTCTTTCCAATGAGATCAAATTTGAGATTAGAGATTCATTCTAGGAATAAAATAAAATTGGAAAAAAAAAACTTCTCCAGAGGAAACGAGTTTCATAAAGAAAAGTTTATTGCTTAAAAAAATGCGAAGCTTGTTTGAAAAATTCAAATACGTAAGTATGTTATGTAATTTCAACTGTTAGCAAGAGAAAAAAAAATTCCCAATAGGAAAAAGTAGAGTCGATCTTTTGAAGGCATTTCTAAGTGGGGGTCGGGATAGCACTTTCGAGAAGATGGCAGTGCAAGGGAGATAATTGCAATGCAAGGGAGGTAATTGCAATAAGCTAAAGAAAAAAAAATTAATCAGGGGAACAAGAAAAAGAACACTGTTCAAAACCTGCAATGTTATTTACACAATTTTTGACAGCATTTAGCAACAGTTGTCAACATTTGTTTCTGTGATAAAATCATCTCTTTCCAATTAATTTGAAAAAAATGAAAAGAAGATATTTAAAGAAAAAAAAATGACTGAAAATGGACACCAACTGGTTTTCTCGAGCCTTGCTATATTTTCGTTTTATCCAAGTGTGTGTCTATCTACGCTAACAATATGAGATGTTGAAAACCGTTTTTTCTAGACATAATGAGTAAATGCTTAAATTGTCAGCCCTCTAGCTCCATTGGTGTGGCTTGTACGCATGACGCATATATACACACGTAGGTATCCACGCAAAATCACTTAAAAATTCAAGAAACGTATGTTGACAGCTTTGTTTGATGGTTTCCAATAAAAGTATCCCATCTGAGAAACCAAGAGAATTCGTGTGCTGAAAATTTCATACAAATTCAAATAACGTCAACAGCAGAGAAAGTAAACCTCTTCATTGACGACTTAACAACTTGAAGACGTTTGCTTAGTTTATTCTTAACACTAGAGGAAACCCTTGATTAACATGGTTCCAATTAATGCGCTAGCAATATTTTTATCCGAAAAATCGAATAGCACGTAAATTAACTCTTAAATTCATATAAAAAAAATTCAAAAATCAAAATTCATGGGAATAACATTTGATTACAATTACCTACCCCATGACTTCAAGGTAGATTTTCTTTTCTTTTTTTCTAATCAAAGAAGAGATCCATTGTTTTTTTTAAACAGTTCACAAAAGTTCCGCTGTCTATAGAAGTGATTTCAAGATGTTAATGAATCTATTCAAGATGGTTCCAAGTAGTGCGTTATTAATTAACAAACTAATAATTTTTTTTATCCCAAAAAAAAAAAAAAATTATAATAATAATAATACATCGAATAGAATGGTAATTAAAGACTAATTTAAAATAATTTACTTTGTGATAAAATAAATTTTCTTTTTAACAGTTTTCTTCCAAAATGTTTTTTTAACAGTAGGAACCTCTGATGTATGTGTGTGCACGCACACCTTTGATAATGGTGACAGGTGAACCACACCAAGATTTTAAAATTTAGCAAGAATGAACTATGACTGGATTATAATAAAATTTTCAGTACTGATTCATTTATGAATGTATTTATTCATGAAAAGGGTATCTTGGAAGGAGAATCATCTTTAATATCATAATTATCTTCAATATCTGAGGTTCAGAATTCAATTATGTTATTTCCCACAGGTTTTCAAGTTTGATTAACCCATTTTCCATTTGCATGGCACTTTTTCAGAACTGTGTTAATCAGAGGTTTCCTGTAATTTCCTGCCTGTCATTTTTTTTGTTTTTTTAACTGCAATAACTTTTTTAAAAACAATAAAATAACAAGAAATATGAATGTCACAAGCAAGGCAATAGAATCTTTTTTAACATTGAGTGGGCGAGTGTGTGAAACGTTAAAGGTTTGTATGGAAATAAAGTTGTTTTTTTTCTCTTGTTGAAAAAGTAAACATCACCAAATTACATGAGGAGATAATCCTGCAAGCCTTAGTTAATTTCAAGGCCAACATGATTTACCACCATTTTACGCACAGAAAATAGGATTCAATCAGATAATTTATACAGTAAAATTTGGTTTGTCCGGATACTGACAACCATAATGTTGGATGACAACTTTAGCAGCATAGAAGCCACATTTCATACAGTCTTCGATCGAGCCTCCCCGAACCAACTGTGACAAGAAGCCACCAACGAAGGAATCCCCGCAGCCATTGGTATCCTTGATGAGACCAGGTTCAATTGCCTCTACAGGATATTCCTTGACCTTCCCTTTATAAGCAATCACAGTTGGGTCCCTTCCCTGAGTGAAGATCACGATACGTTCTTTTTTCGTATTCGCTTTAGGCAAAGCCGTAACTTGTAATGCCATCTCTTTCAGATTGGTTGTTTTTATTCCAACTAATGGGCAGAATACTGCAGCTTCATCACTGTTGGCAAACAAAATATCAATATAGGGCATCAGGTTCAGTTCAGGGTCCGCAAACATGCCACACAGGAAAGTAGCATGAAGGTTCATTACCAACGTTTTATTCTTTTCGGAACTGTGTTGTGCAAGTGCGACAACTGATTCTTTGCTTACGGGTAGAATAAAACCTCCAGCATAGAAACACTGAGCCGCTTCAACAAGTTTCCAATTTTCAGGTTGCTTCAAGAAATCAACGCTAAAAGACTGTGCTGCTCCAAGCTCTGTGACCAAAGAACGTTCCTCTCCAGTGATAATGGCTCCACACACACCAGTTCGTTGTCCCTCAAGAACTTGATATCGGACATTCACTCCGACATCGACAGATTTCTTTTCTAAAATTTCTGCAAACTTATCTTTTCCAACACCTCCAAAAAATGTCGCTGCTTTGGGTTTTTGCAAGAGCCACTGAGCCACGCGTACACTGTTCAGAGTTGCACCCCCTGGCAAATATTCTACCTGATAGTTCTGCACCATGTCTTCGAATAATGGCCGATGCTTCTCTTCCGCCAGTATTGCATTGTTGGCCAGCAAATCATATTTGTCTAATAATTTGGAGTCAGGGCAAACTACAGTGATGTCAAGGAGTGGGTTCCCAAGGCCCAAAAGAATTCCCTCAGTGATGGTGTTAGCCATTTCTTGGTGGAGCGCTCTCTGAAAAAAATAAAAAATGAAAAAATAAAAAAAATCTATCAAAAAAAGA
Source organism: Thysanoteuthis rhombus (assembly GCA_963457665.1). Classification (NCBI taxonomy): domain Eukaryota; kingdom Metazoa; phylum Mollusca; class Cephalopoda; order Oegopsida; family Thysanoteuthidae; genus Thysanoteuthis; species Thysanoteuthis major. The sequence goes on along the minus strand of OY735228.1, from coordinate 8,791,275 downwards.
CCCCAGAGTGAACGAATGAATTGGAAAAAATGCATGAAAAAATCCATTAAGCAGTTAATTTCTTTTTAAACAGCAAATGTCTTGCTTTAAAGAACATTGTCAATGAAAATAAAAGAAAGCTATTCCCACTAGGTGGTTTACTTGGACATAAACTGAAAAATTTACAACTCACACTCTTCAACATTACTGAACTCTACAATGAGAATGTGTTCCAAGAGCCAGGAAAATAGACAGACACTCACTGGCTATAAACTATTTCTTCATTTTAATACTTCAAAACATTTAAATAATGCGTACTCGACTTGAAACAATGTTTAAATAAAATAAATAAATAAATAAAAAAAATAACTGCCTAATGGAAACCAAGTGAAATGCCAATTTTATAATTAATCCATTATCTGTGGGTGACGGAAAATTCTGTAATTGCTGTTCTATGGCCAGCTCTGTAAAATTTGTTCTATTTTGATTGATGGTAACTCAGTTCTATCTGTGAGTCAGGGCTCTTATCTTGCATTGTATAACTATTACCCTCATCACCTTCCACAGTTAATGGGTTAATGTAATTATTGCACATACACAAGAAGAATTCAAATGATCAAAAATTCAAATTCAAATTTTTATCACAAAGTATAAAAAAAATTTTGACTAGGGTTGAGTTCAGTAACCTTTTCAAGATATTGCATTCTAAACATGGAATTGCCTCCTTTCTAAATATTTGTAATAACTTTCGATTTTAGAAATAGGATGAAAATGGTGTCTGACACAAAACTTATTCAAATCCAAAGGAGTAAGGAGCAGCCTTTCTTTATATTCATTTATGTTTTACAAACTAAGACCTTTGGGTCAAAGTTAATTCCCATTAAAACGTTAGATGCAAAAATGATAATCGCCTCAGAAATAAAACAAACGACTATCGAAATGCAATACAGTTTAAAAAGATATTTAGACGAAATTTAAGGGAGGTAATTCTGTATTTAGAAGATTTTGAAAAGAATACTAAACTCAACTAAAAAGACAAAATATTTGCTCATATGAACTCACAGATTTTAATTATTATAAATTAAATTAGATAAGTGAGAACTTATAGAAATATATATTCATTTTTCTTATAAATTTGATAGGTTTAATTATGAAAATCTATCACAGCAATTCTTAAAAAAAAAAAAAACCTGTTCAAGAAATAAAATCAGTAAAATTGATTCACCTCAAACAAATTAAAAACATGGAGATTGTAGCAATTTTATCTTCATTATTTATATTAGATGAAACATTGTCAATCATTATTATTGTTATTATTAGAGGAGAAAAAACAAGACTGTTTTTATGAAATTTCTCAACAGCAACAAGATTCAAACATCCAACATAAGAATGCAGTATTGCACACAGGTAACACAAATTAAATGTCATATTCCAAGATTCTAATATAGTGGCATTTTTGTTTTTTTCTAATTTGTGAAATTACTCATAGAGAATACGACCCAGTTCCTCAGAGCTTTGGGGCTTTAGAAGTGGGAGTGAATTTGTCATCAGTTTTTGCATAGGTCACTGTGTCATTGTTATTTGTGTATGACAACACTCTTTCTTCTGGTCATTGTCATCCGTCATTGTTACATACAAAACTAAGACTTTGACAAAAGGAAGAAAGGAAAGGCCTACTCAGCCTAATGGCCGATCCACCACTGACCTCGCAAGCAAGGAAGAAAGAATAAAAAATGTTTTGCTCCCTGTTGGATTCAACCTCCTGGATTCTACTGATGTCTGACAGAACACTCTAGACAACTGCGCAATGGGACCACTAATGAAAATTCTAACTTATTTATAATTACAAATAACACGACACGGTTGGACGAATATGGTTCTATCATCATATTAACTGTTTTAATGACATTTTTTGAAGCAAGGTAATTTTCATCAAAATGAAAAATAGAATATACATATATATATATATAAGCGAAGGTTTCCATCCTGCCTCTCGGTACTGGCAGGGATATTGGATAGTCTATAACCACACTGAAGAGTGGTAATGCAACAAAACGGCTGTCATAATTATTGAATATTATTATAATTAACACCCCCTTCCTTAGGTTTCAGCACTCTTAGGTAGGGCAACTCGTCCATTATAAGCTACTATAGCAATGCTCTCCCAACTCTGGAATGGAGCACTCTGGAGGATGAGAAATTGTGCGTAAGTAAATATATCACTCAATTCAGTCCTACTGACCATCCAGTTCTGCGTGGGGCAGGGATAGAATATCTGCCTCTGGGTCTGAAGCGAAGGTTTCGATCCTACCTTGCGGTACTGGAAGGGATATCGATAGTCTATAGCCATACTGAAGAGTGGTTAATGAAACAACTGTCTGTGAATGACAATTATTACACACACATGTATGTATATATTTATATATATATATTAGTTATTGTACAAAAGTAATACTTTTCATAACAGAAATTCAATGTATACAAGAAAAAATAGAGAGAACTTAGAAATGCGAGTTGACACAACCTGTAGAGTTGAGAGATACCTTTTATACTAGGGGATATTACTTGCATTTAATTATCAGCAATACCTTTTTGGCAAATGGAAGAAGAAAGAAAAATATGATGGGGAAAAATAATGTATCAACTAAAAATAAATATTCTTCGAAAAACCAGAACATATCAATTTGGCAAATATAAGAGACTGAAACTCAAATCCAATAATAAATAAAAAAGATAGATTCTTTAGTTGTGAAACTTCTACAGCAATGTTCATAAGTGATGATCATTTGAAGGAAAAAAGTCTATCATAAGGATCCAAGAGAGTTAGTGAAAGGAAGGAAAGGTTCATGATCCAGAGGAAACCAGAAAGCATGTCACTGACAATGCTGTACAAAGAAAGGTGGAAAAAAAGACACACGGTAATAGATACATCTCCCTGAATTTGTCAGCAGAGGTAAAAAAAAAAAAACAAAAAAAAAAAATCTAAATAGTTACCAAATCATAGAATATAGGTTGTTGTGAAAAGAGAAAGTCTGGCAGTAGTGTTAAAGGCTATAGACCAGGAATGACAATAGAAGAAAATATCTGACTATGCAAATTACCTTTCTTACAATCTTTAGGGTATCCAAGTTGATAAATTGTTTTTTTTTTTGTTTTTTTTTAGATGGGGGTCATTGTCTAAACTGAATAGCAGCAATTACATTTCTTGCTATTCCCAGAGTTTCCACACTTTTACTTGTATACAATGCAAGAATATTGATCTAAAAAATCCAGGGTCAAAATTAAGAGGGGACAGCATTATACTTGAGAGTAAAAATGTGATTTTTGCTGTATTATTGTAATAAACCAACATAGCAGAATTTGGATCTTGATAAAGTAGAAAATTAGGAAAATTCAGACCAAATTTTAAATTTAACTTAGTTAACTTGAAATAACTTAAACTGTAACTTCAGTTTTAACATTAAATTTAAACTAAAAAAAAACTATGGCTGTACCAAGGAGTCACCTTAGATAAGAGGATAAAATATATGACTGATTATTAAATAGAAAAAAATGGGGGTCGCATCATACTCAAGATTGCATTGTACTTGAATAAATATGGTATCTTGCCCTTTTTAGATATATGACTTTCACAGAAATATGGTGATCATTCGGAAAAATTGAAGGGAAAAATTTTGATCATTTGAAAAAAAGAAAAATTCTTTCAATAAGGATCCAAGAAAAGGAGTCAGAAGAGAAGAAAAAAAATATTTACCCATTTATGCACTATAGAATATCTATAAGAGATCAGGTTACAAGAAAACCTCTCATGATAAAAGATAAAGTTCAACATATAATACAGTAATTGATGAACTGATCTTATGAGCCATTCACATTGATTTTGAACCTTGCTAACGCTCTAGAAGCATGGCCTTGTACATTGGTAGTCTACTAATAATTATGACAGGGAGTCCCTTCAAAATGTATACATACGTTTGTTATCTAAAAATTAGTTAAGCACTTCTATAACAAAAAATAGATGTTATAAAGTTTAAAAAAGAAAAGCATTGAAAGGCACCTCATTTTATGAGATTAGCTAAAAAAAAAAAAAAAAAAGTCCATAGCCTGATACATAATTATCAGCTGAAATTTGATCCATGAACCAATCAACAGATGAAGCTGCAGTAACGAGTTGAGAAAAGTTCATAAATCAGAGGTGAAAAGGAAAATAGTTACCAAGTTATGCCCTATAAAATATTGCTTGTTGAGTGAAGAGAGAAAGTGTTGTAATGTCTTAAGGCAGCAGACTTGCACTGACAACAGGAAAAGATACTTGACTATTCGAATTCCTCTCTTCAGGTACCTTCCTTACCATCTTTAAGGTATCTAGGTTGATATTATAGGGTATTTGGGGGTTATTTTTTTTAATAACTAAACACTAACTTTTCTAACTGATTGCAGCAATAACATTTCTCACTTTTCCCCAAGTTATGATATATTTCTACATTTCGGCAGATAAGATAATACTTGAAGCATCTAAAAAATATGCAAAAAAAAAAATGAGGTTGCCCAGTAGATCAGTTACAAAAACAATGAGCTAAAACTATGAATTCAGATTGAAATTGAAGTTATCTGAAGGTTGCTTTATCCCCGAAATATATGGTGTGTGTCTTATCCTTGTGTAAGTTTTAAAACAATTCCAAAAAATGATGATCTTTTTTTTTAATCTATCAAACAATTTGATTTTCAGACCCCCAAAAGTTAAAAGACATTTTTAGTTCAAGGGTGAAGAATTATTGGAATAAGTTGCCAGAACATGTTGAAGACAAAAAGAGCATTAACAGTTTGAAAGAAAAAGATCAGAGAAATTCCGATGTGATGAAATTATAGATGGATCAAAGGCGAACTATCGAATTCAATTTTCAATAGATCATAATTTTGTAAAAAAACAAATAGTAATTTCTAAAATGTTACACTGTTCATCCTGGGGGTCAGGTATAGGGTTAAAAATAATTTCAAGTGAAATAGCTAGGAGTCTATCCTCAAGGATTAGAAGTCACTGGAGTCTTCAACCAGGTGGTCGGCTGGAATCTAAAATGAATTTTTATTTGCTGAATAAATCAAAGTGTCAATTCTAGGATACAGAGATTTTTTTTACTAGTTTTACAAGTCGATAAAAGTAATTCTATGTATTTCTTAGAATGTTGACTCTTATAGTATTATGCATTGAGATGGCACCGTGACATTATGTGTAAAAAGACAAAGCATTTGAAGGAATAAAAAGTCTCTCAATTAGGATCTACTAGAATGAGCGATAGGGGAAATAAAGAAATATATTTACCGTTTAATGCAATATAAAATATAGTTGTTGGCAAAATGAGAAAATGTTGCAGTGTAAAGGACCAGAGATCACCAGTGACAACGAGAGAAGATACTTGACTATTTAGATTCCTCTCTTCAAGTGATCAACACATAATGTGTTTCCCAAATGCACATATGATTTGGCAATAAGCCAAATTACATTCTTAAAATAGCCTAAGTAAAAAGAGATGACAAGGATTTGACTAGCAGGTACCAATCTCCATCCTTAGACAACAGCTGAGAGTTGTAGGCAGTGCCATGAAGTCAAACTAGGGAAGATGGAATAAGAACAAAATTAAGAAGCGTTCAAAACCAGCGACATTGGTTTCACCATTTTTGACATTTGTTCTCCTGTTTTGTTAGATAGTGTTAGAAAGTAGACAGTTCTAAGAAAGCCATAAAGTTTTTCAATCAGACCAAAAATGAATGGATTAATAGTGTTCATGAGGAAGGAAGGATAGAGAGGGCTGGAGAAGAAAGGAGAACATTTCTTCTAGTTTTTTTTTCATTTTTGACATCACACTACATCATAATCTTTGAAAAAAAATCAATTCTCAAAATAAAACAAGAATAAAATTCTAACGCTGTGGACCACTAGATCTACAATCCCATATTTGTGAATGCTGATGACGTAATTTCATATCTATTATGACAAAAGTGAATAAATGAGTTCTTTGATGACAAAAAAAGGAAAAAAAAAAAAGAAAAAAAGAAGATACCAGTGAAAGGGAAAACATGGATATCTTCCTATCTATCACAATTCATTATGGGAAAAAAAAAAAAAAAGAAATTTCATTATTTAACATTATTAACAAAGTGACTTATAGAGATGTTGGACACATATGAAAATAGAGAGAGAAGCTAGAGAAAAAAATTGAGAGCAGACTATACAGTGTTTATAGTTAATCTATACACTTTTTGATGTTCCAATAGGGATTTAATTGGAAACAAACTCTTATTACAGATACAAATATTGACAACTGGAGCCAAATGCTGTCAAAATTTGTCATTGTGGGTTTTGAAAGAGTCTGTTCTTTTTCTTGCTCTCTTTTGATATCACAACACTATAAGAACATCATGAAAAAAAGGTCAGAAATATAAATATTGTAAATCTCTCGCTTTTATCCCCTACTCCATCTCTCTTGATGGATGCAACCTTTTTGCAATTTGGGTCTGAAAGAAAGTGAATTTGACTCTCCTAGATCTGGCAATGTTTACCACAGATAAAAAGACAAGATACATAACTCGGGAAATAGCAAGAAATATTGCCACCACCATATTTCTTTTTTCTCAAGGTAGATAACAGGATAACCAATGAAAAAAAATAACAGTAGCAAATCTTATGAAAAAAACAAAAAAAAACATGGATCCTAGATATACATTTTTTCGGTGTGTGTAACACTTTCCCATGAGTGCAAAGACACTGCACTCTCATTCATATAGAAGAGTGGGAGGACATAATATGAAAAAGATACAACACTATCTCTGAAAAGAGCAAGAAACATCTTCACTGATATCTTTTTTTTCTCAAGATGAAAAGCATGAGAAATGAAAAGCATTAGAACTAATGAATTTTATGAAACAAGCCTGAAAGACAGACCATAGATGCAATGGATCTTCCTTGTGTGAAGATCTAGCAAGACTTATTGTCAGGTGTACATATAAAATTGAATAAAAAAAATTTTTTTTTAAATCTTGTAACATCTAGATTCTCCATTTTAATCTTCTATACTTATTTTATCAAAATATCAACTCAGCAAAGTAGAACTATCAAAATCACACAAAAAAGGATTCCAATACCACATTACTGTTCCTTGACACCCTACAACATAGGACCAACAATAACATTAAACTTACTGTATTCTGCAAAGCTACATACACAAATGACAACATACATGTTTGCTCCTACCATACACCCAAAATAATATCAGAATTAGTCATAAGTTTTTACTAAAGAGCCCTATGAATATGCAGCTCCAAGTGCCTAGATGAGAAAGAGGTGTACAAAAAATCCTTCAGCTTCCTCCATAATCCACAATGTTTTATATATAATACTATAAGAAAGGCATGAGATCCATAGAACTAAAATAGAACAAAACAAGAGTCAAAAACATCTAGATATATAGGGAAAGCGTAAATTGGTAACACTGAGCAAGGGATATTACTCTCATTTCGGCCTGTCTGTCAGTCAGTGAGGGTAATCGCTGCTAGCGCATCTTAAAACAGGGATCCTGTTTCTCTCTACGTCAAATGATGGAGAAACCAGTCAAGCAGGTGTAGGAGCATGTGTCACAGGATCTTGTTTCAACATTCCTGAACAAAGAACACTCCAAGAAGGCCAGAAGATTTTCAACTAAAACCTGGTGACAAAAATGAGCAGTAAAGACTAAACCACACAGAACGATACAGACAGCAACCAAACCCAATTGTGGATCATATCAAGCATTAAAGAATTGCAAGTCTTTAACTAAAAAACACTTAAAGAGTGCATAACTTGTACAGTAACTAAAACCTGATTGGATACAAATTGCAGGATCTGTCGCAAAATTTAATCACTTCTTCCTCAACCTATGGCTAACCCTTTCTTAAAATTTAATCAAGAGCTTTTACTTATACAGTAAACAACTAAAATAACTTTTCAGATTTAGTGGACACTTTAATTGCACATACAAATGTGCAAAATAGATCAACTTTCACTTTTGGTTTTAGACATAATCACGACTTAATGACTATGTGTTTAGTTTTTTTCAAGTGAATGCTTTATTTATTTATGAAATAATTTCACAACCCTACCAGCTCAAAATGGCATCAACTAAAGTTTTTAAAAGTGTGTGAACTTAAATATGGTACAGAAACTAGATTGTTTACATTTGACACCAACCAGTGATATAGGCACGAAATGTTAACATCCAACAGGTATATATCCTTGTAATTCTTATACATATTATATATGAACTCTTTATCGCTTTCAGGAAATTCAACTCATCTCAGAGTGACACTTTTCTCTATATAATCATGTTCTGTCAATTTTTTTTCTCCTTTTCAACTATCCTTTTTTTTTTTGCACAAATCATTTTAATCAAAAGAGTAACAATGTAATTGACAAAATACGTTTCAGCAAATCTTTCAAAATAAATATTATATCAATGTCTCTCCCTCTCAACAATTTATTCAAACATACAGGCAGTTTTAGTTTCATTTATTTGATAGAATGTCAATGAAGTAATTTTTAGTTTTTCTCAAAACTAACAAATTTCTAGTGGTAAACAAGCCTTGACGATTGGAAGCACAAAATATCACTTGCAAAAGATTTCTTTCATTTTTCTTATCGACTATTCAACTTTTCTTTCACTTTCGTTGTTTTGTAAAAAACAAACAAAAAAAAAATCAATAGTGTTGATGTGAATATCCTTGTATTAATTGAATCAAATAAAATAGTGATTAAATGAAAAATACCTATGTCTGATTCATGGATGAATGTATCTGGCAAATATCAACTTTGTACATTGGCCAATTGTCAAGTTATCTCAGTTTACGCATGTGCACACAGATTTCTCAAATTACAGTAAAGAGGATATTCTGTAGACAAACAGATAGACACAAGTGGATACATATACAAAAGCATAACAAACTAATTTAATATAAACTAAGCTAAAACCTCATTTATATGCTGGTAGGGAGAAATCTATATTTACAGTTACATAGTGTTAAGAAGCCCTCATTTTGGTTGAGTCATTTGCAAGACTGCAACAAGATAAAAACTATAAAGCATATACCTCCGCCCATGCCATTTTCGGTAAAAACCGAATGAAAATCAGTTCATATATAGCTATGATGCAGTGAAAGTGACTGTAAAAAAATAAATTCCCAGATCTGCCCTCAAATTAAATGATTCTTTCTCAGCCTATGGCTTACCATTCCACAAAATCCTATTGAACTTCATTGAGAACTTTCGGTGATATGGTGTTGACAGACAAACATGAAAGAATACATATACTTCAATCAACAAAGAAGGAAGTAACGAATATGAATTACTGAAGGAGAAAAAAAAATAAAGCTCATAGAGAAAGTATCAGAGACAGAATCATCCACTGAGAAATGAGAATAGAGAGAGAGACTAGTATTGCCCAGTCATAAGACTGGGCAATACTAGTCTTAAATACTGTTTAAAATACTGTTTGTCATGACCATGATCGATTCAGTGTGTAATCGAAGTTTATTTTACCACTAGTTGATCCCCATTAAGAGAATTCATGGATATACAGGTTTCCCCTGCGATCTGAAAGCTTTTTGTAAGCTGAAATGGTGCAAAGAGAAGAAGCAGTTATCATTAATTTATATGGAAGATTATTTGGAACGATCCCAGACACGAGGATGGTATGTCAAGCTGAGTCAGAGATTGTAGTGATAAGAGGTAAAGAAGACTGGGGCATAAAAGAGAGAGAGAGAGAGAGAGAGGGGGTGCACACTGCCTCTTTAATGGCTCGCTGCAAAACGAAAGCAGAACACTACTTTCAAAAAGGCTAAAAAGTGGCCAAAAGTAAACTTTCAAAAAGCAGGAACTATCTGTATTTGGATTCTATAAGATGAATATTTTTTTTTTAGAAGAGAAACTAAAAAATCCTTGTCACTTTGGAAGATTCCATTGTTTCAAATGGTGCAGAGGAGATATTCCTTTCTATATTGTTATGGAAGAGTCCAAGGTTACAGACAGAGAACCTAGCAAATCACTTTGTTCATTATATAAGTAGATTTGCTTGAATAGGCTGCATGACAAAAAGTATCAAATTTGTTCTGTATCTAACATGCATGAACACAGATACATTGACTACTCTACTAATATGTAATTATATGTTCTTTACTTACATACATCTACCTTCTTTTTATTCCTCGTCCATGTGTTTTCTTATATCTGACTAAGGCAAATCTACTTATGTAATGAACAGAGAGATGTTCTTGGTTTTCTATCCGTAACAATAGACTCTCCTCTCCCACTTGAAGGCAAGAAATTTGCTGATAAAAATACCTCCCACCGAATATTTGGAACAATAGACTCTTTCAATGGAAGAAATACTGCTTCTTTTTTTTCTAAAAAAAAAAAAAAAAAAAAAAGAAAAAAAGAAAAAAAAATGTCTCATAAAAATTAAAAATATTTCACTTGGATTAACCAGTATTTCATATGGAGAGGGGAAAAAAAAAAAATGGATCAGAGCACACATTGTATAGCAATGATCAGCAAATTCATCATGCTGGCTGTTAGCGAGATTGATTCTCATAGGATCTCTCAGTATCAATGGGCTGATACCAACTTATGCTAAGTTAATCTTCTTAAAAATGAACAGCATGAATTTTTTTTTGTTTTTCTGTCAGTAAAAATGGTCTCTTCCATTTAACGATAACAATTTTCCTGATAAAGATATCTCCCACCCATAATTTGAAACAATGGACTCTTCCAGTGGAACTACTTCGGTAGTTTCTTTTCTAAAAAAAATAATCTTATAGAAATTCAAATATATCCGTGAATTCACAAAGTTCAACTAGTAACAGTCCTAAACAATGTGCATAGAACACAAAGATATCTACATTAAATTTTATACGATGAATAAATTAGCCTATCAAATAATTGTGAAGAACAACATCTTTTCACAGTTTGTCCTGAGGCCAGCAAATCCTGTATCCAGTCAAAGCCAAGGTTTATCTGAAGTTCTAAAAAACTTACCATTATTTCTCCTCCGTTCAGAGACCAACATTGATTTCAGGAGAAAAAAGAAATCAATGATTGAACACATACTAAGCTTTTTATAATAAATCAGAAATTTATAAGCTAATAGCACAAATGGTTCTCTTAGACATAAAAACGACTTTTGTCTCTTCCAAAGTTTGTTCTTAAACTGTGTGGCCAACTCTCAAAATTTTTATATCCAAATTTAAGACAATATTCTATCTAAAAACATCTAAAATGTCTAGAAAATTATCTAAAAACAACCATCTCAAAATACACATCATATAACTAAGCTTTCATTCACTGAATACTATGTCAAAATATAGGTAATAACACAAAAATTAATCAAATAATAATCATATTGAATTATTTAAGCAAGTTACTTAGGGCTAATTTATCTGCTATAATTTAGGTTAGCATCTGTTACAAATTTCACATTCCAAGTACTCAATTACCACCCTTATTTTTTTTTATCTCCTTATGGTTTGTTAGAAACATAACGAAAATTAGCATATAAAATGCAATTTATTTCATCTATATTGAAATGACTAGTTGATTGCGTTAAAACATCAGAAGCATTTCTTAGACAAAAAAAAAAAAAAAAAAAAACACCAAATATATTAGAAATTTCTGAATAAGACCATATGTAAAACAAAAATAAATTAAAATAAAGGTTGGACTTACTTTTAATACCCGTGGAAAAATTCATGAATATATTTGAATTTCTAGGAGACGATTTTTTTTTCAAGAAAATAAACTACTGAAATAGTGCCAGTGGAAGTGTCCATTGTTTCAAATGGTCTGTAGGAGATATTTTTATCTGCAAAATCATTACCTTCATGTGGAAGAGTCGAAGGAGAAGAAAAAAATCATTGCTCCATTGCATAAGTAAATGATACGTTACAACTGATATTTTAGACCAATGAGATCACGTAGGTAGGAAAAAATGTCCTGAACTTTACCACTTATCTAAAAATATCTAAGCCTCATTAAAAGTTATCTAAATTTACATCCAACATCTAAAAACATTTTCTCACATCTAAACGCGATGTAAAATATCTAAATTGGCAACACTGTTCTCGTCATTGGGTAAAATAGAAAGAAACATTATACTACTAATCACACTAATAGCGGCAGTAGTAGTAGTTGCACTATTTATAGCAACAACATAGTCAGTCGGCACTGAAATTGGTAGTACTACAGCAACCAAGTTGTACTTTTATCAATAAGAGATTTCCTCCGAACAGAATGCTGCACATTTTGTTGGAACAGGTACATGTATTCACTTGCGTATATCTGTCTGTCAATATCTCCAAAAGTTCTCAATGAATTTCAATTAAATTACGTGAAGGGGATGGCCATGAGATAAAGTAGAGGTGATTAAATTGGGGGGGGGGGCCATGAATTCTTTCGCTTATAGGCAAAAACTTGGCTGATAAAAATATCTAATATTTGAAACCATGGACTCTTCAAATGAATCGAGTATCAGTTTTAAAAAAAACCCAGATGAAATCGATAAGGTGGAAACATTTATTTACACTCTCAACAGCTTTGAAGTAGTGAACTGTTAGTTTGTAAAGTAAGTATGAGAATGTGTAGCAACCATTCAAACTCCATACAAACACAGGCAGATATTTTTACTAAATGCATTGCACTCTCCAGTATACATACATATAGTTTCTTTCCTAAAAAAAGAAAAATTAAAAAAAAAAAAAAAACAAAAACAACTCTAAATAGATCCATGAATTTTCCATAACAATTAACTAGTAAAATCATTGAAAAAAAAAGGGGGGGGTGAACTCGCTCTGCTGAAAGCTTGCCAACCTAGAGTGATTCCTCACCTGATTTCTTCTTTTTTTGAGGATTTCAGGGAGATTCGTTGTCCTAGGTAGATGTAGTGGACTACCTTTTCTTTTTTTTTTAAATTTTCAGTAGATTTTTAACTACAGAGTAAAAAATCTTAATATGTTTTTAATTTGCTGTCATCAAGTATGGTGTATTGTGAGATTTATTGTCACTTAAAATAAAGATTGATATTGGATTTTATAATTAAGGAAAATCTTTATAGATAAAAAATTTGCATTATTAATTTTAAGCAAAAACAAGAAAGGACTTATAAATACATTTAAAATATATCTTTTTTAGAATAGATTATTGATTTACCATTGAAAACTCATATTCGTACTGTATTTCGTAAAGAACTCCAGAAAGCCTGAGCTATATTTATCTAACTCAAGTTTACTGCACTCAACAATTAACAAATAAATTTCTACTAGAAAAAAAATGTAATTGTCTGAAAATCTATTCTCGTGGCTGGCGGCTAATATTCAGCAATCAATGTGGCCGTTGCTGCTTCTGAGTCGTGCAGGTCTGGAGTACACGCTAGATATAGTAATTGGAAATGAATTTTGAAATTGGAGACAGTACAGAGAAAATTTACCAGAATGATAAGTGGCATAAGGGATTTATGTTATAAGGATGGACTAGAAAAGTTAGGCACGCCTACATTTTTTCCAAGTGGAGGGCAAGAGGAGACTTAATTGAAACTTTCAAGATATTAAATGGTTTTACAAATTACGGAATTCTAATGTTTGATAAGTCAGTTATGATTATTTCAAGAACAAAGTTGTAAAAAAAAAAAAAAAAAAAAATCAACCCCCCCCCCCACAAGAATTTTGAAATAGTGGGATAGTTTACCATCTTATATGAAAAATAGTACAAGTATAAATAATTTTTAAAATAACACATTGAGAAGTAAATTTTTCAAGTTATCAGCTGAAATATAAGGAAGAATTTAGGGAAAAATATATAAATCAAAAGTGCCTGGTAAATGTTGCCCTGTGCTGGTAAGATTGTTAAATACTTATCAAAATTTCACATTTTTCAACTCAAATGAATGTATATTTCAACGTTGAATAGGTATTCCTAATATAGATTATTTGAGGAGATGCCAATAGAGGCATTTTATTTAATAAATAAATGAACCAATGCTAAGGTATTACCATTCATTGATTCATTTGGACTGCTTTCTTCACCTTGGTTGTTTGTATATTCACAACCTAAATAAGGATCTCAGTCCAAATAAATGAATGTATGTATAATGATAGTTCCTAATCATAAAAACTAAGAAATTATCAAAATGGTACTGACCCAATATGATAAAAAAATGGAGACAGTTGAATGTACTTATGGACTTTATTCTCGCTCCCTATTTACTGTGATATTCTGCAATTTAAAAAAAATTTTTTTTTACATCTGACTAAATGAAACAAGAGACAACTGAGAATTTTTTTGTGATTTCCAATCTGATTCAAGAATTTTCTAACCTAGACATTCTGGAAACAAATGATACAGTTCGTTGGTACAAGCTACCAGTTTAAACAGGGCTGAAAGTCAAACCATAGATGCACTAGTTCTTTTCTGGAGTGAAGATCTAGCAACGGCAGTGTTGCCAACTTCATTTCCAAGTTTGCGTCTAAAAATGAGTAAAAAAAACAAAAACAGAACAAAAACAACAACTTGAAACAACCAACGTTGTCCAAATATATACCTGAAATCTACAAACTATATTACATATTATTGAATTAAATTTAACTTTTATCTTCAACAATTATTTCAATAAAACATAGCTTGATTTATTAAAAAGTATTTCTTATTGTGTTATGTAAATCAGATGAAAATATTCTTTATTTTATTAGAGATCTAAACAGCCATTTCTGACAACCGAATGCAACCAATATCAAGATAAAAACATTTCAATTGGTGATACTGAGCCTTAATTCATATTTCGGTATGTCGGCCCATCAGTCAGTGAGGGCTAGCGCATCTAAATAGGAAGAATGCGAGTCATTTCAGATTAGATCATGTGGAACATCATCTTGACTTTCCAGTTCATGTTCAGTCTTGACATGGTCAATTAATTCAAACCTCACATGAACATTGACTGGAAAGTTGTGAATACGAGAATGTTCACAGTTACCAAATACAGCAAGATATTTCTCAGCAAGGACAGACTATATAAGAATAAAATAGACATCTGAAGAACGCCGCAGGGTACACAGCTGAAACATTTGGAATATACAATAATAACAACCAAGATGGGGACAACAGTTTAAATAGATCAATGTGTGATTTCTCATTTGAGAAACTCAGATGAGCGATTATAGTTTCCTAACTTTAAATGGACATATATAACAACCAAAAAGGAAAAAGGTTGTGAATTCAAGAATGATACTAAATACAGCAAGATATATCCAAGTATTGACAGCCAAAATAAAAACCAAGAAGACATCTGAAGAAGGGCAAAAAGAATATGCCCGAATCATTGGTAACCAAAATGAGGACAACAGTCCAAATAAATCAATGCATGAAGAGATAGTACAGTTTAGTACAGGTCTCTCCCATTTCAACGCAGTCCAGTATGGTATGGTTTGCAATATAACACTGGTGAATGGTGGTTCCAAAAATATCAATTTACCTCCAAAGTAGCTAATTTTGCAATTGGTTATTGTGGCTCTGTTACAATGCGATTGGTTTTATTGGACCCCAACACCTGTGTTATAACGGTTGATGCCTGCATAGATTTTTGACGAGCTCAAAAGACAAAAGAAAATCTGTAGGCATAAATTACTACAATTTACCTTTTAGCATTCTTCAGGTAGGTGACCTCCGAGCAAAAAGTTTCCTACCACATGAGGCAACTCTTTTCATGTTGTCATATCAATTTCAATCACGCTTGAACAGATGCGAAATTTACAGACTTCCAAGATTACCAAGAGCACAAAACATTGGCACCCTTATAAAAAAGGGATGCAGGGTGCTTTTTACCATTAGCTATGATATGATTATATAATTAGCAATTTTCAGTTGAACTACTATTTTTTTGAACTTCTGACTTTACGCAGTGCCTAAAACTGGTCCCAGTAGAATTCAAATAGGCTGTATATGTACGCAAAATTCACATGGTTTCCCTTTAAAAAAAAAAAAAAAAAAAAAAAAGATTGTGGGGTCTATGTTCGCTCTCACTCCGATAATATTATTTCTACATAATGCTAGAAGTCTGATTCACAGAACCAAATTTGACATGCGTTCTCAATGGACCTAGGGGAAGGTTTTTTAAATTATGACACCACAAGGCTAACTAGTAGAATTTTAAAAAGTAATAAAAATCAGAAAACAGGATATTATCACTCTTTTGGGGAATGTTAATATTATCTGCATTGATTATATATAAAATCTATGAGGGTTCTTCTGAAATGCTTTGTCTAACCGAGTTAAATATATTCCCTGAACAAAAATTACAAATGATTTTAAAAGAGAGTGGGGAAATGAAACTAGGGCATAACACTTCCTCAATACCAAGTGCCCCGGGTTATCAGCTAAAAAAAGCTGGTCAACCTTGGTCAACGGAGACCTCAGATATGTTGGAACTCCATTGTATTTTCAAAAATTTAATCAACCAAGTAGATAGAACACTAAAATACTCAAACCATTTGTTGATATCTAAATTATAATAAATCACTATGGCTCACTGGTAAATGCTTACCTCTCTAAACTGAAAGATAACAGGTTTCAATTCAGACAATTCCAGTTGCTATGAAATTCAGAATGTTTAAAAAAAAAAAAAAAACAAACAAATCTCTGAGAAGTACTCTTGTATTGGGTTCTTTTCTATATAATAAAATCATCATTAAAATTGATTTTTATAAGCATAATAAATGCTTGTTTATACTTCTAACAAAGTTAAATGTTCAATCGGAATCAAAGTACAAAGAGTTGAAAAATGATAGCCTACATCATTTTAATTAATCAATTTACCAGAAGTGTCAAGTCACTGATAGACGAAGACATAGAGAATGGGATTGTTGAGCTAGGTTCATTCACATAACATGATATTTTGGCACACTCTAATGACTGAAAAATTAGACTGAACATTGGTTTGAGAATATCTTAGTAGCCTACAATCTTGAAAAAAAAATCATATTGAAGGAGGGCTACAAAATTTATGGAAATTGTGGGTTTTTCACTTCTTTTTCCTAAATATTCCTTGCCAAATTATAGGAGTGCATTATATCACACGGAATACAGTATGTAAAGCAGAATTGAAAGAATTAGAAGGGACTTATCAGGATACTTAATGAAAAAACTTATTGTGGTCATTTATCAAATGTAAGAAGATTTAAAATTTCACCTAATATTTGAATTGTATCCTAAATGACTGAATAAATTGATTTTCCATTGCTTCATCAGAATGAATAGGAAGTTTTCTTCATTTCTATTCTAAATGTACTGGATCTGTGAACTGTTTTGTTAATGCTAAATCACCATACACACACACACATATATATATATATATATATATATATATATATATATATATATATATATCTCAGGGGTAAGCCAAATCCAGACCACTAACTTAATTAAATTTGCGACATCGCGCACAAAAACCTTATTTACCTTTTTTTTTTTTAATTAGAAAAGAACAAAATTCAGTGTTGAAAACTGAAGCAAGAGACTTGTTTTTGCAGAGGCCTCCAATAAATCAATGTTCCATCATTAATACACATTCCTTCTGGTCTATTAATATATACAGAACTTGAACCATAATTGAACAATAAATTGCCTTTCAAATACAATTTCATTATTCTGATCGATTGATAGTAGATGCAAGTTAATAGGTACATTACTCCTATAATGGAAGAAAAAGAATTTTTTTTAAAAAAAGCAAAAAAAAAAAGCAAAAAACAAGGCTGTTTCCATAGCCCTGTATTATGATTACTTCATTTTTAATTCACTTTGGCCGGCAAGATTTCTAATCGAGCCACCCCCCCAAATTTTTCGCAGACATCTCATTTTTGTAAGCAGACTGTCAAAGAACCAATTAAAAAAAAAAAAAATTTCAAGAGATCAGTTCGTAATGATGAATGGTGCACTACTTTGCAACACACATCAAAATATTGTGTCTCCATCCATTCAGGGAATAACAATGTTGTCAGCATTTTGATAAACTAGTTCAATGTAAACCATCAAAAAAGCTTGAAAATAAAGCTACATGTACAAAATAGTACTACAATTATCATATCTTAAATATTTTTCATGCTCAAAAAGGTAAAATATGTACTATATACTAAGACAAACATATGACTAACTGATGCTAGAAACACATCTTACGTACACACATATCTGGCTTAACGACAGGCTCAAGAACGGAAATCTTTCGTAACCCTGGGACTTCCTGTATCTTTAAATACCGAGATGTTTTACATAGATCAATAGTCAGGATAATAGCAGGATAATTAGTATCACTGAACATTTGCTATAGTCTTGTCTGAGCTACACTTAAAGCAAAAGTAATAGAAGTTACTCACGTGTACACTCAATTGAACCATCTTTCGTACAACCGAATCATCTTTTTGCTCTCAGCCCCTCCCTCCCTTCTAGGCCCCTAAGCTTAAGCCTACTCAGCCCAATGGGTAATCCGCTACTGCTTGCACCTACCACAAGATAAACCGCCTATTACTTATCGCTAACATCAATAAATATCCAGTAAACAAATGTCACCTAAGAGCACCCCCCCCCCCCGATGGTCATGTGAATATTTTTCTTCTTAATGCCACGGCTGACCCAGAAAACAATTCATAGCACCAAAAGATCAATCAAGAGACTTGATATTTGAACCTGCTAGCAGCAGTGATGCCAATTTAGCACTGAATATAACGCGTTTCCTGTTATGGCAGTGCAAAAATTCAATATTTTGTGATATTTTTTAGCCATCCTAGGTAAATTTAGCAATTTTCGGCCATTACAATTGATCGTAAAAGGCTAAAAGTGTTGTTTTTCTTACCACGTTTTTTCGAGGTCGATTTAGCCCGAAAAATGTTTTTGATTTGGCAACGCTGACATGCAGTTAAAGGCGTAGCCAGAGATTTGAGTGTCCTGAAAGGCCCCATCCAATATTAGGTGAGATTTGTCAGTAGAAATGCAGTAAATGAGCTACTAAAACTTTGGGGGCTGCCCCTCTATTGGGGGCCTGGAAACGTTTTCAAATCACCCTCTCCAACAGCTACGCCTCTGCAGGAAGTGTTATCAAATTTATATCTAAAATGGAGTGAAAAACAAAACAACTCAATGCTCCAGATAAACATCTAGAATCTAGGAGAAATATACAATAATAAATTATGACTTTAATTGTGAACATTTACTTATTAAAAAACTAATACTCATTTCATCACTATAAATCAAATAAGAATATTACTTATTTCATCAAAAGTCAGCGATACAGTTCCTAATACCTAGCCACAACCAAAAACAACCAAGTTGGCAACACTGTATCCGAGACTTCTCCCTTATTCAAAACGGATTTCCAAAAGCGAATTACCATTAGTGTATTCACCCCCCCCCCGAACACACACACCGTTATCATGTTGACTGAACTACCAGTAATGCAAATTTAGATGTTTTTCATCTAAATTTAGATGTTTTCGGTTGCGTCTAGATATCAGAAATAGCTTATTTAGATGATTTTTAATAAAATAGGTAATTAAAAAATTCTAGCGGTGAAATGAGTGATAGTTTAATAGTGCAATCGTTGACAAATAAAGTCATATTTAATTTATTTATTATATGTAATCTATTACCTATTTTTAGATACACATGGAGAATCTTGACTCGATTTCAGATATTAACTTGAAAATAGATTTCTTGACTGAACCACGGTAGAAAGTAGTTTTCAGTGATGATTCGTCAGGTAGCAGTTGTTCGTTAGGTTTCTTCTGGGGTCGTTATAACCAATATTTGACCGACAGAGTGGAAAATGGGCTCAAATGTAGGAAAGGTGGTCCCAGTTTCACACCTACGCTCTCTCGATGTAAAAAACGATACACAAATAACAAAAGAAAATAGAGAATTCATGAAGAAAAACAAAATTAAACAAATTATTATGTTGTTATTGCTTTGAATATTTTTATTATTATTCGTGTGCCGTTTTCAACATCGTGTGTACAAGGGAGTGAAACTTTACAATTGAGACCACCTTCCTTACATTGTACAACGATATCTATATGATGAAACTTATGGTAACGGCCACGGACTTATAGAAAAGAATTACTATAAAAACTACTCAGAAGCGTGATCAATTTTTTAATCACTTTTAGAAAAGACAGGAGAAAAATCCGACGGCAAAATGCAGGGTGCAAGGGCCCGATTTTCAAGTTTCACACCTTCGATGTTAAAAATAAAAACAATACAAATTAATTTTTTCAGTGAAATAACAATATTTTCATTTGTGCGCTGTTTTTAACATTGAGTGAGCGAGCGGGAGTGAGTAAAGCTTTACGATTTATAATCGGGACCGCTTCCCCTAAATAGCACTAAATAAATTCTATTTCTTACGTTATACAGAAATTGAATTATTGTTTTTTTTTACATATTTATTTACATTAGAAAGAAAAAAAGAAAAAGAAATCTTCAGAAAGATTTTAGCGCTAGACTCACATTTGAAAAATCTAACGAAATTTAATTATACTTCCGGTTTGATTACTTATTTATGAAAAGGTTACTTCGTAAAAAAGGATTAATGGGAATACTTTTTACGTAAGAACGCCCCCCCCCCCCCATTTCATGATATCTCGATCTATATCAAATGAAAGCAAAAGGTATTTACGATATAAAACGATAAATCCCTGGAGAATTCAAATCAATCTTATCTTTATTAAATCAATAGCGGGTTAATTGGTACTTCAAATCTGAAAAAAACTTGAAACTGCAATATAAACTGAAGCACTGCTCACTTGTTAGTTATATACATAAGGAAATAATTTCTTATTTCACAGACCTATTTTCAAAGTCATAAAAAACCCGAACTATCCGGAAATTTGTTAGTTAAGATAAGTGCTTAGTTAGTTAGGATCACTTACATGGTAAATAGACTCCATCCTCATGAAACCTTTTAATTAAAAACAATTTAAAATACTGCTTTGTATAGCATTTTATTTCAGTTTTATGTGTTATCAAAATAAAAATAACAAGAACCATAAGTTCAACGATGCGTGCACCATCCGTGGTAGGAGTAGCAGGAGAAGAAGTGGGAAGAGCAGGTAGTCTTTCTTTGATTTAATTATTTTCACACCTGTAAAATATTGCGATATCAAATATTCTGCAAGTATTATTCATAATAAAAACTAAATGGCAATTTGGTGCGTTTATTTGGCCGTTTTTGACCTTTTTTCTATAATGACATCATTAGCAGCTGGCAAAAAGAAATGATCGAAATAGATTTTCTTTTAGTGTATCACACCTTTTCCTTCCTGTGTCCCTTGTCTCACATGAGTGGGACCGATAGAATAGCGTCTAATGGGGGTGGGGGTGGACACATCTAAAAATACATAATAGAACCCCCACCCCCATGTCCACAAGAGAATTTCGGTGCAGTTGTTGCAACGATTTCTTGGCACAATGTAGGGATAAGGAAGGTGGTTCCTGAGGCGATTATTGTAAAGTTTCACACACACGCTTCATAAATTTTCGACAGGTCGCATGTCTACGACACGTCAGCTGAATGCCAATCGGGGGCCACCTTCCCTACATTGTACCGAATTTCTCTGCAATTGTAGTTGCAACGATCTATAATATTGATTATATCAGTCAGAGAATAAATTAACCGAATTTTTGACCAGTGAAAAAGTTACCCGGGATCGAATTGCAAGGGCGGGGCCTCTTCATCCATCAACCTAATTTCAGATAAAAGTAGCGACGAAAGATCGATATTTGCCAACAGTAGTAGTAGCAGCAGTATAAATAAATACTGATAATGTAAAAAGGGGGAGGCAGATATATTGTGGGGAGTTTGATGCAGTGTTGCCAACTTTATTTTCAAATTTACATCGAAAATTGACCCACAAAGAAATACGACCGCGAAGATATACATATTAAGTACGAAAAGCAAAACCATTGATTTCTTTTTCTGTTTTCATCAACCTTAATGTTTGTTGCTTTTGATTGCAACTTAACCCTGGACATCGTCCTAAGAGAATACTTTTTTTAAATGAGGTACAATATAGGGAAGGTTGCCACGATTGTAAAGTTTCACACCCTCGTTCAATCAATGTTAAAAACGGCGCAAAATAGAAACAATTCAATTTATTTAGCGACACAAAGCAATGACAATTTGTGTGTTTACTTTCGCTTTTCTTTCATGAATTCTATTCGTTTTTCTTAAGGGTGTCGTTCGTTAACATCGAGTGAACAATGATATGAAACATTACAATTGGCATCAACATTCCTACATTGTGCCCGAAACCAAATAAATCACTATTTATTAACATTTACCACATCCACCCACACAAATATGGACTTAACCTCAGACTCCTTTTCTACGATTTCACGAGTTTTAATTAAAATGAACCAACCAAAATACAGAAGAAAATGAATGTCATTCCTCCCCAGGTTCTAAGAAACAGAAATTCTTCAAATAGAAAGGTCGTTTCGATATTTCAATTAAACTATCTGCCTTGATGATCAAATGACAACAACATTTAATCAACTCAATTCTAACAAGAGAAGTTGGCGCCATCTTCACGGATTTGCTCCTGCTGCTGCTATTATTGCCATGGTAACAAACAGGGTTGCCAAATAGTTGCAGACGTTTCTGGCCAAATGCTAATATTGTTTATAAAAACATAGCAATACTGCAGTAGACACCAGAAAGAAGAATTTATTAAATATACTAATGCAACAGTTAGTCAACTTACCTCACTCAATCCTATATTTTAAAGTCCTAAAGAAAAGTGATCCCCCAAAACTTCTTAGTCCATTGACCCCAACATCATGCAACATCTCTCATCGACCTTCATTGATATTACCATTGTTATTATTAATAACATTGTTTTTTTATCATTATCATCATCATAATAATAATAATGATAATAACAATAATAATACAGTAGACGAACAGTTTAGCTTCAATTTTTTTATCAAAAAATGAAAAATAAATAAGGCAAAAATAAACATAGCTCAAGAAAAAAATAGAAGTTGATGGAATGCGAATGACCAAATGCTAAAAAAAACACCAAATACGTCAAATTTGGCCGTAAAGTAGCCAAAATGGCCACCCTAGTAACAAGCACGAATAGTCGTCGCCATGGTGATGTACATTGCAATTATGATTTAATTAACGTTTCTTTTCAATTAATTTTTCAACTACTGTTCATCTTGATCTTTCAGATGTTTTTTTCTTTTCTTTTAAATTAATACTCCAATCAGGTTTTCGGTGTAGGGTAATGGCAATAAACAAACAGCGTGGATCAGAAATAATTTTTTAAAAACTACTACATTCCCAAGAGTATGATGCAGGGAATTTATTATGGCAAACCAGGGTCAAAATTGGGAGGTGAGTGTTATAGTCGATTGTATAAAAATAACAACATACGGATTTTTAGCAACAAAAAGTGGAAGTAGCATTATAATAGAGATCGTACTGTAGTCGAGTAAATACTGAAGATGAAGAAAATTGATAGTGTCAAATTAATAATAGTTTGGTTTACGTTGACAATATTTCACTTGATAAAAATTGAATAGATTTACCTTCATGGGGAAATAATAAAACGGGACATTGTATAATTTTGTTTTGTTTCTAAGTTGCTTCTAACATTCGTTTTAAAATAATACTTGCTACAATTCAATGTATAGTTTATTTTTCCCACATAAATTTATAAGTAAAAAAAGGACCATAAGCAAGAAAGGGTTGAGAACCATTGGGTTAAAAGAAGAAAAAGAAAACATTTGTCTCCATGAACAAATCATTTTGAATTCGCGATTTTCTAACACCCTCCTCAGTCAAAAATAATAACATAAAGAAAGATATTTTCATGCAACAATGTCTTCATCCAATAAAAATAATCAAGATGAAAAAAAAAGCAAAGAAAAAACAACGTAGTCAGTATCATTATTAGATCTCCACACGACGTCGGTGAGACGAAAATATAAGGGGGGGGGGAGAAAGAATAGAATCAATCAAAAACACATACGGGGGAGGGGGTCACTAACTCCCCATGATGCATAGAAAAAGCAAAACAAACAGTGTTGCCAACTTTGTTTCCATATTTACATCTAATTTTGAGTCAGAACATCTAGATTCTCCAAATATATATGTAAAACCTAGGAAACATCAAAGATCAATAAATTAAAGGTAACTTTAATCAACAAAATTTATTACATAATTTATCTTTTTTAAAAACCATCCTAATGGCAACTTCTAAAATCTAGACGCAACCAAAAACATCTAGATTTAGATGAAAAACAACTAAATTGGCAAGACTGCTAGAAATGAACAAAACAACACTTGAAACGAGGAAAAGAGGAAGGTGGGGTGAACATGATATTATTGTTTTAATAAGAGAGAAGGAAGGAAGGAAGGAAGGAAGTATATTACTTACCTTTCTAAAAGAGAGTCGCTCCATTTTCTGCAAGGCAGATTACATTTTGTAGCTGGTATATGTGCCGATCGGAAGGTGTTGCAATGTCTTAGCAGAAGCTCCATCATCCTGATATCATGCAGTACTAGTAAATTAGGTAAGCCGCACTTCCGTAAAAGTGGCAGAAAGTAATAGTTCACCTATACAGTCACGTTGTAAAGGTGTTGCAATGTCTCTTCAGATTCTCAACCATTCCTGATGAATTGCAGTAAATTACACAGAAAATAAAGATGACCGTTGGTTCAATGGTTCATGGTACTTTTCAAGTCGTAAATTAGAAGCAATGGTAATCCTTGGTCTTACGGATGTAAAATATGGTAGTTGAACGCAACATACACCATCTAGCAGTGCTGATGATCCAAAGGTGTTGTAATGTCTCTGCAGATGTTCCATCCTGATGAATTGCAGCACTAGTGAATCAGGTACTTCCGTAAAAATGACAGAAAGCATATGCCCAGTTTAGCATTAGTTACATTGTAAATAGAACCCCTGTAAGACCTTAAAAAATTTTTTTTTTTTCAACTAACAAATTTTTGGATGGTTGACTCAAACGGATTGAAAAAACCGAGAAGTGAAGAGTAAAAAATAATTCCAGGAGAACTATAAGGAACGTAAAGTAGGAAATTACCGTGAATCATACAAAATAACGATGTAGATGGTATGGTGGTTGAGGGTCTATGTTGTGAGTGACGAAAGATGATCGCTCAATGTTTATGTTTACTCGAGTCGGAAGGAATAATTCACGGCGCACAGTTTGTCACTTCTTCGTCTCACTCAAGACACCTTGAGCAGTAAATTCCATGAGATGCCTACCCCATCATCAGCTGCCGTGTGGACAGACAGTTCAAGATGGGGCAGCGGGTTTACGGGGGGGGGGGTGACCCCCCCCCACCCGAGCCCTAAAAAAAAACCAATCCTTGCTTGATCCGCGTTAGATGTTCAATTGTCAAGGACAGTCATCCAGAGTCAAATGAGGGACCATCTCTCCTTGAATTGGTGGAAAAAGCAAAGGAGGGTTCACCGTTGCCACCATCTACTCCTTAGGGAACAGAAGCGACCCCCCAGTCAGCAGTACGGCATTCCAGTTTCCCACCAACCACTCAATAGCGGGAATAGTAGTAGTTATACAACAGCAGTTACTATACTGCACTACTACTACTGCTGGTGGTAGTGGCTTAAAGCCAACCAGGTCAAGTTTTGTGTACTCATCAGCTTCATTATCATAAACGAAACTCATTAGCATTTACAGCTGTAGCGAGGAAAAGCTGACCAGCCAATCAGATACCCGTGTGTGTATTACGTCAGTGAGAGCTGGGTAGAAAACATCCAATGAGAATGCGTTGACCGATATTATTAGCATAATGTCACCAACAACCAACCAATCAGAAAACGTTGACCGAATTTTTCCAGTCTCCCTTCCTGCCTTTCAAAATCATTGTCACCGAGCACGTGACCAGGTATATTTTGTTTTGTATATTACCAATTGGTAATAATGAAACTGATAATTATAGATCTGCTTAATTAAAACAGTTGATGAAAAAAGAGAAAATATATAAATTGAACAGAAGTATGAAAGAATTGATAGAAGAATGGGTTGCCTGAAGAGAAAAAGCTTTGTCTGCAAAGTTGATAAAATATAGTATAGCCCTGTTACAATAAGATTGTGAAACTAGGGATTTTATGAAATCTCTTGACATATCAATACCTTCATGAATGTTCTATTTCACCAGAAGATAATGATGTTGATTACCACTTCTGAGATTATTTTATTTCTCACAGGGTTCCCCACTACTGCAGCCTTCTGTCAAACTAAGCTGTATTTCCATTAAATGCTGAAGCAGAATATACTTGAAAATTACCAAGTTGAGCTTAGTTTGATACAGAGCCACAGTGGTAGGGCACCCAGTGAGGTTTGAACTCACTCACGGTTGTGATGGTCAGGATCACAAGCTTGCCAACCATTACTATACTGCTTGTAAAACTAGGGTTTTCATTACATTACTGAAATGTTCAGGGATTCCAAGAAATCAATACTTTCACAATGTTACTGTAACAGACCTAAGCTAGGACTATTGTCATGCAGATTACTGGGGTGTAATGAACAGATCAAGTAGAATGGTTGGGTGAATATAGTGATGTAAAGATTAAGACACTGGGGGGGGGGGTCCTGAGGGACACTCTCCAACAATACAGTAAGATCTAATGGAAAAGGGAATTGAGGAATAAATAGACAATGCACTATTGAGACTGAAATATCATTTCAACAATCCATGTATATACAAACAACCATGTTATTATGGGTCAGAGGAAATGCAATTTTCTTCCCTAAGCTACACCTCTATCAGACAATTAGAATATTTCATAAGTTAAAAAACAGAATAAAACCCTGATAGACCTTGGAATAATAGTTGATATATCATTTCCTTAGAGAATTTTACATAAGAAAAAAAAAAAGAATGATTTTCCATTTGTTGTATTAACATTTACGAGATGAATCAGAGATAAATAAGTTTAAAAAACCAAACAAACCAAAACAAAAAAAGAAAAAAAAACAACAGACTTTATGAACACCCTGTATTAAACATATCTCTCACACATTTTTAAAATCAAAATTCTGAACAGGAAGCATTCAATAGAGGATTTATAAAGAATAAGACAGAAGACATCTTATATTTGATGACGAAGTGTTTTCGTTTTTAAGGTTAATTTATGATTATTTAGAAGTTGAAAACACATCAGATATCTCAACACACGACAGGTGCAAATCCAGGAGGGCGTGTCTAGATCACTCCCTACTCAGTCAAAACACAATCATTTTTTTTTTTTTAAATCTAGACGAAGAAATTTTATCAATAAAAAAATTAAGATCATGAATTGACCTTAGAAACAAAGAAAAAATTATTTTGTTTGTCATCGAAAATAAGATTATCTTCTGTCTTAATCTTTTTTTTCCATTTATTGATTCTGAGGTAAATTTCCTTGATTTCTAAAAATTATAATCAATCTAATGCAAAAAAGCATAAATGATTCTGTGTAAGTAGAGTTATTTTTGAATAGGCTCATTTTAATTGACCTGTACATGCATAATAGGTATTTCTTTGGAAATAATTTTTCCCATCCTCACCCATCGCTCAAAATCTTGAATCTACCCATTACATGAATTATTGAATGTGATGTTCCTCTAAATTGTAAAATTAAAGCATTCTATCAGTAATAATCAAATCATCAAAATAAATAAAAACACATGGTCTCATGGATAAGAGCAATGGTTAAGCATATCTAGTAACCTGCCTGGTAGCAGTGGGTTCAATCCCAGGAGCAAGTATAGTAAAAAAAGTCATATACTTTGGTTCTGTGGAAGAGGGCAGACAAGCAACATTACTAGAAAGAATTAACGGATACAATATATCCCCCGGCAGAGACAGTGGAATGAGAACTATTTACCCCCGTGGATTGAGTAAACGATTTGATTAAAAATTCCCAGAAGCAACCATAATAGAAACCTGAAGAAGGCCAGAGGGTACAACGTCCGAAATGTGATTTGAAAAAACAAAAAACAAAAACAAATATACGAATCCAACAACAAATGAGACATTTGAGAAGATTTTGCTATACATCTAAAAGGTTTGAATAGAAAATTCATAGCTTACTGGTCGGTAACTGACCTGAAGGTCAAGTCTGCCTCTTTTGGGGATCACATAAGTCTTCCAGAGGTGTCAGAAAACAGGGTTTCTAAAAGTAGTTGTTGTGACCCATCGGATTATTTTTTCATCATCTCCATACAAAAATGCACTCCTTTTGGTGCTCATTGTTAAATGGCTCAATGCTATTTTTTTTTTCAAATTAATTTCATTTTTGTTACATTCTAGTAATTTTATTCGAAAAATTCCTTTTTTTTTTTTTTAATAAACACCATAAAACTTATAGATTATAAATAGGATGCAATACTTAGAAATGTTCACTCCTGTTCAGTTACTGTTAAATTGTGACTAAAGACCAATATATAGTCTTAGTATTTATTGCTTTTATAACAATGAGGGGTCACAAAAATATCATCACATCAAAAGGGGTTACAAATGAAAAAAGTTTGAGAAGCCCTGCAATAGAATTTGGATTATTTGGGAGAATAAAGAATTCTCTCTTTTAGACTGAAGATATAAAGAACAGGGGTGTGTCGTTTTCACAAGACAAAGACATTTCCATGTTAGGATTCAGGCTAAAAATTTAACAGATCTGATTCTCACAAATAAATCAGGTGTAAAATTGGCGGAATATACATATAGCAGCCCAAAATTTTAAAAAAAGACATAAATCTTAAAACACATAAATTTTTTACTTGCATAATAAAGTCATTAATTTTTTCCATTTGCTATACAGCCAAACAGTACCACAAATGTGCAGTGGCTATGACTTGCTGAGCAGGAACACAAATATGCACGATCAAAACCAGACAAGGGATATGGAGTCAACAGGTGATACACAGCTCCAAAACCACTTTTAGTGTTAGCTAACAAAGCAAAACTTCTGAGATTCCTCTGAAAGAAATGGTGTGAGAGTGAGCAACTGGAGCCTGCCCTTTACTTAACTCATCACTACCTTCGTGGTGGATTCAACCTATTTACAGAGGAGTTTGCTATAGATGTTTCTGCCTAGGAAGCTAATACCAGGATAATACTCTACACCCTCAACACTTTTCAGAATGAAGGAGTTGACAGAGTTGCGCACACCCGTATCTATGGTGCAACAGATCTACAAGAGCTGCAGACAACAACTGTCAATCCATGAAATAGTTGGGGCCCTGGCACCCTCAGTATTGTGTCATGTCCTTCGCCTACAGTCTGACTGGCAGAGATAACATTAGTTATCCAGATTTCACAAGCCAGAAAGCATGATACAAGAGCAGAAGGAGTCTAGAAATACCTGCACTTGAACCCCTCGCCGATGACGTAACAAGTAACCACTTCAAATAAACGTGAGACTCAACACCATAGCTGTGTACACAACCACAGCAGATCACTTCAAGGATTCTGATCTGGACAAAGGGAGCATACAAGTTCCTGGACCCTCTTAAAGCTACACCCCCTTCCCAAAGAATGCATTTCTCCTGCACCCGAAAAATGGGTGCTCAAGCAATCATTATTGACAAGAATGCATAAATCACCATGCACAGAATTAAGGTGGTCTCTGGATGATGGAAATGCAATTTGGTTCCTATCTACACAGCCAGCCCGGCCAGAGTCAATAAACAAGACAATTTTACATTGATACGTTAAAAGGCTGTCAGAAAAACTGTATCTATGCAAAGACAGGTTATCAATTTGGCAGGAACCACTCAACATTTTAACTGCCAGTTAGATTTAACTTACAACATAGAATACCTTCAATTCAAGGGTAGTGCGAGGAGCAAATTTTTTTCCGGTGGCGATTTACAATTTCAGCTGCCTGTAGATTTCCAGTAGCTATTTGACCAGATCGTGCACCCGTGTCATGCTATCAAGAAGGCCCTAGAGTATCATTTCTAGATCAAAATCTTTTATAACATTCCATGTCTGTAAAAAAAACCTCCGCTCCCCAGACATTTACTGAAAGTTCACCATTCATTGAAAAAATGATTAAAAAAAAAGGAAAAAAATTAAAAATCACTTTTGAGCAAGAATCAAATTCAATATGTGTGAAAGTTCTTTTTTACAAATTCAGTTGAAAAAAATTTGATCAAGATTCATCATTTGAACCTCACAGTTCCAGAAGGGAAAAAAAGACAAAAAAACTTTCAATTTTCGTTGTTTTCAATCCTAGACCCTAGAACTATTCAGACATTTGTAAGTTTTCAGAGAAAAATATTTTTGAAGCTTCTACAAGGGGTTCTATTTACAATGCAACTATAATGATATCATAAACACTTACTTTCCACCATTTTCTTACATCTCCTTCACCTGGTTACTTTGTTCAATACCATCAACCCCAACCCCTAGAAATTTCAAATTATTATGAGAAATGAATTTCAGAATCTTTTTTTGTTCATTTTTGATAAAAAAAAGGTGATAATTCATGTAGGCAGAATCTCCATGAAAATAGTGAAAACAAAGTTCCAACTTGATCATTACAGTTAACATTGTTAATAGACTCCCACCTCATAAAAACTAGAATTTTTTTTCTCTCTGAAAAATAACATATTTTCAGATGGCTCAATGCTGTTCATTATTTTTCTTTTAAATAAATTTGATTGAAAACGTCTAAAATTGAATAAATAAAGATTTGGTTGGGAGAATCAGTCTTCTAATATCATGTAGAAATAGTTTTAAATCAGATCATTATTATTGGAATGCAGAGATTACAAATGTTTTTGGCAAAAGAGGGAACCATACATAAAATTTGACACACATATACTGTCTCTTTTGGGCCTACTGGAACTGTCTTAGGCATTAAGTAAAATCAGAAGTTCAAAAAAAGAAGTGGTTTAACCAAAAATCGACCATTATAAAATGATATGATGGATTTACTTCTCAGAGAACTGCAAAGTTCAAAAAACCGAATCTCAAACAAAATCTTTGTATTTGAAAGTGAACTCACTCTGTCTCCTTTGAAAATAGTCCATTCTTTGATAGGTTCGATCAAAACTTTTCGTCTTTTGTTCAGTTCTGATGGTAAATTGGCTCTTTTGGCAGCATCTGTCCAGGGTCGATCTTCTGTATACACCCATGGTCTTTTGTCAAACTCAATACGTTTCCTGCCTAAAATATTCTTATAAACTGTTTTGCCTTTTGTAGTGTCAATCTCATTTTGCACGTATCTCTTGAAGTAACCAAACACACTTCGGGTGAGTCTCATGATGAAAATTCAGTCTGAAATTCAAATAAAGAAATTGTTAACTATCAGTTAAGTATGGTTACAGGTGTCCCTCAATTATAATGGAAATGGAAAGGAAAAAAATATAAAACAAGACTGGCTGCCTCAGGGTCATACTCTATTCTGAACAATTATTGCAGCAAATAAGCTGAAGAAAATAAAGTTTTCCTTACTCATTGAGGGGAGTGTGTAAAATTTCAAGTTTCTAGGGCAGAGAAGAGAGGAAAAAGGAGAAAAAGGAAGTAAAAAGAAAAAGGACAAAAGAGGAAAAGGACAAAAGAAAGAAAAGAAAAAAAGAAAAAGGAAAAAAGAAAAAAGGAAAAAAAAAGAAATAAGTGGTACATTCTAATTAAGAAATCTGTTTAGTGACACCAGTTAATTCAATCTAGGGTCTATAGCTTTCCATTTTCTCTTGATTTCTCACCCACTTTCTTCGATTGATGATACAGGAATAAAATCTGCGTCTCATTCAATATATCATTTAAAATTTTTCACTTTTTAGTCTAAACTGGAAGTTGGAACTTGTCAGAATCGTTTGGTTAGGAAAATAAAGTTAACTTAGTAGGAGTTAGATGAAAAACATTTTGTTCATTGACTACAGAAATGTTTTTGTCTGATTAATTTCATCTTTACAATTGGTTTGCTGGCATAAGTTATATTCATAAAAATCATGCACTTGGAGCTAAGCACATGCAATTTGGCATACATGTAATTAGTAGTATTACACAATAATCAGGGACTACAAGCACTAGAGACATGAGATTGATGCTTTTAGGTGGTGGCCATATCGGACTACATGCACAGGCCACCACATGTTGACACCAACTTGTTTGCAGTGATTTATGAGAATGTTATGGCTATATCTACCATTATTCAAAATTGCAAAAACTTAGCACCAGGTGTACAATGGCACTAAATATGATATATTCCTATCCATTTACACTTATAAATGGCTAATCCCATCAATTTTATTCCTTAATATTAAGATCCAAGAAAATGAATATTCTGTCTTGCCAAATATCACTTCCTCTTGGTAGTCAATGGCTTGGTGGTTGGGGTCTACTGACCTAGGGAGGTCTGGAAAATACCGAGCTACTCTTACACCTGAGCTACAAGAACACTACAGCTTGACAGAAATGGAATTAAAACCCTTAAATCTACCTTCCATTCCTGATCTCTCAGATGCCATGTACGTTTTTGTTTCTGTTCAAGCAGTATCAAGAAGAAGTTTACCCGTGCCATAAAAAATGACAGCATACATGAAATATATGGATACACATTGCATTTTATAGATGTGGATAATAGAAATTTGCATTGCAGTCAGCTTGGAGAATAGCCTACAATACACATTGCATTTGGTATACGTGGATATATAGAGATTTGCATTGCAATGAGAATCGGAGAATATCATTCAGTGAACCACAAATGGATTTCTAACATTTTTTGTTTTTATCATTTTCATTACTTTTCAAATTCAGCATTTTTACATAGAATTCTATTTTTGCTGTCATTATATGGTGACCAACTTAATGATAATATATAGACGAGTTGCCTCCCTTAGCATGATAGAGAACAAATAAAAACACACGGCAATTTCTTACAGCTAGATTATTATCACTAAAAAAATGAGAGAAAGTAGTGGTCAAAAATTAATAATGGTTAGAGTATTTCATATATAAGATAGTCGATTTCTAACCAAGAAACAAAAAATTCAAATTCAATATTAAGTTAGAGAAAAGATTGAACAACTGTAGCCACAAAAGGTGTAAAGGGTTCTACCTCTATTTTATACGTATGTTTATGGGTTCCAGCACTTCTGGACATAAAGTTTTGTCTACAGACAAAAATTGGTACCAGTACTCTACTAGACTCCTTCTAAAAGTGTTTATTTTGATTTATGAAAAAAAAAGTTTTCGCTTTTTGGAGCCTTATTTTGATGGGTTTATTAATAAGATCTGGATTCTCCAGAATGTAGATGTTTTTCTTTTACTTCATTCTAGATTTCCGGTGGACAACATAAATAGAATTTATTCAGACCATATTTATTCTTTGATGGAATTTTTTTTCACCTGACTTAAAATTTTGACTTCACGGTTGTTCAATCGTTGACTGATGTTTTGTTTTGTTTTTTCAACTCAATAAGTGTAGAAATTTCATCTCAACATTCATCTCTTCATCAGGTTCAATATTTTTAGAATTACAAATGAAAAATACGTTGAAACCCTAGAGGAATATCATCCATTCTGAAATTATGTATTTTCTATGGAATGTGCCTCGACTTGTGGAAAAACATTAATCCTTTAGGCACCCACTTTCTGAAGAACATTTTGAAAATTCAACTCGGTGTTTTTTCATGGGGCTATAGAGGGAGAATGGATTGTGATGGAAGGTTGCTATAAAGAAATGAAATGGCCTGACAAAATTAGTACTAGTAAATGAGAATGGTCCCGCCTCTGGACAGAAAAAAAAATTTCAAAAAGTAATTCATACTTTCAATTCATAGCATACCCGCCCCACAAAAAAAAAAAAACTCAATGAAAGTATAACAAACTCGTGAATTGTTTTTAGTTTGAAAAAGCACGATTAATTTTTCTTCAGAAACGACACTTTGAAAATGAACAATTCATAAAAGAAATAAATATACCTAACAGGAGGAGGATAAATCATGTAAGTCGTACTTCCGCACGAATGGCGAAATATAGGTCCAGTTTAGCATCATAATTAGATTGTAAATAGAACCCAACTTCAAACATTAACTTTTTAAAAAAACAAGCGAAATTGTCGAGGAGACCAAGATCTTACGGATCAGGAGAGAGCACAAATAATTGCGCGATAATATTTTTAAAAAATCTTCTATACGAATCCCATCTTTTCTCGTTCAGCCTTTTCGGCTTTTATTGGCAAAAAAGAATCTCAAACAATATTTGAATTTAATTCAGAAATTCGAGCACATACTTTCCTTAATGGTGGGATGTTTTAATAGTTCGTATAAACGAAACTGAGTAAATTAGTACCCCGAAATTCGCGGTGATTTTGTTCCGGGTCAAGATTTGCTTTAGTTTCCGTACGTTTTTCTTTGTTGACTTTATGAGTTTTCAATTAATAACATTTGTTTCTGCAAGAAATTTATCAGTTTTGAGAAAAGATATTTTTTTCAAGGTTTTAGGAAGGGGTTCTATTCACAAGGTGAATGTGTCACCGGCACTATAATACTTAACTTAGTTTAGCTTGGAAAACTTAAACCAAGTATTTATTTTCTGTCCATCGTACGAAACTACAGTTGTGAATTATTCTACCAGTTATTGCTTCTAACAGTTTTTTGTAACTTCTGCCTGACCTTCATTTTTTTTCGGGAACTTTTAAATTCCAATTGATTGGAAAAAAACTATTATTAACCAAGAAAAAAACGTTTCCAATGAACAGAATCATGACTTTCTTCATATTTCTTTTTGAGGAAGTTTTTTTTCCGGTTAAATTTTGATAAATTGATGATTAAGTTTTAAAAAAAGACAACAAAAAAAACGGAACGTTACAATCCGACCGCATACTTCGAGGCCTTACTTCCGTGAAAATAGTAGGTGTCCTGTTTAGTATTACAGGTACATAGTAAATAGAACCCAGCCCCCCCATAAAAACCTGGAAAAATCATTTTCTTCGTAAGTAATATATAGTAATTAAACAAGGATATCAGATCACCCGTCGTAGTTCCATAAATTGCCCGGGTGTGTCCCCGGGCGCTCCTGGTCACATTTTGGGGGCTACAACCTTGAAAATCTGCCCGAGCACACAACTGCTAAGCACCATCTAAAAACGATATTATTATTTTTTTATTTAATCCATCTTTTTAGGTCTCTATGATAATTTTGGACCAACAATGCCCAAATTCTGTGCTTGTATTTTTGTAGATAATTTTAGATAAAAATTCTATTATTAAAAAATAATTTGTTAGTTCTGGTACATACGCAGGCTTCGGTGATTCATTTGCGCGAGGCATGGATAAATATATACATTTATTTATATATATAGAGATAAATATTTAGTCATGAAACAAGTTGCACATTTTTTACGAACTTTAA
The DNA here is from genome assembly GCA_963457665.1 of Thysanoteuthis rhombus. Classification (NCBI taxonomy): domain Eukaryota; kingdom Metazoa; phylum Mollusca; class Cephalopoda; order Oegopsida; family Thysanoteuthidae; genus Thysanoteuthis; species Thysanoteuthis major. Next base: position 8,755,840 of record OY735228.1, on the reverse strand, counting down.
TTGTTACTCATGTATATAGTCATTTAAACGTGGAGAACTGAACATTTTTTCAGCAACTGACATTAAATGATAATTGATTTCAAAATTTTGAGCAATTGTAACAAAATAAATCTACAAACCTGATCGCTTGACTAAAATCAAAAAATGAACTTTTTATCAAGGAGAAAAATTGACTTGGATCAACTGTCCATAACTTGAAACGCGGTCGACAACCTCTCCGTCCTTCAACATGGACACAGCGTTGCCAACTTTACATTAATGTTTAGATCTAAAATTGAGTAGAAAATCATCTAGAAACATTTAGATTCCCCAGATATATATCTAAAGTCAATGACTTTGACCATCAAAATTCACTTTATGATATCAATTATTTTATTAAAGAATAACTCATTTTATGACTATAAATTAGATAGAAAAATAACTTATTTTTATCAAATCATCCAAATAGCAATGTCTGATATCTTGGTGCAACTGAAAACATCTAGATTTAGATTAAAAACATCTAAATTAGCAACACTGTTTGGACAAATAAGAGTTGATAGCAAATTCCGAAACGATGAATGAAAATTGGGCGAAACGAAACAACGAAACGAAATGGGGGGGATGATAAAATGACTCAGTTATTAAAAGTGATGAACTTAGAAAAAAAAGCATAAATGAATAAATTGTGGGGGTCAAATTATTATTCATTTAGTAGTAGAGATAATCCAAAAAATGAAAATCACCTAAAATCAATCTAATGGAGGTACGCACGGAAAACGGAATCGGCGAGGCGGTCTTTTCCCATTCAAATAAATCTTCAGGAAGGAACTTTTTTGTTCCAATTTTAGGTGCTTTCAATACAATAGACATTCCAACAATCTAGAAATTCGTTGGTTTTTAGAAAAAAAACATTTTTTTTTCAAGTTTTAGGAGGGTGGAGGGTTTTTCAAGTTCTAGGAGGGTGGAGGGTTTAATGCCAAACTTCTGTACTTGCTTGGTTATCCAGCGTCGCCCCCTTCTCCCTCTTGTTGATTGAGCCAGCATACTTTTTCAGGCAGACCCACACAGACCAGCGTACAACCTATACTTTTTCTTACGAATTAAACATGAAACCCTTCTTTTAGCAAGATATCGAAATGTCACTTCCTACAATGACCCTTGTAAAAGCCCTGGACGTACATGGTCAAACGCTCATTGGCACTGGCACTCCTAGCTGGCTACGCTTTTGGCCCAGGTACTTGTTGCTAGCAACTCTTTCTCTCTCTCTCTCTCTCTTTCTTTCTCTCTGGTATCATTTTGCCGACCTCCCGGCTGATCTAATCTCAACCATTTTTCCACTGTAACCTATCTCTATACTAACTTTGCCCATTTCACTTCATTGTTGAGGTTTCTCGAACACACACAGCTATACAGCTAAGCAGCTACTCAACTGTGTCCTCACCATGTGCTCTAAACGCGTATACACCTCTCACTCTCATGAATGAAATGCCAATGCTTTTTACTATCTGATTGTCACTACAATATCTCCTAATTTTCTTTACTTTAGGAACCATGGATAAAACCCAGTGTTCTTTGTTTTTCATGGTCTGTCCGTCAAGTGTCTACCAATGTCAGAAAATAGCCCCCCCCCCCATCACACAGGTAACTTGACAGTTTGGCACACACACTGAACCTGGATTCCATAATCATTCTTGGGTACGCTTCAACCCATATGGATTCAAAAGCAGTTCAGATACCTCTGCTTCGACTCAGACACCTGTCCTATCAATGATAACAAAGCTCCCACCTTTCGCTATCTCTTCTCCCCTCTTCACACAATCGATCATGTTAATGTTATCATTATACATATTTCATTTTCATTCGTTATTTGTCATTACTGCTCCTGTATTAAACGTATGTTACATTTGTCCATCCAAACACACCATGTCTACATTCATACTGGGCACGCTATCTCTTCACAAATCTCCCCTCCTCCTTCCACATCTCCAGTGACATCAACATTAACATCAAACCATGTGGATGAAAAATCCTTTATTTATAACTTCTTCGGGCTACCCATTCCTCGACGAGAACAACTAGAACAATCCAGAACCATACTATCTACAAACAGTGGACTTCCCAAACAGCATATAACTCCCATCCTACATTGTAAACAAAAGAAGGCAGTCAAAAGGCATAAGGCAAAAGGACAGTTGTGTAGTATGTATTACTGCAAGTTACAATCGCAGTTGAACAAAAGGCATCAGTCAAAATGATAACAGTAGTTACTATATTTCAACTGAATTTGTACTATTCATGTAATTTGATTTACTATTTTATTTTGCTAATTCAAATGAATAAACATTTTATTGTTCATTTCATACCCAGGATTTGTACGCAATTTTAAATTGAAAAATATAATTATGTCTTTGATAGCAGAATTAATTTTTGACATTTGGAGAAATTTTATCATAAAAGGTTTTAACTTCATTTTTGCATTAACCTCTCAAGAACATGTCACTTAGTGTTATAATTTTGAAAAATCTATATTTTTAACACTTACGTATGACATGATAAAGTAAATAAATTCAATATAATATATGTAATATAATATAGAAATTTTTACAAATTTAAATGAGTATGTCATAAGAGGACTAAAATGATAAATAATCTATGCTTTTCGAATCATACTTTTTTAATAAAATTACTCAAGACCTTTTTTATGATTTTTTCAAAACTATATTTTTCAAATTTTGATGAACTCTCCACCTTTATTTATGAACCGATTTTCATGAAACACTCCATTTTGTAGGGAAATGTATAAACAAGATACTTTTGGAAGTACCCTTTTTTCTTTTTTTTAAAATTTTTTTGAAAAATCCCCAAATTTTGATTATTTCATTTCTTCAAAAAAAGCTCTCCTCCATTTTTTTCTGCTTTTTTTTCAAAAAACTCTCTCTAGAAAAAATGTCTACATATATATCCAAATAAAATATTAAAATTTCAAATCTTTTAACAATGTTTCAAATATACCCACTTGAATATACCCCAAAATCACTCAAAAAATTATGGACTGAAATTACTAAAAATTGTTTTTCAAATTAATCAAACATGATAAAAACTGTGAAAATTACAGGTAGCCAGGACAATCTATTTGATGTGTGTTCCCCACTGCCTTAAGAGACGTACATGTATATCCATCTTGCAAACCATAGTTTGTGGTTCCTATTATCACTTACAGTCCCAAAAATGTGGTTTTGTGACTAAGAATGGACATCCTCTGCCACTCCTCCAAGGTTGGGGTGAAAATGGCATATTCAGAATATAACTTGATGACAATCTTGCGACCAGTGATTAATAATACAGATTTTTTTAATTGGGAGCATTAGGCTGGGCTTATACACAGCAATTGTATAGTTCCATTACTCTTTATTGAGGATAGTCATAATAAAGTCAATGAGGACTTCATGAATTTTCTATGATTACTTTCTAATTCCTTTGTTATAAGATAATAATAATCCCACAAAATGTATTGTATTTTGTTTACTTCTATGTTTTGTTGATATTCATTTTCCCATTTGTTGGGATAACCCAATTTTAATGTTAATGGCGGGAAAAAAGCTGCCGAGGGGGATCACCATTTGCTATGGGTGTCTGTTGTTGTTGAGATCATTGTGTACTTTTTTTCAATTCTATAACCTCATTACTCCTTAATATGTTTCTATTAAATTTTATGAGTAGGTTTGTGGAGTGATTCTACCAAAGGGGTGGTGAGTTATAGCTGATTCGGTAGCTTGTTTACATCTTATAAGAAAAAAATGCTCTAGTTTACAATTGGGAAAATTTATTTTGGCTTAAATTTTGTCATGATGTTGACAAAACCCAAAGAATTAAAAAAAATGGTGATTTGCTTGGTTGATCAGATCATTTGTTTATATATCATATGTAAATAACCATACGTCAACATACAAAAAATATTGAACTTTGACACTGCTGAACTGATTAGAATGGAAATCATAATATAGGTTCTTGGGCACCTAATTACTGAAGATATATAAAGTTTTTATGAACTATATGGTCTCTCTCTCTCTCACTCACCTGCTTTCTTCTCAGGGACCTTTATACTTTTGAAACTTTTTTCTAAAATTCCCGCTGAGAAATTGCAGTATAAGTTTCAACTTTCAAGTTAGTCCGATTGGTTGGCTATCCATATATCATGCTTACAGGCTGGACCAATGGAGCTAGAGGGCTAAAAATCTAAACATTTTTTGGTTATTTACCTCTTGAATAGAAGAAATTTCAATTTTTAATGTAAGTCCATGATAAATTGGTCCCTTAATTTGTGTCCAATAGCATTTACACTTGTTTTTGTTGAAAATTCAGACTTTTTAGTGATTCAGAACACAAAAGGCAATAGAGGTTACTCATTCATTGATCACCTCTTTTTCCAATTTTGTTCCTTTTTATTATTATTATTATTAAATTCCTTTGAAATATTGATTTTTGTCCACTTCTTTGTTTTGTTAATAGACATCTGTTCCACTCGTTCGGTTAACTCAACCTGTTACTGAATTGGTTTCCTAAATTGTCACAAAAAATCACATGTTTCTTTCACCTTTGAAATTAGTCAATAAAACTTAATTACGCTTTTGAAAAATGCGTCAAGTTTCATAATGTAATATATTCATCATGACACTCACAAAGAATAGTGAGAATGTTGGTGTTGATTTTGACGTAACTGATACACCCATGGCAATTATTAACAAACAGCTGATGGGAGCCTCTCATAAAACTAGTGCCATGGTATTGAGAAATACATTCAACTATAAGCATGTCTCTGAGGCTTCTCATCTTGTGTGAGCTTTGTGGTTAGAACCAATACGTTCTTAGTTAGTTGGATAATGGTCCTTATTCTCTTTCGAGTAAGATCGCTAGGAAGTTTATTTGACAACCAATCTCTCTCAATGGGAAAAAAGTTTGAATTAACAATTGTTCTCACATATCTTCTTGTAATTTGTGTAAATGATCTTTCATTTGTCTTGATGCAAAAGTGGAGAAATTTTCAACATCAAGTTCGTAATAACCAATGAGAGCTTTGTATACTTTTTTTTGACGATTTGAACTTTTCTTCTCGTCTCTGTTTTGGCTGATTTATTTCGACCTTCTTCAGGTGTAAAATGTGATATCTGTAAGAAAAGAGAATCTCTTTCAGTCTCTTACTATTCGAGCAAAATTTAGTTCCTAGAACTGTCTTCCCTTATTTGCATTATCAGATACTAATATCCATTACTAGTTATATATATATATATATATATATATATATATATATATATACAGCCTAACCAGCATGATTATCCAAGACATGTGGAAACAGACCAAACCCAGAATAATTAATATTAACAACTAAGGTCATAAAAAAGGGAAAACTAACATTGGGAAGCAGATTCAAGTGAGAATAAAATACTCTCAGAGAGGAAACATACCACAAAGAACTGATGGATTTACTATATACTGATAATGAAAATGCCTACATCATACACTCCTAATATATAATTTATAACTACCAACAAGCACAGCATCCCCACCAAGTAAAACAGAAAAACATAGCAAGCAATGACCAACCACTAAACAAAAAAAATAAATACATGTACAACCTAGAAAAATAGCTCCCCTCCCCCCAAAATGCACTAAATAGGAATCTAAAATAAATCTAATCATTCACCTGAAGAAGCCCAAACAGGGTAGAAGCATAAACGTTTTTGTGTAGTGAATCCTTACTTCATTATATTTAAAGCTCTACTCTTAATCAACTTGATGCTTAATGTTGCATGTTTTTATTACTTCATGAATCAAACTCATCATACATTGGATATTGTATTATTACATTGTATTCTTGATTTGCATTGTATATATACATATATATATACATATATGTATAATAATAATGTTTATAATTATTTGAGCAAAATAGAAATTTTGGTCTTGAGATAAAAAAACAGGAACTGGAGCTACAGTGCTGAAAATTTGAACATATACTACTTATTATATCTAGGAAAAAAGTTGTTTTTATTTATTCAATTTGTGCATTGTTTTCGACATTGAGCAGGTAATATCTATCATTTGCTGAAGGGAATGCTGCTCAATAAAAAATAAAGAATACAAAAGCTTGCTTTCAAGATTAATAAAGGCTCCTCAGTTTCACCACTTCATGGCTTTTTGCTCCAAGTTCAGAGAATTTGTTCTGGCAATACGAAAAAGTATTGAACCAGAGCAGACGTGTTTTAACATTTACGCAATATAGGGGTATGTTTTTGACCATTCTTAGATTTTTTCTGTGTTTTGGCCATTTTTAGTCTATTTTCTTTGGAAAATTTAGAGCTTTTTTTACAGTCAAACTTGGGCTAAAATATTTTTTTTGAGTGTCAACATTGTAAGCACTTTCTAGTTGGAAGTTCATTCAACATTTTTCGACTGCTATCTGTATTTTTTCAAACATGGTAAAATGAATACACCTACAGTTAAAATGGCTGATGGAGCGCTTACTTTTATTTTACTTTTGGATTTTTTTAATGCTTTGTTATTCATATATTTTCTATTAGCTCAGTATTTAGTTAGAGTGGTAAAACTTGGGATAATAAGTGTATTCCTACAATGAAATGAATTCAGTAACTTCTCAGTTGAATCAGCTACACAAAACAAACAAAATACAAATGTTACCTGCAATCGCTTTTGAATTGAGACTTAGTTTTTATTTAGGATATTGAGATACTGATCGGACTCCATTTTGGATGGATATGCGATCAGATCATGGTCCAAGTACCTTCCTATCCATTTCATATTTTTTGCAACAAATACATTTGTTTGGCTGTGATACCATGTTATTTTTTGGCAATAGATAAATTTATATCCCTTAGTTTAAATGTAACTAAGTAAATAATTTATTATTTCAAGATCAAATATCAGTTGGCCCCATTTAGGCCTTCTGTGGGAACTGGCAGAAAATCCTTCCAACTGGGCGGGAGATAATGAATGAATGAAAAAAAAAATAAATGAATAAATAAATGAATAAGTAAATACTAAAATTAGTCCAATTATCCTTTTTCTATGATAAATCATTTTCATTCCATTGAAATTAAAAATATTACTGTATGGGCCACATTTCATCAAAATAACCTAAGACCAATTTTTTGGTAATTCATTTCTATTGTTTTGGTTACTTCCTTGGATACTCATACATGACTGGGGTCCAATGACTAAGGCAAAAATGTTATTCCCCTGGTCATACACTAAAGTGATGCCTGTTCTGATTTTGAAATCTTTCTCTTGATACTGGGAAAGAAGCCTATGAAAACAATGTCACATATTGCAAAAATATGTATCCAGATGTACTCCACATCTCAATGCGTTTGTTTTGTTTTAAAATTGAGATAATTAAATTAGGATAAAATAAGAACTGTTATATCATTTCAGGGTCCGAGTGACATAACTGGGTCCAAATGAAAATATTTTTCATTTAATTTTATTCGATGAAGTATTTTGTTATCAATTTTTATGACTTCTGTTTAACCTTCAGCAAAATTTTTTTTTCATCTTTTTAACCAGGCACATATGAGTACCCTTTTTTGATGTATTACCTTAGAGAATTTTCAATGAAATTTTTTATTGAAACTTGAAACCAATAAGCTGGGAAAGTACTTGAGGGATGTGCAATTCATCTATAAGGAAGAACTTGAAAATGGTCAAACTGACACACCCAGCGAGTTGTCCTCTCTCCAAATGACTACAGGTGATAATGAAAGAATACCCATTTATCTAAACAGAAAACCAATCAGTACAAAAGCAGAGAATTTTATTGCTAAAACCTGATGCATCTGTAGACAAAAAAATATCAAGATAGAATATCCAGCCGCAATCTTTTAAGGGATAATTATGTAAATTTGCAGAGTTTTGTCAAGTTTTATTACAAGTTACTTCAGTGAACTGAACTGTGAGAAAAATTTCAAACTTTCTCATTAAAGTACCATGAAAAGTGATTTTTTTTCCACTGGGGGTCATTAGGTTGTCAACTAAGGCCAAAGGTCATAATTAAGGTTGGGTCTTATCATCCGAAAGTTAATACCATTTCTCCAGGGAAATGAGGAAATATACATGTACACTGCACATTGATAGGCCCAGTGCATAACATCCCTCAGGGCCCTTTTTATTTTTGCATTTGGCCATTATTTTGAGAGTCAAATTTAACTCAAACTAAAAGTTTGTTGCGAATTGCGAAGGTTTGAAACACATGAAAAAAATCACACTTTGTAAATCGGGGTCCATGCTCAAAACATGTTATAAGCAATTCCACAGTGTATAATTTGATGGATGAGAAAAATAACTTTTGTGATTGATAATTTTTTTCAAGAATCTCATTCATCAAAAGTTTTCATAGTAAAAGAAATCAATATTCAATATCAACAAACAAGAAATTCTGGAGAAGTCGGTTGATTTTTAGTTGATGCTTATTCCCATCATCTGTAAAACATAATGATTGGAAAGTTTCTATTAATTATAAGTCTATAAAATAATCAATAGCAGTATTTTGATGATCAGTATATATTTTGCTAATGCAACCCACACATAAACAATAACTATCCTAAGCATCCCATGGTTGACCATGGCTAAACAGCTTTTAAGCTTCTATGTCTGGGTACTTAATATGAAGTTCTACTTCCCACCTATTAACCATGCTGAAGGCTTCCAACCAATGAAAAAGAAATTACAAAATGGTATTGAACAATAATTGGTTCCTGATATAGAAAAATGACGTCAAGTGTCTTTGGATGATCTTGAACTCTTCGAACAGCTATATCATCTTATTAATGTCTTCAGTTTTGAACAATAGTTAAAACTAAAGTGAAACCAAACAGTCAAGTCATTGGCAGAATTCAATGTTCAGAAATAGTAAAAGATATGGACTTCCAAAAGGACTTTTTCTACTCAGACAATTGGCGAATCACAATCGTCTTACCCTTAAACACACTTACTACTATTAAAACTCAACAGTTCATCATTTGTGTCCATAAATTCAAACAAAAATCTTAAAAATTCAAAACTAGAACTCAGATATTATTACTGACTTTGAAATAAAATTTGCAATTCTAAGGAGTTATGATTGAATCAATTTTATTGATTTATCCAGGCATAACTATCAGTCTAAAATTATTTTCTTATAACGTGTTTTTCGAAGTGTGAATCTTCAAAAGTTGACCCATGCATTCACAGAAATAGGCCTTTTCTTAATGTGTGATATAATGCTTGTTTTATCAAGTTGGAAACTTTCCACAAGACAATCCACACGCAGCATAGGAATATGGTTGCTCTCTAGAGAGTGTTTACAAGTGATCTTTCAAAGACTAACTCTCTAAATCACTGAAATACGGATTCTCTCAGGAGTGAGTTCACTTGTGAATTTAAGCAGGACAACTCTGGGAATACAAAACCAAAAACTTTATTAAAAACGATTTTGCTCCATTGTGTTTGCAGCAAATGAGTTTTTAAATTAGAATCATGTGAAAATGCTAATCTACATAGTTTGCATGATTAGGCTTTCACTTCATACTATTTTATGAAATAACTCAATAACATACATTACAAGAACAAAGATTTCACTCAGTGAGTGTGTGTGTATGTGTGACTTTGAATTTTGCTCCACTCCAGTGTGTTTGCATGTGTTTCTTCAATAGCAAATTCTCAGGAAATGCTGATCAACACACTTGATAAGAAAAGGGTTTCTCTCCAGTATGTTTTCGCATATGTCTCTTCAAATGCGAATTTTCTGAAAATGTAGAGCCACACACTTGACAAGAGTAGGGTTTCTCTCCAGTGTGTGTTCGCATGTGTACCTTCAGGGTTGAACTCCGTGAAAATGCTGATCCACACACTTCGCAACAGAAGGGTTTTTCTCCAGTGTGTATTAACATGTGTCTCTTTAAATCTGAATTATTTGAAAATGCTGATTCACAAACTTGACAAGAGTAGGGTTTCTCCCCTGTGTGTGTTCTCATGTGTATCTTCAGAGATGAGTTCTTTGAAAAAGCTGATCCACAAACTTCACAAGAGGTTTTCTCTCCAGTGTGTGTTTGCATGTGTCTCTTTAAATGGGAATTCGTTGAAAATGTTGATCCACACACTTGACAAGAGAATGGTCTCTCCCCAGTGTGTGTTCGAACATGATTTTTCAAATCTGAACTATGTGAAAATGTTGATTCACACACTTGACAAGAATAGGGTCTTTCTCCAGTGTGTGTTCGCATGTGTATCTTCAGAGCAAAACTCTGTGAAAATGCTGATCCACACACTTCACAACAGAATGGTTTCTCTCCTGTGTGTATCTGCATGTGTCTCTTCAAATGTGAATTTGTTGAAAATGCTGATCCACACACTTGACAAGAATAGGGTTTCTCTCCAGTGTGTGTTCGCATGTGTCTCCTGAAATGTGAATTCTCGGAAAATCCTGATCCACACACTTGACAAGAGTAGGGTTTCTCTCCAGTGTGTGTTTGCATGTGTCTCTTCAAATGTGAATTTCTTGAAAATGTTGATCCACATACTTCACAAGAGAAAGGTTTCTCTCCAGTGCGTGTTTGCATGTTTTTTTCTTATCTGAAAGGGCTAAGCTACACAATCTGCACAATAAAAGTCTTTGCATATAATTTTGATTTGTACCATGAAAATGATGATCTACTCTCTAAACACAAGTTTTTTTCTCCAGTGTCTCTTGTCATTTGTATTTTCAAAATTGAAGTCGATGAGAATGATCCATACATTTTACAAAGGTAGCATTTTTATTTATTTATGTGAGCATGCAAATATGTTTAGAAATGTAAAAATGCATAGTCATGCAAGTGCCAAGAACGTGTGTAAATAATTATTCAAATAATTGTTCCATTCGTTATTTTCATCTTCAACATCAAATTGATGATTACAGTTTATGGCCATCAATTTTTCATTGCAATATCTGTGAATAAAAAAGAAGTATTATTAAAGAAAATACCAAACTTATACATTATTTGCAGTAACAAAATTATAACTGTATTTCAACAAACTCTACATATTTCACATTTCATATACAATTACTAAATAAAATTGCTATCTTGCTGCTCTGGAAACAAATTAAATTGATTATGATTTAGAGACTTACATTCTTATCTTTCTATTTGTTTTATTCATCAGAAACAAATGAAGCAAGTGTTGAGAAAAGAATTTATTTGAAAAAAAAAGATAAATAGAAAACAGTTGATGTAACGTTATATATATTCAAGTGGAGCAAAGGAAGAAGGGATATGAGGAAAAAAGCATTTATGATTTAAATTTCTCTTTATTTTAATAATAATAATTTTTTTTTAAACGAACACATAGTGATGTTCAGTTTTTGTATAAAAGAGACTTATTCTGTTTCGACTAAACTGTTAAGTTCTTTCATTATTATGCATTGTCATTAAACTATTTTTTGAAGATAAAATTGATGAGAAATTACTCATACCAATGGTGATTTTCAATCAACTTCAAAGTTTTTTTTCTGCCAACTAATGATGGTAATTACATCAAGATTGGCATGTTTAACCATGTATTTCTATCTATTACAATTACAGAGGTTCCAAAACCATTTTGACCACTGAATCCTTTATGGAATTCTAAATTCCTCATCAACACTCAAGCATGTACAATAAAAAAAAAAACTAATCAATAATCATTAGATAGAAATGCAGTTTCCATACACATTAATGAGGAAAATTTCATACCAAACCAGACCAGACCAGACTGTTGTTCTATATACCCTATCCTCTCTGAATATCACTCTTGAAATATAGTGACAAAAAAATTGTTCACTATTATTGTGGAAATCATGAGAAAATATTGAAAATAAGTCTAGAATTGAACATAAAAAGTCAAACTTACTGTAATGAAAATACAACATGACAAATGAATATATTGCAGGAGATATAGGGAAGTACTCAGAGAGGAGAATCTGTTAGCTGCTATTTGGCATGAGTATTATAACCAATTTATCCCCAAGTGTAGGAGGAGTTTTGTGACCAACTTTCTGGATCCCCCTACTTTACAAGTACACTGCATTTTCATTACCCTCAATCACAATACCAAAAGTAATATCAATAATAATGTTAACGAGAGAAAAACTTCCTAATATAGGGAATATTGAATAAATCAAAAATAATAAATATATCTTTTTATTAAATTGGTTGACATCAGTAATTTGCAGGATGCATTTGACAAGCATCAGCAAGGGAATTGATATTTGATTGGAGACTGGTGAGTTTAGGATGTAAGTCACAACACTTTTCTAGGTCCAGCCTGTTCCGCTAGTGTTAGAACTGCAATCGCCTGATTAAAACCACTTTCAACCATGTCCCAATGGCTCAACCGTAACACAAAGTTTGAGGTATTAAGTTGATGCAAAATTAATGGCTGTTTTTATTTCAAACTTTGATGCTTATTTAGGAATAAACTATTATTTAGCTTCGTTAATGAAATATGCCATTTCAAAGTATGAATTTCTCTCTATTTATTTAAGCTGAAGTTTTTCCTTGCACTATTCTCAATTATTTGAGACAGTCAAATCAAAGATTGAAAAGAAGCAAATATAAGCCATTTTGTTGTACAAGTTCAAAATGGGACACAAAGCAGCTGAAACTGCTTACAATATCAATCTAGCATTTGGTTGGGGGATGATCAATGAACTTCAAAACGGTGTCAATTGTGAAATTTTTCTCATCAGATAAAATTTCACCATGGACCTCTGATTTTTGAGAAACCCGAGCACTTTCTTTCACTTTTCCAGCCTTCTCCCCTTCATGGACTCCATTGACGTCCTGGTATATGATTTAAGGCCCAGGTCATCATGCATGGCCATCCTGACAGTTTTGGGATCGACTTTCAACTCAGTAGCTATCTTACATAAGGATGTGGTTAGGTCCTTTGCAGTTTTGGTTTTGAGGGCATTAATGATGTCCCGATTCTGCGTCTTGTTGACCCTGCCGCTACCAAGCTTCCTCTGGATGCTTTTGCCCATGGTCTTGATACTGTAGACAGAGCACAAGGACACATTATGTTGGAGATACTTTTAGGGTAAAATTTTGCACAAAGCCTGAAACTCTCTGCCCTACTGTGAAGCCATTTTCCACAATATTCCAGAAAAATAAGTGTCTTTTATTAGCTGACAGTATACTCTTTGTTTTGTATTTGGTGTAATGATTAGTGAGGAATTTTAGTTCAAATTTTACTGCAAGTTTTGCTCCCTCAACCTGTATATCTATTCCAGCATTTTTCGAACCAGTACATCTTTCAGGCTTGTTTTCAGGTTGAGCGAAACTTCCCAAGTGATTTTGATTTATCCTCATGTTTAAACAGGATTCCTCTCTTTGAGTTGAACATTTTGGTTTATAAAGTTGTCCTCAGAAATAAAAGAAAAAAGTAACACAAAATCCCCAAACCTGGAAATTGCTAATAATTTCTAAACCACTGGAAATACAGAAAATTCAAATAAAAATATACTTATATCAATTGAACATTCTGGGATAAAATTTTGTTTGCATGTCAACAAATGAAAGAGTTACACAAAATCAAAACTGGAAGATGGTAGCCGAAATTTGTTTTCTAATTTCTGTCTTGATACGACTATAAAGATCAAGTTGAATATTAAACAGGATTACACAATCTGTTATACTTACTTACACATATTTATTTTACAAAAGATAATACATTATCGAATCAAATTAAGTATTGGGACTAGAGAATCATTGGATGTATTATTTGTTTATAACTATATCATTAAATGAATAGAAATTAATTAAATTTACTTTCTACTTTTTCTCCTAGATGAAGGAAAAAATTTATCAATTTCTCTCCGAAGATTGCTAAATCTTGACACTTGCTTACGAAAATAAGCTTACAGAGGGTGTCCGTAGTCCCAATAGAAGCCCGGGGCATGGAAAGATGGCCTGAAGGGGCTGTCTTTGAATATATTCTAGTAGCTAAACATTGAAATTTAAAACATTCATTCGTCAGGGAACTAAAAGATGATGAATCTAAATTGAAAATTCATAAGTAAAAATGAGGCAGTCCGGGCACTGGAAAATTCTTCATTCCGTCCGACCAAGATGTTCAATTCTAGTCAACCACATGTTAAATTTCGACATTCGACTACGAAAACCGTTTTATTTTAACATTAAAAGCTCTCAGCTATATTCAAACGACCAGTATGTTCAATTTATTATTTTTTACATTTTTTAGTGCCCTTAAATACTCAAAATTATCTATTAATTAAGGATCAGTTAGGACCCCTCGCGCTGCTTTTAGCTGCACCCTAATTCGATTAATTAAAAAAAAAATGATGAGAGAGGAGAAAGTTATTAAAGATACACTTTTCGAAGATATCAGTTGAACGTTATAAAAACTTGGACAGGTGATAAAAGATAAAATATCGAAGGTTGAAAAATTCATCATTTTTCGTAAAAATCTCTGTTGTTAGTTTCCTCTGGGGATAAAACGTTACTTCACTTACTTGTTTCGTCAGGTTTGTTTTCCTTCGCGCAATATCAACATATTAGGAAAAAAAATGGAAACACTAACATTTTGAATAAACTTTTACTTTGAGGAGTAAATTTTCTTTTAAAAGAATCCACTTCTGGGGTACTTTTGTAAGGAAAGTGTCCAACAATTGAGAGTGACAATCAAGGGAGGTAATTAAGGAAAGCAGCAAAGGAATTTTCCTTCATTTTTGATTTTCTTCTTCTATAAGTACAAAAGATGTACAAACTCAGAGGTGTGGTGAGGGGTCGCATACCCCCCCCCAAACAACAACAACAATAATAACATGCCCCTCCTAAGGATATAGTGCAACTGCCCCTGGGTTCTGTCTTTCCTCAGGATGCTAAAAACCTTTGCTACACCAATGTACAAACTAAATCTTCATGAAAATTGAATATAATTGTGATTATTTTCGAGTGACAAAAAGTATCCTTCCCTTTTTACTCTCGTGTTAGTGCTACTGGACACACCATTTGGCTGAGAACTTTGCAAATTTGCCTGCATGCTGCACCTCCCTCTCTCAGAGGCCCTGTATGTACAAAATGAAAGTTATAAATACATAGAATTTTTAATTAGTGATATCTAATGTTGCAAAATTTAATTCATATCATTTGAAATGATATATGATTAGTCTTGCTGTTTCTATATTAAATAGATGGTTCCTGCATTTGGTAACACCAAGATTAATTTAACCAAGGTGCAATAGAAAGAGTACAAAGTGGAGCCACAAAGATGATCCCCTACATCAAAACACCTGCCATATTCAGGAGGGCAAAAAGAGCTTGATCTGGAGACGCAATCCTCCAGTAGGATCCAAGCTGATCTGACAGGAAGTATACTGGATAACCTCAGGTCTGCATGCCTTTGACCAAGACTGTAAGTGCACCATCTGTCCAGATAAAATCATGTTATAGCTATCCCTAAGCAGCACAGCCAAGAGGTACAGCAAGAAGCTACAAATTCAAACATCTACTGGGGTTAAAAAGCACTTCTCAGACAGATCTGCTCCTACCTGGAATGAGCCATATGGACCATAAAAATTTAGTTCAATAAAAGCTGAGATACCCAAGATACAGAAAATAAGACAAGAAAAGACAACTAGATCAGGAAGGACAATAAATTTTCCTACACATTTCAAAGTGTATATTCGATACTAAGTGACGGATTGATTGCATATCAACTAAAGAGGGGCCCATGAAGGAACCATTCAAATTTAATTAAATAAAAGTTGTACAAAATAAGATTGAGATTTCCTACAAAATATAACCGAAAATTGAAGTATTGAATTAAATGTATACAATGATCAATACTGACCAACAGCAAGAAATTTTTTTCAGACTGCAAAATCAGCTTTTTATTTCATTTTAATCACGCTACACACAATTGACCAGTTTAATCACTGTTAAAGGGTTTAGATTATCCATGAGTTCTGACTTTTATATATATGTATTCTTCCGAATTTCACCCAGCCCTTATTGTTTATAGGAGAAACCTAATTTTTTACACACGTACACTCCTCTTAATGAGCAGGAAAATTGTTTTTTGAAAATTCCGCTCCAAAATAGGATTTGGTAATTTTTGCACATAGAGATGTGAATTGGCTGCCTTGAATATCAACAAGAGTTCCCAAAAGATGGCCAAACATGGTTGGATTATTTCATTTTTCATTTCCAGCTACCTTAATAACGTGAAAGTGGCTGGATCTGTTCATTTTTCATTTCTAGCGGACTTTATAGCAACAAATATTCTGGTTCTTAAAATCTTTAAAATCATATTTGATAAAGCTACTGACATTTTTGGAAGTTTATATTTTATCTTGATGAATATTTCATTCAAAATCATATTTTAAGACAAAGATATTGTCTAAAAATCATAATATTGTTTATATAATCTATAAATTGAAATTTGTTGCTTCTCTCTTTTTATTTCACTTGGAAAATCATATGAAAGCTCCTGAGAAGTTTGGAAGTTTTAATTTGAAATTATATCTCAATGAGGCTCCTAGTTCCTGGAGCTCCTGGTTATGGTTCTTGCTAATAACACATGTTAAATTTTTCATTTGAAAAGATTTTTAGCTCTAAAAGTAGCTGAAAGTAGCTGGAAATGAAAAATGGAGAAATTTAGTCATTTTTAGGAACATGGAGGAGGCTACTTTAGTCACAAAATTTACTTAAGTTTTTAGTGGGATGTTCAATATGTGATGTAAATTTATGCTAAATTAGCCAATAGTTATTTTTCTTTAAATTCAGATCTTTTTTAAGGATCACAGCCCAACAAAAAGTGGGAGACAACTTATTCATTGATCACCCGTTTTTCCGACTTTTTAATCGATCACCCCCAACACAATATACGTGGGTGGTGTTGATCCATTATTTCCCTTGGAATGCTAGTTGCTTTTATAATATGATCTTTATTCTCATTTTAATCAGATTCAAATATTCAAAACGTTTTGTTGGTTATCATTTGGAACTAAATCTTGGAATAAATAATACACTGGGAATTAGAATGATTTTGAATTTTCAGCTGTGAATTATTAATTTTCATGTTTTAAAATGACAACCTATTTCTAATATGATTACTCATGACGGAGAAAAATTTTAAATAATGAGTGAAAATGAATTCAGAAACACAGAAATGGTGACATGATTATGAATTCCCTAAAAACTAGGTTATTCCCATAAATTGTCATGTGAAATAATTATCCATCCGTCATGAGAAGCTATGGCTTTGAAGGATTTAGGCTATTTCTCTTCAGTGTTGTCAATTAAGCTATTGGCAAGATCTACTTCAGTAAGTAATAAGTTGAAATGAAGAATCTATGAAAAGGAATGTCTCTCGTAGAATGCAAGATCAAATTTTGGAATGTTTGTCAGTTGTGGTCAACTACAATACAGCCACTTGAATGCTTTCCTTGAAAGTCTGTCCTAACTGTTTAAGGAATACTCAGCTTTGTTTAAATGTGTTCTTTGAGGTAAAGAGAAAAAGAATGATTACTTTGTACATGTAAAGATGTGTGTGTAAAAACTACCCAAACTAAAGGAGAGAGTGAAAATGTGAGCTTACCTTGAGGCTGTCAAAACAGAGAGAGAGAGAGAAAATTTATCACCAAAAGCTTAAATACCATAAAGATTACTAATGATTATCCTATCGGTAGTTTAGTGTGATGTTAAGGAGGAAGAGACAAAGAATTTACCATTCCTTTAGACTTTTTTTTACTGTGTGTTAGGAATTGCAGATAACTCCAAATATCACTAATGCATGGACTAACATATCTGGTGAATATCAACTCTATACAATGGTCAGTTGTCGAGTCATCTTGTTGCATACATTCACACATTTCTCAAACAACATTGAGATATTACTCAATTCATCAATTATCATTAAGCATTAACCTTAAACCTATTGATACAATGATACAAGATGTATAAACAATGATATAAAATTAGAGATGTCATCTGATTGCATTCTAATAGTCAAAAAAGAAAAAAACAATTATCAAAGATAATTCATTCCTTACAGAGAATATAAAAAAATGGATTAATTCTTTCTTCTAGTAAACTTTCTTGAAATAAAAATTAGGTAAGAAAATTTTCAATAAATCCATACATTGAAACTGACAACCAAGCAGCAGAGAGAAAAAAGAGAGAGAAAGATTTGTCTGGGATATCTGATTCATCTACAGACAAGAACTTTGTATAAGTCAGACTGAAAGACAAAGAGGGCTCTATTCTCTACATTTGGGTATAAATGAATATATAGAAGTTATATTTTAGATGTATGTGGACAGTGTTTCATCTGGTAAGGGAGAGTTTGATTATTCATTCAAGTTTTATCCATGTATTACAACAAATTGTTTACTGTATCAGTGTTTATAGACAAGCAAAGTAACATTTTCATTGGGAACAAAGAAGTATTAACCTGGTTCTTTGCAGTCTTCAGAAGAAGAAGACTGATTGAGTAGACTTACTGAGTTTTCAAGTATCAGTTCAAGTTTTGTTCATGTGTTACTACAGTGAACTGTACTGTGATAACATATCATCATTTTGTCAAAAAAGGCCAAAAATTAATGCCATTTCCCCAGGAAAATAAGGAAATATAGATACATGTATGTTATTTGATTTATTATTATTAACACCCAACTAATAGTATTTTGAAATTGTAAAATGAAAATCCCTTGTAAATTGTTGGTGTTATTTTTTGATTACCCATGATAGTGGACAGCCCTGAATCTAACAAGTGAAATGAAAACAAAGAACAATCCAAACAACTTAGCAGGGAAAAAAATCACAGTTGAAGATTCCCATTTATGAAGTATTCATTTTCAAAGTTCATTGAGACTGAAGTATTTTTTGTTGGGTTGTTTGGTTCAAATATTATTTCAGCTCCCCCCAGGGAGTTTTCTCACATGACTCATTTTCAGCTATTCTCATTGGAAGATTTTCAGCCAATGAGTAAATTTAAAATTTCCAACCCTGTGGTAATTTTTTCAAGATGGGGTAAATAAATCTAAATAGAATATACAATAATTTCAATAAATTGGTGAAGTTTTAACTTTCTATACAAAAAGTAAATACATAGTTTTAATTTGATCAAAAGTTCATTCAATCAAAACAAAAATGTAGAACAGCTATTTTTAATGATCAAAAGTTTATGTGATCAAAGTGAAATCAAACTTTTTCTACAAAAAGTAAGTAAATTTCAGCTATTATACAATTTCATTGATTCAGCATAACATATGTATAATTTAATGTTGGACAAATATGACTTTTTGAAATGCAATTAGAAAATTTTCCCAAATCCAGTTTATCAAATGCTTTCAAATGAAAGTAATCAATATTCAATATTAACAAACAAGAAATTCTGAAGAAGTTGGTCAATTTTTAGTATACGTTCATTCCCATCAACTATAGAACATGATTGACAATTATTTGTGTCAATTATTTATAAGAGTAGATTACATACAAATATAATAAAATGCAATAATTTATGGTATCTTACTGAATAATGGCAATCACTTCCCCTGCTTCTCCACAGCACATTTTTCAAAGTGGTGTCTTTTCAAGAATTTTTCAACTCTTTCATTCCCTTATGCGATAAAAGTTGAATCTCATCATTTTTATTACTTGATCACATGGCCTTGGAAGAACTCACTGGGTTCATCACTTTTTTTCCACCAGCCTCCCAGTTGTTAAGACAGGTTTAATGATCAGATCATATTTACAGTAAAAGATTCCATCATTGCCAAACTCCTGAGATTTGGACTTGGCAGAAAGTAAATCTCACTGGAGCATCAAAGAAGTGACCAATAAGAAAAAGAACTGGCTCAAAAGAGTCCATTTTGTATTTTGATATATTTTTTATACATTATATACTCAGATAGATCATGTTTATGAAAAAATAATTTCACAATGAAGTAAAACAAAATCTTCTATAAAACTCAGTTGAGCAAATTATTGTCAGGCAAACATCCTTCTAAATTTTCAAATCTGCAAAGTACTGACAACAGAGGCAGAAGAAGACAATTAAAATTTGATATGGTCATCTGGCAAAAACTTGAACCCAATAGAACCTGAGTCCAAGAGCACAAAATGCTATGTATATGGCTGCAATTTCCACTGGGCTTATGGTTGTCTTTGTGCAGATAACACTAGAAATGAACAAGACAGCCAAACAGATAATTATGTATCTTTGACCAACATTGTGTTGATGAGTCAACAAAAAGTAGACAACGATGGTCCCACATTTTTGGATGAAACAGTAGGCTCTGCAGTCCTGGACAGTGATGCTTCTGGAACTGTTCGCAAGATAAAATGGTATGAATGTTTTTTGGAAACATTGCAAGAACAAGTAAGACAAAAGATAAACATCTGAGACAGAATAAGACTTTACAAGTTTGGTGTTGGAGAAAGGTTGAAATTGTTATACAATGTCACTCTACCCTGCTTCATTGCTGGTATCAGAGTTGATATTGTTACTGATGTTATAGACTGGGAAACACAGCATTTACTTAGTAAAGCTGCAATGAAAAGAGCCAAAACATGCTGCAACTTTGAAAATGACAATGTAGTGATGTTGGAGAGAAAAGTTCGATTGAGATGCACTTCATCTGGCTATCATCATATTCCCATTACTAGACCACTACTGGAAGTAGGTAAGCCTAATCAAATTTTTTTTATTAAAGAAAATATCAACAAAAACAGATCAGAAAAAATAAAAATCACGAAAAAGTTACATGGACAATTCACCCATCACATTGGTAAAAAGTTATTTGATCAAGTTAAAGATACTGGACACAAGATAGCACACATCATACCAGACACAGACAAATAGAGAAATAGTATTTTTTTAAGGCTTATATATATATATATATCGAATACTCAAAACTACGTGGAGCTTGGGGTAGGTATGCTGTTAAAGAACATATTGGTTGAACAAGTATACAGAAAGATAGATATATTTTTGCACATGGATAACTTGTATATTTCATTTTTCTTAGAATAGTTTTCCACTAAACTGAACTACTACATTGACTGGTAATTAAGAGGTATAAGATACAGATCATTAAGTGAAAATGGTAGAAATGAAAAAAAGACTATTTTTTCACAAAATAAGCCCACTTCAAATTTCTTCTCGAAATTCAGGTTTTTAAAAAGTTACCACTAAAAAAAAAGTGCAAATCAAGAATTAGCAAGTTTACCTAGTGGATAGGAGAAATTTACCCCAGGCTTTGACTTGTGAACAATGAATTAGCTCCAAGATCAGTATACATATGACTTCATCTCCTAAATGAGATTAAATGTCCGCAGTTTCCACTTCTAAATGCTAAAATCAAATTTCCAGGTATTAGAAGGTGCTAATTGCATCGTCCCGACATGCAATATCCCAACATCTCAGCACTGGAAGATTCTATGTTCTGATGCCGGGGCAAGAGACTGTCCATACACAGGAAAAATTCACAATTACATCTGGGCACTGAAAATACCTAATTTTCACATAATAACATAATTAATATGTCAAGTCTCGCCACTTGACCATGAAAATATGTTTTATTTCGACACTGAAAGCTTTCAGAGTCTCTCTGTGTTCAGGCGCTTGGAGGTGCTAATTCCAAAGTTTGGGCACTAAAAGAGAGGCTAAACTTCAATAATGATATAAGTAACAAAAATTTCATTTAGATCCAATGAATAGTCGATATCTAGTATAAATTTTAAATATATGTTTTGCTTGCAAAAATTTTTGAATGAAAAATGTCATGTAATTATCCGCTTAGGTTGCTACAGCTTTTTGCACTGTTTTCAAAATATATATGATTCTATAAGGTATGCACAAATAATTTTTATCTCAGATTTTTTTTCCCCAATCTTTCTCCTTACTAATGACACTCGAGGTCCAACAATGAAATAAAATTTTATACGATTTTGACATTTTATTTGTAAGGTGTCAATTTCCGGTAAGTATGTCGGTACAGTCTGCGAGTATACCAAATGGTAAACCAAAGCAATTCTTGACCAGAGCCCATTGTATAAATCTTAACAATTACTTACCTTCATAAAGCACATAAATTGCTCATTTCTTGTTCAAATATTAGAATGCCTCTCCTAGTCTCAAAATTAACGCTATCGCTAGGACAGTAGAAAATGGGTTTGGGATAAACAGATAAATTTCCTGGGACAATTCCGGGACAAGAGGGATTTTTAAAAAAAATCAACTGTTGCTTTAGAAAATTAGCAACTGAACTAAGGGAGAAGAATATAAACAGTGAAAAGGTATACAGTTACATACATATGTACAGTATGTAAAAGTATACTTTTTTGCTTCCCTCTCTGTCAGTATATATTTCTTTGTCTAAGAAATGCCCCCCCTGTCAATGTAAATGTATACTTTTCCACTTCTATATTCCACTGTATATGTTTGTTTTAGAAATGAACCCTGTGAAATCAGTAAGGGAGTAGGACCTTAGTTCAAAGCAGTGATGCCACTTTGGCCATTTTATGGCCAATTTAGCTTCTTCAAAAAGCATTTGGCAATGAGCTTCTTGGTTTGGCTACCTTTATATTTCCCTTTTTTTTATTGAAAAAAGAAAAAGAAACTGAAATGAAACAAAATTATGTCTAAAACTGCAAGTTTACTTAATTATCATTAGTAGCACTTTTTGTACATGCCTCGGGAGTTGATGAAAGATCAAGGATTGCTAGAAGAGGTCTAAAAGTTTTGGGGACCTTTGCATCAGGACTCTGAAATATAGGATTGATTGAGGTAAACCAAGTTTTTTGTATAACTATTTTCAATAGATTATCACTTTTGGAGTGTAGTGCAAAATTACAATGTTTTATAAACAATTCTGGCACTTGGCCACATTTTGACATTTTTGGCCAGAGATGTCTCCAACTATCTGGCAACCTTGGTTTAATGACCTAAAACTGAGACTCGGATGCAAATAACAATTCTTTTCATTGTTGATTAATCTATTGATTATTTTCTGGATTAATCAATTAGTTATTTATAAATCGTGTTTTACATGTTATATAAAAAGTCAGAAAATTGTTGATCATTTTCAAGAGCCCAAGATGATGTCTTTAAATATTCTGTTTTGTCCACAACCAAAAGATATCCAGTTTACTTTGATGGAGGATTATGTTGGTGAAAAAGTTAATCTAAGGCTATGTGTCTGTCAATAAAGAATTAACAAATACAAAAAATAAATTCGAATCAAATCTTAAATGTATCCTTTTTTATAAAATCAAAAACTCTCAAGTTTACTTTGGAGAAGGATAGGTTAAGCAAAGACAAATACTGTCATACCTTCTTTACGATGCATAAATATAAAGATATTTTGAAACTTGCCGCCCCTGCAACCAAAACAAAATAATACTATAATGAAAATTTCAGACATATTTGTCTTATTATCTGGCTGTAAGGGAAACTTTTCAGTGAAAAAAGAAACAAACAAGATTCCCCAAGTACTATTTTACTATTGATTTTTTACTGTAGGAACCCAGAAGCCAAGTGATGATGTCAGACTGCTACCATTACTACAGGGTATCTACCAACTGGTATATGGTACTCAGGGTTGCCAGAAAGATGCTCATACAAGAGAAACCAACATGAAAATACCCCCCCCCCACCTGAAACACATATATTGTGATGCCAATATGATGGATATATGACGATCAGATAAAACTATATAAGAGACCTTGAAGCTGAAATGATGCAAGAAGTTGAACTTGAACTCCTACCATTGGAAAGCAAGTTGATGAAAAATGGAAATAATGCAAAAAAAGCTTATATAGATGGGACGGTGATGGAGTATGGGAGCCACTTGGAAGAACATTTTTAGATATCAGAGTTAATGCATTTGAATACACCTTCATGTGTTGATAAAAGTATCAATTAAATATGTACTGCTCATGAAGAATAGAATGTACAATAAGCGAGTGATACAAATTGGAACTCCAATTATAATATAAACATCAGAGGGTGTGGGTAATGAGGCTGCTTGATATCAACAGCGAATTGACACACACACTGATAACTGAGAAAAGAAGAGATAGTTATGTTGATGTAACGGACTTAATTAGGACCAGACTCAATTTTTTTACCTACAGGTCTAAAGCAATTAGTACACAAGATCAACCAAGAACTGATTTTCATAGTTTTGGCAATGCAAAGACTTGCAATACACCTGCAACTTCTCAGAGTGAGCAATTAAAAAAAAACAACTTTGAACACACCAGGCAAGACACAGTATCAAATGAAGTTTACCTCGGTAAAAGGTCTAATTGGGTATCAAGGGACCTTTACTGAAGATGGATAGTTTTCAATTTTCATTACCCCCCCCCAATAGAAAAATAAACATATTTGATCATATAAATACTTATGATATGAAAAAGAGAATGGTTTTGTAAACTGAGCTTTTGATTTCCGAATATGAATCTGAATTTGAAGGGCAACAGAATTATTTTCTGTGCGGGCTTTTTTCTTGTGCGCATTCATGACTGTGGGGAATTTTATCATATGTGCATTTTTCATAGAACTGGTACTGAACAAACTCAAGTTTATCTCATAACCGCAATTTTTTTCAATTTAGATTTTGTCATCCTTTTTTTTCATCTGCAGAAAGTAAAACTTGGAATTTAGATAAAACTAAAACACTTTAAAAAAAATAGCTCTTAATAACCGATAAATAAACAATAACAAACTAATTATAATTAAAAAATTTTTTTTATTAATGCAACAATTGGTGAAGTGGGTACAAATTAGGCTTTATGCCACAGTTATTAGAATTAAGGATTATTCAAAATTGATCATGAAAGATGAAATATCATTTGAAATTGATGAAAAATATTATAGAAATTTCCATGAAAATATTTAACAAATTGACATTCAGCGAGAAATCGAACGAGTGCCACTTACTTATTCCCATTCATCTGATTTGTTTTGCTTCATGCAATATCAACATTAGAAAAAAGATTGATATTCGAACATTTTAAATAATCTTCAACGTATTGATTAAATTTTTTTAAAAAACTGACTTTTGAGAGTTTTATAAGAAAAAAAAATGACCCACAAACCAGCAATTAAAAGAAAAATATCGTCTTATGAAGAGAAACAATCAAGGGAAGTAAGTGATAGAAACAATGCAGTAATCTTCATTTTTCATTTTTTTCCTTCAATAAATACTAAAAATAAACAAAATGGAGAGATAATTGAGAGAAATAATCTTTCATTTCTTCAATAAATATGAGAAATACACAATGTGAAAGGCATAACCAATTCGCTAATTCTTTTATTTGACATGTGTTGAAATAATTCCGATCATCCAGAAGGAATTTTTGTCCTCATCAAATTAATTCTATTTATAATCAATTTTTGCAATCTGTAATATTATTATTATTATTATCATGATTGGAGGAAATATCGTTACAGATCCTTTTTATCATATTAGACTCTGTGCCTTTTTTTCTCCTGGAAAGTGTCTCATTTATCCCTACACTTACAGTGTAAATAGAACCCTCCACTTGAAACCTTCAGGAATTAATATTTCAAAACTTTAAAATTTTTTGGAGGAAACAAAGGTTTTCTTAATTGAAATCACATAAAATTACCCCAGAAAAACTTTTTCATAACTGAATCTTAACCTCAAATACAATTAAAACTAGTGTTTCAAGGGAAATAATGGATCACCACCACCCATGTATGCTTCTTGTTACCTCACAAATCAAGCAGTGGTGGTGGTATAAATTAAGTTACCTTGATGAAATGTTCAAAGACAGCATGGGTGTACAAAGCATTTGAAAATGCTGATCCACATACTTGACAAGAGAAGGGTTTCTCTCCAGTGTGTGTTGGCATGTGGCCCTCTAGATGAGAACTATGTGAAAATGCTGATCCACAGACTTGATAAGAGTAGGGTTTCTCTCCAGTGTGTGTTTGCATATGCATCTTCAGGGCTGAACTCTTTGGAAATGCTGATCCACACACTTCACAAGTGAAAGGTTTCTCTCCAGTGTGTGTTAGCACATGTCTCTTCAAATTTGAACTACCTGAAAATGCAGATCCACATACTTGACAAGAGAAGGGTTTCTGTCCAGTGTGTGTTCGCATGTGGCTCTTTAAATCTGAACTCTGTGAAAATACAGATTCACATGCTTGGCAAGAGTAGGGTTTTTCTCTAGTATGTGTTCGCATGTGTCTCTTCAAAGCTGAACTGTCTGAAAATGCTGACCCACACACTTGACAAGAGTAGGGTTTCTCTCCAATATGTGTTTGCATGTGTTTTTTTAAAATTAGATTTCTCTGAAAATGCTGATCCACACACTTCACAAGAATTAGGTTTCTCTACAGTGTTTGTTTGCATATTTTTTGACTTTTTAAAAAAAGGGACGCACATACTTCTTCAATGTTTATCTGCATCTATACTTTAAAATATGAATACAATAAAAATGCTGATCTATACACCAAGCCACAATAAGTATTTTTTGGAGTTTGCATGTAAGAATTTCAATTTTGTACTTTGGTAATACTGATCTAAACATTTGACATGAGTTGTTTTTCTCTAGAGTGTCTCGTCATCCCCATTCCCAAAATTGAAGTCAATGAAAATGATATACACACTACACAAGGGTGGCATTTCTATCCAATGTGTGCATATACAAATATGTTTAAAAAAGTGAAAATACTACTCTACAACTACCAAGAATGTCTGAACTTTTTTTCAAAAAATGGTTTCTTTCTTCCTTTTCATTGTCAACATCAAATTGATGATTGCAGCTTATGGCCATCAATTTTTCATTGCAATATCTGTGAATAAAGCAAAGGTATTATTAAAGAAAATACTGAACTCGTGCATTATTTACAATA
Organism: Thysanoteuthis rhombus; assembly: GCA_963457665.1. NCBI lineage: Eukaryota > Metazoa > Mollusca > Cephalopoda > Oegopsida > Thysanoteuthidae > Thysanoteuthis > Thysanoteuthis major. Next base: position 8,728,930 of record OY735228.1, on the reverse strand, counting down.
ATAAAATCATCGCAATTCAGGTTGTGTCTTTTTTTTTAGCTCGATATATTTTATATTTCATGTTCAGCTATCAAATAAAATTGATATCCTGCTATATTGGAAACAACAATAATTAAATTGAATATGATTTAAAGATTTGCATTTTCAATTTTCTAAAAGTTTTATTAAGCAGGAGCAAATCACTTGATTATCTATAAAAATAATGGGGAAATTTGTCAAGAATTTAACAATAACCAACAAAATAAGTGTAATTGTACCAAACCATATCATCTTTAAAAAAGAATGAAATGTGAGAATATCTTTTCATGTTCAACTAGAGTCTATCAAAATAATTAGAAATGTATTTGTCCACCTGAATTTAAATTAAATGTAGATACTTTTCATGAGTTTCTGTGTACATTTGTAGAGAAAGATCATATTTATTTTGATGATAGAAAATATATACATAAAAAACTAGAAAAAATATATTTCTGTTAAAACAGAAAATTTTAGGTTGGTGCAAATTATTGAAGCTTTTGTCATTTTAAACTTTGATTTTAGAATAAAGTATCATGCAACTATGTTCATGGTATATACAATTTTCAAGCTGAACATTTTTCACTATTTATTCATGTTTATTGGAGACTGTCAATCAAAGATGCTCTATATTTGTACTATGTTGAAAAAGCAAAAAAGCTTGACATATTGTGCAAGTGACCCTGAATGAAAAGCAAAAAAGTTTGCAAGTCATGCAAATGACTCTGGGGAAATTGGATGAAATAGACTACGAAACTCCACCACAACCAGCTTACTCATCAGTTGTCTCTCTAACCAACTACCACTTTCTCGAGCATTTCGATCACTCCTTACAAGGGAAAATCTTCAACAACCAAGAATCAGCTCAAATCACCTTTGAAAAAATCATTGGTTCCAAGACACCAGAATTCTATGTGTCCAGAATAAATAGACTAGTTTCTAGTTTGGTTATCTACTTAAAATGATATTCTTAATAGTTCATTATAGGAATAAGCGTATATAATTAAAACATAAATGTATATGTCTGAATGTACATATATAATCAAAAATATATACTTTGGTATGTCTAAAGCGGAGAATACAGCTTGTGTCTAACTTAAAGGTAGCACAAGAGAAAAGTGCCAAAGACTGGACTGTGCCTGTCTCTCTTAAATAAGATGGTGAAGGTAGAGGTGTGAAATGCAAAATCCATTATTTTTCAGCTATTCTGGGTCACAACCATAACACTACTTAAATTGGAAAAAAAGTTGCCTTCTTCCAGACATCGTGTCTTGGATAGTGTCTATTTTTAGAGCAAATGTAGCTTGATGTATAAATATACTGGTTATTATAGATAGAGGATTTGAGCATTCTGGACTTGTGCAGTTCAGGTGAAATGTATAATTGTTTTAACCTCATTGGAAATTATTTATCCACATCAACAGAACCACCTAATTCCAGATTTTAGATGATGATAAGAGATAAAATACTAAAAATTGTTAATAAAAGAAAAATATCATTAAAAATTGATGGTGACTTTGAAACCTGCCTGGGTCTGGTCAAGCTTTACACAGACATTAAAATATTCTAAATTACAGTGTCTGGGAACAAAAAGATGCCTAATTCCGATGCTCTGGCACAGGAAGATACTGAATTGAGACGTCCAGGCACTGGAAGATGCGATATTCTGATGCCCAAATACTGGAGGATACTATATTCCAGCCCCCAGGTAGGAGGGGATGCTAAATTTCAATGCCTGGGCAATGTAACGTACTCATTTCAATGCCCTTGTCTTACTAAATTCTGAGGGAAGTTAGTCAAATGTCTCAGGACTTTTTCCAACCCCTGGGTACTGAAGAATGCTCAATACAAACATCGGGTTCAGAAGGATGATAAATTCAGACACCTGCACACACACGAAGGATACTGAATTTCAATGCACAGACTCTAAAAGTTGCTATATTCTGTCAACTTGGCATCAGCATATGCTAAATGTTGATGTCCAAGCAAAGAGGAAGCTAAATTCCAATGTCTCAGTACCGGAAGATACTAAATTCAGACACACAGGCATTGAAATGTGCTAAATTTCATCAATGTTAGACTTTGATATCCAAAAATGAACTTCCAAGTTTGGAGAGATTCTTCAGAGGGGGATTGACCATTTCAGCTTCAGGGCAAGTAAAATTGATTGCCGGTGGGATCTGGCTCAGCCTGTGGCCTACACATATTTGTAAAGGAAATTTATTGAATCCCAAGTTTGTTGAAGGCAGAAGAGAAACAGTACAATTTCAAATTTACCAGCTGATAGGGGAAAATCAACTATAAGCCCTTCAGTCAGTTCCACACACAGAAGGAGCCAATCATCACATAAGTCAGCCATTTTTGAGTAGCTGGAGAGGAACCGGCAGGACACTGCGGAAAGAATCCATGGTCCTATGCCACCACAAAACATCCTGACCCCAGAAGACTTATAGTTTCAACTCTAGAATTTTGTTGGAGCTATACAAATAGATATACCAAGGGTCATCAAATAGATAACCTGAAAGACAGACTGATAGTCATTCTATAATGTTCTCAACCACACTGGTATATACTTTGACCAGTCACCCTGTATATGTACTGGCATATACTTGTTACAATTCAAACACCCAGTGTCGATTCTTCATTTTCTTGCGGTTTTTACCCCAATGCCGCAGAATCTTTAGCTCACAATTGCATTCCCTTGGATCTGAACACAGTGTGGGCAAGGTGGGGGCCACTGGAAGCAGAGATCACGACGACCAGTCAACTACAGCCTGACCAGCATGCATTTCACCAACAGGTGAAATGTGGCAGAGACCAGTCGTGGGGGGGGGGGGGGTTTACAATTTCAAATCCTTTTCACTGAAAAAAAAAAAAAAAAAAAAAATACATAATTTTCAACCAGATGATTTTGAAAAAAAAGTGATACTTTTAAAAATAATAATTTTTACATCTTTAGAAGAAGGTAATTTTTTTTCATTAGTATTGATTCATTTCAAACTTTTCTAACTTTTATTTTTATCTAATTTCAATGTTTTTTGTTTTTGTACAGTTTTTTTCTGTTTATATATTTGATGGGTCATTAGGAGGAAAAAATTCCTTATTTCAAAATTTGCAATAGACAGTCCACGTGGGGAAAAATTTGATAGATTTTGGACAAATTACCTTTTTCAAAAAAAAAAAAAAATTTGTATATTTTTATAAGGAAAGCGTAATCTATTTATTTTGATATTCATTTTTATATTTTTTTTTATTTGTTTAATTTCAACATTTTTGTTAGTGTATGGTTTTTTTCCCCCAATATTTACCTTATATATTTGTGTGAAAGTCAATATCATGTAAAAGTTGACTCCCTATTTTTTGCTAAAAAAATTGGATTTTTCCATGTATCTTGTGTAAAAGTTAGCATTAATTCTTCCCAGACAACGGATCAACATTTGCAAATGAAGGTACTATCCTGAACATGAATGCTACAATGAAATTAATTTTTCTACATTATGTTGCAATGTATGCATCTAGACATATCTTTCTATATATTTCACTCAAAAATCATACACAAGGTCACATTGCTATCATGAATACCAGGTAGTTACAGTTAATATTGATCAGGATTATTTAGATAGACCATTGCTCCTGAATCCAGTAGTGATGTGTATTTTCTAGGAAATGTTTTATTTTTGCTTAGTCTGCTTGCCAGTCATGCAGTCACAGGTAGTAATGTAGCTAAGCTGAAATTTATACAACAGAGATGATATAGTCTTGATGAAGACTATATCATCTCTGTTGTATAAATTTCAGCACCTTGAAAGCAGCATCCACGTAATAGCTGACCACCTGAACTTGACCTTAAAAAAAGTATATGAGTATATAGAGTACATGTTTTATGGGTTGTTACAGAGAATAATTTCTTATTTCAAAATTAGTAACTGTCAGTCTAGCATAGACAGTCGACTCCTCATGGGGATACATTTATCATTTCATTTGAATGAAAAGTAATACATCTTGAGATAATGAATAATTTGTATATTTTTAGAAGCAGAAGGTAATTTTGAGAATTTTTAGAAACCCCTAACTAGTCATCTTTTGAAAATTGTAACATTGATATTCCTCATAAAAATGTTGGTATCATTTTTTGATTGCCTGCTATAATGGACTACCCTGAATCAAACAAGCGACAATGCAAATAACCTTTTATTAACAGAAAAATAAAAGAAAAGTTATGATTGCAAAGAAATTGTGACTCCATGGGAAAAACTTACTGTAGAGAGTTCCAGTTATTGAGTGTTCATTTTGAAAGAGTTTCTTGCAAGATTTTAGAGTTTCCAGAGATAGAAGTATTTTTTTCTAGAGTTCTGTTGGAGAGAGAGGGATATTTTCTTCCTGCAGAATTAAATTCATAGGAGGCTGCAAAGTTGAGTCGAATTTCCATGGATTTGAGATAGTAAAAGTTTTGTGAGTCAAGTCAACTTGCAATAGTGAGTTTTGTTACTGTGTGTTTAGAAAAGAATAAGTATTTTTCGAGAGTAACAGCTCATTCACCCTACATAAGGGTTTGACCATTTTGGCCAAGCTTGTCTGAAAATGGTGATTACATTTCTTCATGTTTTGGTAGAAAAAAGGGGAAATGAGAGTGTTTTTTGAAAGTGTCAACATATTGCCAACACTGATAAGAAAGAGAGTGGACCCCAAGGCTCAGCAAAATGTTTTTGTTTGCTGCCCTGGTAAAAATGGTGGGCTGACTGATCTCGGGTCCAGCAAACCAAGTGATGTATGTCTCAACACTCTGACATCCTGTTGGAAAGATAAAGGCAGAGATATCCCACTTACTCTAAGGGAGTCTGATAACACGACTATTTTCCAGACATTCTCATTGGCTAAATTACAATGAGAAAAGTAAGTATTCTCTTCAAGAGGAGGTGAATGAAATTTGGATAAAGAATATACAAATTATTTCAATACATTTTATATTTTTCTTACATTTCTTATTATTTAATTTGAACGCTTTTGTTTTTGTACAGTTTTTTTCCCTAATATTAACATATTTTAGTCAGTTGTAAATTACTTACTTTTTCTACAGTTGGAAACAGCAGAAATCTGTTCAATTTAGTACCTGGCAGAAAAGCAAAAAATGTTGTATGCAAGCAAGCACTGCGATGGAAATTGGAAACTTCAACAGACTGGATACAATTTCATGTACAGAAATAGACTGGAAGAATGGAAAAATTACATTACGAATAGGAAAAATGTGTTTATTTTTTCACATAAATTTCAGAATTTTAAAAGAATAAAATTTCATTTTACCTCCTATATTTGCCGATTCCTGTTATATTTTGTGACTATTTAAAAAGGTAAAATTATGTTTTGGATGGTTACAATAATACACTTTCTGCAATAACTATACGAGGTGCATATCTTCTCAAAGAATTTTATTCCAATAATAGTCAACTCATATGACTGCATTTATCTAAGGAATATGAGAAAAAATTGGTAACAATTGGGTTTTTCCACTAGTATACACATACTACTGATTTTTAGCTACAAGTACTCGAGTGAATATGCTAACTTCATTTCTGTACAATAGGAGAAAATATTTTTTTATTAGATAAAACAGGAAGTAGACGTCTCCACATCATAAAACATTATCCCATCTCCATTTACTGCTGAGACAAAAGGTTACAACAGACTTTTGACTCACACTTTCTTTGGATGGAAGATGTTAGCTTGCATTGTGGCAAAAGGTGAAAAGCATATTTTTTTTATCCCTTTCTGGCCAGTTACAATTTGATTAGCATTCATAGCACATGCTTTACTTTGTAATCTGTCTTAAATATACTGAGATCAAAAAGCACAGGAGATTGCTCGAAATGAAAATAACAAAAATTCTCTGAATTATTCATTGAATTTAGTACTTCAAGTTATAAATCTTCTATGAATTTCTTTTTCTTTTCCAATTTGATGATTAATTTAAAAAAAATTTTTTTTTTCTAATAATTAACCTTTACCATTTTATTCATGTTCTTTTTCTTGAGAGAAGTACCACAAAAAATGAATAAAAACAATTTTTTATGATAAATCATTTCTTAAAAAAGATGAAAAATAAATGGGTTAATTCTTTGTTATGGTCATTTTTCTTGAAATATTAAAAAAAATTGTACACCCGATAGTCACCCATCTAGGTAGTGACTTAGCTTGATGATATTCAACATCAGTGATTGAACGAGAATTGGTGTAATCAATGCAAATTGCCTAAAACATCATTATTAGCAATTAAATATCATAAAATACTGAAAAAGAGCAAAACCATCACCTCTGTTTTATAAAAAATCTTGCTATGCATTCTGTATAAATGGCAAAAACTTTTCAAAATGCAGAAAAATATTCATACTGTTCTATTTATCATTTATTTTACTTCTAAAGAAATCCAGTTTTGACAAAATACAAACAGAGGATAAAGGAAATAGATAAATTATGACAAGGTGTTTCCTTAAAACTATATATTCAGTCAAGACTAAGCCAATAAAAAAAAGATGAATACTTTCTTCCGAAAACAAATTTAGAGAGAATTTACGGATGCATTTTTCTACCTTCCTTTTTTTAGATTTATAATTGTAATGAAGAAAACAAAAGTAGGAAAAAAGGGAAATCTTCAAAATTTATATATTGTTTATTCAATTCATGAATAGAATGTTGAAGTTGAAGAGACGTGTGCACAATGACACCATTAAAATACCACCAAATCACAATGTAAACATTACTTAAAATAGTCGACTTATTGGCAGATCTCATTGTCCAAGAATGGTAGAAGGTCAGGATCTCTAAAATCCAACTGGGTGTCTTCACAACTGATCTTTTAAAGAGGAAATTTTTGATATGTTCAGAACACATGATAAAAATAAAAATCCTCCCTGGTGTGTGTTAACCTGTATATTTACACATGAGTTGCTTGAATGTACAAATCAACAAATACCTCCAAGTGTGTTTTTTAAAATTTGAAGCTTGTGAAAATGTTAATCTACACACTTTACATGGTTAAAGTAGCTCTTCATTTTGTATTATGTGAAATGAGTGAAGATATTTAACGCATGTAACAAAAGCAACACATTCTTTCAGTATATTGCATGATTCTCTCCAAATTGGAATTATTTGAAAATCCTGATCCACATACTTGACAAGAGAAGGGTTTTTCTTCTGTGAGCATTCTCATGTATTCTGCCAAAGTGGAAATGCTGATCCAAACACCTGACAGTAAGAAGTTTTTCTCTCAAGTGTGGATTTTTATGTGTTCATTCAAATCTGTATTATTTGAAAATATTGATCCACATACTTGACAACAGGAGGTTTCCTCTCTAATGTGTGTTCTCATATGTCTCTTCAAATCTGAATTATATGAAAATGCTGATCCACACACTTGGCAAGAGAAAGGTTTCTCTCCAGTGTGTGTTCGCATGTGATTTTTCAAAATTGAACTGCGTGAAAATGCTGATCCACACACTTGACACAAGAAAGGTTTTTCACCAGTGTGTGTTCGCATGTGGTTTTTCAAAGCTGAACTCTCTGAAAAAGCTGACCCACACACTTGACAAAAGAAGGGTTTCTCTCCTGTATGTGTTCGCATATGTGATTTCAAAGCAGAACGCTCTGAAAATGCTGATCCACACACTTGGCAATTGAAAGGTTTCTCTCCTGTATGTTTTCGCATGTGCGATTTCAAATGTGAATTATTCGAAAATGATAATCCACAAACTTGACAGGAGAAAGGTTTCTCTCCAGTGTGTGTCCGCATGTGTCTCTTCAGGGCAGAGCTCTCTGAAAATGCTGTTCCACACACTTGACAAGCATAGGGTTTCTCTCCTGTATGTGTTCGCATGTGTGATTTCAAATGCGAATTATTCGAAAATGCTGATCCACAAACTTCACAAGAGAAGGGTTTCTCTCCAGAGTGTGTTCGCATGTGTCTCTTCAAAGATGAACTTTCAGAAAATGCTGATCCACACACTAGACAAGAGTAGGGTTTCTCTCCAGAGTGTGTTCGTATGTGTCTTTTCAAATCTGAATTATTTGAAAATGATGATTCACATAGTTGACAATAGAAAGGTTTCTCCCCAGTGTGTGTTTGGATATGGCTTTTCAAAGCAGAACTATCTGAAAATGCTGAATCGCACACTTGGCAAGCGTAGGGTTTTTCTCCTGTATGTGTTCGCATGTGTGATTTTAAATTTGAATTATTGGAAAATGCTGATCCACACACTTCACAAGAAAAGTGTTTCTCTCCTGTATGTTTTAGCATGTGAGATTTTAAATGAGAAATATTTGCAAATGCTGACCCGCACACTAGGCAAGGGTAGGGTTTCTCTCCAGTGTGTTTTTGCATGTGTGATTTTAAAAGTGAATTATTTGAAAATGCTGAACAACAAATTTGACAAGAGAAAGGTTTCTCTCCAGAGTGCGTTCGTATGTGTCTCTTCAAAGATGAACTCACTGAAAATGCTATTCCACACACAAGACAAGAGTAAGGTTTTTCTCCAGAGTGTGTTCGCATGTGTTTCTTCAGAGCTGAACTTTCTGGAAATGCTGATCCACACACTTGACAAGAGTAGGGTTTCTCTCCAGTGTGTCTTCGCATGTGGTTTTTCAAAGTTGAACTCTGTGAAAAAGCTGATCCACACACTAGACAAGTGTATGGTTTCTCTCCTGTATGTGTTCGCATATGTGATTTTAAATGTGAATTATTTGAAAATGCTGATCCACAAACTTGACAGGAGAAAGGTTTCTCTCCAGTGTGTGTTCGCATGTGTCTTTTTAAATTTGAACTATTCGAATGTGCTGATCTGCACACTTGGCACAGATAAGCTTTCTCTTCAGTGTGTGTCTCCATGTGTACTTCCAGATGTGAATACAGTGAAAATGCTGATTTACTATCTTTGCCAGATGCATGTGATGATTCAAATTTGCATTGTGGGGGAATGCTGATAAGCACACTGCACAAGAGTTGGGTTTCTCTTCAATGTATTTCTAAAATGGATAGTCACACAATACCCAAATGCTTTCTCTCTTCATTTTCAGCTTCAACATTGGATTGATGATTACAGTTTCATTAGGACAATCAATTTTTCACTGCAATATCTGTGAATAAAGAAGAGGTATTATTAAAGAAAATACCTGACTTGTATATTATTTGCAATAATAAAAGTAGAACAATTCAATTTGTGACTATAGTTTTGAGTCAAGTGTCGTTAACGTTCAAAGAGTTTTCCAGATAGTTAAACTTGTGTTGATAATATGAAGTTTTGTCTGATCCATTCTATGGTTATCTTTGGGTCTACTATCTTAAAGTGGAGGTAAACTGAGTATTCCAATGGTAGCCACACTACAACGTTAGATCTAAGTAATGTTGATTTCTTTTTCTTTCCTTGTTAGGTCTGGATTTTCATAACTTCTTATTGAGAAGTAGAAACCACATCAGGTTGAACTTGACACTTTTCTGACATACATTTAGTTTACTTGTTGATATGGGCTGCCTCCTTGATTTTTTTTGTTTCCAAAACTGTTCCCTATCTATGATACAAAATTCTCCCCAGAGAGAAGTGATCGCCTTCCTCTCACTAAATACGCCCAGTCATCCCTGATTTGTTTATCTTGCCTTTGATCAAGGCTTTCCTGCTTGTCGAATTTTGAGAGGCCTGCCAGTTTCCCCAAGATAGACTTTTCCACATTTACATGGAATAACATAAATACAATTATTGATGGTTCCAACATTGCTGAAGTTAAGGCCAGATCTTAAAAAAAATCCATATATATGTATTGGAAATAACTGGAGAAATCAATGGTATAAGTATTTCATAGTTTTTTGTAGGCCATAAGGTAGTTTGCTGTGGGGTTGTGTTAACTGTATTTTTGTGGTACAAAATGTTTATTCATTTTTAGGAGTTGGGACACTTTTCTTTCTGTTGAGAAGGTGGGGCCTTTCTCCAACTTTTGTAGTAATGATGCCATGAGTCTATTAGCCAACTCAACATACACTTTCTTGTAGAGTTCAACTGTAGCCTTACCTTCATCCGCTGGGGAGATATTTGGTTTTGGTGGCAATGCATTATCTGAAACCTGTCTCACTTTCCTCTGCCTGAATTCAAGGTAAAATTGTAGCTACTTTTTTCAGTGGGGTAATGAGGTCCAAATATGGAATCTGCTGGATGGAGACTGCAAAACCTAAGCCTTTCTTTGTCACTGCTTCTTCAGATGCATTAGGATGTCAGCTGCTGATATTGACCACTGCCTTTCTAGGAACATGATTACTTCTGTTAGATGTATCTCTGTTTAGTAGTATCTGAACTTTTTATATTTTGCTGGTACTAGACCGTTCAAATATATAGTTGAATAACTTTTCCAATGCCCTAGAAATTCTTAATTTATCAATGACAGATGTAATATTGACTACTAACATTTTGTTTACTTCCATCACATTCAGATAGCACACCTGAAGGATACCGAGGAATGGATCAGCTGAAACATTGTGTTAACAACACAAACTAAAAGAAGTTTAATCGTCTGAAAAACTCTTTCAATTCAATTAGTATTTCGACAAGCTCAACATGAAATTGAAACAACAATAACTATGGAATATAATTCAGAGACTTGCATATTTACTTTTATGTGAGTTTTATTTATATCAGGAACGAGACATTTCATTATTCATTAAAAAAATGAGAAAAATTGTGTACATTCTAATACTTGACCAACAAAACATGTGAAAATGTACCAAACGATTTATGATACTAAAAAAAAAAAAAAGGAGACATCTATTTAGTGAAAGAATATTACATAAAAACATCAATCAACCAAACTAAATTGAAGCAAGTTCAGACTTGTCTCATTTGTTCCTTACATCCATCTGATGAAAATACGTAAGTCCTCAGAAATCCAGATTGTGCTTCAGCCATCATCTTAGGAAATGGCAAACAAATTAGAATTTTTTGCAAATAATTCCTAAAACGTAACAGGTACACAAAATATACATGAAGCAAAATTGTTCCTCATAAAAAGACCTGAACATTTTGTCATATAAAGTTTTTGCCAATAACTTCTAAACTGACGGAGAAACAGAAAATTTATATAAAAATAAAAATTATTTCCACTTCAAATCAGATACCAATATTTCCTTACAAGAAACTTTTTACTTCAGGTTTGAAGAGGATCATCATAAAGGACATAGCAAAGAACATCAGTATCTTCATTTGTAGAGTTTTAAACATTTTATTGATGGTTAGATGTATTTAAGTTGAAAATGAAACACCTATTGTGAATAACTATATGAAATCTGCTGTGAAAAATGGAGCATAGAATATGTCATGTTACCAGTGCCTTTTATCAACCTGCAAGCAGGTTATCTGATAACCCTTTATTCATCTTTGAGTTTTGCTGCTAATCAAAGCCAAAATTATAATCAGGCATGTATAGTCACTTTTGACCAAACTTGGTTTTTGAAATCTATAGACATTTAAAATTTATATGAATTGCTGTACAGAAAGGAATTTTGAAAACTAGATTAAATACCTGCCCTAACGAATAGAGTAAATTACGGTCTGATTCCCCTCTACCTTTCTTTCTAACTTATAAATTCCCTCTTTGGACAGCAATTTACTCTGCTTGTCATGATATTTAGTCCAGTAAATTAAATTGTTCAATTTTTTTTATTAATTTGTGAACATTTTTAACATTGAGTGGGCGAGAGTGTGAACTTTACAATCGGGAAAGTCAATCATTTCTAAAACTATTATCAAAAAGTATATCAAACATTTTGGTGATAAGATATGTCAAAAATGATCACTTTGTTCGAATATGAATAATAAATTTATACAAAGGATGGTTGTTTTGTCATCAATAGTTATTCAATTAGAGGGTTTTCAATTGATGTCTTCTGTGGGAGCAGTAAAACATATTATGTGGGGGAGTGGGATTGAAGATTAGAGGAAATAGTTTATGAAAAAGTAATGTACCCAACATAAGAGCAGTACATGCTCATATTCTAACAGCCACTGCAGTATTCAGTCAAATTTAATATGAACTGATACCAGTATTTGGAGTACCATGAGATGCATTAAATGAAATTTCTTAAGAGTATTTAGATCTATTTTCGATCATACAGTAAAACTTCAAATGCCAAAATGTTTTCTGTTTGTTACATGGAATAAGTTTTATTGTGATACTATCAGTAACAGAATACGCCCTAGATTTTGAAAGTCAGCAGTATATTGTCTAGTGTGTGACATTGACTGATAATTCTCATCAGTTGGTCTACCAAAACATTTTCTAAGGAAATTTTGGGCAGAATGAAAGAACCCTCAAGTTGGGCATGAGGGTGTGATAGTTAATTACTGTTATAGTATATAATAATACACAAACACATACAAAAAATTCAGCCAAATATATTTTGTTACCTAAAAGTTAGTGATCACTCTCTGAGTGATACCATGAAGCCTATTATTACTCTATCATTTTTATATACAACACTTTAGAAGCAGTATTTTGGTAGATATGCTATCATTTCACGTGTCCTCTCCTATTTCCTCTCTGAGCATGGATAATGGGGGTCATCTTTCCAGACTGTTTTTTTTTTGACAGAATCTGATAGGCTATGGTACAAGTATTGTAATACATTCCTCTTTGTTTTTAATGCATTTTTTCAGTTTCATAGCAACCAAACAAAAACTACTATCAGTACCTACTGATATATCAAAAAGGAGTTAATTCAACTTTCTGAATTATACGCTACTATACTAAATGAAATGTATGCAATTAAACAATAATCAAAATTTTAAATTAAAAAAAAGTCTTTAAATTTTGTGAAAGTTTATACTCATCAATAATCAAAACACTGTTCTGTTCTAAAAGCAAAGTTTCAGAAGCATCCATGTAGCACAAACATTATCATTTTATTTTAATTTTATCTAAAAGTCATGAAAGAAAAAAAATTCCAGTAGATATCTTCTTCATAAAAATCAAAAAGTGTACTATATTTTAATGAAAAAAGCAACGGAAAATTTTCCGAAGAAAAAAAAATTTTTTTATAGTATTTTCAAATTCAGGGCTAATCTAAAACAAATAATATACAGTTTAGTTAAATTTCAACTAATTTGATTTTGCCAGGGACTTATCTCTATAAAAATCTAAATATCTTTCACGAACCAAAGATATTATATCAAGATTTTATAAAATTTAAAAATTGATTGAAAAAAAAAACAACATATTTCTATAAAATCATCTTAGAGCGTGAACATTAATGACTTCTAATTTTATTATGTCTTAATATCAGATGAATATTTTGTATAGAACTACTATATTTTGAATCTATAAAACCAACCAAGTATCACAACGAAATAAAGGTATGAAAAATAACAAATTAATGGCTTTCATTTTCATTACTGAGTTAAAATCCAATCAATATGTTGTATAATTATACTTTTTGGAGTGTATATGTACATGTACGTACATATATATATATAATTTTTAGCTACATGGTTATCTGGAAATGAAAAAAACTCTAGCTAGTTTTAGCTATTTTCAGAGCTGGTTTTGTGCTACTGAATTTTAGATTTGTCAAACCAAAGATTACCAATGAATAAAATGAGTGAAAAAAAATTTGGGGAGAGGAAGTCTATTGGTTGTGATGAAAAAAATTGTAATATCAAGAAGAACATTAGGAAGAAAATGAAAAACAGTGAAAATTTGTCTCTCCTGCATGTTGGAAAGTCTGAACACAAGAGTGTTCCAACTCACAGACATGACAATGTTTTGGGTTTTTTGTTTAATTTTTTTGCTAAAAAGTGGTTATAAATTAAAAAAACAAAAAAATGTGAATTTTTTTACATGCATATTTGATCAATATGAGGAAAATTTTCTTTAGATAATTATAAAAAATTGAAAAAGAAAAAAACTCCCACTGCTTTTTGACACTAGGAGTGATGAAAAAAATTTCTATATTTTGAACCCTAAGAATGAATAATGAAAAGTCTGGGATAGCTTGAAAAAATAAGTATACACCGCTACTTTCACATATCTTTGACAACAAAGCAAAATTCTAACTCATAAAAGTAAAAAAAACTTTTCTTCGATTTTGATCAATAAATAGGTATGAACAATATGGACGCAATTTTACCAGAAAATCAACACTTGACAAATTTTAAAATCTAGCAAAAATCAGCAAGTTATTTAATTACAATAGAAAGATGTGTTTACAAAAATTTTCCATTCCAAATATTGGAAAAAAATAATTTTTCAACATGATTCTTATCATTTTGATGATTCATTTCAACCATACTTTACTGTTTTCATTGATTTTTATACATATAACAAATAAATCCCTTGAGATATTAATTATGTTTACCTTTTTTAGAAAAGCACTTCAGAATTGCTGTAACTGGGAGTATTACTTCGAGAATTAAAAAAAGGGAAATTCAGTGAAATATTTTTCTCTTGGCAATTTTTTCAGTTTCATTTGATTAAAAATGAAATAAAAAATGATCGAATAATTTAGGCTTCTGATATGGGGATAAAAAAATTATATTCAATATTAAAAAAAAAAAAAATTTTTTTAATCAATTACACTCAGTTTAAGCAGTCCTAGAGTGCTTTTCTATAAAAGGTAAACAAAATATCTTGAGGAATCTGTGAGATCTGTAAAAATCAATGAAAGTGTCAATACATACATAAAACAAATCATCAAAATAATAAAAGTTGGAGTAGGAATCATGTAAAAGAAAAAATTTGCTTTTCCATTTTTTGGAATGAGAAATCATTTTTGTTAAAATTCATCCTTTAACACATAAGTATCAACAATTTTATTAAAATCGAGCAATATGCTCAGAAGTTGATTTTCTGGGGAAAACTTCTTTCATATTGTTCATACCAACAAATAAGGAGAAAATCAAATCTCTGACAACTTTGACACTACAACAAAAATGAAAAATGAAAGTTATATATATAATTTGACACCTATAGAAGAAAAAAAAAATCTTGAACAATATATTGTTGTCTGATTATGAAGGAGTCATGTGAAAAATCTTTCTATGAATAAATGTGGACGGAACAAGTGTTCAAAAATTATATCACCATGTTTTCGAACAGGAACATAAACTGGGGGTCCAATTCAACATGATAGTCATGTAGTAAATAGAACCCCCGACTCAAAACCCCCTGAAGTATTACAAATCAACCTAGATTTTTTTACATGCTCTGATTCTGAACATTTCAGGAGCACCTTGAATAATTATCGCCGGCTGCAATGCATTATTTGGGAGGAAAAGGCAAACAGTCATAAACTTTAACAATATAAGTAAAGAAGATGAAAATTGGTCTTTTTTTTTTTAACGAATATCGGAATGTTTTTCTTTCTAGCAAAAACAATTAGAACTTTCTAATACATTTTTCAATTGCTCGCCAAAGTTCTTCAAAAGAGGATTGATATGTCTACACCCCATTGGCATGTTTTCTCCAGGGTAGGATTTTTCATGTCCACAGTCCAACAATTAAACACAATGAGAAGGGAAAGAAAACTAATTTGTTTTACTTCTGTTACTAATAATGCCATTCAAACAATTTCTTCTGTTATATATCCAATAAAATACCATTTTATTATATTCATTCATTTTTGTTTTACAAATTCTAAGTCTTATTGGTACGTAAAAACGATGTGGACGTAATTTTACCGGAAAATCGAAACATGAGAAATTTTATAGTTTGCTTAAATCAACATAATCAATTTTGTTGATAATTTTGATACTAATTTATTAATGGACGAATTTGAAGAAAATGTTTTTCCATCCCAAATATCGGAACAAAAGAACTGTTTCATGTGATTCTTACCATTTTTGATTATTTATTTTATTTATACATTTCTGCTTTCGTCGATTTTTACATAGATAACAGAGAAATCGCTCATGATATTAATTATGTTTACCTTTTTTTGAAAAGCGCTTCAGAATTGTTTTAACTGGGAGTCTTACTTCGGGAATTAAAATACAGGAAAATTAAGTAAGATATTCTTTCCGATAAACTTTTAAAATTTATTTGATTAATCATTATTTAGGCTTTTGACCGAGAATTTTTTAAAACTCAAAATTTGAAAAATGATTTCTCATCATTTTCATCGATAACCTCAAGTGCAGTTCCCGAGTGCTTTTTTTTCGAAAAGATAAACATAATCTCGAAGTATCTGTTACTACAAGTGTGAAAAACAATAAATAAAAAATAGCAATATAAGTAAAATAAGTCATCAAAATAATGAAAGCTGGGGTAGGTAGGAACCGTATCATGTGAAAAAAAATCATATTCTCGGATATTTGGAATGAAAAACATTATCCGTAAATAAATATGTATCAAAACTTACCTATAAATCAGATAAAAGACAATGAATGATGATTCCTGTCGGATTTTTAAAATTTCTCAGATGTTGATTTTTTCGGTCAAAATTTCGTTCATGTTGTTCACGTCTACTTATTGGTCAGAATATATGTTTTTTTATTCAATTAGTTTGTGTAGAATGATAATAAATAGGTTTTATTTTTAATTCAATATTAGGGGTGTCGTTTGAACAGCATTATTTTCATCTATGGAGAAAAACGTATGATTTTAATATGAGAACGGGTAAAAACATTCAAGGGAGGTAAGAGTTTATAATCTGAAATTAGTTTCGTATGCTAAAATAGAGATTACCCTGTTTTTCATGTCAACACCTAAACAGTTAAAACTAAAGACAATAAAAAAAAAATGAATGGCAAAATAACGGACGAATTATTAAGGAATCACAGGCAGATTTCATTCAATTATTCAACACAGATTGTAACGATAAACAAGAAAGCGGCCGAATGAATGTAAAAATACTGTCCCATAATATTCGTTTCATTTCTACATACATTTCTATATGCAAAGGTCAAAGGTATTATGGGACAGAGGTATTATGATCCGAGCGAGCGAATATGAACAATGAAGCAGTCATTAAGAAGACCGAGTCCGTAGCTAACCGTTCAATTTGATTAGTAAAACGAATATTCAAATACTTACAAGGTGTGTAAACTTTGGTGGCTTCTGTATTCAAAGACGTTGGGGTGTTTAGACTTTAATGCTATGCTTGATGGTGTCGTCCTTAATCTCCAACGTCTCTCACTACAGTGAACTTCCGTACCTCACCGATTGAATAGCGGTGAAATACGAATCATCACCATCATCACTACTGTACATACCTCATCAATACTAAATACTCGGCCTGGCAGACTAGTCCTACTGCCCTAAAATAAACCCGTTGAATTTTTTGACTTGACTTATAAAACCAATTGGGGATGTTAAATGAACTTCAAGTAAGTAAGAATATTTCGGGTAGACATTCAAGATCAGTTGTTATAAATCTTTAGCGCAATTTATGATGTTACTGTTCAAACGACTACCCCCACCCAAATATTCAATTCAAAATAAAACTTATCGTTTATCATTTTACACAAGCTCAGTAATTAGGAGAGAACAACTTATGACCGATAATCTTAATGCCCAAGTAGTTTTCAGTCAAATATGGGCGTATTGTATATCATTGGGAGCAAAATTTCATTGTAAGTTTACTGAAGAACCATTTGCCTGTGAGCAAGTCATTTTGAGCTATTACCATCAAAACTTATAAACCCTTGTTTTAGAATAAAACCTCTCTGAGGATTGATAGCCATAACATAAGGAAGGTAATTATTGATGGGTCTGCTCCAAATTTTAAGCACTTCTTACCTAATCTATTGTTCATTTTTTTTTAAATTACTGGCTCTGCGACGCCTATGATATAGAATTGTGGCAAATCCAGGGGATGGTCTATATCCAACAACGGACGTTAAAAGACTGATGATGATGTGGATAAACAGAGGACTTTTGGAGATATTTTGTGGTTGCTGACAGTTAGCTGGGGTGAAGGGGAAATAATCTTGCATGGATCCAATTCAAAATTTCCTCACTTCTTTTGTAGATTATTGCCCACTCCTCCACAAAATTTCATTGAAATTGGGAACTTCTGGAGATATTGTGTGGACAGACGGAAAAATTTTGAAGATATTTTGTGATGTGAACAGATAGCAACATTGTAATGAAGGTGATTGTGCATGGATCCTCTCCAGATTTTATTCACTCATTTTGTAATCTATTGTCACCTCTTCCACAAAAATTAATTGGAATTCATTGAGAACTTTTGGAGATATGGTGTGGACCAACAGAAAACTTTGGAGATATTCTGTGGTTGTGGACTGTTAACTACAAACTAGGGGAGATAGTGGTGCATGCATCCTCTCATGAAGTGGTTTTCAAATACTAACTAAAAAAAAAACAGCCAAGGGGTGAGAGAAAATTTCATGGGGTTATGCTGTGTGGTCTTCGCAGTAACCTGTCAAATACAGATGGACAGACTTTTCGTGAATTAATAAGATTGTACAGATCTCATACTTCCAGGATATCTCAATAAAAATATTAAGATTAAATTAATCGGGATGTATCCAAATATCGAGTTGTCTACATCTAAAAGATGAAAGAAAGGGAAGGAGAAATACAGACAATCGCTCTTTCCTTCCTTTCACCCAATCATTCACTTAATAAATCACTCTTTCATCCTCACTCACTCACTTACCAACTCTTTTCTTCAGTCACTCACACTCTTACTCTTTTTTTCTTTTATCTTAGTTCCAAATGATAAGGATTTCTGTGACAACCATCTATTGAATTTGAATGTATTCTTCATTGTTATGGCAATAGACTATCTCATTTTAAAATCAATCTTAGTTTTATTAGCTCTATTAATGTATTTCACATGGACCAATCGATGTTAACTTTTCAACTGACCAGACAACCAAACAATCATAATAATTTACATCTTTGGCTTTTATATCAGGCACTACCTTGTTCAACACAGTACATAGAACATCATTCATGATTGGCAGTCAAATGATGATTAGAATAACTAATTTATATATGAGGGTCCCGGAAAACTTCCTATTATGAATCAAAACTTTATTTTGCATGTAAAATGTATATTCAAATAAAAATTCATTTAATGGCAATATGAATCCTGATACAATTATTTCCTCTTACTTTGAAATGACACTTTGCTTCACTTATGAGTTTGATCTGCTATCATAACCATTAACCAAACAAACAGGTGGTAATATTTGAATATCAACTATCCTAAATAGACAGCCTTATAGAGACAGCACACATCTTGTTTTAATGTTCATTAAACGTAACATGCAAATCTGATAGATCCACTTCAAGAACTAATATGCTGAATATATGCTCTGGAATCCCATTATTAATCACAGGATATTTGGTGACCATAATTCTAGACATCTTTGAGGTATGCAATGATAGATGGACAACAAGAGCTTTTGGTTACTTATAATAACATGGCAAAATTTATTAAGGTTAAATAAAAATTCTGTGAACTTTCAAAAAATATTTCTAAAATGTTATGTAAGTGTTAGGGTTCTTTATTTAGAAATCCAACTCTAATTTCATGCTTACAATGATAAATTACATTTACTAAGTAATAGAAGAGCAAATGTCATCCTGTGAGGTTTTGAATGAAGGGAAGGAATGACTACCACAAATACACTACTGATATGGTCTACAATCATAGACTACTAGGTGCTTTGGCTAAATTCTTGGTATAATGTCTCTGTGATGTCATTAATCCAAGATGGTCACTGCTACTTAAATTTTCATCAATAACTAGTTCATTTTTTTAGAAAATTTGCATCAGAAGCAATTTATTCAGCATTAAGAAAGAAACAAAAAAGATTAATAGCTATTTTCTTCATCCATGTATCACAGTAAATAAACAAAAAAGAACAAGACCAATTTTTTAATTCATTTATTACAAGCAAAAAAACATTTTCATTTGAAAAAAAAAAAAAAATACAAGTGGTTAAGCGGTCAGAGACTTGCATTTTATAAGCCAAAGGTTAATCCCATTTCTCCAGGATAATAAAGAAATATAGATACATGTATGTATAATTTAATGCATGACGAGTACAATTGTTAAAAATGTAATAATTTTCAAAAACCTTGTTCATCAAATGCTTTCGAAGAAAAAAGTAACTAACATTCAATATCAACACTGCTGTAACATATATTTTTACTCATACTGTGTAGTAACCAAGCTTTCTCAGATAAGGTCATTTTTCATTCATTTTCCTTATGGAAATTCTTATGAACAAAAGTTATGAAGATGTAAAATAGAGAAAGGTAAAATAATAAATTTTATTCAGGCAGATTGAAAAAATGAAAAACTAACTAAAAAATCAGGCAGAAGATTATAATCATAAAAGTTAATAATAATGCTTTATAATACTTCATCAAATAAAAAGGGAAAAATTTCTATTTAACACTCAGTTATGTCACTCATTTTTTTGTAAGGAATCGTTTTCATGTATGTCTGGCCTCAAAATTGAAAAAAAACCCAAAACAAACAAACAAAAAAACATTTGAGAATGTCTTTTTTCTTTGTCATTTGACCCCACCTTTGTACTAGTACAAAAAATAAAGTCCTAACCTTAATCCTAACCAATACATTAGTTAACCAGAAGTAGCCATTTTATAGCTAACCGTATTAAAACTTATCAAAGAGAGGATTACTAAATTAATTAACATTGTAACATGCTAAAAGAAATCTTGGACATAAACTCTCAATTACAAATGATGTTTTCATAAATTGTGTATTTTTATGTTAAGGTCTATAATATTTTGAAATGAAGCAAAGTCTTTTACACATTTTAATCTGATATTTTGCCAAAAAGAATCATATTTCTTTTGATAATAGACCCTGAACTTTCTTAGTTAAGACACACAAAAATATACATATTTTCAACCCCTTCAAGTCCTATTGAGAATTTCAGTTCAGACCAAAGGAGAGAAATAGTCAGATGAAAAAAAAAAAATTCAAGCATACACACATAATGTGACCAGTGGAAAAATAACACTGGGTAAGATAGTGTGGGTCTAATAGGCCCTTTCTTGCCCCCAGAGCAGTTTGGGGAATATTTTGATAGAGTCAGAAGAACATTTCATGGTTTAAACTGAACAATATCAATGAATGGCAGAACTATTGTAGTTCAGTCTGGCACATAGCTGACAGAATGACATAGGGACCAACTTGTCTCATGTAAATCAGACCCTTATTTTTAATAAGCAGAAAATAGCTTGATTGAACATACGGTTTGGTGCTTATGACAAATTGAAATTTGCTTAAATTTACAGCTGCAAACTGCGAATGTAGATTTTGCCAAATTTGGCATTTAATAACTAGGCTATTTAAGAAGATATCTAGCTGAGATTTGGTACTCCTAAAGTTTTCCACCACAAAAAACTACTTCAGGCTTTATTTTACATGGAAGTTATGTGAGAAAAATGCTTTTTTAGAGGGAGTTGTTGAATTTTTGGTAAGCCATAGAAACTAAACTAAGGGCATTAGAATGAATCTGGGTGTATGCCTTGTTACCATAACCTGCCAAGCACACAGGCTTGACTCAATAAGTGAAATAATAGAAAAATGAGGAATTAACTAAAATAACAGATTTCAGCCTCCATAATTTCTAATTTAGTAGGTTCAAATTATTTAAGAAAAAACCCATCAAAATCATTCCAGGAAATTTTTGATCCTCCCAATATCTTCATTCAATATTGTTACTTGTAGCTGATTGTTAATCCTGTGGGCACTTTTTATTAACCGCAAGAAGTAAAGTTTCTATGAATCTTCAATAAAGGTACTTAGAAAAAAAATATGTCACAAACTTTTTCTATGGCCCAGTGTATATTTTACAGACCAATTCTGTAAAAACTGGGGAAATATCATGTAAACATACAATTCATTATATGGTGTATTTATGGAAAGAAAATCCCATCTAACCCCAAGTTTTTTCAATAATTCAGGTGTGCTCAACAACATATCTAAAGTCTATCACAGTCTAATCACAGGAAAGGTATAATTTTCAAAATGGCATCCAAGCCTCCTATGCCTATAACTTGTTCATTATTTACCCTAAACAAGTTGAAAAAAAATCTGACAAAAACTTAATCTTGTTGCTGTTCTCTCTTCTGGAGTTATAATTTTTTCAAAGTTGAGCTGTTATGCACTTGTTGCTAAAAAATTCTCAGGCTGACCAAGAAAGGAATGGACTAAAACAAATTTTCAAAAAGTGCGAAGACCTTGCAAATTGGCACTTAACAATATAGAAGACTTTCCAGTTACAATGACAATATAATGCACACATCACTCTATATTGATTAAAAATTAATTTCTCTACAAGTAAGCTCAGCAACAGAACTGAACTTCTGTTGGATCATCTCCAGATATATAACAATATATGGTGAAAAAATGTAAGTATTGGGTAACTGCCCTAATGGTAAAATGTGGATATGAGAATGTGCAATTTTGAGGACACACAGAAATTGAGTAAATTTCAAACAATCCTTCTCAAAAATGGGCATCATCTTTTTGCGTTTTGGCAATATATTTAAAAAAAAAAACAGAACAAAACAACATAAACATATTGCTCAAAATATTGACAGAAAAGAGCGAATATGAAAAACAGCTAAAAAAATATCTCCTAATAAACAAAAATTCCCCCTTTCTATCTTGAGGCCAACCTTTCCAGAAAATTTCATTGATATTCATTGAAAAATTTTGGAGATATTGTATGGCAGGCATGTTCGAGTATACAAATGCACAAAAAAGAAAAAATGGAAAAATAGCTCTCAATCAAAACCTAATTCCTGGATTCGTCCCAAAATTTAATAACTTCTCTTTCACTCAAGACTCATCATAACTAATACCACGAAAAAATGTTGAGACTTACTCAAACATCTTTTGTAGTTGGCAAGGGAAATGCAAAGTGATCAAATACAAATATCAAGAGATCAGTAGCGAGAGCTGTGATTACCAAGGAGACTAGGGTGAAGATAATGAATGATTTACCATAGCGTTTCAGATATATGAAGAAATCTGATGCTCCATTTTTAACATTGAGAGTGTGGAAATTTCATGGGAGAGAATCAGAAATTGATGCATAAATTAGGTTGTTTATATCTGCAGAAAAAATTATTTAGTAAAATGGTATTCGATTCCAATAAAAGTTATAAGCACCAGTTTTTCAATTGAAAAACTGTTATTCATTTACTTCACAAATTTTGAACTGATTTGAACAATAAATAGTTTTTTAATGATTTTGTAGCGATCGTTGTATGCTTTTGTATTTTTATCACATTTCAGTTTTCTACAAATGTAGTCTGCATAATACACACCAGGCCATATAAAAAATTAACAACATATTTTTTTTAAAGTAATTATATTGAAGATTTATAAAAACCTTACTTCAGTCTTCTTACAAAAAGTGCCCACATGACCGCAGAAGAGGTTCTTTTCAGTCCGTACTACTACTCTCTTGAATCTCTAAACATGATTTTGAGATACAATTTCATCATAAGAAATCTTTGAATAATTTTCTCTCATTGATTTTTGTCAATTTTGAACTGATCTATACTTTGGCTCTTATACTAACCAGCTAAAATTTGAAATGGAGAAAGAGTTGTGGCCAAGACTTAAACTTTCAACTCATACCTCTTTATTTGGAATACCTGAAGTATTGCTTAATTACCAGAGTAGAATGGCTAAAAAAAACTAGATGGAAGAAAAATAGTTGTTATGAAGCATTTGAATAACTTAAAATACAGTCCTTTCCTGCTGACATCACAATGTTAAATTTCCCCAGATTTCTAGAAAGATAAAATGATGGTATTTCAAAAATGATATAACTTTCTTGCAACACGTTCTTTCATGTGTTGATTGATACATTCACAGAAATAGTCAAAGTTATTCTTTTTAAGGAACCTTGACTTTGAAGTCAAATCGTATACATTCATGTGCAAACAGTAAACTTAGAGGTATTGTGGGGGTGCTGAATCAGAATACCTAACAATGCATCAAAACTGAGAAATCAAAAACAGCCACCATTCTGAAAATGTGTATATTCAAAATGCAAAAGACAAATTGTACAAATTTATGAGTAGTGCTTTTATGGATATTGAGCAGAGTGGAATCCATCTCTGCTATGAGTCTAGCAAAGTCTGAAAATCAATAGATGGCTGACGCCATGGGACTAAATGTATTCACAAGCATATTTCTATTGACTGAACAAAATTTGTTGGTTTTCACATACAGGGAGTCTATTGCTACAATCTGTTTTTAGATTGATTTGCAGAAACAGTGTGAATTTTACATGTATTGCCAAAAATGAATTCTTCAGAAATACTGGCCCTCACACTTAACAGAAATAAGGATTCTCTCAGATTTGTTCCACTGTGTATTTAAGCAAGACCTCCTTGGAGATACGAAACTACCCACTTTATTATGGAATGATCTTCCTCCAGTATGTGTTTGCAAGTAAGTTTTTAAATTTGAATCCTGTGAATATGTTACTACACATACTTTGTATGATTAAAGTTGCTCTTATGTACTAATGAATGAAAACTCTCAACAAGAACAAGGTACCTCACGTGACACTTGAAGTTTTATAAACCTACCCTGTCTGTGCAAATATGTGTCACTTGAAATCAGAACTGCGGAAATACTGAATCACATACTTCACAAGAGAAAGGTTTCTCTCCAGTGTATTTTTGTATGTCTCTTCAAATGCTGAGCTCCACACTTTTCTCTACATCGTGAGTTCTCATGTGTCTCTTCACAGATGAACTCTGTGAAAATGCAAATCCACACACTTGACAAGAGTATGGTTTCTCCCCAGTGTGTGTTCGCATGTGTCTCTTCAGAGATGAAGCTTGTAAAAATGCTGACCCACACACTTGACAAGAGTATGGTTTCTCTCCAGTGTGTGCTTGCATGTGTCTGTTCAACTGTGATATCTGTGAAAATGATGATTCACACATTTGACAAGAGTAAGCTTTCTCTCCAGTGTGTCTTCGCATGTGTCTCTTCAAAGATGAAAACTGTGAAAATGATGATCCACACACTTGACAAGAGTGTGGTTTCACGCCAGTATGTATTTGCATGTGTCTGTTCAACTGTGATAACTGTGAAAATGATGATTCACATATTTGACAAGTGTAGGGTTTCTCTCCAGTGTGTGTTCGCATGTGATTTGTCAAATGAGAACTCCGTGAAAATGCTGATCCACACACTTGGCAAGAAAAAGGTTTCTCGCCAGTATGCATAAGCATGTGTCTCTTCAAATTTATATTAAATGAGAATGCTGATTTGCACACTCGACATGAATAGGGTTTCTCTCCAGTGTGCGTTCGCATGTGGTTTTTCAAAGCAGAACTCAATGAAAATGCCAATCCACACACTTCACAAGTGTAGGGTTTCTCACCAGTGTGCGTCCGCATGTGTCTCTTTAAATGCGAATTCTCTGAAAATGTTGAGGTACATACTTGACAAGAATAAATTTTCTCGCCAGTGTGTGTCCGCATGTGCCTATACAAAGATGAAGCCTGTGAAAATGTTGATTCACAAACTTGACAAGAATGGGGCTTCTCTCCAGTGTGTGTCTGTATGTGTCTTTTCAAATCTGAAAAGCGTGAAAATGATGATTCACACATTTGACAGGAGTATGGTTTCTCTCCAGTGTGTGTTTGCATGTGTCTCTTCACATCTGATAACCGTGAAAATGATGATTCACACACTTGACAAGAGTATGGTTTCTCTCCAGTGTGGTTTTGCATGTGCCTGTTCAACTGTGATAACTGAGAAAATGATGATTCACACATTTGACAAGAGTAGGGTTCCTCTCCAGTGTGTGTTCGCATGTGATTTTTCAAATCAGAATTCTGCGAAAAGGCTGCGCCGCATACTTGGCAGGAGAAAGGTTTCTCTCCAGTATGTATTAGCATATGTCTCTTCAAACTTTTAATAAATGAGAATGTTGATTCACACACATGACAAGAATAGGGTTTCTCACCAGTATGTGTTCGCATGTGATTTTTTAAATCAGAATTCTGTGAAAAAGACGATCCACACACTTGGCAAAAGAAACCTTTCTCTCCGGTGTGTGTTCGCATGTGTCTTTTCAAATGCGAATTCCATGAAAACGATGAGGTGCACACTTGACAAGAGAAGGGTTTCTCTCCAGTGTGTGTCTGCATGTGTCTCTTCAAATGTGATAACTGTGAAAATGATAATTCGCACATTTGACAAGAGTAGGGTTTCTCTCCAGTGTGTGTTCGCATATGATTTTTCAGACTAGAATTCCGTGAAAAATCTGTTCCGCACACTTGGCAAGAGAAAGGTTTCTCTCCAGTATGTATTAGCATGTGTCTCTTCAAACTTATGTTGAATGAAAATGCAGAGTTACACACTCGACAAATGTAAGGTTTTTCTCCAGTGTGTGTTCGCATGTGGTTTTTCAAAGTAGAACTCTGTGAAAATGATGAACCACAAACTTGGCATCCGAAAGGTTTCTCTCCAGTGTGTATTCGCATGTGTCTCTTCAAATTCAAATTCTCAGAAAACTTTGAACCACACACTTGACAAGAATAGGGTTTCTCTCCAGTGTGTGTTCGCATATGGCTCTTCAAATGTGAACCCGTTGAAAAAGTTGATCCACATACTTCACAAGAGTGTGGTTTCTCTGCACTGTGTGTGTGCATGTTTTTTTTTTTGTAATCCGTACCTTAAAATGATCCACACAATTCGCAAGGAAAGGTTTCTCCCCAGTGTATATGCATGTCTACTTTGATATGTGAATTCAATGGAAATGCTGATCTATAGCCCATGCAGAAATAAAGTTTCTTACTTCTTTGAATGAGATGATTTCAGATAAAAAACACTTGATATGGGTTAGGTTTCTCTCCAATGTATCTTGGCATTCTTATTTTCATAATCGAAAGTAGTGAAAATGATGATACTGATATTGTACAAGAGTAGCATTTCTATCCAATGTGTGTTTATGAAAATATGTGCAGAAATTTGAGATTGCATAGTCCTACAACTGCTAAGAATAGGTCCAAATTCCTGTTGAAATAGTGATTTCTTTCATCATTCATCTAATTGATGATTACACTTCTTAGGCCATCAATTCTTCATTGCAATATCTGCAAATAAAAAGAGGTATCAATGAATATATTACTAAACTCAAGCATTATTTGCATTGTTATTTCCTGTTCAGGAAACAACAATAATTAAATATAATTCATGAATTTGCATTTTACTTTTCTACAAAAAGAAAAGACACATTTTTCATATGAAGAAAGGAGAAATTTGTTCAAATTTCAACATTCGACCAACAAAACAAGTGTTATTGAAGAAAACCATTTTTAACATCAATTTACGAATTTTGTTATCCTGTAGTTTAACTTCTAGAGGAGTTAATTTCTGCAGATCATCACAGTGTGACTGTTCGCTGTCTTGCTTTGATGAATCATTGAGTTGGACATTGTGTCTGTATTGTATCCAGCAAGTATTGGCACATCCTAGATGATTTGTAGGAATCTGGCAAACAGAGATTTGATCTTCTACACTGTAGTTTTTGCAGGAACCTTTACATTACTAGCCGTGATACCCAAAACCTATAATTGCAATTGCATAAATGTTTTAGGATGTTCACTACTGTTTTTCATCACAGGGAGGGAAAGAAAATTTCTATCATGTCTGTCAGACCATTGGAATTGTTGTCCAATGTTGGGCACTAAGTTTTTGAGTATCTTGAATGTATACAAATTCTTGCATCTCCCTTTGAAGTATCACTAAGTCCTTCACTGGGAAAGCTGCGAGTTATGATGCAGTCAACAAAATTTGGAATGGTTGAGGACCAATCAAACTCAGTCAAGGTTCTTTTTCCCTTGAAAAGTGGTGGTGGTGCACCAGTTGCCGGAAATTGGAATTGTCCAGATTTCAATGGTTATTTAAAGCCATCATGCATGTACTAAAGAAGTTGGAATTTTCCGGACTGAGAGTTCCACCTATCATTGTTATTGTCAGTTTGGCCAGTGAATGCAATCTCACTTTGCTCAGCTTCTGCTTACCATAGGGAAAGCTTTAGTTTTTTTTACAAAATAGACGCTGTCAAAAACTTTACACAAAGAACCTAATCAGTGCTACTTACTGTCTGCCTACTTTCAGTATTCAGCTAACTAGTACCTAACCACACATTCAGGTACCAGGATAGTTGATAATCATTCACAATATATCCATTTGTGAATAAAAGACTGTCTAGTAGAGCAGTATTTGTGTTCTGAGGAACCTTTAAGTCATTGCATATCAAATCCACTGATTTTAGGAAGATTTCCTAGGTTACCATCTCAGATTCATGGGGGAAAAAATCACAAGAGCTCCACTACCAATCTTATTAGGTCTGTATCATCAATAGTTTTGAAAAAAGCAATTATTGAACATTTACTTAATTTCATGCATTTTGCCATATGAGCCCTTCCATCCTAACTAATATCTATAGCTTCTTTGATATGGCAGGTACAGCTCTGAAACTTTGTGACAAGGGATAACTTTTCATGTAAAATTCACAAATGTAATCAGATCTAGTGGATCTGATGTATTTTTCCACCTACACAACTCTGGAAATGGCCAAAAATCACAAATGCAATAAGATGACGTCCACTAAGAGGGCCTCTCACTCAAACAATATAGTACATGAAGCATTCATAGTTTTTCCTGTTATATATGTGTCAGAATGATTGTTTGAAATCTGCTTGATTTTCAAATGTCCACAAAATTCCCTATTTTCACGTCCTCACTTGAGTATATGGACAGTCGAATGACACTTCCATATTTTTACTAAATATTCTTATATATCAGAACCTTTTTTTCAAAGAGCTATTTCTAGTTAAAAAAATCGTAAAACCAAGTTTTTTTCATAAATCATTCCCTTTTCTATAATAATACTTATTCCATTTTGAAATCACATATATTACTAATCCGTGATGGCATGTTGTCATTGATATAGTAGTGATTATTCATAAAAAGCAATTTTCTCATTTGATTACTGTCTCAATTCCCCATCATGTTGCCTAACTATACCTTTCCAATTAAAAAATACAAATTTTGAGACTTTGGGGCATTTTCCAAGCAAAGAATATCACATTAACAGATATTTCAATTGTAAAAATATACTTAATTAGAACTGCTGAATATATTAGCCCCCTGAAATAGAAAATACCAGAATTGATCCAAGGAGATAAATCTTGGTAAGTAACGTGTTCACTGCTTAAGCACAAAAACAAGGTTAATACACAGTTGGATTGTTAACAAAACGCGGAAAGGACATACAAAGAGGTTAACAACAGTGCCAGGTTTAATTCATGGATGAATTAAAAGAAACGAGGACCGGAGTTTCTGCCTACACTGATATGTGGAGGGATCTACCAGGATAGGATGTAAAGATAAGAAGAATGTAGGGAAAGGCATGTCACTAAGTAAATGTGAGACAGAATGTCCGTCAGTTTAGTCATCCTAGTTGTATTCACTATGAAGTTATCTTTGGAAGTCCGACCTAACTACGATGAGAGTGCTTAACTTAGATAGGATGTGTTCTTGAGATGAATATGAGATGATGTGTGTGTAGAAAGAAAGTGAGTATAAAAACTATATTAACTATCCTAACTAAAGAGAGAGAGAAGAGACAAGCTTACCACAAGGCCGTCAGAACACAAAAAGTAGGGAGGGATTTATTGCCACAGTTTAAATACGGTAAAGATAAAAATCAGCTATCTGATTGGTAGCTCTGTGTGGTGTCAAAGAGGAAGTAACAAGGAATTTACCATTTCTACAGAGATGTAGGGGGTTAACAAGTAGATCCCTGTTGAAGGGCAGATAACTCTGTATATGTACAATATTCTTTAGCTGGAAAAGGTGGGCATTACAAGTACCCCACCTTCGGAGAGATTGTGAAATCTCTAAAATGAAAGAAAACATTAGTGTATATGTGTGGTGTTGAGATGTTTAAGCCATCGCACCCCGCGTCCAAAACGTGTTGTGGCTTTTATTGGCTGTGTCGGGAGTGTTTGTTGTGGCTGTTGTTCCCGTGCTGGCTCTTTTGATGTAGATTGTTCTGAGGTTGCTTTGTCTGTTGATATATCAAGGAAGGCTGGTTTTAATCTGTTGATGCTAATGTTTTGATTCGTGTTGCTTATGAGCAGTATGTAGTATTTTGGGTATCTCTCTATGACTTTGTATGGGCCTTTATAGGCTGGTTGTAGTGGATGCTTGTGTGTGGTCTTGTACCAAGACATATGTACATATATGTAATGCATCATGGATGTATGTGTTTTTGTTTGCTTTCCTTGTTTGTGAATGTGACAATTGAGCCATGTAAAACCTCAGTCTGTTAATGAAATTGTCTACATTCATCAGTTCATCATGTATTTTTATGACCAGTTGTCCTGGTGAACGTAGTGTTGTTCCATAGACTAGTTCTGCTGATGAACATTTCAGGTCTGTCTTTACAGCAGAGCGTAGACCAAGGAGAACAAGTGGCAGATGGTCTTCCCAGTGCATGTGGTCTAGTTGTGCTTTTAGGGAAGTTTTCAAGGATTGGTGGAAGCGTTCGACCAAGCTGTTTGCTTCTGGATGATATGCAGTTGTGTGGATTCTCTTGCAACCAAGGAGATTTGTAAGTTGTTGGAATAGGCTTGACTCAAATTGCCGTCCCCTGTTGGTTGTAATTACCGATGGGACGCCAAATCGAGCTATCCATCCTGACAAGAGAGCGCGTGCAACTGTATCTGCCATGATGTATGTGATGGGGAAAACCTCAGGTCAGCGTGTGAATCAGTCGACACAAGTCAACAAGTATGTGTACCCATTGGATGGCGGTAGGGGTCCTGTTATGTCTATGTGAACATGGGTTAAAAGTTCATCAGGACTTGGAAATTCGCTAACCGGTGGACGCGTGTGCCTGTATATTTTAGCTTTCTGACATGCCATGCAGGCTTGTGCCCACCGGTGGATGTCAGTCACTCCTGGATGAGATGTGTTGGGCAACGAATTGAAAATTTGTCTCCGTAGTTTTTCTGGGATGAATGGACGTGGTTGATTTGTTGAAGTGGTGCACGTGATGTGAAGGTCTGAATGTGGGACTGGGAAGTTGTGTAACTGGAATGCTATGTTCATCGACTGAAAACAGTGGTGTAGCATTGCAAGCTAGGCACAACTCCGTGTTAGGGAGGACAAAAGATAAATTAGTGCCAGTGGCTAATTCATTCTCTATCTTGTTAGAGGCTTTTAATGTCTTGTCAGTCAGTGAAATATCGTAGTTCTTAAAGTTAGTCAGAGTGTCGGCCAATGGTCATAGAATGTTTGCACAATTTGGGATGAATCTCTTATAGAAGTTGACCATTCCCCAAAATTGACATAATTTCTTCATGGTGTCAGGAACGGGGAAATTTTGCATAGCTTCAGTCTTTTCAGGAAGGGGAGAAACACAAGCAGCACTAATCCTGTGTCCAAAGAAATCTATTTCAGATTTTCCGAACTGACACTAGATTGATAATAACTCCATATTCCTGGAAACGTTCAAAAACTTGTTGTAAATGTACCAAGTGTTCTTCATGAGATGAACTAGCTATCATAACATCATCAATTTATGAAAAAACTGTTGTGAAGTCCATGTAGAACACAGTTCATGAAACGTTGGAAAGACTGAGCTGCTTTTTCAAGTCCAAAAGGAACTCGTAGAAACTCGAATAGACCAAAAGGTGTTGTTATTGCTATTTTTGGTATGTCAGTGGATGCTACTGGAGTCGGATGATATGCCTGAATCAAATCTAAGAAAAAATTGTCTTCCCTTGAATCTGATGAAATGTCATGTATATGTGGTAGTGGGTACCTATCTGGCTGAGTAACAAAATTCAAGGCATGATAATCACCGCATGTGCCAAGTGCCACCCTTTTTCAGGACCATGTGGAGTGGGGATGCCCAGCTACTTTGAGATGGCCAAATAATGCCAAGGTCAAGCATTTGGTAGAATTCTATCCTCGCGACTTTTAGCTTTTCAAGTGATAAGCGCTGTGGACACATATGGACAGGAAGACCCGTCGTTACGATGTGTTGAGTTATGTCGTGAGACAATTGAGGTGCTTTGAACAAGGGCTTGCTAATTTCGGGGTATTTCCAAATCAGTTCTAGGTATTTAGGGTTGACACTAGAGCTAACTATCGAGGCACTTAATTTTTCTGTGGCCTGGAGGAAAACTTTTGTCTTGAGACTTGTTACAGGGTCAATGAGCCGTTTGTCATGTCTATCAGTAGTCCGAAGTGCTGTAAGAAATCTACCCCAAGTATAGTGTAGCAATTTCCGATGTTGAAAACCCATTCAAAATTTCTACGGAGATCGATAGTGACGCTCATACATCTCTGACCGAATGTACAAATTAGAGAACTATTGACAGCTTGTAGTGTCGATTTCTCCAGGCCCCTGTTTCTATCTTCTAGGGTGGCGGGTACCAATGAAATTTTTGCACCGCAATCAATTAAGAAATTAAGTCCTGCTTCCATGTCGTAAATGTGAAACAGACGACCTTCCTTTCTAGTAGGGGTATTGTGGCCAACAGAATCAGTTGTCGAATTCGGCCGGCATGCTAGTTTCCCTGAACAGTACAGGGAGGTATACACTTTCTCGCCTGCTTCCCAAATGGACTATGATACCAACAGACAGTAACGTGCTCAATGCTTAAGCACAAAAGCAAGGTTAGTGCACAGTTAGTTGGATTGTTAACAAAATGTGGAAATAAGGACAAACGAAAAGGTTAGCAACAGGGCCAGGTTTAATTCATGAGTGAATTAAAAGAAACGTGGACTGAAGTTTCTGCCTACATGGATATGTAGAAGGATCTACCAGGATAGGATGCAGAGATGAGAAGATTGAAGGGAAAGGAATGTCACTAAGTAAATGCGAGACAGAGTCTACAGAATGTCTGTCAGTTTGATCATCCTAGTTGTAGTCACTATGAAGTTATCTCAGGAAGTCCAACCTAACTACGATGAGAGTGCTTAACTTAGATAGGATGTGTTCTTGAGATGAATATGTGATGATGTGTGTGTAGAAAGAAAGTGTGTATGAGAAATATACTATCCTAACTAAAGAGAGAGAGAAGAGACAAGCTCACCTTGAGGCCGTCAGAACACAGAGAGGAAGGAGAGAGATTTATTGCCACAGTTTAAATACGGTAAAGATAAAAATCAACTATCTGATTGGTAGCTCTATGTGACATCAAAGAAGAAGTGTCAAGGAATTTACCATTTCTACAGAAATGTAGGGGTTAATAAGTAGATCCCTACCGAAAGGCAGATAACTCCGTATATGTATGATTTTCTTTAGTTGGAAAAGCTAGGCACTACACTTATTTCATTATAAAAGTATGATTCGAAAAAAATAGATTATCAATTATTCTAGTCTTGCTATGATGTATGGTACGAAATAAAAAATAAGATCGTTATAAAATTCTTTCACATTTAATTTTACAGGAAAAAAATTAAAACTCATTCATTTTATTAAGTCATACATAAGTGCTCAAAAAGTATATTTTTACAATCATAACACCAAACAATAAATTCATATGATGTCAATGCCAAGATGAAATTAAAACCTTTGATTTTTTAAATCAATAAAAATAAGACTTAATTATACCTTTTTATTTAAACTTTCCTACGAATCTTGGGTGCCAAAAAAATAGTAAAACGTTCATTCATTTGTATCTACGAAAAAGAACACTAAATGAAATAAGTTAAATATTATACATTCAGGTAAAATATTCGCAACTTCTGTTATCCCTTTAGTTGATTCCATCCGATATTTAGCCACAAAATACGTATTATTTCAACATTAAAAGCTGCAAGAGGTAATCTGGGCATTGGATATACTAAATTCAAACGTCTTAGTGAACACGTTTGTATTTCCAGTACCGAGTGTTCGAATTCAGAATGTTCTAGGGTCTGGGCAGGCTCTGGTTAGCCCAGGGAGATTTCTTATGAAAGATAAAATATTAATCAAAATTGATGATCAAGGATAAGAAAAAAAAATTGAAATTGTATAATTTATCATCATATGAAAATCTTTTCCGATAAAATCGTATAATTTCATTCAAAACAAAGTAAGAAAATTAAAGCAAACGTTACTCACTCATTTCCTCTGGTTTCCTGTCCATTACGTAAGATCAACATTAGAGAAAAAAAATAGAAACTCTAATATTTCAAATAAACTCAATGGATTAGATTTTCTCATAAATAAAATTTTGTAAGAAAAATATCCCACAGAAAAAATGACGGTCATCAGAGGAGATAGATTGACTTCTGGAGAGCGACAATCAAGCAAGGGAGGTAACTGTAAGCGACACTAGGGGAATCTCTCATTTTTACCTTTTTTTAAATACATTTTTATTAGATAAGGTATTGTAATGTGAATCATTATTATTCATTTTTGCTACTATTTACCACTAGGAACCCAGCCTGGTCTTAGTCGTGTTGAAAAGCAAAAACGATTATAATGACATGAATAGTGGCAAAAAATTATTACTAAGGGAATATTTATTTTTCATTTCTTTTTTTCAATAAACACAAGGAACAGACAAATTAATTCTTGTCCATAAAATTAAGATACATCCATTTTTTTTAAGTGTCAAAAGAGTTTTTTTTCTCTTTTTACTCTATTGTTTTCTTGTGTTAGTGCTACCAAACCCATTTGCCCTGTATCTTTTGTACGTTTCTTTCACAAAAGGTTTTTTGTGCATGTAAAATTTGTATTTAAATAAGATTTCTCCACATTTAATGGCAATATGAATCCTGATACAATAATTTCCTTTTGCTTTGAAACGACACCTTGCTTCACTGATGAGTTTGAACAGCCACCATGACCATTAACAAGAAAAATGTGTGGTAGTGTAGTGCCCCCTATATTTTTAATTAGGAATTTGATATGAAATCTTTCTTTTAGCTAAATATTGAAAACATCACTTCCTGTGAAGACCCCTATAAAACCCCTGGACGCACATGGTCCAATGCTCATTGGCGCCGGGACCCCTAGATCATCAAGCCTCTGAAACTGGCCTTTATGGCTTGCCACTCTCTTTCTTTCTCTTTCCATCTCCCTAAGATTGTTATCATTTCGCCGACTCACTGGCCGATCCGATCTTAACCATTCTTCCTCCATGACTATCAGATAGTAAAAAGACCATGCCATTTCATTCACGAGATTGAGAGGTGATACGCATTTGGAACTTGTGGTAAAGACGCAGTGGCATAGCTGTGCGTATGTATGAGGCTCGATATTGCTGAAGTGAAATGAGCAAAGTTAGTGCAGAGATAATTCATGGAGGAAAATGGCTAAGATTGGATCAGCCGGTGGGTCAGCGAAATGATGACGATCTTAGGGAGATGGAAAGAGAAAGAAAGAGAGTGGCCAGCCACAACAGCTGGAGCCAGAGGCTTAACCAGTTAGGGGGTCTGGTGCCAAGGAGTCGTCAGAGGAAGTGATGTTTTCAATATTTAGCTAAAAGAAGAATTTTGTATTAAATTCCAAACTAAAAATATAGGAGGCACTACAGTAGTATTTTAAATACAACTATTCCAAATTGATAGCATTATCAAGACAACACATGCCTTGTTCCAATTTCCATTAGATGTAACTCTCTAATCTGATGGACCTCCATCAAAAACTAATATATTGAATACATGCTCCAGGATCCCATAATCAACCTTAGAAAATTCGGTGAATACATTTCTAGACATCCTTGGGTTATGCGATGAGAGACATCCTAGATTTAGGTGATGACAGACAGATGGACAACACAAACTTCTAGTTAATTATAGTAAGATGGTAAATTTATTTGGGTTAAAAAAAAATTCTTTGTATTATGGGAAAACATTTTGAAAATTTAACATAAATTTTTTAATTCTTTATCTAGAAATCAACTTGAATTTTATGCTTACAATGGTAAATCATAGTTACTAAATAGTAGAAGAGAAGATGCCATCCTGTGAGATTTTGAATAAAAGGAAGGAATGACTACCACGAATACACTGCTAATATGGTCTACAATCATAGATTACCAGGTGATTTGGCTAAATTTTTGTGCATGATATCTCTGTGATGTCATTGACTCCAAGATAGTTGCCGCTACTTATATTTCATCAATACCTAGTTCGTTTTTTTAAAACTTGCATAGGAAACAATTTGTTCAACATTAGGAAAGAAACAAAAGAGATCAACATCTATTTTTTTATTCATGTATTACAAGCAAATAGACATTTTCATTTGAAAAATAACACAAAAAGCACAGACCTGGCTTTTTGCATAGCAGTCTTCAGGAGGATGGTTGAATAGATGAGCAAAGTTTTCAAATATCAAATCAAGTTTTATTTATATGTTACTGCAGAGTGAAATGGGAAAAAAATTACCAAATTTTTGGTTAGTTAAGTGGTTAACAAAGGTGGAAAGTCACAGTGAGAGTTGTATTTTATCAGCCAAGAGTTGATTCCATTTCTCCAGGAATGTAGAAAAATGTAGATGCAAGTATGTATGATTTAATGCATGACGAATATAACTTTTAAAAATGCAATAATTTTTTTTCAAAATCATTGCAAATCAAACATTTTTAGAGGAAAAGTAATTG
This sequence comes from Thysanoteuthis rhombus, assembly GCA_963457665.1. Taxonomy (NCBI): domain Eukaryota; kingdom Metazoa; phylum Mollusca; class Cephalopoda; order Oegopsida; family Thysanoteuthidae; genus Thysanoteuthis; species Thysanoteuthis major. Next base: position 8,692,276 of record OY735228.1, on the reverse strand, counting down.
ATACTCAATATCAAGGAAGAAGAAATTTTGCAGAAGTTGGTTAATTTTCAGTTTATGTTCATTCCTATCATCTATAAAAGATAATTTTTTGGAAATTGTTTGAGTCAATTATTGATAAAAGTAGATTGCATACAAATACAATGTTTATTCCCATCATCTGTAAAAGACAATGATTGGAAATCATTTGTGTCAATCATTTATAAGATTGGATGATATATAAATTATATTAATACAATAATAATTCAATAATTACTGTTATTTTCTTGAATGAGCGTATTTAAAGTTCATTATCAGCTTTATTAATATGGGCCCACACATACATAAAAATAAAACAGAATTAAAACAAAGGTAAATTATGAAAACTAGATGACTAAAAACTTTTTTTACTTGAGTAGTTTTGTATTGATATGGATTCACAGCACAGACGTTTACTTTTACATAATGCATTGAGAAGAGTACTTGACCTCCTGAAGTAAATAAAAAAATGCTTTTGTGAATTTCTGGATTTTAATAATACAATATTTGACTGATATATTTCAGCATCTCAATTGATTGAACAGAAGTATTCAAGGGGTTGGTAAGAGTATTCATTCATGAACTGAGAGAAAAAAAAGAAGTGTTTAATTAAAAAATATGGATTTTGAAAAGAAAGGCTGGAGACAGTGATGCCATGACCCCTATCATAGTGGTACATGTAACACCATTAGAATATAAATTGATTTCTTACTTTCCTTCCCTAAATACTAAACAATATGAGTAGATTTATAACCCTTTCATTCAAGTTCCAAATGAGGTTGATTTGACGTTTACAGAAGAAGAACTGGCTACAACATCTGTCAGTAGTGGATTGAAAACCAAATAAAAAGAGTTATCTATGGAAAAATTTTGGATTTCCATCAAAGAAGAATATTGATCAATAGCTAGTGAATCATTGACCAGTTTAATGCAATTTTCACCAATATACTTATGTGAATTGGGATTTTCTACACTTATCAATATGAAGAGCAAAAAAAGACAAACAATTCAACATATTGATGAGGAAATGAGAGGTTTTCTTTACTGTACATATGCCTAACATTGAAAAATAGACAAAGTACATCAGGCTTATGTTTTGCACAAACATATTTTATCAATAAAAAAAAATACTGAAAAAATTGAAAAAAAAACAAGAACAAAAATAACTACCTTTGAACATTTTGTGCACTCAATATGAAGTCATTGTCTTTTTTAAATTTAGTTATTTTTGATTTGATTATTCTAATTTATCCAAGTTATCTTTTGGATATTTGTGTAGCAATGTTTCCTGGTTACTCAAGAATTATGATTATTCAATTACACCATCACGCTCCCCTCCATCCACACCTAAAAAGTAAAGCTCAAATTAATAGATAAAAAAAATTCATCCTCTAACTACAGAAATGTTTCATCTTCATATTTAGTTTGCACCTCAAGTCAAAAATATTTTTCTGTGGAAGTGGAATAAGGTGTTGTCACCTCTCATCAAATGGGCTTAATTTTAGTAAGATATAAATTTTTTTGTGTGTATATTTGCATATAGCATGACCCCCCACCCTATTTTAGCTTTGATTTTTGTACAAAATTTCTTGTCTTATACATGAAGAAATATTGTATATAGTAATTTAGAAAAATGTTTTTTTCATATTTGAATTTTTAAAATGTAGTTTTCTTTATTTTTCACGTGAAATGTGCCTGTGATTTTTCACTAAATCCTTAGTGATGCTAAAAGTCTCAAAGTTTCAAGAAGATATAATGAGGAAAACAGAAATAATTGGACTCCTGCTAAAAAACCTAGATCTGCCTCAACATACATACATATAAACATGTGACTGTGCATCTAACTACCAACCTACCTTCATTTGTTCGTAACACTTTCAATATCCTTTAAGAGTAATGTTCTAATTTCAAACAACAAATAAAATCTAGGGAATGAATTTTACCTCCAGGCTAATCAGACTTCACCAAATATACTGGTATTTCCTTATTTTTATCTTCTCACAGGCAGACCAATTGCATGCAGCATTACAATTAGACTAAGCTTAAAGCTTGAATGAAAGAGGCTGCATAAACAATGATATGGAGGTCAGATCAAGCCACATATATATGTATTAATCCTAAAGTATTTTTAACTATCTGCTTATTAGAGTATATGACTTTGCATAGAGATTAGAGGAATTCGAAATCCTGAACTATGGTAATTCTAATAACTACTATAATAAAAAGACATTGAAAAGTGAATTATAAACACAAAATCACCTTGAAAAGCTGACCAGAAATAGAATTCTAATAACAAAATACATTTAATTAGCTGTATCACAAATTAATTTGGTGCTACCAAAAATAGAAACGTGAGAATGTCTGAAAATCTATAGAAAAATTCTGTTTTACTCACAATTAATTTCGAGAATTATCAAATCTTTAAGGGTCTCCC
>OY735228.1:8629827-8687327 GCA_963457665.1 Thysanoteuthis rhombus | reverse complement strand
CCCTCAAAAATTTGTTTGTCTCAAAACTTTTTACTCTGAAAGTTATCACCACATCCATTGAGAAGGCATGTAATACTTGGTGGGGCTGCACACATATTTAGGTACTTTTTACAGCATGACACACACCTCTCACTTCTATATTTAGGATTATTCATATATGAATATATATATCTATATACATATATATATACATATATATATATATATATATGTATGTATTATTGTGTCATCCACAGGCACCTGTTTCGTCGTATTATAATTCTACAGTTTGTCTATAGACTATATAGAGGATTGAAACCTTCGCTTCAGAGACCAATATCCTACCTCTGCACTAGGGAGCTGAATTTAAGCGATATATTTATTTAATTTGAATTCCTCATCAACCAGAGTGCTCTCTTCCTATGGAAGAGCATTATATATAAATATTCATACTATGGATTATATATATATATATATATATATATACTACTCCAGGCAAAACCTAAGAAATCAGCACATAGAGGCTGCACACATGAGTAGGTACTTTTTATAGCTTGACACACATACTTTTCACTTATATATTTGGGATCATATATATATTTATATAAGTATATATATATACATATATATATATATACTCCTCTAGGCAAAACTCGAAATCAGCACACAGATGTTGTCCACCAATCTTTTTTAGATAGCAGCGAATAAACAAACCACAGATGTGATACAAAAAAAAAAAATTGTTTTATAGCTTGATATTCTAGCTCCATGAAATAGATAGAAATATTTGAATTATTGGCATATTCTTTTCCCAGATTAAGTAGAGAAAAAATTATTTCCATTATTGCAATTGAGAGCTTTCTTGTTGAATCCAGGTCTCCTTTCAATTGACCCAGCCCAGAAATAAGTCCAATAGCTTGTTATGGTCTACAAGTGCTCTTTTCTAATGGTAGCTTAATTTGCATATTTAAACACTCTGGTATTTTTTTTTTCATGAAAGAAAAGTCTAATTTTGTTGATTGCACATTGTATCCAGAGATATTGAATTAGGAAAAGAACCTAAAGAATGAAAAAGAGTCAAAGTGAATAAATAATACTAACAATAGTGTTGGGTCTGAATTCATTCAAACCTCTACATTATAATGACCGATTTGTAAAGAGGAGATTACTATCAAATGCTTATCAAAGAGTAGTCATACTTATTTACTTAATCATTTGCAAATTCGTAAAAGATAAGTTCTGTAGAGGCCTAGAATACCACAAAAACATACCATTTATCACATGGTTAGGTACACTTATGATAAAATCCTAACTTTACCCCAAATTTTTTGTATAGCTCTTTGTGATATCTGGTGTGCTCAATAATATACCTGAAGACTATCACAGTCTGACCACTAGAAAAGTATAATTTACAAGATGGCATCCAAGTCCATAACTTGTTCAATATTCACCCTAGACAAGTTTAAAGAAAAAGAAGGAAAAATATCTGATAGAATTTTTATCTTGTTGCCGTTCTCCCTTCTCGACTTAAAATTTTTTCAATGATGAGCTGTCTGGTTCTTGATGCTGAAAAGTTCTCAGCCTGACCAAGAAGGGAATGAAGTAAAAACCAATTTTTTTAAAAACACGAAGTCCTTGCTAGTTTGCATTTTACAATATAGAAGACCACTCTTTCCAGCGACAATGACAAAATAACCAACAGATTTTAAGGAGTGGGTCAGGCTGGGAACTTACATCACTTCTTAAACCAAGAACTTTTCAGTCCCCCTAACCTATATCCCTTAAAAAATCATTACTCTACAAGTAAGCTCAGCAACAGAACAAAACTTTAGTCGAATCATCTTCAGATATATAAAAATATGAACATATTGGGTAACTGCCCACATGATCAAATGGGGACATGTAAATAAGCAATTTTGCGGACACATAAAATTTGAATACATTTCAAGCAATCCTTCTGACACTCCTATAACAGTAACAAATATGCTTGCTGCATACACATAACCTGCCATGTCATGAACGACAGGAAAAAAGTACGAGTACATTATCTAGCATATTGCTTGAGTGAGAACTTCTCTTCCTAACAATGTGGCTCGCTACAAAATTACATTGAAATTAATTTGGAACCTTCGGAGATATTGTGTAGAAAGCTGGGATAAAATACAGATATGAATAAAATATCAAAACAACAAAAAACTCTCTATCAGAAACTAATTCCTGGATCTCCTGAAAGTGCCTTAAACTTCCACAAAATTTAAATGAAATTTATTGAAAACTTTTTGAAATGTAATGTGGACAAATACAAAATATTGATGTTATTCAGGCATTCCAAGTCATTGAGAAAAATGAAAATGTTGATAATTGGGTCAAAGAAGCCCTTGCACAGTAGTCAATTTGTACTACAGTTTACTACCCCCCCAAAAAAGTTTAATAAGACTCAAGCAAGGTGAAACTTTCATAGTAAATTCAAAATCATTCTTCCTCCTACACCTGTTGCAATCAAATTCAAGATTCTCTGATTTCAGATAATGCACTCAATATGGAAAAGTTCCCACCTTCAGGAACCATAATAGCCTAATCAAACCCAGTATGAGTAGGAAATTAAGGATGAGGGCCAGATGATTTGTACCAGTTCTAATAGACTCCTGAAGGAGTTATTGAATTGAGTTTATGTAAATACTAAAAAGGTTGAAATTAAAGGTGCAAATGTTATGAGAATAAACATGTGTACTGCAATGTACCTTCGTGAAAGCTATGATAACCGAGAAGACTTCACAGGAGAAGTGTTTCTTCAGTGTGTTTTCGCATATGTCTCTTCAAATGCAAATTTTCTGAAAATGCTGAGCCACACACTTGACAAAAATAGGGTTTTTCTCCAGTGTGTGTTCGCATGTGACTCTTCAAAGATGAACTCTGAGAAAATCCTGATCCACACACTTGACAAGAGTAGGGTTTCTCACCAGTGTGTGTTCGCAAGTGTCTCTTCAAATGTGAATTCTCTGAAAATGTTGAGCCGCAAACTTGACAAGTATAAGGTTTCTCTCCAGTGTGTGTTCGCATGTGACTCTTCAAAGATGAACTCTGTGAAAATGCTGATCCACACACTTGACAAGAGTAGGGTTTCTCTCCAGTATGAGTTCGCAAGTGTCTCTTCAAGGATGAACTTTCAGAAAATGCTGATCCACATATTTGACAAAAGAAGGATTTCTCCCCAATGTGACCCAGCACGTGTTCCCTGAAAAGTGAATTCTTTGAAAATGCTGATCCGCACACATGGCAAGAAAAAGGTTTGTCCACAGTATTTGTTCGTATGTGTTGCCTAAAATGTGAATTCTTTGAGAATGCAGAGCAAAACACTTGACAAATGAAAGGTTTCTCTCCAATATGTGTCTGTATGTGTTTTGACAAACTAGATTTCAATGGAAATTTCAAACCACACACTTGACAGTAGTGCCCTTTCTCTCCAGTATGTGTTTTCATGTGTCTCTTCATACACGAATTTTTAGAGAATGCAGACCCACACACGTGACAAGAGAAAGGTTTCTCTCCAGTGTGTGTTTGCATGTGGCTTTTCAAATGCGATAACTGTGAAAATGCTGATCCACACACCTGACAAGAGTAGGGTTTTTCTCCAGTATGAGTGCGCATGTGGCTCTGCAAATGTGATAACTGTGAAAATGCTGATTCACACACTTGACAAGAATGAGGTTTCTCTCCAGTGTGTGTTCGCATGTGGCTCTTCAAATGTGAATTTTCTGAAAATGTTGAGCCACATACTTGACAATGATAGGGTTTTTCCCCAGTGTGTGTTCGCAAATGTCTCTTCAAAGATGAACTTTCAGAAAATGCCGATCCACACACTTGACAAAAAAAAGGTTTTTCACCAGTGTGTATCCGCATGTGACCCCTGAAAAGTGAGTTTTTTGAAAATGCAGATCCACAAAGATGACAAATGAATGGTTTCTTAACAGTATGTGTTTGCATGTGTTGTCTGAAAAGTGAATTATTTGAAAATGATGAACCACACACTTGACAAGAATAAGGTTCCCCCACAGCATGTGTCCGCATGTGTTTTGTCAAATTAGATTTCTCTGAAAATGTTGAGCCACACACTTGACAAGAGTAGGGTTTCTCTCCAGTATGTGTTCTCATGTGTCTCTTCAAATACGAATTCTCAGAGAAAGCTGAGCCACACACTCGACAAGAGTATGGTTTCTCTCCAGTGTGTGTTCGCATGTGTCTCTTCAAATGTGATAACTGTGAAAATGCTGATTCACACATTTGACAAGAGTAGGGTTTCTCTCCAGTGTGTGTTCGCATGTGGTTTTTCAAAGCAGAACTCTGTGAAAATGTTGAGCCACACACTTGACAAGAGAAAGGTTTCTCCCCAGTGTGTTTTAGCATGTGTCTCTTCAAATTCAAATTAAATGAAAATGCTGATCCACACACTTGACAAGAGTAGGGTTTCTCTCCAGTGTGTGTTCGCATGTGGTTCTTCAAAGCACAGCTCCAAGAAAATGCTGATCCACACACTTGGCAAGAAAAAGGTTTCTCTCCAGTATGTTTTCGCATATGTCTTTTAAAATGTGAATTCCCTGAAAATGTCATGTCACAAACTTGACAAGAATAGGGCGTCTCTCTGGTGTGTGCTTGCATGTGACTCTTCAAACGTGAACTTGATGAAAATGTTGATTCACACACTTTACAACAGTGTGGTTTCTCTCCAGTGCGTGTGTGCATATTTTATTTTTGGGATCTGTACCTTAAAATTATCCACCCAATTCGCCCCAAAAGGTTTCTCAACAGCGTATTTTCAAATATGAATCAAGTGAAAATGCTGATCTATACCCCAAGCAAAAATAAAGTTTCTTTGGTTGTTTGCTCATGATTATTTCTTCTTGCACAATGAAAATGCTGATGTACACACGTTACATAGGTTGGTTTTCTCTACAATGTCTCTTGGTATTTGTATTCTCATAATTGAAGCTAGTGAAAATGATGACACTGATACTGTACAAGAGTAGCATGTCTATCCAATGTGTGTTTATGCAATTATAAGTAGAAATGCAAAATTGTTTAGTCCTGCAATTGCTAAGAATATGTCCGAATTCCTGTTGAAATAATTATTTTTTCATCATCCTCAGCTTCAATATCAAATCGATGATTACAGTTTCTGGCCATCAATTCTTCATTGTAATATCTGTGAATAAATAAGAGGCAACATTAAATAAAATACTCAACTCATGCATTGTTTGCAATAATGAAAATATTGCAACACAGTTTTTTACTCCAATGAACTCAACATATCTCACATTTCATATTCAGTTAGTAAATACAATTGATATCTTGCTGTTCAGGGAGTAGATATAATTAAATTGAATATAATTTACAAACTCACACTCTTACTTTTCTACAAGTATAATTTAATAGGAACAAGGTACATTATTAATGAAAAGAAATGAGAAAAGTTGTTAACATTTCAACATCTAACCAACAAAACAAGTGTAATCGTAGAAAACTGCTTTTAACATCAATGTATGATTTTTGTTATCCAGTAATGCAACTTCCAGGGGAGTTAATTTCTGAAGATCATCACGGTGTGGCTGTTCACTGTCTTTCTCTGATGAATCATTGTTTTGTATCTAGGAAGTAATAGGATATCCCGCATGCTTTATAAGAATCTGGCCAGTAGATGATATCAAAAAACTTTACACAAAGAAGCTATTTAGTGCTACTTACAGTCTGCCTATTCTCAGTATTCAGCTACCGAGTGATAAGTGCCTAGCCATGCACTCAGATGCCATGATAGTTGTTAATCATTCACAATATCCATTTGTGAAGAGGAGACAGTCTAGTGTAGCAATATTTGAACTGTAGTCTGAGGAACCCTTAAGTCATTGCATATCAAATCCACTGATTTTAGGAACATTCCTCAGGTCACCCTCTCAGATTCATGGGGGAAAATCACAAGAACTCCAATACCAATCTTATGGAGAAATCCAAAGTATTAGGTCCGTATCATCAATAGTTTTCAAAAAAGAAATTATTGAACATTTACTCTATTTCATGCATTTCGCCAAATGAGCCTCTCTGCTGAAACTCCAACATTTATAGCTTCTTTGATATGGCAGGTATAGCATTGAAACTTAGTAACAACGGGTAACTTTTCATGCAGAATTCACAAATGTAAACAGATCTAGTGGATCTTATGTCCTTTTCCACCTCCACAGCTCTGAAAATGGCCGAAAATCACAAATGCAATAAAATAATGCTTCTCGAACAATATGCTACATAAAGCACATAGGTTTTCCTGTTATATATAACATATTAGGTCATGTGTATGCAGTAAGCATATTTATTATTGCTTTAGATGTGTCAGAATGATTGTTTGAAATCTGCTTGATTTTCAAATGTCCACAAAATTACCTATTTTCATGTCCTTATTCATGTGAACAGTTGAAAAACACTTTCATAGTTTTATTATATATTTTTATATATTAGAACATTTTTTAAAGATTTATTTATAGTTTAGAAGATCGATAAACAACATTTTTTTTCAACTCATTCCTTTTTTGTAATGTTACCTTTTTCATTTTGGAATCATATGATTTATTAATTCATAATGATGCGTTGTCATTGATATAGTAGTGATTATTCACAAAAAACAATGTTTCCAATTGATTACTGTCTCCACTATCTTGTTTGATTATATCTTTCAAATTAGAAAATATGATTTTTTGAGACTTCAGAACATCTTCAAAGCAAAGAATATCATTAACATAGATATTTCAATCGTAAAAAAAACATCCTAACTTATTCCATTATAAAAGTATGATTTGAATAATATGAATTATTAATTATTCTAGTCTTCTCTTTACATATGGTATAGAATAAAAACAAAATCACTATAGAATTTTTACTCATTTAAATTATCAAGAAGAAATTAAACTCATTTACTCAATCAAATCATACATAAGTGCTTAAAAAAGAATGTTTTTATAATCATAACATCAAACAACATATTTCTATGATGTTAATGCAAAAATGAAATCAGAACCTTTAATTTTTTCAAATTAACAAAAATAAAAACTCAATTATACCTTTTTTATTTGAATTTTCCTCTGAATCCTGGGTTTGAAAAAAATCAAAATGTTTATTCATTTGAATCTACAAAAAGAAAGAATACAAAATGAAATTACCCAAATACTAAATAGTATAAATTCAGCTAAAATATTCACAACTTCTCTTACCCTTCTGATTAATGACTTTCATCTGAATGCAATTGTAACCTGCAGTTATCTGTACAACACAGTTGTCCTTTTGACTTGGATCCGTCTTTTGGGCTACTTTGCATTTTATTGTTATTCTTACTTAAATAAGCACACAAATTGATTAGCGGCAGCAATCAATTCCCGCCCCCATTTTATTTGTGTAATTGAGAGAAAATGCCAATACTACTCATGTTATCTCCCTTGCAAAATATCAACTTAATGTTTTGGTAAACCTATTCCAAACAATTTCCCGAATTTCGACATCTAGCCACAAAAATACGTATTATTTCAACATTAAAAGCTGCAAGTGGTAATCTGGGCACTGGATATACTAAATTCAAACGTCTTAGTGAGCAAGTTTGAATTTCCAAATCCAGGCGTTCGAATTTAGAATATTTTAGGGTCCAGGCATGCACTTGTTGGATTTCTTATGAAAGATAAAATATCAATCAAAATTGATGATCAAAGATGAAAAAAACTTAAATTGTAAAGTTTATCATCATATGAAAATCTTTTCCGATAAAATCGTATAATTTCATTCGTAACAAAGTAGAAATTTAAGCGAACGTTACTCACTCATTTCTCCTGATTTCCTTTTCATTAAGTAATATCAACATTGGAGAAAAAAATAGAAACTCTAACATTTCAAATAAACTTTATGGATTAAATTTCCTCATAAATAAAATGTTGTAAGAAAATATCCTACAAAAAATGTCGGCCATGAAGAGAGATGAAATACTTTTTAGAGAGTGACAATGAAGCAAGGGAGATAACTGTTCGCGATCATGGGGGAATTTCTCAATTTTTGACATTTTTTTTACTTATTTCATTTGATAAAGAATTCAATTGTAAATCATTATCATTCATTTTTGCTACTATCTAACTCAAGGAGCCCCGCCTGAATTTAGCTTTATTTCAGGCTCAGACTGAAGTTGACATTACATAGCCAGTCATAGTCACAAATGGACGCCCTAGATTTCTATTCAGTAAAGTAAACTAATGATTCCTTTCATTAAGTCATTCCGAATTGTTTTTCCAAATAGAAAAAACAAAAAAACAAACAAATTGATTTTCAACCTGAAGATTTTGAACAAAAAAAATTGATTATCTGTGTATATTTAGAAGCAGGGAGTAATTCCTTTTTCATTAGTGTCAATTCATTTATGTTTATCTTACATTTCTTTTCATCAATTTAATTTCTATGATTTCATTTTCGCACAGTTTTCTTCCCTTACAAGTTTTATGGGTCGTTAGAGGAATGAATTCGTTATTTCGGAATTGGCAACAGTCAGTCTAATATAGACAGTCAACTTCACTTGGGGATTGTGGCAGTAGACCACAACAAGGGATGTAACTCTGATTGTACTTCGAAGTCTTCTATGAATAGAAGACCAGAACGTTTTGTAACAGACAACCATTTTATGTACGTTTTTATGGTCAGTATAAAGATATAAAGAAACCCATTCGTTTGTCAATATTATCTACTTGTTTAAATCACTCATACGACTGGGATGAATTTATAGCAACTTGACTCAATCAAGGCACACTTCAGCAGTGAGTAAATAAATTAACAGCACTAATTGGAATGTATAATAAGTTTCAGGTGAGAATCAAACTCACGACCCTCTATGCCAGAGGGTGGCTTGCTTCACGTGCAAACATTCTTACTATTGAAACTCAGTGGCAAGTGCCTGTCTGAATAAAACTTTCAAACTCACTATTGGCATCTATTCCGCACCAGGTTTGTTATTAACTGGTCGTCCAGTTCAATCCAATTTTATTTTATTTTTATCTATTTTATTTGATGAAATATTGTAAATCATTATCAATTTTTTTTGCTACTATTTACTTCCATTTTAATAGATGGAGAAGGAAAGTTAGTTTGGTTTACAGGTTCGTGACTTCAATTCTCACCAAGAACTTATTCTTCATTCCGATCTGCACTGTTAATCTATTTACTCACTGCCAAAGGGAACTCAGTCTGAGCTTAGTTGTGATAAAAAGCAACAACAATTAAGATGGAGGTAAATAGCTGCAAATAATGGATGGCAATATAAATCAAATTGATGTGTTTACCTCTGTTTTTCTTTCAGTACCTCTTTTTTTAATCAAATGCAATCCGATTTATGTACGTCTATTTTATAAACTCTTTTTTTGACATCAATTTACTCAGATTGTTAGGACTAGCATTAAAGATTCTAGCTATTTTTCTTTCTACACTTTTGATTTTATTACTCCAGAAGTTGCACATCAGTTTTTTTTAAAGATTTTCAATTAGAATCATTGTCAATTAATGGCAACTTATTTCTACTAATTCTGCTTGTTGTGGAACAAAATCCCTAAATTCAACAATGTGTCCACCATTCATGGTAGTATTAGCAGGAAAAGGAGGAAAATGGAGAAGAACAAGTATTCTTTGAGTCAATCAATTCTCATACTTGTAAAATATTGCGATATGGAAATATTGTGTGAGTATTATTTTCAATGAGATTCATAAATGGCCATTCTTGATGATTTCAGGGCTTTTCTTAAGCACAAAAAGCTGAGCTCAGACATTCTGAAATCATACCTAGTAAGAAAAATTGATTGGAATATATTTTCTTTTGATTTTCTTTCTCTTACTTCTTTCTGTGGTTCAATGTGGCTGAAACCAACTGATAGAAAGGCATTTAATAGAGATGTGTGGAACATCTAAAAAAAGATTGTATTTAATCAACCGGTAAAATTGATTTAAAAAAAAAAAGAATAAAAGCTATACTTGAAATATTTACATTTTTCAGTTGATTCTGTAAAACAGATTTAAAATTCTAAGTTTTTTACCATGCAGAGATTCACTTTCAGGGTCCATTTACTAAGTTTATTGATTAATTTATCATTGTGAGTGAAACTTGATGTCTTGCAGAAGCATGCCTTCAATAACTGGCATAAGGAATAAAAACATTTGATTTCCTTGTTTGTAGTGGTTAAATTATGGTATCCAAAAAATTTGTTGATTATTTCATTGCTTTAAACAAAAATTTCTGTATTGCAGAAGTATGCACTGAATATCTGGCACAGATAAGAAGGCCATATTTTTTCTTATTCAAGTAAAATTTAAAAATGTCTTACTGCTGATATTTTAGCATTTTATGACATTCTGCAATTGTCAACTGATATAAATCATGCAGTCAGCTCAGGGTAGTCACTGAATTCATAAAGGGAGTAACTTTACAGAACAGGTTGTTTTGTACTTATCCACTGCAAATTTAGGATTCAACTTTGATTCCTGTCAAAAATAACTCTAGATCATGAGAGAATTTAGTGTCACATTCTAGGGAAAATAAATACCAATTCACATTTGCTGCTTCTGCTAACCCTGCTTATGGCTAAGGCTTATTGCACTCACTAATAATACATGCTCACCAGACAGATCAACTCTTTACAATTTGAGTACTTCATGCCCCATCTAGAAAATGCCTGTACACATTATGTGTAGGGGGGATAAATCTGAATCCTCTCCTCCTGATTCTACAATCCCCAATGCTACTTGGCACTCCCAAGAAAACCAGGTTTTTTTCCAATTTCACACCAAAAACATGTGACAGTCAACTCTTTTCTCCTTTTATCAATTGTTGAAATGGATGCACATGTCTCTATATGTTCTCTGACTTTCTTAAATGTCTATTCTAATTTCAGCGTTAGAAACCAGTAAAGTTTCCATGAACCAATTCATCAATTGGAGGTAAATTATTACAAAAATTAAAATTTTTTTGGTAAAACATATTCCACAGCTATTGTAATCAGTTGTTTGTACTGTCTTCAAATCATTAGGATTAATAACTAGGTAAAAATACTTGTTTTTAGTGATACAGCAAGAAATTAAACTCTTATCATATAGGTGACATAGAAAATATCTCATTCAGTAATTGTCTTGAAATTCTTAAATTCTAAAGTACCTTATTTCACTGCATATTTTTCATACTTAGGGTTTTTAGGCATTTGAACAAATGAATTCCTATTTTACAAAACCTATACAGGTATCTGAACATTTCTTACTGATCCTGTCTTCTACCTTTTATTGTGACAGAGCTGCTTCACCACTTGACCTATTCGACAAAATATAAAAAGCTGTGAGAGAAATATAGGTATGATGGTATGATTCATTCTGAAGTCTCACTTTGTCATCCTTCTTTCAGCAAGAAAAATAGCCATGGCTCAAAAAATCAAAATTCATATTGCAAAATGCAGCTGACAGGGTGTGCACCACAGAATAAACCATCAGAAGAGCGATCAGAAGGAATTAAACATCAATTATCAATTCTATTGGAGAGGGCACTAATAGGAGATGAAGTAACTTTTTTTTCTGTTTTTGAATTTATGGAACATATCAATATCATCAAAACATTTCAGATGTTATGCCACATTTATCTACAGAAGAATTCATAACACTAAATTCAAATGTTTCAACCAAAGTGGATAGAGAAGAATTCAAGACTTGATATCTTGGCTTAGTATAAAACAAAATATTCTGCATCAATTGATTTAAAGTTTTAATTTCATGAGTTCCATAGAAGCAATGGTACAAAATGAATGTAAAAAGCATATATTTCAGCTCATCCTCTACAGTGAAGCTGAAACAATAATATATATTATATTTCTTATTAATTTTATCTCTCACTTTCTAAAGTAAAAACTGTGATTAGCATATAAAGAAAATCTCTACACAAATAGACATGAACATAAAAATGAAAATATTTGGACGGAAAACACTAAATTTATGAAAAAAGACCTGAGTCTGAGTAAAAATAAAGAAGAGTATTCTGCTAATGGTTTTGTATTGATTAGTATTCTGAGAACAAAAACTCTTTGGAAGATGGTGGATTGTTATTCTCTTCCATATTGGACAAGCTAAACAAGCAAATCCGCAGAAAAATATTTGAATATTTTTTGTAGGGTGTTTTGCATTTATCTTTTATAAATTGTCTCAACAGAATGTTTACATGTACCCCATGAATATTTTTCCAAGAATTATTTTTCTATTTTTTTCGCAAATGTAAATGATCATTCACATTTATCTTTAAAACAGGGGACTTTAATGTTGTGTTAGCGGGAGTCATTTCATACCATAACATCTAGAAAACCAACGCATGTGTTACAGTACAAATTTTTTCTCCAATTCACATTTCAATGACCATTTTCAAACATAGAATCAATACCAAGATGAATTTACATAGATTAATAACACATTTTTAAATGTAAATTCACTGAAAATGCAGTCACACAATTTGCAAGGGAATTCTCTCTCACCAATGTCTATTGAAGAACTGTTAGCCCAAGTTTCACTTCCCTACTGTTGATCATGCTGAAGACTTCAAAAGGAAAGATGTGTTCAATACTTTGCAAATCAGCATAGCTGCATAAAATGCCTCCCCATCTGGTTATAAAACTTAATATATCCACACGGTTGCCCTTACAGGTATTTACTAAGTTTGATATTGCCTAACTTTGGTTATAGCATGAGAATCATTGAATTCAATGTGATTTGTAATGTCATTATAAAATACTGAAACAGAGCAAAACTATTTATCACCTCAGCCTCGTGAAAAATCTGTCATCTATATAAATAGCAAAAACAATATTCAGACTGTCTCATTAATCATTTATTCCATTTTCAAAGAAATCCAGTTTTGATAAAATTCAAACAAGAAAAACATAGATGAGTTATGACAAGGTGTTCCCTTTAAAACAAAATATTCCTTTGAAACTAAGCCATTAATAAAAGATAAATACTATCTTTCTTCTAAAACAATTCACAGAGAACTAGGGGAAAAACTTCAGGTTTTATTTCAATGAACAATGATAGTTGTATTTTTTTACCTCCCTTTTTGAAAATTTAGAATTTAAAAGGAAACAAAAGTAAAGAAAAAAAGGCAATCTTCAAAATTTATAGAAAGGCACAAGAAAATGTTTGCATAGTGATTTGGTGGTACTTTCAACCCTTTTATTGGTAGAAAGACATTTTTGCACCACCAGCTTGCTGGCAAAGCAACATTTCCAAAAACAAGGCTGAGGTGTCTAATATCAGATGGATATTCCTGAATTTTGATGATTGTTCTTTAAAAATGGTAGCCCCAAGTCAATCTTCAAGATGATCTACTTGAAAATAAGTGCATTTGTCTGATGTACAGTAGATTTTGAGCTTCTTGGATGAATCAAGTGATTCTGCCAATTGCAAAGTCTTTGGCAGTGATCTATACATGATTTTTGCTATGTTGGTGAAAAATCAGCACAGTGGTGTTGACAGTTATTGACGGTACTGATGTCAAACATATTTCTAAGAATTAGGATAACTTCTGGATATATATATATATATGTTTTGAAACATATTGCAATTGAATTTCTCTTTCAAAGTTTTATTCTGGTTATAATTGCAAGAAAATAGCAAGAAGGTGGTCATAAAAAATGGAAAAAAGATTTCAAAGTGAATTGAATGAACAATGCATAAATTTTGAAGATTGATTTTTTGCTCTACTTTTGATTTCTGGACAACAAATCAAGGTTGTTTTTACATTTTTGATTGAAAAATATAAATTCCACCATAATCGATGAATGTGTCACCCAAAAAAAGTGTAGTCAAGTTTTAGAATTGTTACTGTATGCTTTACTGCATTTGTACATTTATAAAATGGAAATAGTAAAGTGTTTGATCATTGACAATGGTACAAAATTCATGTGTTTCAAGATTACATAAAGGGGAGGGGTCAGTAAAGATTATTCTTGGAATATTTGTACTTGCTGCTCCCCATTGCCTATAACCCCAATGAATTGCAGTATATGATTTTCTTGTAATGTGTTTTTTGATTAATGTTTCCAAATTTTGTTCCCACATTCGCAGAAATAAAATTCTCATATTAGTATAAGAAATCTCTTTCTAGAATGTTTGCACTCTAGAGAGTGTTCACATGTGATCTTTTGGGGAGAAACTTTGTTCTGAACACACAATAGAAATAGAGATTCTCTCTGATGTGTGTTTGTCTATGTATTTGAGCATGAAATTCTAAAAATTGACGGACTTTTTTGAAAGATTAATCTCCAGTGATTTTCAAATTTGAATCCTGTGGAAATGCAAATCCAGATACTTTGCATTATTAAGGGAGTATTTTGTGTACTACTGTGCGAATAAAGTGAAAGTACTCAACACACATAAAGGAAAAAATGTTTTTCTCTGGTGTGTGTTCTTCTGTATTCAGCCAAAGGTGGACTCAGTGATAATGCTGATCCACAAACTCAAGAATGTGCTTGCATGTGTTCTCTTAAATCTGAATTATTTGAAAATGCTGACCCACACACTTCGCAAAAGCAAGGATTTTCTCTAGTGTGTGTTTTCATGTGTCTCTTCAAATCTGAATTATTTGAAAATGCAGATACACACACTTGACAACAGAAAGGTTTCTCTCCAGTGTGTGTTTGTATGTGGTTTTTCAAAGTTGAACTGCGTGAAAATGCTGATCCACACACTTGACATAAGAAGGGTTTCTCTCCAGTGTGTGTTTGGATATGGTTTTTCAAGGCTGAACTCTCTGAAAATGATGACTCACACACTTGACAAGAGAAAGGTTTTTCTCCAGTGTGTGTTCGCATGTGTGACTTCAAATGTGAATTATTTGAAAACGCTGATCCACAAACCCGACAAGAGAAAGGTTTCTCTCCAGAATGTGTTCGCATGTGTCTTTTCAGATGAGAACTGTCTAAAAATGCTGACCCACAAACTTGACAAGAGAAAGGTTTCTCTCCAGTATGTGTTCGCATGTGGTTTTTCAGAGTTGAACTCCGTGAAAATGAAGATCCACACACTTGACAAGAGAAAGGTTTCTCTCCAGTATGTGTTCGCATGTGTATATTCAAAGCCGAATTTTTTGAAAAAGCTGATCCGCATACTTGACAAGAGAAGGGTTTCTCTCCAGTGTGTGTACGCATGTGGTATTTCAAAGTTGAGCTGCGTGAAAATGCTGATCCACAAACTTGACAAAAGTAGGATTTCTCTCCTGTGTGTGTTTGCACGTGTGTCTTTAAATCCGAATTATTTGAAAATGACGTACCACAAATTTGACAAGAAAAGGGTTTCTCTCCAGTGTGTATTCGCATGTGTCTTTTAAGATTGGAATTATCTGAGAATGACGAGCCACACACCTGACAAGGGAAGGGTTTCTCACCAGTATGTGTTCGCATGTGTAATTTTAACTTTGAATTCTTTGAAAATGCTGATCCACACACTTGACAAGAGAAAGGTTTATGTCCAGTGTGTGTTCGCATGTGTATATTCAAAGCTGATTTTTTTGAAAAAGCTGATCCACACACTTGACAGGAGAAAGGTTTCTCACCATTGTGTGTCCCCATATGTTTTTTCAAAGTTGAGCTGCGTGAAAATGCTGATTTGCAAACTAGACAAGAAAATGATTTTTCTCCCGTGTGTGTTAGTATGTGCATCTTCAAATCTGAATTATTAGTAAATGACGTACCACAAATTTGACAAGAGAAGGGTTTTTCTCCAGTGTGTATTCGCATGTGTCTTTTAAGATTGGAATTATCTGAGAATGCTGACCCACATATTTGACAAGGGAAGGGTTTCTCACCAGTATGTGTCCGCATGTGTAATTTCAGCTTGGAATTCCTTAAAAATGCTGATCCACACACTTGACAAGAGAAAGGTTTTGGTCCAGTGTGCGTTTTCATGTGTGTATTCAAAGCTGATTTTTTTGAAAAAGCTGATCCACACACTTGACAAGAGAAGGTTTTTGCTCCATTGTGTGTTCGCATGTGTTTTTTAAGAGTTGAACTGCATGAAAAAGCTGATTTGCAAACTTTACAAGAGAAGGATTTGTCTTTTGTGTGAGTTTGTATGTTTGTCTCCAAATCTGAATTATTTGAAAATGATTTACCACAAATTTGATTAGAAAGAGATTTCTCCCCAGTGTGTATTTGCATTTGTCTAAGATAGGAATTATCTGAAAATGACGCCCCACTCACTAGACAAGGGATGGGTTTTTCACCAATATGTGTTTGCAAGTGTATTTTTAACTTGGAATTCTTTAAAAATGCTGATCCACACACTTGACAAGAGAAAAGTTTATGTCCAGTGTGAATTCGCATGTGTATATTCAGAGCTGACTTTTTTGAAAAAGCTGATCCACACACTTGACAGGAGAAGGGTTTCTCTCCAGTGAGTGATCGTATGTGTTGTTTCAAGGTCGAGTTGCGTGAAATTGCTGATCCGCCATTTTGACCAAACAAGGATTTCTCTCCAGGGTGTGTTTGTATGTGTGTCTTCAAATCTGAATTATTCTCAAAAGAACTACCACAAACTTGACAAGAAAAAGGTTTCTCTCCGGTGTGTATTCGCATGTGTCTTTTAAGATTGGAATTATCTGAGAATGCTGACCCACACACTTGACAAGAGAAAGGTTTTTCACCTGTATGTGTTCGCATGTGTAATTTCAACTTAGAATTCCTTAAAAATGCTGATCCGCACACTTGACAAGAAAAAAGTTTCTGTCCAGTGTGTGTTCTCATGTGTATGTTCAAAGCCGAATTTTTCAAAAAAGCTGATCCACATGTTTGACAAGAGAAAGTTTTCGCACCAATGTGTGTCTGCATGTGTTTTTTCAGAGTGGAGCTGCGTGAAAATGCTGACCTGCAAATTTGACAAGAGAAGGATTTCTCTCCTGTGTGTGTTAGTATGTGTGTCTTCAAATCTGAATTATTTGCAAATGATGTACCACAAATTTGACAAGAGAAGGGTTTCTCTCCGGTGTGTGTTCGCATGTGTCTTTTAAGATTGGAATTATCTGAGAATGCTGAGCCACACACTTGACAAGAGAAGGGTTTCTCACCAGTATGTGTTCGCATGTGTAATTTCAATTTGGAATTTCTTAAAAATGTTGTTCCACACACTTGACAAGAGAAAGATTTTTCTCTAGAGTGTATCTTCATGTGTTTTTTAAAATCTAAATTATTAGAATAGGCTGAGCTACACACATTGCACGTATAGGTTTTTCCTTCTGAGTGTGTCTCCATATGTACTTTTAAAGGTAAATACAGTGAAAATACTGATCTTTGAACTTTGCAAGAATAAAGATTTTTATTGTGTTTACATGTGATGATTCGAATTTGTACAGAGTGAGAATGCTGGTCAACACACTTCCAAAGAGTTGGCTTTCTTTTCAGTGTATTTTTTACAGAGGAGAATCACACAACACTCTCAAATATGAGTAAATGCTCTATCAGAAAATGGTTTCTTTCTTCATGATCAGTTTCAACATATATTTGATAATTATAGATTCTCTAGGATGATCGATTTTTCATGGCAATATCTGTGAAAAGAGAAGAGGTCTCGGTGAATGAAATACTTGACTCATGCATTATTCGCAATTATAAAGGCAAATAATCTCTATTTTTTTTCAATGAACCAAACATATCCCACATTTCAAGTTCAGATACTGAATGAAATTTAGATCTTGCGATTTTTGAAATAACAATTTGATGGTATATAATTTAGAAACTTACATTTTTATTTTTATATAAGCTGTATTTATCAGAAACAAGACAATTCATTATTCATTAAAATTTATTAAAGATAATGAGAAAAATTGTGTACAATATAACATTTAACCAACAAAATCAGTGTAATTAATCTCACATAGGGTGGTCATCTTGAATTGTGAAACAGAAGGAAGCTTCTGGGCAATTCTTAATTTCAAATTATGCATCATAAACGAAATGTATAATTCGACACCAAAATCAACCATATCAGACTAGTTCATGCAACTTTATTGTTACCGCCATCTTGAATTTTCAGGACTTGTATATATTATCCAAATGTCAATTCACAAGAACTATGTATTTCATATTTGTGGACGCAATATTTCTTGTTGGGAATATTGTTGTGTCAATTTATGATAATCATCATCACAACTATCATCATCAATGATCATAAAAATAATGATTCTTTATCATTAAAAATCATAGCCAAGATAATGTTTGGATACATCTATGAGGCCAAACATTTCAAGTTTATTTCTTAGACCATAACCCTTACACTTGAGAACTAAAATCCTTTAGGATGAAAAGTAAAACCAAGATTAAATCCACTGTAAAAGGTTGCACTGGATGTATTTATTCATAAATTTGTATCAAAAAAGAAGCAAATGGAATGATATTGAAAATTCATGATGACTTGATATCCAAATTTTCGTTTTGATGCTTTTGGTTCTAAGCATACTCGATTATATGCTTTCATTATCACAAAATGCGGAATTGGCTTGAAATTTTCAGATAAGCAGCCCCATTATACACTATATTTTACTTTTTTTGAAAACAGCTAAAAATTTTCCAAACAAAATGATACTTTAGTTTTATTGCAGTTTTTATATTCCAATTTAAGGCATAACATTACAAATTCTGATGATGCTTTGATAAAAATTTCAACTGCTTTAATTACTCTCTGGACTTATCTTTATTGAAATGCAAATATGTGAAGTGTCTGCAAGATATTTCATCGTGACTATCAAAAAAGGGGGTTGATTGACTCAAAATATTTCCATAAATTTTTTTATGTAAAAAAATTTGATTTCAAAATCTGTTTTTGCCAGAAAGTTTTATTGCATAATGTGCTTTTTCTCAATGTAAACGACTTTTGAAATACAATTATCACCACATTTATATGATAATATATACAAATAATTTTCATATCAGGATTTTCTACAATTTTTCTTATTAAAGACACAAAGAAGAACAGTGCAGTTTTGAACAGTATGGAAAATTTTGGAACAAATTAATCATAGAAATCAAGCTATACCTGAACATGTCTTCTTTGAATGATTAATTTTGGACATAATTGCAAGAAAATAGCATACAGTAAGTAAAGGAAAAGAATACTTTTGCATACTCACAGTAGATTTCAAAGTGGTTAGAACCATGTTTATGTTTATGACGAGAAATTGATTCCACCATAATTAATGGATCTGTTAAAAGACAAAATGAAATCACTTTTTGAAATTCTTTCAAAAATAGATTTGAGCAAAGAAAAATTTCAGTCAAAGAAAATTAGTCAATTTAATGAATAACTAACTAGATTTGGAGGATATATTGGTTACATTTCGCAGAAAACTAAGTGATAAATACATTTGCCAGGAGTGTCATTCACAGCTGAACATAGTTCAAAGGTCAAGTAACTCAGTCCCTCCCCTCCCCATACCATATCTATTGTCAGTGCATCTTTGTTTTAAACTTAGATTACTTCAATAGATTACAGGAAAAGTCAACATTTAATAAAATTTTCAGTAGGTACTTTCTCTACTTCAGCTAATATCTTTATTGCATTTTTTATCTTCTAATTAAGGGCCAATTCAGAACAAATAATTCATAGTTTTGAAAAAAATTTCAACTGAGATGATTTTGCCAGGGACTTCTCTTCATGGAATTGTAAATATCTTTTACATGCAAAAGATGTTTTATTGATTTCATAGAATTAAGAAATTGTTAAAAAAAAAAACATGAGTTTTCATTACAAAATACCCTTTTCAAGAAATGATTGAAAAAAACCCCCAAAAAACAAATACCAAAAATTCCATTTAAAATGGATCATTAGTTAATATTATGGTGAAATTTTAAAATCTTGTCATTTTGAATTGCCTTGGCCCTTGAAAGCGTTATGAATATTACTTCACCTACTAACAAATTTCACTAAATGAATGGGGCTGAAGGAGCCCCTCTCCCTAAACGCCTCAAATATCTAGCTACACAATTGCTTTTGGAAGGTCTACTTACTCAATAAGCTCATGGAACCAACACAAATCACTAAGGGTTTCTGGCCCCCAGGTTGGGAACACCTGGATTTAATGTTGGAGAGCAAGGAACCATCAAGCAAATCCAGCCCCTTAATCCCCAGCCACACCACTGAGCAAATACTCGGGTACAATTTAATAGGAGTTCTTTTTAGGTAGCATGCTATCAGGACTAATTAGCATCAATTTTTGTCAGCCTTTTTTTCTTCAGATATTTTCTTCATAACATCCAACTGATAAAGTTTGATGTATAAATGATGAAATTTCAGTAATAAATTTAAGGGTT
This sequence comes from Thysanoteuthis rhombus, assembly GCA_963457665.1. NCBI lineage: Eukaryota > Metazoa > Mollusca > Cephalopoda > Oegopsida > Thysanoteuthidae > Thysanoteuthis > Thysanoteuthis major. The sequence goes on along the minus strand of OY735228.1, from coordinate 8,666,970 downwards.
ATCACAAACAATAAAAAAAAAATCTGTAAAAAAGTATGGCATGTATTTACGACTGTATTTTTTACCATCATTTTAAAGTAAATTCTTCTTACATACAAACAGAAAGTTTACAATAGTTTTGTGTCATATGCTGCAGCATAGGGTTACCCGCACAACTTGAGGAATCTTTGCTAACCCATTTTAAAAAAGTAACTAATATTCTGAAAAAAGTCTTTTCAGGTTTTTTCTTTTTTTTGCTAGAAAGAAGTCCAAATTTTTGTCTAGAAATAGAAAAAAAATTTCATAAACCAAAAAGAAATATTACTATTTTGAGTGCATTCTATCAAGTTTTTAAAATAGGGAGTCAAAATTCTTCGGAAGCAGACTGATATGAAGTAATAAATAGAAACTTTGATTTGTAATTTGTACTAAGATAAATAAAAGTTTCTTTTTATTCCTTAGCAAAACCAATTACTAAATATAAATAGAAACTTTACTCTTTAATAATCAGTATCAAGATGAATAGCTGAAAGTTTTCAATTTTTTTCATTATACCAAGTTTTACTAAAGTATCAACAGAAACTTTAAGCTATTCATACAAAGTACGCATTACAAATCAGGTGTAGCTACAGATTTGGTGGGGAATTTGGGGCCCAGGTAGTAGGATCCTTAATCGAACAATAGTAGGTGGTTCAGCATGGTAGCACATCCAGTGATAATAATCACCACTGGCCAACATCCATTAATGTTTTGCTGGTGAATTTTAAACACTGAATTTAAACAGCCTGATTCTTTTTATAAAAACCAATATTTGGACTTCTATCTTTCCACCAAAAACCAGAAAAAAAACCTGAGAACAAAATTTTTCACTTTCAAAGTAAGTTTTTAAAATAGGGTGTCGTAATTTTTTTAAAAGCAGACTGATATGCCCACTGTATTAATGTTTTCTCCAGAAGGGTGGGATTTTTCATGTCTACCACTGAATAATTGAATAAAATAAGAGGGAAATGATTAGAAAACTAATTCTTACTTCTGCTGATAATACTGCAATTCAAACGATTTCTTTCAATTCATATCCAATGAAATACTTTTCTTGTTCATTTTAATCATTTATTTTTTTCAAATTCAAAGTCTCATAGATTATGAGTTTGAAATGAAATTATTGCACCAGTGTAGAATCATAAAAGATACACATGCATTATTTTGAACTGAATATTCAGGTGGGGGTATTGTTTGAACAGCATTGTTTTCATTTACGAAAAAGAAAAGACATATGATAATGTGAGGCCGGGTAAAAAAAAAAATCAAGGGAGGTAATTGAAAGTTTTTGATCAGAGAATAGTTTCGGATGCATAAGTAGACGATACCTGAGTTTTCATGCTCACACCCAAACAGTTGAACTAGAGACAATAGAAAAAAATAAGTAGTAAAATTACCGACGAATTATTAAAGAATCGCCAATAACTTTTATCCAATTATTCGACATAGATTGTAACAATCGGTTAAACAAGAAGGCGGCTGTACCAATGTATATTGTATAAAATAGTCCCATAATAGTTGCTGCATTTATATTCGGATTTCTATACACAAAATTGAAAACTATTATGGTACAGAAATAATATATGTTGAGAGTAATCGAATATGAAGCTTTCATTGAGAATTCTGATATTGCTACTATTTGATCAATTTAGTAGTATAAAGCTCCGAATACTTACAAGTTGATCGAATGTGAAAACTTTGGTGGTTTCTATATTTGAGAACAACGTGATGGATTGGAATTTACAGCGATAATCTGTAGGGATGGGTTAGGATTTATTGCGATAACCCATAGGGTTGGATCAGGATTTAGAGCAATAATCCGTCAGAATGGTTCAGGATTTACTGCGATGCTCGACGATAGCGGTCTTTTGTCTCTCGCGTCTCTTTCTAGACTGAAGTTTCGTAGCTCACAGATTGAAGAGCGGTGAGATGTGAATCATCATGATCATAAATATTGTACGTATCATATGTTCACTAGACTGAAAAACCACCCGACGGACTAATCCTGGCGCTGTAGGATTTTTTGAGTTGACAAATGAAACTAATTCTACATGCTAAAGGGAGCTTCAGTGAATAAGAATATTCTGTGTATACATTCCAGGTCCGTTGCATAAGATTTCTACGCCATTTTTCATAATGGCGGGTTTTTACGGTGATTCCAGTCAGAAAAAAAGGCTTTTGATCAATTACGGGCGTATTGTACATTGTTGGAAAAAAGATTCATGTTGAGTAAAGTCTACTAAAGAACCATATGCCTCAGAGCAGGTCATTTTGAACTATTTACAATCAAATATTATGAACCTTTGTTCTAAAATGAAACACCTGTGTGGACTGATAGCTATAACATAGTGGAGGTAATTGTTGATGGACCCAACCTAAATTTTAATCACTTATTCTGTAGCCTATTGCTCATCCTTCAACAAAATATAATTGAGAACTGTTGGAGATATGGACAGACAGAGAACTTTAGTGGCTATTGTGTTGTGTGGATAGTCAGCAAGGATGTAGGGAGGTAATCGTACATGGATCCACTTCAAAATGTAATGACTTTTTTCCTAGCCTATTGCCCACCCACAGACAAAATTTGATTGACATTAATTGAGAACTTCCGGAGACATTGTGTGTACAGAATGGAAAATTTTGATCATATTGTGTGGTGTGGACTCATAGTAACGATGTAGGGAAAGTAATTGTGCATGGATCCAATAAAAAGTCAAATCACTTCTTACCTAATTCATTGCCCATTTTTTTCTCAAAATTTCACTGAATTCATTGAGAACTTTTGGAGGTATCGTGTGAATAGACCAAACTTTTGGAGTAATTTTTGCGGTTGCCGACAATAAGCTAAATCATAGAGGAAATGATCGTGTATGGATCTGCCAAAAAAATTTCTTGACTTCTTTTGTAGCTAATTGACCACTTTTCGACAAAATTTCTTTGAAATACATTGGGAGAACTTCTGCAGATATCATGTGGACAGCAGAAAAACTTTGAAGATATTTTGAGGTGTAAACAGATAGCTAAATTGTAGGGGAGGTAACTTGATGCACTTCTTTTCTAATTAATGATCTACTTTTCCTCGAAATTTTATAGGAATTCATTGAGAACTTTTGGAGATATTGTGCTGACAGACAGAACTTCAAGAGATAGCTGGGTGTTCATAGAGGAGGTAATTGTGCATGGATCTACTCCAAAATTCCCTGGGTGATTTGCAAATACTAACTTGCTGAAAACCTGCCTTGGCATCACATTGATACATATAGGAAATTTATTGAGGCTATGCTGTATGGTCTTTGCGGTAGGCTGTTACATATGGATGGATTCTTGGTAAATCTATCAGATTGTACATACCTCATGATTTTGAAATATCTCAATAAAATTATTAAGATTATATCAATCTGGATTAAAACTGGGTTAGGAATGTTGTTATTTTCAAAGATAATAACATTGTAGAGTGACTCCTTTATTTTTTAGTTCAAATCAAATATAAAAATAAATATTAGCTTCAGATGATAAACCTTGAACTTAGCCTCATTTGCTAAATTTCACTTCCTTTTTCTTTTGTCTATAAAAGCTCTGAATGCATGAGTTTACTCATTTATTAGCCCCGACTTTCAAGTCGCTTATTTCCCTCTTTCTCTTTCTTTCTCTCTAGGATAGGTATTATTTTGTCTGCCTCCTGGCTGATTTGAGCTTTAACATTCTTCCATTGTAACCAATCACTGTTCTAAACATTGCCAATTTCATTTCACAGATGTTGTGGTATCTCTCATACGCTCAGCCACTAAATCATGTCTTCCTTAGCTCAAAAATGCTTACTCACATCACCAGTGAATGGAATGATGAATTTACCATATAACAGTCACGATTCTCTGCCATCTAATTCTTCTTGCTTTAGGAAGCACACATGGATTAAATCCCATGTGTTTTCTGTGACTCAAATAGTCTATCCATCATTTGTTTTTCAGTGTCTGAAAATGACCCGAGTTGCACATATGTGATCACAAATCCATCGCCCACTAATTGGCAGTCAGGCATACCACTGATACCAGGTCTCCATAATCATTACTTGGTCTTCTCCTAGCCTTATGGATCCAAAGCATTTCAATTACCTCTGCTTCATTAATGCACAGCTACAAGTACTTTGCACAGAACTCCTACCTTTCGCTTAGAAGCCATCTTCTATCTTTCTCTTCTACTTAGCTACAAGTTCATACTGTATACACCTATCATGACTCCAATCTCTATCCTAAATAACCAAGTAACCAACTCTCTCCTTCACTATAGAGACGCTAAGTAGTAATCTACTCTAAACAGGCCTCTTCACAATTGATCTTATTGATGCTTCTTCATATACATTTCCTTTCAGTTCTACATGTATAGAAATAAATGTCTCATTATTAAATGTACGTCCTATTTGTCTGCCTAGTCATTCGTACATGTCTTTATTATGATTATGAACTCTGTTTAATCTCCATGTCCACACTCATACACAGTGCGCATACTCCCCCTCACACAATATAGGGATCATCGAACCAATAACTGAATGATACAACAAAGTAAATCATTATGACTATTATTATTTTCTAGAAAGACTAAACAAAAAAGACAAAAATGAAAGGAAAATGATTTTAAAGGAAACCAAACCAAAATTTGATTTTGTCACAATGAATTTAGTCTAAAACACACCTAAATCCGGTTTTTATAGGATAGATTGTGAGGCAAACAGAGTTTTCAACAATACCTAAGATCATTTGAATGGAACTGATTTAGTCACTTCATCATCTTGACATTTCTTTCATGAAATCTCTAATGTCTTTTTCATTCATGGACCATTTTAAAGATCAAGTGTGCACGGATGTGAAATTTCCACACACCTGAGTACACCTAATGTTAAAAACAGCGCATAACTAGGGATGAGAGAATTCATGGAAGAAAAAGCGGAACATTTCAGTATTTAGAAAAGACAGGGAAGAGTCAAAATTGGTTCTATTCAAATGACCCAATAACAATAGTCAAAAACTCCATGTTTGTCAACTGTGATTTTTGTTGGTTTATACTGTCTATTTGAAATAAAGTTGGAAGAATAAGATACTGCACTGATTGTGTCTGCATAAAATTTACTCAACGAAATTTTGAACTGCTTAATATTAGTTGTATTTCTAATTTATTTGAATTCAGTAAACAAAACTAAGTGAAAAATTGAGAATGTAGACAATGTAAAGTGTGTGTGATTTCATGAAAACTAAAACAAAATACACCAACTGAAAGAGAATATGGTTGTACTGTGTGTTCACAAGTGATCTTTTAGGAATAAAATCTTTGAAAATAAGTTCTAAACACTTCACAGGAATAAAGATTCTCTCAGATGAGTTAATTTGTGAATTGAAAATACAAAACTACACTCTTTATCAAAAAAATTTAGTCCAAGAAAAGAAAATTAAATTCTTCTTGACCAATATCCTTTTCAAGGTTACATTTGAAGGTTATGTTTGATCTATCTTGTACTTGTAATAATTTAATAACTGAATCTATGTACTTATTACTTATGACTATAGTCAAAATAAATTCTATGACATCTCGGGCATTTCCAACTGTAAAAGATCTAAAATACAGTAAAAGACCAAAAAGAATATTGAGAAACTGTAGGGAATTTTGTTGGGGTTATGTGCAATCAGCAGCATCTTGACTCAAAGGGATGAAAAGAACAAACACAAACAACTTCTTTAAAATTCCAAATTTATACAATCTTTAATGAAAGAGAAAAAGAAAGAAGGGAAGGAGAAAAAGTTGTAGAGCTTGCAAAATTAGTCCATTTCACGTCCTTATCTCTTTGAGGCAGATAATTTTGAAGCAGGTAATTTTGGTTTATAAAATTAATTCATTTCAAATCTGGTATCAATGCTTGAAGGTCTTATGATCAATTACGGGCGTATTGTACATTGTTGGAAAAAAGATTCATGTTGAGTAAAGTCTACTAAAGAACCATATGCCTCAGAGCAGGTCATTTTGAACTATTTACAATCAAATATTATAAACCTTTGTTCTAAAATGAAGATGACTTTATTGGCGATCTTTGGCAGGTCTTGAAAAGGATGGTAGACAAAATTGTCTTCTGGTAATTTTGTTGTAGTGTCCAACTTGTTTTGTATAAGAAGTAGAAAGGAAAGAGACAGAGAGAGAAAACAAAGGACTCGCTAAGTGCCTTTGAGGTTGGGTAAAGAAAGAGGGTGAAAATGAGAGAACAGAGATGGGCTGGGGCCTGAGAGCTCAAGCCAACAAGTGAGGTATGTCTTTTAGAGGTTCTCATTGGTTGAATTTTGACTGATGAAGAGGTTTGTTATTTTAAACCCTGAATATTTTGAGACGGCAATTAGAGATTTCAGAAGCATGACATATAAATTCCAATAAAACATCTAGACATTTTGATTATTAACAATCATTCTAAGAGTTTTCTGGATCATTGAAGTCCTTCTTCTTTGTGTACTTAACCACATTATGGCCAATCTATTCTACAGCCTTATTCGATTTGTAGCAACACCACAATATTGGATTCGCGTGATGTCTTTTCCTTTCTTTGCTAGGCTCGAATTTCCATGCCAAGTGGAAACCACATTTGGTTGAACTCTGCAAATGCCAGATTTAGACACTCAGTTAACATGTTGATGTGGGCTGCCTCTTTGATTTAAGTTTTCAATAGCATTCTCTATGATATGGACTTTTACTCAGAGAGAAAAGTGTTTGCCTTTCTCTCATTAATAAGATCAGCCATTCCAGATCTTTCAATTTTGCCTATGTTCATGGCTTCACGAGTCGAACCTTAAAAGCCCAGCCAGTTTTTCAAATAAAGATCTTTCAATACTTACAAGGAATATTGTCAATACAGTTACTGGTCAGACTCTCCTCTTATAGAGGACTCACCATGGTGAGCAAATTTCAAAGGGTATGAGAATCACTAAAAATGATCTATATATTGTGGTTCCAACAGGCTGTATTTTCTGCCTTCTTAACATAATGTGGATCAATGGCTTGAAGGGGGAAACCTCCATGTTATCTGTGGTGTTCCACTCACTACATTCCTTCCTGGTGATTACATGGGGGGGGGGTCTTCGAATAGATCTGCTGGAATACATCAACTCCCTTGGATCATGCCCAAAAAACTTTTTGCTTGAACGAAGACAGAATAAACAAGCATATTTCGTATCGGATCATTTTTTCAAGTTACAGGCAAGAAACATCTCCAAAAAAGTTCGAAGAAAGTCTCATTCATTCCTTCAAATGATTTATTTCTGTAAATCACTCCCTGAAGCAACAATTCTTTTGTTGGAAAATTGAAATTTTCACTTAATAGTTATTTGATAACAGCCTCATATTTTCACAATCCTTCCTAATACAGCTATGTAAATCTCATTTCAAATCGACCTATATTTCAAGTTATAACAGGAGAAAAACTGAGATATAACCAAATAAAAGTATAAATACAGTCTGCATATAAGAATTTTCCTCAGTGTTACATGCCATTCTTGAAATATTTTTATTTCTCCCCAGTGTGTGTTAATATGTGTCTCTTCAAATCTATACTCTGTGAAAAAGCTGATCCACACATTTGACAAGAGAAAGGTTTCTCACCAGTGTGTGTTCGCATGTGTCTCTTCAAATGGGAATTCTCTGAAAATGTTGAGCCACACACCTGACAAGAGTAGGGTTTCTCTCCAGTGTGTGTTCTCATGTGGCTCTTTAAATGTGAACTCTGTGAAAATGCTGATCCACAAACTTCACAAGAGAAGGGTTTCTCACCTGTGTGTATTCGCATGTGTCTCCAGAAATGAGAATTCTCTGAAAATGCTGATCCACACACTTGACAAGAGAATGGTTTCTCTCCAGTATGAGTTCGCATGTGTTTCTTCAAATATGATTTTTCTGAAAATGATGACCCACACACTTGACAAGAGAAAGGTTTCTCTCCACTGTGTGTTCGCATATGTCTCTTCAAATATGAATTCTCTGAAAATGCTGAGCCACACACTTTACAAGAGAAAGGTTTCTCTCCAGTGTGTGTTCGCATGTGTTTTTTCAAATTAGATTTTTCTGAAAATGCTGATCCACATACTTCACAAGGGTGGGGTTTCTCTCCAGTGTGTGTTCTCATGTGTTTTTTCAAATAAGATTTCTCTGAAAATGCTGATCCACACACTTCACAAGAGTGAGGTTTCTCTTTTTGATCTTTGAACTTCCAAAATAGGCTAATCCACACACTTTAGAAGATGTTTCTCCCCAGTGTGTATACATGAATATTTCCATCTGTGAAAATACTCATCTACACACCATGCAAGAAATATTTTTTGGTTACTTGCATGTGATAAGTTCGATTTGTACTGTGAAAATGCTGCTCTACACACTTGAGTTCGTTTTCTCATCAGTGTCTCCGGGCATTTGTATTATAATCAAAGCTTGTGAAAACTATCCACACACTGCTAATGAATAGTATCTTTTATCCAATGAGTGCGTATGCAAACATATGCAGAAATGTAGTCCTGCAACTATCTAGAATGTCCAAATGTTCATTCAAAAAATGGTTTCCTTCATCATTTTCATCTTCTGATATCAAATCGATAATTACAGGTTATGGTCATCAATTTTTCATTGCAATATCTGTGGATAAAAAAAGAGATTTCATCAAATAAAATACTAAACTCATGCATTATTTGCAACGAAAAAATATAACAACTCAGTGTTTGAATGAACTCAATGTATTTCACTTTTCATGTTCAGTTTCTACATAAAATTGATATCCTGCTGTTCTGGAAACAAAATTGAATACAATTCAGAGACTGGCATTCTCAACTTTTACATGTTATTCATAAAAAGAAATAGGAAAAATCATTCACATTTCTACATTTAAGGAAATAAGTGCTATTGTAGAAAAAGATTTTTAATATCAATTTACAAATTTTGTAGTCATTCTGTAATTTTACTTCCAGAGGAGTTAATTTCTGCAGAATATTGTATAACTGCTGTCTGTCTTGCTCTGATGAATCATCGAATAGGACACTCTGTATTATATTTAGAAAGTAATGGTTTATAAGAATTTGTTTAGCTGTGATTTAATCTTCAACATTGAAGTTGTGATACCTGCAATGTATGACTACGATTGCATGAAGTATTAGTATGTTCACTACTGTTTTTCATCACAGGTAGGGAAAGTATATGTCTATCATGTCTGTCAGACCATTTGAATTGTATCCAGGTGTTGAACACTAGGCTTCTGAGTATTTTGAAAGCATATAAAATGTTTAATCTTTCTCTTTGCCTTACCAAGCTGTGAATTTCAATATCTTCAGATGTTGATAATAGTTTTCATTTTCAAGTCCTCCCTTTTGCAGATGAATGAGCTTTTTATAGATTTTATTTTATTGATATCATGTTTTTTGTATGGTCCCCAGATGATGGATCCAAACTCAAGGATTCAAATCATGAATGTTTTAAGATGCTTGTTAACTTGTGATGAGTGTTTTGAGGATTAAACTCACTATTGATCTTGCGTTTATATTATGAGTAAAGTCACATGGACTTGGAAAAGCGAAGAAATATGCTCAAGACCCTGATACATCAAGTAAAACATCAAATAAGGGCAGTGAAATAACAGTGGGAAGTAACTCAAATTGAGCTCATTGTTAGAAAAACGATGGCCCTAAGCAGCAAAACTACATTCGAGGAAGTTAATCAAAGTAATGAGTCCAAATCATCTTGAATTCTCCATTATGATGCAAAATGTGTCAGGCCTGATATTTGAATGCCTTTGAAAACCAGATACCATGTGAATTATCTGGAATGGGACAGAAACTATTTGAAAATTGACCTCAATGTTGACGGATTTTGGCGTGTATCAGATGCATTAAAAATGTGCTCTCTGGCTTATACTGAATACCAAAAAACAGAAAACATGAAGCAAGTGAGAGAGATAGAAAGTCATAAAGATCAGTCAGGCAGTTGGCTGGTACATTTGAAGAAGGGTATAGGTGTTTCGTTGTTGATTTTAAATAGGCAAGAATTTGACAATGGCTGGCTGGTTTGTTAAAGATTAATTCTCTAGTAAGGAATTATAAATAACTAAAACAAAATGAGGTAAGAGGTTTAAATAGTTATTTTTTGGCTTGAAAGTTTTATTCTGGTTTTGAATTTTAAAACAATACTTTTACACTCGAACTTGTTCTTTTAACTGTATTCGAAACAAAGTTTTTCTTTTTATCATTTTATTTCACAATTCACAAACCCTCAGGGACAAAATTAGCCCTTAGGATCTACCCTAGGACTCTTGATGAGCTGGGTAAGCTGAAATTAGCCCCAATTATAATTGATTAAATAAAACTAAACGAAATGACCAGAAAAATTTTTTATCCCATTTTCTGGTTTTTTAATTCGCAAAACAAGATTCCCCGTTTGAATAATTCCAGAACACTTTTCTGAAAAAGGCAAACAAAATTAATATATTGAGAGATTTATCGATTAAATTTGTGAAAAAAAAAAAAAAAAAAAGATGCAAAAGCAGATAAACAAATCATCACAATGGTAAGGATCATGTGAAGAAAATATTTCATCCTAAAATTCGGAATAGAAAATTATTTTAAAGAAAAATTTGTTTGTTAATAAATAAGTTTTGAAAATTTTATTGAAATCAAATATGCTGATTTTTTGCCAAATCTCAAAATTTCTCAGGTGTTGATCTTTCTGGAGAAATAGTGTCCATATTGTTCATGCGTTGTAAGCATTCTCATTAACTCTTCATACCCCTTTGCCTCGGTTTCCACTACCACTGCTTTCACAAGGGGGAGGGGGTTATATATAAAGGAAGAGAGAAGTGAAAAGTAGAGATTTATATACATATACCGTGGGAGAGGGAAATATATGAAAGTATATCTTTTTACTCTCCTTTTCCTCTCCATATAAAGACCCTGTAAAAAAGTGGTAAAGGGGTGGCTGTAGGATGTGGAAACCTCAGTTCAAAGGGATGCCATTTTATCTACAAATCTTGCATTCTGAATTTCATACATGGTTGAAACTGGTTTTAGTGATGCAAATGTTCTAAAAGAGAGAAATAGACTGAACCAGGAAGAGCATGGTGACTTATCACTAAAACTCACCAATCTCCAACCAAATATCATAGGATAGTTCCAGCTTGAATGATTGTAAAATCCTTACCTCGCAGACGTTTCTATACTTCCTTAGATTTGGAATACAGGTATGCCATAGTGGCGTACTTGTTGGATGGAAAGGAGGGGCTATTTGGGAGCATCCTCTGGTCCCAAATGGAAGGGGCCCACTCAATGATCCAAGTCCCACAAATCCCCTAAGATTATAGAAATGCCTCTGGTCAGCCAAATAATACAAATAGTTCTCACATTTTTTCAACTTATCATAATGATAAGTGCCATTAGTGAAAAACTTCACAGTTGAGTCACACAAGTCAACGAGTCTTTACAAATCTATTACCTCAAGACAACCACCTTACCTCAGTATGTGAAACTTGATGATTCTTGACCAACAGATATTTTGAAAAAATTTCTTCTAAAAGGTGCTAATTTCTCAAAGTCCAGGCAATGCAAGATAATATATTCCAACATCGTAGCACTGAAATGAACCAAATTTTATCACCCAACTACAAATGTTAAATTTCAGCATCTAACCACAAAAATACATTTTATTCCAACATTATAAGCTATCAGAGGCTGTCCTCAAACATACTTTAAAGAAAGGGGTAAAAATGAAGCTCCCTAGACACTGAAGGAAGCTAATTTCAACATTCAACGGCATAAATGTTAATTTTCAATACTCAACCAAATAGATATGTGTTATTTCCACACTGAAGACTTTTGGAGACAATCCAGACACAGGGATAAGACATTAATGATTCTCAAGTCCGGGCACTGAAAGAGAGGCTAAATTTCAATACTATGTCGTTTTTAAAAATATTTTAGTAGTCAAATATTGAAATTTGAAAAAAGTTTTCAAAAGATGACAAATTTTAACATTCATTTCAAACGTGCTTTGAAAACATAAGTGAAAAAATAAGCCTGTTGAGGTAGTGAAAAATTCTCAATTCCTACGTCCAGGCACTTGAAGATGCTAAATTTCAACATTCAACCGCAAGTTAAATTTCGACATTTGACCGTATTATTTCAACACAGAAAACTGACAAAGACAGCCTAGGCACTGGAAACACTAAATTCAAACGTCTGAACACGTTTAGAATCTTTCAGTGACTGAGCGCTGGGATTCAGAATATTTTTGGATCCGTGCAAGCGACTATAATCGACGGCCAAGATTATAAAAGATCGATTAGATATTATAAAAAAAAAAAAGAAGGTAAATATCTGCTTTAGATTCGTAAACTTGATATTGAAATCATTCAGCTAGGAATTGCAAAAAAAATTGGTAATAGAAAGATTGAAAAGTTCATCGTCATTTTCAAAATCTTTTCTGCAAGTTCGTATTTTCAAAAAACCCAAAGAAATTAAGCAATGCTACTCACTTATTTCGCCAGGTTTGTTTTCCATCACGTAATATCGACATTAAAAAAAAGATAGAAATTCTGATATTTTAAATAAACTTTCTGGGTCAAATTTCACTCTTGGGAATTTTAAAAGAAAATGCTTCACAAAAATGGCGGCAATTAAACGAAAATAACAATATTTAAAGAGTGAGAATTAAGGGAGGTAATTGGACCGACACCAAAATCCTTCTTTTTCATTTCTTCAATATATAAAAGAAAAACACAACATTTCAAAAACTGAGAAATCACAAATGAAAAGAAGGCATAACCAATTCAATAATCTTTTATTTGACATGTTTTCAAATAATTTCTGTGATCCGAACGGATTTTTGTATTTATGTAATCAATTCGATTTTCAACTACTATTGAAGAAATCTGTGTATGAATGCAAAGCAATTATTCGACACAGCGAGTGACAATTGTACAAAGTTGACATTCGCCAGATGCAGGGTCAAGTTTGAACTTCTTTGAATCAACAGTTCTTGAGAAATCCGATTGAAATAAATGAAAAAATTGAGGATTATATCCCTTTCTTGGAAGCTTCTATAAGTAATCTCCCTTGGCTTACGCTCTTTAGAAAAATCTAAATTAAGATATAAAATATCTAAATTGGCAGCGCTGTGCATCTGTCAAGTCTTGATTCCTCCTTTTGTCCTCAACTCCTCCAATCTTGACTTCAGTGTCTTTAGCACTGTTCCTAGTACCCCTAATATTACAGGCACTACCCTCGTCCTTATTTTCCATACTTTTCTCAATTCTTGGTACTTTTTCAGCTTTCCACTTTCTTTTGCATTGACCCGGTGCTCTGCAAGCACAGCTATGACTATGATGTGGCAGATTCTCCTTTCAATTACTCGATCCAGTGTTCTTGCTTGGTTGGGGTGGTCGGTTTGGATGATGAAGTTCCAGAGTAATTTACAGCTTATATTTTCCAAGACAGTCTCTGGCTTGTGCTGGTACCATTTGTCTGCATGACCGAATCTCAAATGTTCGCACAGTTCCCTTTGTATGACTGTCATTACTCTGTTGTGTCTGTTCTTGTACTTCTCCTAGGTTAGCCTGCTGCATTCACTGATTATAAGGTTTAACATCTCATCCCTTTCTTCAAAAAAGGCTGCATTTTCTGTGTTCTGTTGATCTTCGCCTTGACACAGATTATCCTGATATATTTGTTTTGGGTTGCTCTCTCTTCAGAGATCTTTCGCATAGCCATGTCCATGATCATCTGTCTGTCATATTTTCTGCTTGTCTTTTGAATTTCTAGTGAAGTTTTTTTTGTTCCCACTTTTCTTACCTTCTTTTCTTCACAGCTCCCTTGTCTGCTACCTTCTTATTGTTTATGGAACTACTTTGGTGCCTTCCATAAGATCTTCACAGCATCCTTGCACATATTTTTCCAATTTGGATACAGCGTTCTATGCTGTTAAGTCCTCTTCTACCTTTTTCCCTGTTCACATACATTCTGTCTTTGTTATCTCTGGGATGCACACCCTCGTGCATTGTCATTAGGTTAATTACAGAATATCAAAATTCTGATAACAGAAGCAATGTTTTAAAGAATTGAGAGCCATTTTTCTATCTATTTTAAATATAATTAATCAGAAAATAACACTTGTAGCCCAGGAGCAGAGAAAAATGAAAGAAAGTTCCATAATTTTATAGAGTACCAGCTGAAGTGAATGTCTACACTGGGTGAAATATTAAGGGAGTAAAAAAAGAGGACCAAAGCTTTCAAATTTGTGAATAAAATGTCCCATTCATTTTTGACCCCCTAAAAGGAAGAAAGGTTTTCCTTTCACTTCTGACCCTTCGGAGGGAGAAAAGTCTCCCTTCATTTTTGACCCTTCAAAGGAGGAAAAAGTTTCCTATCACCTTTGCTCTCCTTCAGGGGAGGAAAGTCTCTTTTAACTTTTGACCTCTTGAAGAGGAAAAAGTCTCTCTTCAGTTTTTACGCTGATAATGGAGGGATTTCCCTATACTTTTAACTTCCTAAAAGTGGAAAATGTTTCCCTTCTCATTTGACCCCATAAAAAGGGGAATGTCTCCTTTCATTTTTGACTCTTCAGAGAATACAAAAGTTTCCCTTCACTTTTGACCCTTTGAAAAAAGTAAAAAGTCTCTCTTCACTTTTGATCTCTCAAAGGGGAAAGGCTTCCCTTCACACTTTGCCCTTTGATGAATTAGATACATACATATAAAATGAAAAGATATGTACAAATGTATATGGAACAAAAGTAAGTGATTTTTTTTTTTGTTAAAATGTTTTATTTGAAATCTTCCCCTAGTTTCTTTGAGTATGCATGCCAAATCTGGTTGGACTGCACCCATGGTTTTTATATCCTGACAGAAAAACAGAAGCACACGTACATGGATGGTATGACACCTCTCACTTATATATATACAAGATTGTATATTACAAAGTATATTAAAAAGTATGGTAATACACTTGAGCATCACAAACTTGGGCTTCAGTGACTCATTAACATCAGAACCCAACTATTTTTTAGAATTGAATAATAATCAAGTATGAATAATCCTATTCTGTTTTGCTCATTTTTCTTCTTGTTCATTCTTATAAATGGGAGGGGGTCTGTGTGTTTCTTTCTGGGTGTATACATCTGTATGTAGGTCTCCCAGTGTTTTTTTTGCTCCTCACCGAATTCAGACTATTCATAATTCAGCCATCATCAAATAAGAACCAAATATAGATAAAATGGTAATGTAAATGAGAAAGACTTGTCAAAGATTTCCAATGGAAAACTAAAATAGAGAAAAAACTCCTAGAAAAACCTATATTCTTGATAATCTAGATCTTATCAATGAAACTGTCAAATAAGGCACAAAAAGGTCAAAAAAGTTTTCTTTCCCAAAATTTAAAAAAAAAGATGTTTTTAGAGAGATCTAGTAGAGTACTGTTGCCAATTTTCATGTTTATAGACAAAACGGTATGGCCAGAACTGTCGGAACGTTCAATCATGTGTACATGGTTATGTTTTCAATTGCTGTGCAATGGATGATGTTCTTTCTCTGCCATAAGATTCATTATGTCAAGCTTAGCAGGAACACAGCGGTGGACTTATTTTTTTGCTTTAAAACTCTTAGAAGCAGCCTAAGAGAGCTGAAATTTTTAATATGCTGTAGCTTCGACATAGAGTTTCAAATAATCGGTACATAGGATGAAAAGAAATGTTTAATTTAATTTGTTCATTTAATTATACATGTACACCTTGATCATCATCTAATATTGGTATGCTATACCTTTTTGGAAAGCTCTAGGCTAAGATAGAATGGTTTATCAGTTAAGTATTTTTGATAGCTGTGCCCACCACTAAATAAAAATATGAGATATATTACCGAACAAATTTGTTTCATATTTTATTGTTTTTAATGATTGGAAGAAAGGAGTTTACATTTTTTTCTTTTACAACATTTTGTTTTTTTTTAATTTTTTGAATGTTGTCAGTAGTTAGTGTTCTTATCACATAGAATGATAACTTGCTTCATAAACACAAAAAATGTACAGCATACTTTAATAAAGATAAAATCTTTCTTAACAGCAAATATCTCATTCTTTTGGCATTTGCTTTTTCTTTATACTTGAGCAGATTTAGAAAAAGAACATAGCAAGATTGATCAAAACTCCAATGGATTTAGTTTCTCCAGGGTATTAGCTTCATATAAATGGAATAAGGTTGGGGAGACTAGGAAATTTCATTAAGTTTTGATAGAATTGAATTGGGGGAAAGGGTTAACCTGAAAAAATATTTCCATGCGATTTTCTTATAAAATACCCTTCTCAAAGAAAAATTAATTCAAAATAGTATATATATTATGATATGAAAATTATGATGTTGTTGCCTCCAGTTGGTCTAATTGGGAGCAGTACTTGTTGGAATGAATCTGTTTGCTTCTCTTGAAGGAGCTCATAGTTGAGTTTCAATCCCATATAAACAGCATCACCTTCTTTTGATGAAGACGGGCCTTTGGGGGCCTTTGGTACAGTTAATGGTGGTTCATTTCCCTTGCTCTGCGAGTTCTTGCAATTCATGATGTTGGAAAGGATTCACTTTTCATTACCCATCATTCATTGCCATTCATTACCAACATTTCTTTCAAAAACAGAACATTTCTGTGGCATTCAAATAGTAACAGTTCAGTGGGTCTTTTGATCAACTTATGGGAAAATCACACATCAAAGTGACTGACAAAACCCAAGCTGATACAAGTAATTTTTCAACTCTTTATTTAGATATTTTGAGTATGTTGGCCATTTCCTGAGTTATTCAATGTTGATTATCCATTTTTCAGTAATTGCAATGTCTATAATATGTATTTTTGTATTAAGTATAAATAAAGAGAAGCAACTGCCCCCACTCAGTTTAGGAGTTACCAGGTTTTGGCCCCCAATGAAAGTCAAGCATTTGATACCAGGGTAAGCCGCAAGTATGATTTTGCCAACTTTGGGACTTCATAAGAGGATATCTAGCTGAAATTCGGTACTCTTGTAGTTTTCCACTCAAATAAGCCATTTTTCAGTGTTTTACACAAAGCAATACATCAAATGGAACTTTCATTTCAATGCCCTCAGTTTAGTTTGTATGGCTTGAGGAAATTTAGCAACCATTATGAAGGACTTATAGGTTCAAAATCATGTAGATCATAGGTAAAATAAAGCCAAAGATGGTTTATTTGGGTTAAAAACTACAAGAGTACTGAATTCCAGAAAGATATTTTCTTAAATAGTGATGAAGTGCCGAATACAGCTAAATCATGTTTGTGGCTTGTGGCTTTTGATTTAAGCAAATTTCAATTTGTCATGAGCTCTGAACCATTTGAAATCTTCAGGGCTCAATTCTTTCTAGAGAAGGTAACACCTACTGAAATTTCATAAAAATCCAAATGATGCCCATGATGCCTCTAGATGTGTTGATTTGGAATGACCCTATGTATATATATATATCATAAGCTTATGCAATGCTCTTCCATAGGAATAGAGAATTCTGGTGGATGGGGAATCTAACATATAATAAGTATATCACTTAAATCCAGCCTTACTGAACACCTAGTTCCGTAGCTCAGAGGTAATATATTGACCTCCGGGTCTGAAGCAAAGGTTTCAATCCGACCTCGTAGTACTGGATGGGATAATGGAAAGTCTATAGCCACACTGAAGAGTTATAGTACAATGAAACAGCTGACTGTGGATGACACAATAAATATTCATATATATAGATATAATTATATTTAAATATATATTTGTATCTAAATTCATATATATATATATCTAAAAAGAAAATCTTTTTAGTAATTTTTTCAGATTTTATCTTAAAAAAATATTGATTTAGTAGCACTGCAGATTGGTCCAAATAACGGTGTATTAGTATTAATAAGGAAAGCAAATTACCAATGATTACAAACGTTTTGATAGGTTCTCACAAGACTAGTCCCATGGTATAGCAGGTCCTGAAAACCAATGGTTCTATTGAGTGGAATCCACCCAATTTACATCACTAATTATCATTTTGGGTAATATTGTATCAACATTTTGGTTCATTAGAACAGTAATTAGAAATCGTCAACCAAAACTGTCAATATAGGTTTCTTTCAGTTTTCAGTTTCATCTGGCTGGTTAGATATGTATGTATGCATGTACAGTGGAGCCAAAAGGCTAAAACTTTGGACATTTATTCCTCATTATGTCTAGAAAACACTTCTTTTCCCTCTTATTTTTTCTAAGGGAGGGGGTTCAGTTTACAATGTAAGTTCATGCTGAATTGATCCTTTAGTTTGTGTCCGCTCGGTTTTTTGAAAATTTAGACTTATTTAGTGATCACTGTTTGATAAAAGGTGAAAGAAGTGAATTATCTGATTATTTCCCCTTTTTCCAATCTCATAATTGGTCATCCCCAATACAGCATAGCATGCAGCTAAAAGATGATGGTCACGAAATGGATTTTATTGAATGACTAACCTGACCTGTTTAATTAGTAGTAAGTATATAAAACTCAGACGTTAAAAATAGCAACAAGTATTGAATCACCGTAGCCCTGCAACTAACCAAGTAGGCTACCGATTCTTGTTTTGAGCATCTCTGTCTATCTATGTGTATGTGTGTGTGTGTGTGAGGGTCTCTGGGTGCTCCTGGTCACATTTTACACAAATTTGTACAAGCGCATCTCTAGGCATTGTCTACAACGCCCCCTTTCTTTTTTCTAAAAAGTGCTTCTTGGGATCCTCTGGTCATTTTGGAACAAACAATACCCAAAATCTGGTATTTTTTAAATAATTTCAGATAATTTTTCAGATATTCAGTTCTGGTACATGCGTGGGCTATGGTGATTCATCTACGCAAGGTACTTGAATTCGGGCTTAATCAAAATGTTCAAGGAATGTACCCAAGTAGACCTACCCCTCAAAGTAGACCTTTTCCTTGAAGATGACCAGTAAAATTAATAACTCACCATTTTGTCATCAAAACAAACAAAATAATAAAAGGCTCAAAAGTGGGTTCAACCATCAAGCCAACTATCCACTTAGTACCTCAATTTGTATTTCAATCTATAAGGTTTATGAGATCAACCTATGGAGTCTAATTGTGGTTTATTATTTGGTTTGAACATCCGGAGTACCAGATCTTTTCTGAAATGTCATTTGAATATGTTAATGTTTGGAAAAAAGACGGTGGCTTCTAATAGTTTATTCTGTGTAGCAGTGGATTCATCTTAATAGAAGTGGTCTCTAACTGGTGGCTGTTTGGACTTGTAGCTTCTTGCTGTGTCCTTTGGCTGCCCTGCTTAGCATGATTTCATCTGGGCAATTACTAAACTTACTGTCTTGGCCGATGATGTTTAAACCTGTAGTTATTCCATGTATTTCCAGGAGATCGGTACAGGTCATTCTGTGAGATAGCGTTTTCAGATCAAGCTTTTTTAACCTTCCTGAACATGGCAGCAATTATCTGGGGACCATTTTCGTGGCTCTTCTTCGCACTCTTTCAATCGAATCTTTGTTAAATTTTTGTTGGGGCTGACCAAATGCAAGAGCTGAATTCCAAGTGCTTTACATACAGCCTTGACATATGTGGATAATTAGTTCCAAATTTTATTCATACAGTTCAAAGTCCTATTATGATTTGAAGTGTTTTTTTTTCAGGTTACGGATAGGTAATAGTTCATAATATTCTTAACACCTAAAAAAGACCTGCCTAGAACAGGCCAGGTGAAAAACTGCAAATTGTCAGCAGATGGAAAAGAAATGAAGGATTTGAAAGTTTTTCGGAGAATCCAAAAAGCCAACGGTTCAGACAAACTTTTTTTCCTGGATTAGCTGTAATTGCCTCAAATGAATTTTTCTTGACATTAGAACTGCTTTTCTCAAAGGTGAAGGAATTAACAGGCTGGTTCATCAATTGCCACCATTGGAAGCAAAAAGTGATTGATAGATGAAAACTGGAAACTCACTATATCTCGTGTTTTGGCTTGAATTATGATTATAAGTCCGGCTTCCTTACAGTGAAGAATCAGTTATTTTGATAACCAGCTAAATATGATCAAGCTCTTTTTTTTACTTGGTATAATATAAGAAAATTAAATGGTACCATTCCCAACACATGTGGATGATTTTTGTTGGAACAGCTCAAAGATTTTTTAAAATGTCTGTTACTGGCTAAGTCATACCCATCAACTTATGACGTCAGATGAATTCTCCAAGTTTCAATATGCTGGTCTGGACATTAAATAAAAAGGTGATAAGCATATTTGTCAACTAGAACATAAATGCGTAAGATGATTTGAAGCCTATTCCTCTTTAAGCTTCAAAAACTGGAGGAAAGAAACTAAATTGTGAAGAAGAAACTGTAGTATCAATGACAAATCAAATTGGATTGCCCCACGAACAAGGACGGATATCTGCTTTGATGTTGAGTGAATTCAGCTGGTTTATGAAAAAATATAGGTCAGAGTATATCAAGAGGCTGGTATTGAACCTGTACTTCCAAACTCGATCGATTTCCCCAATTCAATGCAATTCCCCTGTGTTTTGGGTAAGTCTCCCGAGCTTGGATTATCTCCCTTTCTTGCTGAATCTGACAACTGTAAGAAGTCTTTCAAAAGTTGAGCATTTTTCATTCTTTATTCATGGATTCCAAGTTATACTGAATTATTTGATATAATTCAATTGGAGTATTCCTCTCTTAAATACGAATACATCACAAGGGTTTCATGCACTCTTGAAGAGACTTCAAATTTCCAACCCCAGTCATATTCTAACAACTTTTTTCCAGTTCTTTTAGCCCCTGGGAACTTTGTGCCCCAAGTCATTACCTAGGATCATTTAATTGATGGGCTATCATGGATTTTAGGAGTATAATGATTTTTAAAAGTACTTAAAAAATTTACCTGACTAGAAAAACTAATGAATAGGGTTTTTTTTGCTACAACTTATCTTCATCTCAGTTTTCGTAGTAACAGAACTCAGGCCGATTAAAAAGTAAAAAATATTGATAATAACGATTAAGAATACTCCAGAAAACTTTCTATTCCAAATAATGCTTCTCAGGGTCTCTATGGTCATCTTGGACCAAAATACCCCTATCTTGTGCTGGTATTTTCAAGATAATCTCAGATAATATTTTAAAATAATTCATTCTGGTAAATGCGTGGGCAACAGCGATTCATTTTTGCAAGGTATAGATATCATCTTCAACGTGTTCTTTTGAGATTTTACAAACAAATCTCCATGAGACCCTGAAAAGAAGAAGAAATTAAGCCAAGAATCATACTAGGATGGCAAGCTTTTGGCAGAGCAAGCTCAACCTTCAAAAATAAGAAGATCCCATTAACCCTAAAAAGAAGGGCATACAACCAATGCATCCTCCCAACAGTCACCTATGGAGCTGAAACATGGAACCTAACCAAGAGACAGATCCGCAAATTGAGAACCATGCAACGTGCACATGAAAGAATTATGCTGGGCCTCACATGGAGAGACCACAAGACAGCACACTACATCTGGAAAAGGACAGGAGTCAGGGACATCATAGAATCCATTAAAAATCTCAAATGGCGGTGGGTTGGCCATGTTGCAAGAATGGCGGATAACTGATGGACATTGCGACTCACAACATGGATCCCCAGAGATCACATGCACAACCGAGGCCGGCAGAATATTAGATGGTGAGATGAGCTAGACAAATTCAGAAAGTACTGATTCTGCGACGCCCATGATAGGGATGTGTGGTGAATCCTTGGGAAGGTCTATGTCCAACAATGGACGTTGAAAGACTGATGATCATAATTATTGTATTAATTCAGGTAACATTTTTTCTTGCCAACTTATTTATCAATTTAGAATAAAGTAAGTTTTTCTTAAATACAAATGACTGACAATAAATAATACATATTGGATTGAATGATTTCCTTAATAATATGTACTTATGTCCGCGAGCGATTCAGGTGAGAATAAGTATTTAGATACTGTCAATCAATAAGTTGGGCTGGCTGGCTATGTATGAATGTCAGTATCATGTGTACAGTCCCCCCAGGGGAGCTAAAGTGCTGAAAATCCATATATTGCCTCTTTATCATGCATAGAAAGAACGTATCTCTCTGTTTCTTAATCCCCTCTTCATAGGGATATATGTGGGGGGGGAGCTCAGTTTACAATGTAAGTTTTGGCTCAACTGGTCCCTAGTTTGTGCCCTGATGACTTCACATTTGTTCTTTTATTTTTTTTTCAAAATTCAGACTTTTTAGCAATCCAATGAAAGGCGAGAGAAGTAACTTATTCATTGATCACATCTTTTCCCCACAATGTTTTAATTGATCACCTTACAACACGGCATGCTGCCATGAGAGAAGGTATCTATTGCATGACTAACCAGATCTGTTTTCCATCATCTTAAAAATCTATTCACTTTCATAGTATCTGTTTCTCTTGGATCAATTTGGTTCCTATTTGAAAATAAGTCCATGGAAATACAAGCATCCAATAACAGTCATAAACTGTGGCACAATTACAAATTTAATTTAATAAAAAAATACAAAAAAAGAAAACAATAAACTCATCAAAATATTTTCAGGAAAAAAAAAATTTACATTGAAATGTTTTTAATCCAATTTTATTAAGTTAAATACAGTTAAATTATTTTGTTAGTGATGAATATCATATATTTCTAAAATTAATACAACTGTAGGAAAATTACATTTGCAGAAATTGATTTTTTTTTTCTTTCTTTCGGAGATATGTAATGAATCTTCTAGTAAAAATCTTTTTTTTAGAAATTTTATTTGTCTGTTTATTCTGTAGACTGCCAACAAAGCTGAAAAAAAAGGAATTGGCAAAATCCCTCTACTTATAAATTTTATTAAATTCTGTTACACATGAAGCGTTCAGCATTGTTATAATTTTGTTTAGATTTGATGGATTTACAATTATTACTTATATTGTCTTACTACTGGGACACTGAAACAGGGTCGTTTAAAATCATATCAGTTGTGTGCAGAAGTTCCCAGCTGCTTTTTGAAAAAACAAACCAACTAGAAGCTGAATTAGGTTAATAACGAAGGAGTGACATAACAAGAAAGTGATTCATTGGAAATAAATTTCGAAAGGAGTGACACGAATAATATAATAACGAAGTGACCATTAAAATGTTTCTAAATCAATTATGCTGCTTCACAAGTATTTCTGAAACATAAAATGAAACAACTATCCACTCATTGCTTCTGAAGCATACAGTGTCTAAATGAGCTGTCGGCTTTCAGTCGTGCTTGTGCTTTTAGTTGGAGCAGATGCAGTTGGAGCTCTCAAACTCCTCTGTTAATCTGAGGTAAAATTTGATTTTCAAAATTTCAAAGCCCATGATGGATGAATACTGATTTGTAAAATCCCGTCGTAACCTTTGTTATGTCACTCCTTGGATCCATCGTTCATGTCACTCCTTTGTCATGTCACTCTTTTGAACATGACCGGCTGAATACATAGCCGAAAACCACTTTTCCGCAGGGAACTTCTGCACACATCTTTTATCAATTTAAAAAGTTTAGGCAGTGGAAAAAATGCTTTATGAATCCTGGACATAAGGCAGAGGTTAAAATTTCTGGACATATATTTAGGAATAAAATGGCAGGAGGGTGGGAGGGGGTGGGATAGAATGTAGACACGGAACAAGAAAGACTGGAAGGGAAGGGAGATTTTTAAAAAAAAATCTGGTGTTCAACTTGAGACAACCCAGATGAACAGAAGGGACAACTTAAGAGAAAAAAAAAAAAATGGTTATATCAAATAGTTTATGCTGGTTCTCTGTCTCTTTCAAACAGTTTAACCTTCAGCACTGTGCTTTCTTTTTCAAGGGTGCCAAGATTTTGGGCACAAAACCAACTTTGAAAGCCACTTGTGTGTGCATATATGACTGAAATCAACATAACAGCCTTGAAATTCGTACACACTATCTTTTGGCAGTCAGAGTCACCTGCAGTGGCAGTACCGACGTTTTTGTCTTGTTCTATGACCAAAGTCACTTCCACGGTGCTAAAGGTTAAATGCTAGTTATAAATATAAGTCATCTTCTTTTGCTGGAGCTAAACTCTTAAAAATCACAAATTGTATGTGTGTGTGTGTGTGCGTGCGTGTGCATGTTAGTAATTGCATATTTGTTGGCTCGTGTATATGGACAAATCATAAAATTACACCACCAGTTAAACCATTGTTCATTTTTATACGACAATATTCCCTGCATTAGGAGGTAACAAAAACATTTACATCAGTTGGCAACCGTAAATTTTGTGAACAAAGACATTTTGACCATTGTTGATTTTGACAATGGATGCATATAAGGGCAAAATCAAGGGAACATACAAAAGATCAATAAAAATAAAAATACTATATTCTTACCTGAATTGCTTCTGGACGTAAATATCATCATTTAGAAAATCATTCAATTCAATATATATCATTTATCAATGGTCATTAATATTGCTATTTAAAAAAGATAGTTTAATAATCGTTAATCATATCGATTCATTTACTGATATTTGATATTTATCATGGATACAAAGAAGTACTAACTGATCTAAATATTTCAATATCTAAATTCTGTCAAAATACACATGCAGTTCAAGCAATTGAATTGCATTTTCCCAAAAAAAAAACGATTTCTGCGGGAACTTCTCATATCGCACGACTTTTATTAGGGAAAATTTTATTCATTCATTATTGTCATTATGTCAGCGACTTGAGTTGTGTCCTTATGATTATGCCTATATGTGCTTCCATAGTCGAAATCAACAATGGTTGAAATGTCTTTGTTCACAAAACTTATGATTACCCATCATTTTTTCTCATGTCACTCAAATTCCTGTCAAGCACAAGAAATCACTGTACAACTGTCGGACACAGTTGAATGAACAATCACACATTACTGAGTAGATACAAACCTTCCATTACTGCAGGCAAATGGCTTTTAAACATCTGACTGGTTGATGAGCATCAGTGGCAGGGGTCAATAAGAATTTTTATATACACCAATACCTCTTATTCTATTACTTACTTTTTTTCTTCAGATGAAGTATTGTAACCGAATACCAAATGACTTCTGACTTCTTTTTGCCGTTTTCTCAATTTTTTCGTCATTTTCATTACAATTTAATTCAGGCCTTGATTCCACGGTAGCAACCACACAGAGAGATTCAAAATAATTCTTGATTTCTGAGTGCACTATTTGCGTGCTGCCATAGAGTGATGGCCCGAGTTGAGTTGTTACAAAAATGACTAGAAAACTGAGATAAAGGTTAAAAGTAGTCAAAATAATGAAATATTCAGAAATACCCCACTTTACATTTCCTCTGTGAATCAAACCTTGCTATATCAAAGCTCAATTTGTGCTTTAAAATAACTTTCAGACAAAAATCCAAATTTTTGAATGGAAGTTTGAAAATCTGTAATGATAGAATTCAATTGGTAGAGAGAAGAATAAGAGGTTCGTGAGAAGAAGGCAAAGAACTTAACCCTTGATACCTTTTAATCAAAAAATAAAAATCTTACCGAACCAGTAGTACCATATTTATTCATTTTTTCTTTTTATTGTTATGTATTTTTTTACGTGTGGCATGAACTAAAGAAAGTGTGCATATTTTCTTGATTGAATTACATATAATTTTCTTCAAAGGTTTTTTTCCCCTATATTATGTAGGCCTGCCGTATTTATAAGTTTATATTTCTTTCAATAAATAAAAGAACTGCATACAAATTATATTTTACCTTCCTCTGATAATGAAGTTTCTGATAGCAAAATAAAAAAAGTGGAACATATCAATTTCGAGGTATTGGTGAATATATATATATATATTTGTATATATATATACATTTGTATATATATATATATATATATATATATATATATATATATATATATATATATATATATATATATATATATATATATTTGTATATATATATATATATATATACATATATATTTGTATATATATATACATATGTATATTTGTATATATACATATATATATTTATGTAAACATATATATATATACACATATGTATATATATATATATATATATATATATATATATATATATATATATATATATGAATAAATGAGAGAAATGACTTGGTTGTTTTTTTCCTCTCTTAGTGACCAAAAGCATTGTAGAGGTATTTCAATTTCCTGTACACTCATTTGAATTTTAACTTCAAGTGATTCCCAAATCCATCACTTTCCTTCATAATTTGTACACAAACATGAAAATCTATTTTTGGGTACTTGTATTCATCAACTGACCACTGCCCAGTCTTCCCAAACTCTTGATATATACAAACGTAAAAATGGTTCTCTTCCACCTACATAAATCAGTGACAGGACATTTTTCCCCGAAGACAATTATCCCCTTTGACCTTTGCTCCCTAAAGACAATTTTCACCAGAAAAATTTGAAATGGGTTAGGGTTCGGGTTTTATGAAAATCCATGTAACATTTTATGTATAATAATGCAAAGCAGTTTAATAATTTTTCATGTACTTTATTGTTTGCAGTCGCCCTCAGGGGAAAACGTCCCTAGGGAAACCGTCTTACTGGACAATCCTCCAGTTGGCAAATATTCCATTTTCATCGGACGTCTCCAAACATGCACACAGCAAGAAAAAAAATAATAAATAAAGTGATTTTTTGAGCTCACTAACATCAGATGAGTTTGGTAGCATGCTTGTAAAATCCAGTTAATTTTCCACATACACCAGCTGAGATTTCATATCTTCAATTTTCAGTTGCAATTGTTCCATCGGAAACATTTCAACTTCAAAAGTGTTCAGTACCTAATGGTTTTTCTTTGTTGCGAACTGACACAAAAATAAATATAATGTGAATGTTCACAGCATATTGACTGGCAAAATTTTTGAACTTCATCTAATGAATACATGGATCCACCCCACAATGTATAAAAAGAAAATGTACTCAGATCATAAACAAAAAAATTACCTTTTTTTTGTTCTCCTATATTACACAAGAAGAAAAAATCATTCACATACATAAAACGCAATGAGTAACCATATATATATGTACATATACACACAGATATATATATATATATATATTCTGTGTGTAACACTTTTCAATAGGTGCACTGAAACTACACTTTGATCTCAAACAGAAGTTTCATATCGTAAACTGAGTGCATAGATGCTACACTCTTAATACTTGGCCAAGTGCACGGACACTCTGATCCTAAGCAGAAATGCTAATTCATATCCAAATAATCCCATCAATTGTGTCGGATACTAAGCTGGGAAGAACTCATAAAACATGTTATACTAAGACAAAATTGAACCACCATAGCCCCACGAATAGCCAGCCCAACCAACCAGCTAAGTAGGTTACAGAATCTTCTCTCAATGCTTGTCTATGTCTATGTGTGGTGTGTCCAGGCGTTCCGGGCCACAATTTTGGTTTGACAAATGCATGAGTACACCACCACCAAAACATTTTTCTGATTTTTCCAGAAAAAATATTTTTATAAGTCATTTTGGGACCAATAGTGCTAAAGTTTTGAGCTGGTATCTTTTCAAGATGAATTCAGATACAATACAAATGTTTTTTTCTAGATAATTTCAGATATTTTTTTAGATAATTAATTCTGGTACATGCAACGGTGATTCATTATATGTGAGGTACAGATATCTTACGTTAGGCTACTTTGCAAAGATAATAACAAACTCAATGTATTTTGTATTACAATTGACTCATTGTGGTGTGAGAGTGAGAAATGACAACAGCTACACCTTGATTAGTGTGGGTTTAATGTAACACAATCAAGGTATTGCAGTACAGATTTGAGTAACTAAGTATGAGTAGAAAAAAAGAAACCATTATTATAAGACTATAAAACTGTTAATGACATCCTTAGTAGCACAGTAATAATAAGTATCTATATTTGTTTTTTTTTTCGGCAATGTGATTCTGGACAATTGCAACATTTCGACCACACTAATTGAATCATACCTCTATGTTGTATTCCTTATCAAAACATATATATATATATATATATATATATATATATATATATATATATATATATATATATACACACACATACATAAATCGCAAAATTCAGTGCAAGGGAATTAACCCTCTCGTCACTAAGATTCAATTGTAAATTTTTCTTATATTCATTTTTCCCTAAAGGGACGTAACCTACTCAATGATAGCTAAAAGAGTGGCTTCCCTTGTATAATTTTTCCTATCATCCAATTATGTGAAACGCACTGTCCTAATTATATATTCATATTCTTTCTTTATTTTCCAATACATAATGATAATAAATTTGGTTGTCAGTGTGTGTATGTGTGTGCGTGCGTATGTGTGTGTGTGTGTGTGTGTGTGTGTGTGTGTTTGAGTGTGTATGTGCGTCTCAGCTGAATGAATTGACCATATTTTACTAAACTTTTGCACATACTTATATATCTAAAAAAAATTACAGTCAAGTTATTTTTTCGTTGAGCTTGTAGCATCATGTAGTACAATTAGTCTTTTTTTTTCTTTGTACAGTGTCGCTGCTATTACCAGTTTCAAAATGGCGCCTTCATGTTTGGAAACGGGGAAAGATTTTCTACTCACACTGTATTTACACCAGTTTGACAATGTTGGGTCAATTTCAGAAGAATGAGGGAAAGGAATCACCAGACCCACACCTCAAGACTTTAGTGAGCAATTATACTTTATACGATTATTAATCCTAGTCATACAGATGTTAGATTTCATAAGTATAGAATTGAATGCTGAGTGAGATGGTGGAAAGAAATGTTTTGAAAGAGTCCTTAATACAGAATTTGGTGGATGGAGAGAAAAAAAAAGAAGAAATTAATCATAAAATTGATCAAAACTGATTCATCAGAACACTGAGAACATCAAAATCTATCTTGGATGAGCGTACAGTAAGGAATTGATCAAAACATTGAGAACATCAAAATCTATCTTGGATGAGCGTACAGTAAGGAATTGATCAAAACACTGAGAATATCAAAATCTATCTTGGATGAGTGTACAGTAAGGAATTGATCAAAACATTGAGAACATCAAAATCTATCTTGGATGAGTGTACAGTAAGGAATTGATCAAAATACTGAGAACATCAAAACCTTTTTTAGATGAGTGTACAGTTGAGAATAAATACCTCATTACAATGCTTTTTTTTTTTTTTTTACCTCTCCGTCATATTAGGATTCTGTTCTTTGTCTCTGATGTATGTTGTCTGTTTTATGAGTTCTTTTTTTCCTTCCTCTCTTTTTTTGGCTCATACTGCAAGACCAGTCAGTCCAAATTGGTAATGATGTTGGCAACGAAGGCTCTTATATAAAGTTCAAAGTTTTATGAAAAGAATTTCTGCCCTCTTTGTAAGCCAATTCCCACAGAATGGCCTCTTTTTTTTGTTAATTTTTTTTTTGTTTGTTTGTTTACAAAGTTCCTGAAATATACCCAACTCTTCATTTTTTTTTCTTCTGTTTACTCCAATTATATACAGATGGTTCCCTCTGGCTAAAACTTACTTATGGATCACTGAAAAAGAGAAACAAAACATGTTTAATTCATATGCAATCTGTTATTATATAATTGATTGAAAACATAAATAATATTAAATCAGATAATCAGAAATTTTGTCTTTTGAGAAAGGTAGCAGGTTTTAACAAAAGTTCTGTCAGTTATTTCTTATACCAATTATTGCAACAACTCCTGCTGTAAACAGTCAGGAAACTTGGCAAATAATTCAATGCTGGCAATTTTAAGCTAAGAAAAGTGTCAAAGTTTAAAAGATGGGTCCAACATGGCCTGTCGGTAGCAAATTGCCAGCAACACACTGATGGTTGAAAGTTACTGCATTCTTGGCAGCCTCAAGCAACTTTTTTGAACAACGTTGTCACTGAGGATGAGAAATGGATCTTTTTCTTAAAATGTCACATGCTGTCATCAGTGGCTCAGTTGAGATGATAGATCTGTGCCCCAGCCAAGAGGTGATCTTCATCTGGAGAAAATTTTCTGCTGGTTGGGATATGTAGAGAATCATCCATTATGTACTTTTAAAAGATGATGACGCAGTCTCAGGGGATATCAGGGTAAGGAGTAGCTTAGATTTGGACTTCTGTGAGCCAGCAAAGCTCTTGTAGCGGAGTTGTCAAAGCAGCAGGTGCATCAAACCTGACCTCCCTAAGACAAGAGAGACATGTTCAAGTGTTCTGAGAACTTATTCTTTACTTCTAATCCATACTGCTAACTCACTGCCATAGATTGACTGCCTGAGACAAGTTGTGATGAAAAAGAACAACTAAATAATCCAGATGAACCTAGATAATAGACAAAAATGACCAATAATGGTTTAAAATTCTACATCTAATAAAAAGGGAATCATAATAAAATCATTTGTTTGAAATGTTAACATGATTGTCTTTGTCTTAAATTAGAATAATTCAATACAAAAATTTGGTCTTTTTAACACATGACTCAAACATTGT
This sequence comes from Thysanoteuthis rhombus, assembly GCA_963457665.1. Lineage (NCBI taxonomy): Eukaryota > Metazoa > Mollusca > Cephalopoda > Oegopsida > Thysanoteuthidae > Thysanoteuthis > Thysanoteuthis major. The sequence goes on along the minus strand of OY735228.1, from coordinate 8,636,389 downwards.
CTATAATTTTGAGGAGTCATTATCTATCAATGAGTTTCTCAGACAATTGTGCTTATTCATTTTATTCATGTTATTCTCACCACATTTTAGTCAATATATTCCACAAACTTCTTCAGGTGTACTATCCTGGTAGAAAAAGAGGGTCTTAGTCAGTTCAATGCATTTTTCTTTTTCTAATTTTGGTCACATTGAGATTTTGCAGACACTTTTCACATCAAAGGGTTAGTAAAAATGGACATGTTTATGCCAGAGAATTAAGACCAGCAAAAAAGATATTGAAAGTTGCATTCTGAAGGAAATTATGAATCACCACTACCCATATATGCTGTGTTAGGAGTGATCAATGAATATATCACCCTCTGATGGTTTGTAATCACTAAAAAAAGATCAAAATTTTCTAACAAGTGGGCAAATAATAGTGACCGATTTAGCATGAATTTAAATTGTACATTGAATCCCCCACTAAAAACCTATTTTGTAGGTGAATTTTCTAAAAACAAAAAAAATTTCACCCACTTATTGGGAGGAGTGTAGGTGCAGAATTTCAGGTTTCTACAATGAACGCTTAAGGCTTAGTGAAGTCTGGAAAAATAGATACATATAAATGTCAGAACACATGAATAACCTCAACTAAGTAACACTGATTAATTAAACCAGTCTGTTATGGGTAGCAGTGATTAAATTATCTGTTGAAATTACAGAAGTTAGAAACACTAAAATAGGAAAATTCAAATGGAACCTAAAAATGACTAAAAAAGCAATAAGAGACTTAAAATGACTTGATTAACTCAAGGAAAGAATAATATCGGGCAAGGCACTTTTTTACTCTGGATTTAAAAAGATCAGGATCCAATTGTCAGGAAAATATTCAGCAGAGAGTTTTCTCTACAAAGCAGATGATTTTAGGAAGAAGCTATTAGCATGAAGTCCTTGATACATCCCAAAAGTGTGTTGTTGACAGACCGAGTTTCAACAGAAAATTGCTTGATGGGAGATAATATGGAATACAATTCATCTGAACATTTTCAAGGGGAGAAGAAATATGTCGAACTTGGCAACATTACAATGATGAGACAGTGTCTTGTGTGTGGAAATGTCAGACTAGTATGGTTTGTGAGGATTTCATGGCTCAACAGGGACAAAATATGGAATTCTTTGGTCAACAAAGAAATGGAGGTAATTTGTACATTGAAAATTATTGAACATGCTTTACAGCATGTGTTACTTAGAAAGAAAGTAACTTTATTTTCAAAGCAATGCTGTTAATGTTTGAATTTTGTGTCGGCTACCGTTTTTTGACTTGCACGGTAAGAAAAAGAGAATTTCCCCTTTCCATATGGATATTACACCTGAAGAAGGCTGTGGAATGGATCGGCCACAACATTGTGAAAACAATAAATGAATCAAACAAATGAAACCAAAAAATGACTTCAATAATCAAAAAAACTATTTGAATCACAGTCAAAAGTTTGATTAGGTGGTAAAATTATTGAATCAATCATTCAAAAGAAAATTAAAAAAAGACTTTTTAAGAAAAAAAAAGGTAATTTGTAAAGGTTGTTCATTTTTCGTTTTTGTCTTTTGAGTGCCTGTTTATAAAACATCATGCATAGGTGGACACTGGTCACTTTTGCCAGGCACTAACCAAATGACCAGAATGGAAAGAAGGAAAGATAAAAGCATGCAATAAATGTTGACAGACATGCCAAAAAGCAGAGAGGCTAAATAAAATAAAGTTTTCAGGATAATTTTCAACAGAGAACGATTACCCCAAGTTCAGTTTTCCCCTCAGACAATTCCCCCAGGACATTTGCCCCTAAGGGGTAATTATCTTTTTGAGGCAACTGTCCTGGAATTAAAATAATAGCTCTGTTTTCTTTGTTTTCTCCATTTTAATTTCTTATCTGTCTCTGTGAAAATAAAAATGCCAACAATGAAAGTGTAGCAAAGAGAGAAAGATAATTTTTTTTTCTCTCCCAGATTTTTTTTTTTTTAAGGAAAATGCATTTCTCCAAAAAGAAAGAATAAAGGCACACATGTTAGTATACAGAAAAAAGAAACATTCTTTTCTCTCTGAAAATAAAATCATCTTCACAAATCATATCAACAAAAATGGTTGCACACACATTTCTGTTGGCCTGAGTAATTAGCTGTATCAACTTGTTGAGCTTAGAAAATAATGAAAATTTCACTGATATATCCTAGTATGAACTATGGAATGAGAAAAATCTACTTCTGTGGATTGAGATTCCAGCAGGTTACAGAATAAAACATAATAATCATCTTTTAAATATTATGTTCTTCTTGAGCTAATTCTCCCAAATTCTACAATTTTAAAAAAAGGAGGTTTTTCTAGACCAATTCTCAAAATTATTTGACTTTAATACCTTTGAAAATGGAAGTCTTTGAATAATGAAATCAATTTTCTTAAATATAGACAATGTTATTGCTGTTAGTTACATATTTCTTTGAAGTATTTGATTTTGTTTGACTTGTTAGGCACAATTATGTTTGTGTGGTCCTGTTCAAAATGCGGTTTCTCAGTCTTTTGGCTAAGAGCAAAGTGCAGTATCTGTTCTCATGACTCAAAGTATGTTTCTTGTGTAAAGAAAAAAATAATCATTCCCAAGTCATTGAAGAAACCATGTAATTTAATTCATTTCAACATAACTTGCATTCAAGTAGATAGTAATTCATTGGTATATTTCTAAACCAACAAAGGTTAGATTTTGAGAATAATCTACAATAACAGTGCCAATCAGTTCAATATTGGAATCCCCACATCAAGGATATATAAGATATTAGACTGAAAAAACAAAACAAAACAGATGCTACACTTCATTCTACAACCAAAAGGCTGATAAGCAACATTTATAACGGGAACACAGAATTACGACTGTACTGACTTCTGAAGTTTCATCAATGAGGCAACAATAAAAAAGAAAAATGTGGAATACAATTGGGTGGATGAGCTTAAAAAACGAACTTATTGAATCTGGTATCTACATTCCTTTGAAAAAATTTCAATTTGAAATTTTTGAATTTAAGAAATGATTTTCAATTTTCAAATTTCAAATTTATTCTTTTCAAGTCTTTTGAGGTAAAGATTTTAATTTTTTGAAAAGGAATATAAATTTCAGATTAGGAAAAAAAAAATAGAGTTGTGTTAATCAGAATTCTAAAAACAATTTTCTCAAAAGAAATACTGGAGAGAAAAAAAAATGGATTCCAAAACGTAGGGAGGAAAAAAAAATCCGATGATCCATTTTTTGGATCATTCTTCTCCAGAAGCACAGCCGATTTAATCCAGAAAATCCATGCAAGAAACGAATACAAAAGAAGGTCCAGAAAGCTGAAGACAAAAGTTGAAATATACAATTCAGAAGACATGGACATGCACACAAAAATTAATTATGGACGTTTCACTTGCAATCGAACAGTTTTTACTCGATTAATTCTCATGGCATTTTAAATCAAACTCATTTCATACAGTATGGCAGCCCGAGGTGTAATCACTGGATAAATTATATTATCCAATACAGCACAGGTTTAGCCTGCTATCCAAAAGAATTGCATTCCAATAAAGACTTTACATAAGCCAAAATTGGCAGAGAGCAGAGAAGCAATTACAATTTCATTTACATGGGAAATTATTTTCGAGTATTCCAAGACTCCCAATATGTGATAATTAGTTAGGCTGAATTTGTGGGTGGGAGGTACAGGAACTTTAGGTTAAGGAGAGATGAAAAATGGATTCCATGGTGTGTGCTACTTCTATAACAATGCTATTTTTGCTTTTATTTCCTAAAAGCTTTTTCAGTACTTTTCAGTAAATAATTTTTGAAAATTAATTAAAAAAATGATCTATCTTTTACGTCATTGAAAATCACAGACGATTACACTTGGCAGTTTTTCCTTAAAGGAAGAAAAGTGCTACTCCTGTAATAAGGGTGTAATACGCATAAAAGACGAAGAGTTATTTCCCTTGCATTATTCTATTAGAGGTCAAGTAAGACAAATTTCAGTATATATTTTTACATTCGATCTCTTGGTTACCTAAAAATCTCATTTTGAACCCTTGATCATTTTATATCGAATTGACCTCTGCTGTATAGATCTATAAAAATCAATATCTAACTCAGTATTGCGTGACTTATTGTTTCTGTGCATGACATCACAGTTGACCACAATATGGCAGCCTTTTTAGAGAGTGATTCAGACAATTATATCCTTGAAGTAGATTTTTGCTTGAACTCAAAATCAATTATTTTCAAAAATGAAAAATTCCCTGAGGAGAGGAAGGTTTTGTGGATTGAAAGCACAGAAATTTAGTCACTGATATAGTTTCAAACGCTACCACAAGTGCCCAAATAATTTATTGTTTTGTTATGTCTGGCAACCGATCGAGAAAAGTGAACATTGTTATGTTATCAAAGATGAAAAATCAATTCAAAACAATGTTTTATGATTTTATACAAATTTTGATGAAAAATGATTAATTTTAATACAAATACAAATATTTTTTCACATAATAATGTGAAAGGAATGCAATAAGTGTAATTATATATTATTCACACTCCCAAAATCGCCAACTGGAAATAAATGTGAGGAATATACAGCAGATTAGCTATATAACGAAGAATGAATTTAATTGGAATGGAAACACTAAAATTAGCAAAATTATTCCAGTTATAATGATATAGAATTATAAAAACTAATTATTACAGGCTCACTATGACTAGTTATGTAAAAAAATACAGAAACAAAAGGCTGATGACAATGATGATGATGAAGATGGAAATAGTCTGCCGTGATGTAACAATTGACTCCTGTAAAGGGATGTATATCATGTATATTTACTGTCTTCTCTTTACAGGTGAACATGTCAAGTGATTTTTCAGCCATTCATAAGGATATACCAAGGAATAAATTGAATTTGATTTTCAACACCTTTGGTCAACAAATGTGTACTTTCAGAAAAAAGTGACTTTTTGTTTTAAAATAAACCATTAAAATAGATTATCAAATCACTTTTTATAACAAATTATCAATTATCAAATTATTGTTATTGAATTGTTTTGTTTTGAAATAAATTACAATTTTTTAATTTGCTTTTTTAATAAAATAATTGTGCGGTCAGGATTTTTTGTGTATGTCTGGCCCTCAACGTGAAAAAAAAAGGAGTCTTGCAAGAGGAATAACTCTTAGTCTTATATGAATATTAGACCCAGAACTCCACTATTACAAAAAATCCCCCCCAAAATCATTGTATCCGGACAAAAAGTTGATGCCATCTTGCATCTTCCAGTAGGAAAAAAAATGTCTTCATGGATAATTCATTGCATTGCTTATGTCAACTGTTTTGTTGAGCATAAAAACTGTTGAATATCCAGTAAAAGTTATGTTATGATTCCTTCATTGCACAATTCACGTCTCATGCAGCAGAGACTTAGTGGCGGATTAACCATTACGCTCAGTAGGTTCAAGCCTAGGGACCCTGAAAGATGGGTCCATAAGAGTAGAAAATGGTTCAAGTGAACAGAAAATGATTTGATGGAGTGTACACACGGGTATTTTGTATGGTTTTATTACTCTTTCGTATGTGCAAAGATACAAGATATTTAATTTGACTTAGATGTCATTTTAATTATTCAATCAAGAGTGGGGCAGAGGGACAAAATTGGGGGAGATCTTACTAAAGCTCAGCCCAAAGGCCAGGGTAGTTAATAATCCGTCAGAGCAGAGACTGTCTTGTTATCTTCTCAATATCTCAAAGAATATGAAAGCACCATTTATCAAATAGTTTCGAGGGGGACAGTTAATATCTTCTGAGAGATGAATTAAACATACATGAGAAATTCCAGATAACACAGCAACCAGCATTAAAAAGAAAGGGAAAAAAAAGGAGAGAAAAAAACATGGGATGCAAAAGAAAAAGTATTGAAAAATAATAAATACAACGACAGACAAGAAGGAGAAAAAACAACAGTTTAGATCAGATCTGAAAAGATTTAAAAGCGACGAGCAAGTAAGAAACACATTAGAGCAAGGGAGATAACAAATGGAGCCAGATAAATTTATACACACACACAGCAGGACTGTTACTAACTTTATCCTCATTTACGGAGCTAGAAGTGGTGAGTTTAACAGGATCAACTGTCATTGTTGAGTGTAAACTTGCAATGACCTGTAGGGAAGGAAGAATAGGTAAAAAAGAAAATAGTTGCATGGGTTATGAATTCATTTTGGTTAAGGCCAGATAAATAAGATGAAAAAAAAATTGAAGAACGTCTTTGATCTTTTTAGGCGAAAAATGATTTAACATAGACTTGTCAATGTAAAAATGAAATAACTGCTGTTCTTTCCCCCAATATAATCATTATATTTGACAAGTTTGAAAAAACCCTTTTCTAAAAAAGAAAAGCTTCTTTTTTGCAGTTAAAAAAAATTAGAGCTAACAAAGGGAGATGATTCATCATTTTGGTACCGTATTTTTTTCTCATTTCTATTCGCGATTATTGAAATCATTCATTTGCTAATTCAAGTTTCTTTTAAAACATGA
>OY735228.1:8542327-8627327 GCA_963457665.1 Thysanoteuthis rhombus | reverse complement strand
ATTGGAAAAATAGGCATAAAAATTTCATTGCAACCATCGAATATATTTTATTTTACATTCAAAACATGACTTGGCCATTTTTGCTTCATTAATGTATTGGAAGACTAAAGGATTGTTGTATTTTGACAGATATTTATAGAGAAATGGTGGTAATTTGATATTTATTAGATATTAAATTCATGACTATTGATGGAAAGCTATAAATAGAGAAAAAATGCTATTGTATTTGTATCTCTTTGATTTAGTAACCTTGTGAGACCATTGTTGCCAACCCCCCAAATTTCCATGTTAAATCAACCTCGAAAAGGCTTAAAAAATGTTGTAACATACAAAAAAACACTTTTAGCCTTTTTATGGCATTTTTGATAGCATGGAATAGGTAGATTTACCAATAGTGGCTAGAAAATGGCTAAAAATAAGCTAAGATAGCTAGTGCTAAATGCTGAATTTTTGCTGCTGCCAAAAACCAGAAATGCACCTATAAGCACTGAATTGGCAATGCAGTGCCAGACTATGGAAAATGCCAAAATATAGAAATTATTTTTTTATTAAATGGATCTCAGATGTTTATGGATTTATTATGATTTTTCTAATATTGCAAGGAATAGAACAGAATCTTAAAATAGACACTAAAAAATGGGAAGCCAGAAAAATCCATTATATGCGTGTTATATTTCCTTCTAAACTATTATGATTGGTTGTATTAAAAATAATTTGTATGAATCAGAGATGATTATTAAATACCAGGCAAATTTTATGCTATAATAATAAGCTGTAGTTGTCAAATTTAGAGTTCTTCAATTTAGTTTTAAACTGAAGTAAGGTTTTTTCACATTTGGGTTGATGAGTGGGTGTGAACCCCTTAAATTAGACTTGGAATAAATAAGTCAAAACCTGACTAAAAAATAGTGGAATATTTTGTCAAATAAGTCCAGCTACAATATTAATGGGGACTCAAGGAATTTTTTTTTATGAAAACTCTTCATAGTACATTCATTACTCAACTATTTCTTTGTGTGTATTAAAAAAGTGAATACAAATCAGCCCAAAAGTATAAAAGTTTTATGAACTGGTAAAATAAGGTCTGTAATACTAAAGCATTGTAGTATTTTGACTCATATTTATGAAATAGCATTTTGATATTTATTAAATGACAATTGATAGTAAATAGTAAATAAAGTTTCCATTTCTTTTTTTTTTTACAATTGAGGGTGTAGGAGAATCTCACTCTTTTGGGGTATTTTCGTGAGTATATTGTTTAGAGTATCTATTCCTGATGTATTTTTTGCAAATTTCGACCAAGTCACAGTTTTGCTGCAACAGAAAAAACAAAATGGCCGTGAAAGCATGGAAAGAATCGCTTTTGAAAAAACAACTTCACCAAATTGAAAAATCAGAAGAGATCTAAAGAAACGTGAAAAAGATAAAACGTTGTGAGCAAGAAGTTGTGAGGAAAAAATAAATAAAATGTAGATAACATTGATGCATAATTTGCTCTCAAATAAAGGGCAACAACTCAAGCATATCGAAAGAAGGAGTGGTTTCCCCTTGTTTTCAAGATTTCAAATTGTCTAGGTTCAAGAAACACTAACAGCATTTGTATATTTATTCAAAATTCTTTGATGAAACATTCTTAATCATTATTAATTTATTACTATGACTAATCTTCATCATCTTAATTCCAGTAACACTTTATCGTTATTCCGCGATTGTCATCAAGTTGAGTGGATCGGAAAGATTTGATAAACTTCAGGTGAGACTTGAACTTGGGGCCTACCTTTTTGAGTCATAAGCTTATGTTTTTAATCTACTATTTTTTTAAATAATGTAATTTAGTAAAAAATGAAATAAAATAATAATCCCGAAAATTCCACAGCAGAAGAACTTGCATTTTTCAAAAGTCATTTTTCTCAATATTTTCTCTCTCCTTTGGAATTGTACACCAAAAGGAGGCTGTAGAACAGGCTGGCTGAGAAGTAGCAACAACAAAAGCTGCACAAAGAATGAGTTTGGTAGTCGTGACAAATCTTTGAGGGTTATTTTATGCATAATGTAAATCCTTTTGTAATGATTTGATTATTAAAAAAAAATGACCGTACGTTCAGTATGGAAACGCTTCGAAAAATCAGAAATAGAAGGATTGTGAATGGTCAGGAATTATTGTAAGTATTACTGACAGAATAGCGTTATCATTTAATATTTGTTAAGTACTCATCATGGAGGAGGGTATTATTTAAAAACGGATTGGTACTCGTACCCTTGATCTGAGAATCTGTGCGTTCTGCCTCGGATCAAAATGTCAATCCTCAGCAGTTCAGTTCAAGATCAGAGCATAATATCTTCGTGCACATTGAAAAGTGACACATACACACTAAATGTGTAAACTGTATTTTATATAAGAGGATCAAATTCATTGAACTTTTCATCTTATTAGAAATAACTTCTTCTGATTCAATCCCTGAGGCTTCTGGGTGGATAGTTCAATCGCTGTGTGTTTCATGAACCTAGAGTTACAATCGATCGTAGATTTTTTCCAAAAATCTTTATCGTCCAAAACAAGCAAACATTAGCAGCACACATCAAGATAACAAAAGAATGGAAAGGACGAGATTCATGCAAAATGCGCTGAAAAAGGAAAAGAAACTGATTTTAATTATTAAGATAATCAGCTCATTTTTTTTTACCTGGCCTCATATGGTGAGTACAATTCATTTTTGCCAATTCTCAACAACATCGATTCATTGTGCCAAAAAGATAACATTTCAAAAATCAAAATGTGTTACGACCCTTACTGCCTCATCTGGCAAAGATTTAAATAATTCAACAAATAAAATCTAGAAGTAATAATGGATAATGCATATTTTAACTACTCATCCACATCTCCCCCCCCCCTCCCCATCCGCTGTGGTAGTATTGCAGCTCATGTAATTGGTAAGCTATAATCTTCAATGAAATGAAAATTGGTCAGCAGCAGAATTTTGCTAAAACAGGGGTTTCAACTATTTTGCATTAGCTAAAAATGGGGTTGGACTGTACTTGAGAATGAGAATTCAGCTCATAAAATGACTAACATGAAATTGCCTTTTGGAAGCCACTCTTTTACATTCATATTTTTTGCCATCTTTGTCTATAAGATGTACGTCTAGAGTTTCCAGTCTTGTCCTCTTAGCAGGGTTGGTAGAGACCACAACTTTGCCCCCCCCCAAGGTTTTTTTTGTACTGCAGCGACTTGAAGCTGGTCTATACGTAACATACCCTATTCACCAATTCCAATTTCCATGCCAATAATTGTTACATCAACTGGACCCTCTTTTTTTTTTACTGTGATTATTGGAGGTGTGAGGTGGGTAATGGCACAGACTATGGATTCTGCGAAAAGAGTTCAAAGTCCAGTTGGGACAATTGGGGTTTACTTTGCGTTAATGCCCCTGAGAAAGGTATTTCTTGCATGAGCTATAGGCAAAATAACAGGTGAAGGGAGTGATATCACTTTGGGTGTTTATCATCTTCAAGTCTGTTTCACGTATTGCTAACAGGAACTGAATAACATGGAGTCCAAGCAAACATAAGCGCACTTCATAGTTCGATGTATGCAAGTTGTGCCTTGATCAAAAAGTCTACAGTATCAAATTTTATCTTATTCCAGCAACTTCATTGGAAAAACACCTCATAGTGCTGACCTCTAGGCTAAACAGGGTCTGGAAGTAGATCTTTACTTGGTTTATCAGGTTTTATTCCAAAAACAAGTTACTCAACTTACCTAACACTCCATTATATCGTAACAGTTTGATTTATATCAAAGAGGCAGAGTCAACTGATTTGTATAAATTCAATTTCTGATAATTATATTGAATTTTAAAGAGAATATCTTTCAATTGTCTTTATGCATTCAAATATTTTAGCATACTTAGAGCTGTTTCAGACTGTTTCAGAGTTTCTGCACATAAAATTGTGAAGGATCAATTTTTCAAGCAGCCCCGACCAGCATAAAAATGCTTTTTTATAGCTGATTGCAAACAAAAGTTGCACCCTGGTCCTAAAATCTCCAGTGTCAATTTTCAGCCCAATCTGACAATCTATAAGGCAACTTTGTATGAGAAAAATTGTAACTGGTGTAGATCACCTTGCCAAATGGGTTCTGTGAATAGGTCCTCACTTTGCTCGGATAATGATTATAATGACTGCTATAAAGATTACTGAATTATTATGCTTTTATTTTGATTTTGTTTTTTTCTATCAACAATCGGATATTCTTCGAGATAGTAAGTGAAAAATTTACTTGTGTAATTGCATTTTCTTGCAAATAAAATGTTAACAAAGATATAATTTGTTAGAATTTCTGGTTTTTCAGGCTTTGACACCTCTGCCCAAGCTGCTTGATAATTCCAATAGAGCATTTGGATTGAACATAACTACAGTGTGTATTGTCCTGCACTGGTTCAATACATTTAGGTCATGAAATATAGATACCAATAAATAACCCAGATCTATTCTTAATAATGAAAATTTATCCCCATCAAGGGCCAATGACCCATGAACAATGGTTTGAGCACTTTTTGGATGCTTTAAGATTTCATCAGATACCATATGACATCATGCCAAGGCAATAGGAAAGGTTAAAAAGTTGGGAAAATGGGTCCCTTATGCTCCAAATCCTTAACCCCATACCTCTAAGCTGTGTGTGTGTGTAAATTCAGACAATTAAAGTTGAACAAAGATGTGGAGGGTCCTGTCCTTTTTTTTATGTGTGTGTGTGTTCATGTGTTTATGTATTCATGTGTCTGTTTGCTTGTTTGTTTATCCCACTGCTCCTGGCCATATCCTTTTGTCAACAGATTGGAAAATTGTCAGCAGTACTCCACTACACATCTTTTGAAAATGTTTATTTTGTTTTAGGAAAAATAGCTTTTTTGACCTTTTTGGGGGTCTTATCTGGAAGGGTTTATTAATAACATTCAGATTCTCCAGAATTTATATGTTTTCTGATGTTTTTTTGAATACTCTATTTTAAATAGTATATCTTTGAATCTATTTTAGATGTTTTCTAGTGGAAAACGTCAGTGATGTCATAAATACAATTCATTTGATCATATTCATTTTTACATGACTTCAAATTTTGATGCTATTACAGTTGTTCAATTATTGGCTGAGATGGAAAGTTTATTCTATTTTTTAAGAGTCCATTTTGAATATTTTATGAGATAAAGAGAGATTTTTAATATTTCACTAGAGAAAGAGGTAAATCATGTAAATTCACGACATAAACAGTTCATGCAACTTAGAAGATAATGTTTAGAAGAAAAAGAGAATTAGTTATTGGTATGAAAGAGAAAAAATTAATTAGGAAGGAAATGAAGAAGAAGAATTAACTGCCATTAATTATGAATTTGCATGCGCGCATTGAGAAATATTCAAATTTCGTTTGTTGGCAGTGAATGCCCAAATGGGCCTTCAAGAAATCACTTCTCAAGTCTCTCCCAGCTCTTATTACAAAAATTTATTTATACACTTGATAATTACTGTTATCCTCGACAAACCTGTTTAATCACTATAGCTGGGTTTCGGTTATTCATGTGTTCTGACATTTATATGTATGTATCTATCTTACCTTGACTTAGCTGTTTATAGTAGACACATCCCCTCAATGAACTGGGAGAATGTTTTTGTCCGTTTCTTGACCCCTTCCCTCGTTTTTTTTATTGGGGGATAATTTCATAATGAAAGTTTTTGCCAAATTGATACCCCACATTATGTCCTTGTTTTGAAGAAAAAAAATCTTAAATTTATTCTGCTAAGTCTATTGGTTATATTTCCATAAAGGTAACTTAATCTTACCACCACCACTGCTTAATTTACAAGGTAAAAAGCAGCACACACGGGTGACAGTGATTCATAATTACTCTTGGAATGCGAGTATTGTTTCAATGAAGTTTAGGATTCAGAAGATATCAATTATATAATTTTTTTCAACCCTTACAAGACTCCAATAACATATATATTCTGAAGTTTCTATTACTTTCTTCATTGCTATTCATTTTAGTAGATGAAGTATTACAAATCATTATTATCAATTTTTGCTATCATTTACCTTCATCTTAATTGAAGGATTGATTCAAAATGATTAACACATTGTTGCTTTTATGTAGTTTTTTAATGCACTTTTTCTTAGTTCTTATGTTCTTTACATTCTTTATTCCCTTTCTCATCAAAATAATTGCTTGAAAATTGTTTCATTATTCTTTATTTATATAAAAATTGAAAGATTTTATACATAGTTTTTTTCTACTTCAGAACATAATGCAATTCAATTTATTGTTTTCTTTGGATAATTATACCCCATTTTATGATCTCCTGTTTTATGAACTATCATTAGGAACGAATGAGTTTGTAAAGGTGAAGTATACATGTAATGTGAAATGCAGTAAATATATCCCATTTTTTCAATTCATAAAACATTCCTATAGTACTAACAATTATGCCTATGTTTTTTCTTTTGAATATAAAGAAAGGGAAGCAACTCTGCTTGATCATAGCTCTGACGAAGCCTCATTCTGGTACTAAAAGTTACTTGCTAAAGCCAGCATGTTAGATACCAGCAGCAATCCTGACCACAGGTTGATTCTCTTGTTCGTCCGCTCATTTCTATTGTTACTAACACAGTTAAACCCAATTTAAACCCAATGGCATTTCAACCCACATAAAATTAACCAACACTAAGTAATGACATAACACTAACTATATGAAATAATCTACAAAAAAATTGAACTTCAGACAGTATGATAATTGGGTAAATTTCCAAGACTTATTTTTCAGGGAAAATGGTGTCTCCATCACTGGGAAATACAGAAATTGGTAGTTTTGGTTTTGGGACACATGACATACCTACTCATACCTTGTGTGGTAACATAAAAATTTGGAAGTGTAGATGGTAGATGTATCAAGTCTATAAAATATGGTCTGACTAAATGAGGCATTCATGCCAATATGAGCTTACCTTCAAATATATCTAACCATTGATGCAACTAATCAAAGATATAACGATCATATCACATTCCGAACCATGCAAATTTTTCCAATTATCATATTATTTTTGTAACTACTTCTATGAATGTAGAAAGTTCTTGCTTTAAGAATTTTATATACTTCAAAGTAACCTTTTTCTTTTAAAGAACTAGTCTCTCAAAAATATCTGCATGCAACTAGGTAACAGAAAGGTTTGGGGTGGAAGAGAGGAACAATTAATTCAAGCAGAAAGAGATTCTGCTTATTCTTATATTTGCATTCTGAGATTATTTCCAGAACATTCTTTTTCATTCTCTTTCATCAACAAAGGAATTAAAGTTACTAACATGCAAAATACTCTTGGAAAACAAAAGGGCAAGACACCTGATCAAAAAAAAATATGGTTCTTATCTGTTATCTGTAGTCTGCTCGGATAGCATTATGGTTAGCACATCTGCCTCACATGCAGAAAGTCCTGGGTTTGATTTCCAGCATGAGCGATGAGTGTGGGGAACTTTTTATTTTAACAAAATTTACTTGTGTACTCAGCAGATAATTGAGTGCACTCCAAGCTGTGCAATCAAAGTGGAAGTATCCCTTTCGTGAACTTGCATCCTACCAAAGGGTGGTCATAAAAATATGTAGGAATGAAATCCTGGTCTTGACCAGTTTCGAGACTTGCATGGATCACTAAGCTGATGAATGTAAAGGAATTCTGTACTTAGTTACTGGGCCTACATACTCCCTTCGGAGTTGTCTCTTTCAAGAGATTGGATAGTCTTTTCTTTACCTCCATTATCTGTAGGCCAAGCATATAGTGATCCCCATTAACAAAGCAAGTAATGACAAGGCCGAAGACAACTCATAGAGAAGTTTACATAGATTAGTAGAAAGCCAGAACAGTAGTGTGCGAGAACAGTATCAGACAACTGTTTTGGAATGAAGTCGATTATTCTTGAACACCAAGAGAGAGACTTTACTGCTGAAATCTAAACATGTTCGGGATTGACATTCACCAAAAGAGCCCTTGGAAAAGATCATGTCTTCCTGGAATTCGGTGATAGGGTTAAATTAATGAAAATAGAACTATTTGGCTGAAATAGGGTGAGCTACGTAGAATTATGCATACCAACAGAAGAACACCATCAAAAAACTGAACTTCACTCAGTCAGAACTAAAATATAATTGTGACTATGGTTTCATATTTTTTCTAATACTGCTAGAATGTACCATCCAGAAGTTTGGGAGATTTGAACTGAATGATTGATCTGTTTATTGATAAAGTTACATAGCATTTCACATGTTTTACCAGGCATTTTGCACAGATCTTGAAACCTAAAGGGAAATGAATAACTTCGACCTCTATCAATTTAAAAAAAATTTCTTTAAGGAAACTATTTTGCACATTGAATCTTTGGCTTGCACCTAGTATGGAATCATTAGAGAGAATGAGTGTATCGACATATTTGCTAAGCTGTAATATTAAAAATTATATCAGCAACTAGTTCAGAGATGGCGAACCTAAGACACACGTCAGCAGTGACACACCACAGATTTCTAAGTAACATGTGATGGACTTCGGATTTCAATTCAATTAGATAAATTTCATCAGTATATTTTGAAATTTCAACTTATATTCTGTTAGACTTCAAGTTTTATATCCATATTAGAAAAATAGGCCACTTATCTCTGAGCATTTTCTCAAAACTAAAATACATGCAAGTGACACTCTGATGAGAGATTTATACAGAAAATTAAAATTTCAACATGAAATGCTGAGGTAGTTTATCAATAATGCTAGAATATTAGAAAAAGACTTACACTATATATAAAACAGGCCTGTTCTGTCAGTAAGGCTTGTGTAAATTCCTGACCAATGACAATCCTCTCTTTTTGATTTTGATAAGGTACAAATTGAGATCCCGGACTTCCAAGTCAAAAACTGTAACACTTAGATCTGAATCATAAATTTTTAAAAAGAGATAAAGTGATGGTCATTAGTACGGGAAAAAGGCTAAGCTTATGTTCACTGAGCACTAATTTCACTCATCTGGCCAGTGATTACCCCTTGATGGAGTTTTGAGACTAGCTGACATTTGGCTTCAGTTCATTTTGGCCATTAGTGAGTTAGCCTTTAGATTACACCTAGCTGTTAATTCTTTTTATAGAAATTAAAGATAGAGATCGTTGTCTAATAAGAGAATTTATAGCCATAGGATCAGTTAGCTTCACCCAAGCCCCAAGCTCTTTCTTCGGTCTTTGCTTGATTCAAGCTAGTGTTCCAGCTGATACTGAAGACTCTGATAGTCTATTCCAGTCTGAAATAACTGTAGCAAAAAGAAATGACTATGAACTTTTGTATCTTGGCAAACTTTCAATTTGTAGCTATGTCCACAAATAGAGCATTTGTTTGTTGGGACATTCAGGACACTAATATCACAAGTTATTGATCTCCTGCTCCTGTTTTTGGATTCTGAAAGTTCCAATCATATTGGCTCAGTCTTGTCTGTATTTCGACGAAGGTAGTTCTAACAGTTGGAGTCACTCTACTTTATGTTATAAGGAAACTATTATCAACTTTTATATAATGCCATGTGATGGACTATATATTCTGTTTTTGACAATTGTAAAGGGAGATAACTATTGAATTCTAATTTCTTTTTTTTTGCAATTACACACAAAATCTGGGTTCAAGAAAATGTTATGTTATAAGGAAACTATAATCAACTTATATATAATGCACTGTGATGGACTATATTTTCTGTTTTCGATACTTGTAAAGGGAGATAACTATTGAATTCTAATTGAAGTGTACCTCTCTTTTGTTTTTTTGCAAATACACATAAAATTTAGGTTCAAGAAAATGCAAAACAATATAAGGTTTTTGATATTTGTTCAAAGTATATCGCAATAGCAAAAATATTCAGTTATTACAATCAGTTTTATCATAGCATGTTTTTTATGGCTTGCTTACATTATGAGATCAGGTAAAAAAAAAAATTAGAAAGTAACCAGACCTTTTTCTCATCTTCGCCTCCTTTGTCTTTGAAAAATACTTGAAGAAAAAATTGAAGAGGGTAAATAAAGGGAGGTAATAAAATTTTCATGCACATGCAGCCAAGCATTGTATCATCTCATGCGGAAATATTACCTGTAATGGGTGATGTGAGCCACAACCTGGTAAGGGTAAGCCATCGGGGCCGACAGGACAGGGAGCATCTAAGCCCGGAATTCCCTGCAGTATCGATTATGTGTAGGTAGTAGTAGTAGTAGTAGTAGTAGCAGATATGAATCAGTTTCCACTAAGGTAGTCCTTATACCGAACGTAGCCAGGCCGAAACACACTAACAGACCACACCAAAGATCAAAAAATATACCTCTTTCAAATTTGAAATTAGTTTTTTTCTTGTTAATTAAAAAAATTGCTTCCCTAATGATATTGGAAAGAAAAACTATAGAACGGCAGTGGTGTAGCGCAGTTGGAAAGTGAGGGGGTGGCGTTTCCTCAGTTGGGGGGGGGGGCAGAGAATGACGTTCCTCCATTATCAGCCTCTTTAGTTGGAACCTCAAGCCTCTAGATCTGCTCCATTTCTGAATTCGATACTATTCCAACACCTGCGTTGGGTGAGTCTTTGATTACCTCCCTTTCTGGCCAAATCTGGCAACTCTGGTCACTACACTATGAAAATTCTCCACTCAAACAATTCACAGATAATAAAGATGAGCCAATATATCTCCAAATATTCATCCAATATGGCCTCAAAATGTCACTGAAATTGGTTAAATTTCAAATTTTGGCGGGGTAGGGGCTGACATCCCCTGCGTTCCCTCACTTTTTTTTAGCACTACACCACTGTTTGAAGGCTTCAGAGAGATACAAGACAAGGGACCTGAAAATGACCGAAGATGACCCCGGTTAAAATGTTGTGGTAAAATATGATGAAGACAGGTATTGTGGCACAAACCATTATAATAATATTATCTTGATTTATTTTTGTTGCTTCCCATCAGTCTATGGCAATGAGTAAAGAGTGTGGATGTGTAAATAGAAACAATAACAAATATGGTGCTGTGTGATTAGGTGAAAGTTAAAAGGGTTAGATTTGATCTTGCACCATAAGCAACAGAGCAGCTGATACGGATAGTCTCACTGAGAGTTTAATCTTTATTTCTGATCAGCACAGTTTACTCACTGCAGTAGATTGACGATCTAAGTAGTTGCAATGAAAAACAACTGAAATCAAGATGAAGAAAATACTAGTCAAAAACTGATGACAGTTAACTCATTGACTCTTGAATTGTAACTTAATCTTATACATGTATATATACATATACATAATTACAATAATATCAAAAGGACAAACTCTGCAAGTGTTTTGTGGGATTTTCAGTCATCAAGATTCTTGATAATTGGAAATCCCATGAAACATGTATAGAGTTCATCTCTGATAATATTGTAATTATATTATTGCTCTGTTTGTATTAAAAAAACACATTCAGTACATTGAGCACTTCTTTTGATAAAATATTGAAATACAAAAATTCAACTGTTTATATGAAATAATAGTTTCACATAAATGAGGATCTAATTTGTGTAATCTTATCATTCATCAATTGTAGGGAGAATTGTAATCACGATTATTAATTATACGTTTAGATTTTACCACATCGCAAAAATGTTCGGATTTTACCACATTGCAAAAAATCTATACTTGGGACTTCTGATCAAATTTTGGGATTCCTGAGATTCCATGAAAAAAAAGGAAATGATCATATCAACCAAAATATGAAGTAACTACAAAAATAACTGTATTTTTCAGTGTGGAGGACTCACCCAATCCCACCAAATACACTTAAAATTTCTTCTATGTCATTTACTAAAGTTTACAAATATTAGCCATCTTTTGGTCTGGATCTTATCCACCAGAAATATGGAAATTTTTTGTTTTTGAAATTCTACGAAAATCAGGAACTCAGTGAGTCAGTTTTTCAACAGGGATGGTCAGCCATAACTCTTATTTCGATTTTAACAATTTCATCATGGATCTTAGCCATGTATATCGAATCATGACGTTTGAAAATCATCACCATCATGAACTCTTATGAACTCAAGAGAAAAATGACAAAAAAAAAAAAGCAGTCCAAGGGAGATAATTTTATGTTGCCTTACTCTTATTTACATTTCTTCATAAGAAAATGAGAGGAATAAGCAAGTAATTATAATGTATATTCTGCTGTTGGGAAACGGATATATGATCCGTAAGAATACTTATAAATTGTGTTATATATAAAAAATCTTATTTGGAATGATCACCGTTATCACTAAATGAATACATCATTTGGCCTAGACAATGTGAATAGAATAAACAATTAAAGAAAATGGAGCTGCTGCAGGAATCAAACTTGCAACCAATAGGATAGGCACATCAATGTAGCGTTGCTCTCACCATTGAGTTAAATAGCCGCCAGTAATGCAAGGGCCCAAATAACTGTTGTACTGAATCAAACCAGTGAAATTTACTTGAGCTCAAACGCCACTTGAGGCATTTTTTTCAACAAGTAACATTAAATTTTTTTTTGCAATATGGTAATATCAAAACATTGACAAAATACCTCTCTTTTCAGTCTAATTTCAAATTTGAAAATATTGAGTGAAGTGTATTAAATAGTTTTGTACATGCATAATTTGTTGTAGAGGTTAACAAAAGCTCTCTGAGTGCTTTCTTTCTTTTGTAAAATGAAAATTGTCAGCAATCTTACAGCAAATGAAAATTGCCAGCAATTAAAGGATGAAAATTGCCAGCAATTTATAAATGAAAATTGCTAGCAATTTATGAATGAAAATTGCCAGCAACCTTACAGAAAATGGAAATTGCCAGCAACCTTATGGCAATCTTCATTTCCAGTTATAAACCAATCAGATTGGCAAGAAAGAAAAAAATTCATTCGTTAGATCAGACGCAAGTTAAAAAAAAAAAATAAAAAAATAAAAGCACACACACGCACACACGTGAATTAGAGTGACAGACCCCATGAACATTAGTGTTAAATTTTTGACAAAACAAAAGAATAAAAAAAATCATATCTTTTTATTGAGAGCAAATTGCTTGGTGAATATCAAATGAAAATATCTCATTGCTTCAAACATCATTCTTCTTACTTTAAAAGAAACAAAAAACAAACCCCATTATTCAATAAGAAAACTTAGACGGAAAGGTTTTACTCACTTGGTCTCCTTTTTCTCCTTTTCCTCCTCGTTTTCCCCTTCTGCCTCTTGGTCCCTGAAATTGTAAAAAAGGATTTTCCATCAAACTTGTAAGTATTTCTTATATGAAGCTGTCATAATTAATTTTTGACCAGTTTTTCTTTCCCTCTTACTTATTTTGTCATTGTAAAAGTATTACTATTAAACATAATAGTCTTCACTTGTTGGAATTTCTTTGATGAAGAATAGTCATTATTAATGATTTCTGACAAGTTCATTAGACACCATCAATCAAAACTGTCAGCATCAACACAATCAACATCAACATAGATTTCTTCAGTTTAGTCTGCATTGTGGTTAACATTTAAATTTTCTGTTTGATATCGTTTTTTAATTCTTTGTACCATTGGAGCAAGAGACGATAAAAAAGACTCTCTTTCTTCAAGTAAATATCGGATTTACATATTACACCAGAAGAAGGCCATAGAATGAATCATCAGAAACGTTGTGACAAGCATGTGAAGAAGATATTAGATTGTCCAAACAAACATTGGTATGCTAATGACTGTTCTCAAAGTTATTGATAGTTTCTCTAATTATCTAAACATTTTATGAATATCAATGTTTATGAAATGTTGATACTTTACAAAATATTACATTTTGACTTAACATATTTTGCAGAAAGAATGAAATTAAAGATACATAAAATGAAAACAAAGCAAGACAAATTTTGGTCTTTGTGCTCTCTTACCGGGGGTCCTGAAGCACCAGTGTCACCTTTTAAGCCTTTTGGTCCGGGGGGTCCCTAAAAATAAGAATAGTTGGAATTGTTCAGTTTTCTGCGTTAATCAAATGGAAAAGTAATTGATTGGTCCTGTGATTTAGGAAATTGCTGAATGGCCTAGCTGAAGCTGGTCTTCATGGCGTCTCCAGGAGAAAAAGAATTACAAACAACACAACCCTGCACCTGGATCAGATGTTCTCAGAGAACGATGAGGCTTGAAAGTTGGGACCTTATAGGTCAAGGGGTCACAAAGAACAATGACAGTTTAGGATTAGTTGAAGCTTACCTCTTGATCTGACATCCTGATATAAATATCTATTTTCCCTTTTATATATTTTCAATTTTCTTTGTGAGACTTTCTTATTTTGAATGTATCCAATTATTCCAAGATGAATGGACTCTGTTCTGTTTTAATAGACAATGGAATGTCCCCTTTAAGGCACATGCTTGGGCCAAATGTATAGAGACCTTAAGACGCCCAGTTGTCAGGATTCCTTTTTCGTATTTGCTGATATAGTCCAGGGGAAAGCAGAGAGCGGTACTCCTGGCATCAGTTTGGCCAGGATCTGCCAGAATTATGTTAGATTAGGCATTGAAACACCTTTAAGGGTCTCCACTCTCTAGACAGGAATCTGAGTTGTCCTTCTCTAAGACTTTTTGTCTCCCAAAAGACCCAATCTGCCCTACTATTTTGAGAAAAGATGGATTCATGCCTCTCCCAAAGACATTAATGTGAAGTGAATATAAACAGGCCCAACCAAAGTTTGAACCCACTTTGCCGATTCCATTTTCTGAGCTATTACAGATTATAGCAATCACACCTCCATATTATTTGTATAACTAGCTGAAAACTCACTCTATGGGCATACTATCAGTTGGTTCCTGTGTCACCAATGAAAGATCAGGGATTTGGACTATTCATTCATTGGATCATACCTTATTTGAAAATCATCACCATCATGAGCTCTTTGACCATATTAAATTTGAATATCTGGGGATGTTTTACAAAAGATTGGTGAGATATGGTAAGATTGGTCGATAGATAGATAGATAGATAGATAGATTGGTGAGAAATAGATCATTATTATCATTGTAAGTATGAACACAGACCCCAAAATAATTTTTTTTTTTTCCAATTTTCAAAAACTAACTTGTTCAAAACATTTCCAGGGGCTCCATTAGTACACAAAGAAAATTTCATGGGGATATATTTTGTATGGTTTCTAGGTTACGCTGTCACATAAAGACTGATAGACATTTGGTGAATTATAGTAAGATGCTAAATTCCAGTAAGAAGATGAGAATCAGTGTTGCCATTTCGTCATGGTTACTGTTTTGGCAGTGGCTGAAATATCCATTTAGCACTATTTCTAGCCAATATCTGGTGTTATTTTCCAGCAACTTGAGCAAATTCTGAGTTATTTCCAGCTACTACTTTTAACTTTTAAAAATGGCCACAAAAAGTATTTTTAGCATATTTTGTCATTCAAAAAAATACTTTTTTGAGGTCAATCAAGTGCAAATAATTTTTTATAGTCGGCAACACTGGTTAAAATATATCCATCATTTCTTCTTCTTGGCTAAAACTATTGAAATAAATCAATGAATATAGGAATACCTTGATTAATGTGTGTTTAGATGTAGTACAATTAAGGTATTGCTATACAAATCGATGTAACTAATATATAAAGAATGCGCTGAAAAAAAACACATCCAATTATAAAACCTTGAACAGCATGGTTCTGAATACAATGGAAAATTCTGGAACAGATCAACCACACTAATCAAGGTGTCTCTGTGTTTGATAACTAAAAAATAGTTTGAAAAAACATTTCTATGTAAAAGCCACGAAGCAAAAAAACAAAGCTGAAGCAGTTGCAAGATACAAAGCCATGAAAAGCTAAAAGCATCAGAACAGTTTTTATCAAATAACCAACAAAAATCAAAATAAATTATTTCCACATCGAAAAGCAAAAAAAGCAAAGAAATCAAATCCATTAGAATTAACACGACCTCATATCTTCAGTACATATATTTTTAAGAAAAGAATATAAATAATCTCCGAGTAATTATATGAAAGGGGAAATAATTATTTTCAAACAAGTATCAAAAAACGAAAATCCATGCAACTGGGTAAGAAAAATATTCTCATTCTATATACAGTCCGATTGTTGTCCGATCTACTTTTGATACAACCAACATTTTTCATTTACTTTTACGATGAGTTGGTGTTTCCACCAATCCATAGAACAGGTATGAGAAGTCTTTTTGACCAAGCTTCTAATCCAATCAAGATTTGATCAAAAAGTTATTTTTACTATTTGCTTGTGTTTTTATCAACCATTATGCTAAGAAGACATAGTATGAGAATAATAAGTAGGTCAGAATGGTCACTGCATAATCTGACCACTGTGACCAACGAGATGAGATTATTCAATCAAAATGTTTCTCTCTCCTTGCTCTGAAACTATCTAGGTCAGTCTATGAGATTTTGGACTTGTGTTAATAATTACCATGAACACTTGAAATTAAGTCAGACTAAAAGAAACATTTTGACTTATAGTCAAGTCAGTCAGAAAGAAAAGACAAAACTTTGTAGTGGACAACTGTCCGAGTGAGCGATAATATCAGTAGTTGTAAATCAGAACACACGCTCAGAATCTAATAGAAAAGACTTCTATGGATTCCTGTGAACAGCTTCTACATTGTCACTCATCTTTGTTTCTTTGTTACTAATGAATTAGATTTCATTCATAAATCATCATTTATTCATTTTTAGTTGGTGTTAGATGAAAAATATGGAACCATTTGTGAATAGTGGAATCATCAAACACTTTGTTAATGGTTTTGGGCTTGACTTAGATTCAAGTCATCCAATTTACTTTCCACTTTTTTTTTTACCTCATCTAATACTCATGGTAGACTTGTATTGAAAAAATATGTAAGTATATTCATGAGTTCAAACACTATGAATAATGAAGGATAACTACATTATATACATATATTGTATTTCTATATTGATTTTTCCCTGAATTCCATTATATCAAAATTTCGGTTGGTTTCTTCTTCAACCTGTTCACTACCATGGACAAGATAACTCATCTTGGGAAGTCATCAGTCCATTGACACAGGTGAGGTATCTTGTCTTATGATAGTTTGTTATTCTTTTACAAGATGGCAAAACCCTTCTAGAAAGTGTAAAGTATGTTTACAAAATGCAAAATGGTGGAGGACTAGATATGAACGTCTTGAATGTCAGGTGATCTTATGTTTAGATTCATGTTTCCAGATATTTCATATTCATTTAAATTATCTAAATATTTTACTACAACACATTTATTTGTTGTTTTTATCAGATGTTCTGTTGTAAATATTAATTGATTAGTATGAAAATAAAATGGTCTTGAACATGCAATGAAGACTTTTTTTTTAGTTTCATCAATTTTTCACAAGAAAAACCCAGCGCAGGAGTTAGAATGTTAAAAAATACACCTAGCTGCAAACAGGTTAATACACATTTTTCAAAACAAAAAATACACCTAGCTGCAAACAGGTTAATACACATTTTTCAAAACAAAAAGCCAAATAATTCTATTTGTCGGGATTTCTTTACAATGGAAGGTCAAGATGTGTTAACAACAAAAATGTTTTATAACTTCAAGTGGACCCTAGTATGCAATCGCTCGGAGCTTGATGTAAAAAAATGAGCTAATTTTTTCTAACCAATCACTTTCCACTGTGCCTGGCTGCTTTCAGGGTCCACTTCAACATTAAAAAAATAACCTTCCCTACAAACCATCAAACTGTCAGGTCTCTTCAGTAGCCTACATCAAGACTGATGGGTCCTTTTATATTTGCTGGACTTCTTCCTGCAAAATCTCTTTCATTGATGTTATGATCATTATTTCATTTATAAACTCCATTTTATTAATAGTTTATTCTATTTATTAATTATTTAGCCACTCGAGCAGGCTATGAATTGGAGCTGGACGAAAGGTATAAGCAAGATAAGTATCTTGACCTTACCAAAGAATTGAAAAAATCATGGAACATGAAGGTGACAGTAGTACCAGTAGTGGTTGGAGCCCAAGGAATGGCCCTCAAGAGCCTTGCAAAGAGGTCAGAGGAACTGGGAATCCATTGCACAACCAAGACCATTCAGATGACAACACTATTGAAATCAGTTAAAATACTGAAAAGAGCCCTGGAGAATCAAGATTTGCTGTAGCTTGATCTCAGACTCAAGAGCAGGACATTTGTTGGTCTCATAATTGATAATCAAGTGAGAATTCTGAATTGCATGAAAATTGATCTGGATTTGAACCTGCAGCTCTTCGCATATGGCAACCATGCACTCCCTACCAAGATATGGGTACTTATCATTCAAGTATAGAATAATGTTATGGATATTACGCCATCCAGTCAACTCTATAGTTAGATATTGAAAGATAAATTGAAAGCATTATTGAATGCAGGGAGTAACAAAGCAAAGAACAAGAGGAAGAATATTAAATATTAGTTGAAGTATCTGTCAATGAGGGGTAGAAGTTGAAAACTTGGATCGCAGCTGGTTATAATGAAAGCAAAACAATTCCTGAAGACTGATGGTCTGCTGGTAATTTTGTACAGGTCAAGTTATGCAAAACTATTGGATTATAGTCCCAAAAATTCCTAGTGAGAATCGATCTTATTATCTTTCAAACTAAAACCTTCCCCTTGGTCCAATAACTATGCATACCAAATTTGGTTGCTCTATAATAAATGGTCTGGCCATTTACAGATGGCAGACAAACAAATTCTTCCTGAATATTGATAGAGATACTGCTAATCTATATCTGGAAATTGAATGGAAAACGACTAGTTCAACATTCTTATCACTGAGCAAAACTTTAGTGCTATTGAAATATTTCTTTTAGTTTGAGGAAAAGTATTCAATTAGAATATAAAAGCACACATAAGATAATCATATTTGTACAAAATCTAGGATTAAACATCAACGTTAGCTCTGGTGTTACAAACATCATAATTCTTTTTAAACTCATTTACATTTGTTGATAGCACTACAAGTTCTGGTAATATATTCCATCATCCTCCTACTCTGTTACTAAAAATGAATTTCCTGATATTCAGTCCATTCCTATTCACTTCCACTGAATATGTATGGCCTCTCAGTCCCTTGTACTCCTTTTTGGTAAAGAATACATTAGGATCCAGTAATTATGTACCATGCATTATCTTAAACATTTCAACTAAGTCTTCCTGATCTCTTCCATTTTTTTCAGTGCTGTTTCTTGTCCTTCTTTGAAACCTTAAATCCTTTAAATCATTGAAGAAGTTTAGGGTTTAGTAAAACAGTGACACGACAAGCTTCACATTTAAAGCAAGATGTAATAAGGCCCAAAGCAAAACCACTTTTAGAATTAGAAACTTACTTGAGGACCAAAGCGACCAGTAATACCCTAGAAAGAGAGAAAAACAGATTAATTAGAATTTGTAATAAGAGGACTTACTTGTGGTCCAGGTGGACCGGGCAAACCAGGGAGGCTCTGATGAAAAAAAAAGAAAGAAAAGAAACAAGGATGAATACAATTGTTAAAATTCATCTGAATTAATCTATCAAAATGTGCATATCACTTAAAATATATAACATTGATATAAAAGAAAGAATGAAAAAAACAAAGCTATCAAAACGGTCCTCAAAATTAAAGAGATAGGCTAATAAACTCAATCTGGAGATGTTGGACATCCACCAAAACTGTACTGAACTGTTGGATGTCTACCTCATTCAAAATAACATCCACATCTCAGAGTTCAACTTCCACTGCTCTTTGTGTCCAGACAAATGGTGTTTAAACTTGATGTTATCATGCCACATTGAATTTCCAGTTCTTGTTTTTGTATCCGAGTGATAAGAGAAATATTAATGCATATTTATCAGTTTACATAAGTTCTTATGAAGTTTTCCTATGGTTTGTAAATGACATACTAAAACTGGCAGACTGCACAAGCAATAAAAAGCTGAGCTTAGCTTCAAAGATACTTTGAAGATGTCCTTGACATTTTAAAAAAAAAAGATGGTGCTAGGAACTTTTGCATCAATTTGATAAATTGAACCAACAATTATTCCAGGTTATTGCAGTGTCCATGAAAATATCCATGGTTTTACCCGGTTGTTTGAACATAAATAGAGGGGAGCAACCGTGCCCAATAGTAGCCATTGGGAAGTACTAGCTGAGAAGCCTTGTTCAGTTACTGGAAGTTACAAGCAAGGCCTTGTTCTCAACAAACTGAAGATTACACTTCTTCTACTGGCTGTCATCCTAATCATACATTTCTTTAGTTCATCTCCCTTTTCTATTGCTACCAACACGGTTCAAAGCCAAAAGTGTTTTGACTATCATACAACTAACAAGTCAAAAAGCAGAGATGTAACAGATATCATTAACAAAATACGATCTTTCCATTCTGTGAAGCCAAACATCAAGGATTGATTTGTACCTTCCATCGAAGGCTGGGGATGTTTTTTTTTTTAAATTAAGGAAATATAAAAATGAAAAAAATACAAAATTAAAGAGAAAAATTATATGAAACATGAATCTTTCCTTAAATCTTGCTCTATTTTATTTCACATCATCAAGCAGTCATGGGTGTCTAGTAGGCCGTATAAGACTTTTTTCATTTTTATTCGGCCCTCTCATTCACTTCAGAAATGTAAATCATGAAACAGAGAGCATACTTAATGACTTTTTTTAGACATATATATGAATTACAATTGAACAACCATAGCCATCAGTTTTTATATTTCCATGTTTTAGTGTGCCCATGGGTGTACGTGTTCAAGTGTTCCTGGCCATACCTTCTAAAATTGTTTTTATTCTTTTTGTAAAAAAAAAGAGTCTTTTTAACCTTTTTGGGACCTTATCCTAATGGTTTTATAAACAACATTAAGATTCTCCAAGATCTAGATGTTTTAGATGCTTTTTTTATTGTTTTTTCTTTTTAGCTTATTTTAGATGTTTCCAGTGGAAAATGCCAGTGATTTCATGAATAGGATTTATTCTAACTATATTTATTCTTTAATTGAATGATTTCACATGACTTTAAGTGTTGGCGCAATGATTATTCTATTATTGACTGTGATTGAGGTATTATTTCATTGATTCCGTCTCAGAGAAAAATTAAACAAGATTTTAGATAAATGCTTAGATTAGCTATGGACCACAAAAAAATGTTGCCGCAGGTCAAATCTGGTCTACGAACCAATGGTTGCCCAAATGTGTCTTAGAGAATATTGCTAAAAGTACAAGATCAACTAATTCAATTACATTTTTGTCAGATTCAATGTAAATAAAGATATACAGTAAACCCTTGCTATAACAAACTAATTGAGATAAGGGGAGGAACTAATTGGTTGTTGAAGCTGAAAGTTTGTTATATCAAATAGTTGCTCCTCGTTCAACTGATAAGAAGTAAGTTTGGTAGTTTGCAGCATTCAACTAATAAATATGCAGTTTGGGTAAATTCACAGCCAGTTCGGCTGCCCCTCATTCTATTTTCGACCGTACCTTCTCAGACGTTTAGTATCATAAATTGATTGGTTTTAACAAAAAAAGGTTGTTATGGTTCACGTGTTTGCCACAATTATTGAACTTCTTTTGGTAAATTCGAATTCAGTCTGGATGGATCCATGTGTCTGTTAAAGCTGATATTCATTCTATCGAGGTTGGTTAAAGTAAAGGTTTACTCTAATTAGTAATTATTGGAGGCTTTTGAACCCTCAACAGCAATGGTGTTTAATCAAAAATTTATACTAATTTTCAATAAGATTTCAAATTAGGACATATTGCTGTATGAAGGTAGGAGGAGAGAAGGGAAAAAAGAAAGTTAGGTAGTTCAATAAGAGGGTAGGAAAGGAGAGGGGCTGATGGCTGCTTTTGATACAATAAGTCTGACAAACACTGCTCATCTATATCATGATTCATGGTAAAATAAACGTTTTTTTACCGGTTCACCACGGTCTCCTTTCTCTCCTTTCTGACAAGTACAAGTTGAACCATCTTTACCAAAGCCAGGTAGTCCTGCTGGACCAGGTGGGCCCTAGGAATAATAGTCAAAAATAGAAATCTGTAATAATGTACACGGAATTGATTCAGAAATTCTGTCTCTTATCAGTAACATCCTATCAAACAATTGTTTCTACCAATAAGGAATAGCCATTTTATTGCTTATTACCTCTGTTCCATAATATTTTGTTACATTTGCACATGAAAAATCACTACTATATGTAAGAACAATTTTGGGACAATGCTAGTATCTTTCAATATTACTCTGTCCCATAATAACTGTTACATTTGCATATGAAAAATTATTACTAAATGCAACAACCATTTTGGAACATAGGAAGCATATTATTTAAATATCAATATGAAAACTAATTTATTATTGTCTCTTACAAGTTAATGTTCATAATATACTTTCCAGTTACTAGTATTCAACAATTACAAAATGAAGAATTAAAAAGAAAAATTACTTGCAATTTCAAAAATTAGATTTACTGGATAATACAAAATCCAAGTTACAATTATTTACAACACAGATGTAATTTACTTGGAAGGAATTGAGATGAGAAATAATTTACATATCATTATTATTTGAAAATCAGTGATGCAAAAAATGCTTACAATATAAGTAAAGCAAAGAAAATCTTATATTTTCTAACAAATCAAAGATCTACACATTTGAACATTATTATCGATTATGGATTACAATGTAAACATATATTAAAAAAACCGCATTATATTTCAAATTGAATAATTGAATATTTAAAAAATATTTATAGAATAGAATTACAAAAAGCAATAAAATATTTAAATGTACATTAATTCATAGACATATTGATACACAAGTAGAAGAAAGAAAAGTTAAATAATTATTAATAACAATTAGTGTTAATATGTTAATTGATTAAATGAACTGGGCTATTCCTAAAATGTAACGAAGTTCTGACTGACATTTAAATACACATGCCAAGTATTGAAAAAAAAAGATTAAACAACTTGTTCTCCAAAATAAATGCCATCTTGTACCAAAGAAATTACTAAATGATCATCATTACTGAATAATATTACCTCTCTCCCGTAATAATTGTTACATTTGCATATGTATTTCATACACAACATGTAACATCTATTATGGGACATTAGTATAAAATATAAGAGCATAAGTGTTAGCAGAAAAAATTGCCAAAACTGAAATTCAGTGTTGCCAACTCAAAATATATTTTTGCGCTATTTTGACTGCCAAAAAGCGCTAAATTAAAAAAAATAGCCAGAAAACAAAGAAAAAAAATGATGATGAAAATGGTCAAAAATGGCTAAAAATGGCTAAACGGTTCAAGAACCTCAGTGCAAATCAAGCAATTTTTGCACTGTCAAATACTTATTTGTCAAAGACGGAAATCTGTCTGAAGATGGTTATTTAACACTCAAGTTAGAGTGATGGCTACTTGGAGTTATCAATATGAAAAAAATGTTATCAGTTGATAAAAATTGATAAGATCTTTTTCAATCATATTGAATAACGTTGTCCATTCATTCATTTTTCAGCTCCTTAAAAGGCAACTTATCAAAGAAATGCAATGCAATACAAATATAGACTCTATATGGTTTGAAAACTTAACAATAGGTTTTATATAGTGTATTTAATGTCATATAAGACCAACTGGCAATTAAGACCTCTCCTGCACATTTCAGCAAGAAATATCAAGAAATGAAAATTTAGTGTATAATGATAAGCATTTATTGTTATCAAAATAGGTAGCTACAATATAGCAGAAAAAAAAACTTGAGTAAAATAATCAGCAGGACAGTAGGAAAAATCTTCTTAGTAATAACCGATAATAACTGAAAGGCCTTCTTCACCGGCCATCAAGCTCAAAGTGAAATCATTTCCTTTGTATCAAATAATATGAAAATTTTTATAACAGCATTATAACAAATCATGTTATATTGGATGATGCAAATCATTCTATAATGAACCACGTTATATTGAGAGTCACCTGTAGCAATATAATATGTCTTTGATTTGTACTTTGCATATCTATCCTGAACAGTACTCTAATGGGAGATGCCTGTGCCAATACAATCAATATGTCTTTGATTCAAGACTCCCTGGTGACACAATAATATCCTTTTGGGGAATTGTAACAATTGATCACAAAATAAGGGTATTGTTCTGCAATGTAATTGTATAATAAATTGAAACCCTGTACTAAAACTTAATGTAATGGTTGGAAATTACACAGATTTGTTTTACTCTATAAATTTCAGTATCCTGAATATGAGGGGTAAAGACACTCTGCATACAATGTTTATAATAAAGATGCTGCTGTTATTCATAAAAGAGAACAAAAAGAGCCTAATTGATATCTCAACTTTACATATAAGATAGATATCCTTTTGAAAGAAAAAAAAGCTGGTCTTATATGCCATCAAATACAGTAATAGATGTGGGTAAAGAGTATACTTGGTTGGGGTGAGGATTACAGGGATCATTACCAATTTATTCAATAACACTAATCATGTAGTCATAGGGCAAATAAATTGTGTTGAATGTTTTGTAAAGACATTTAAAGAACATGAAATTCAATACAGAGCAACAATACTTCGAAATCCAGGCATCAATATGAATTAATATGTAATAAATAAAGTCATAAGAGAGAAAGAAAACCGTAAAGATATATAAAAAAATGTTGAATGGCTACCAAAACATAAATAGAGAGAGAGAGAGAGAGAGAGAGAGAGAGAGAGAGAGAGAGAGAGAGAGAGAGAGATACGTACATAAATACATATACATATGCAAGTTGGGTTGAACATGACAGACAAAGAATATTGTTTTAGTTTTTTCAGTATTTTTCCTGTTTTCTCATGAAAGAACAAATATGAGGGTCTAATGTAAGAATTAACCATATGTTGATTCAGTCTGGTGTGTTCAACCGAACTTACAAAAGTGAAGGATTGCTGCTCAAGTATACTTTCATATATATATATATATATATATATATATATATATATATATATATATATATATATACATACATACATATACATACATACATATACATACATATATATATATATATATATATATATATGTACATATAAATATATATATATAAATAAATAAATATATATGCATGTATATATTATTGTGTCATCCACAGACAGCTGTTTCTATATATATATATATATATATATATATATATATATATATATATATATGTATGTATGTATATATATATATATATATATATATATATATATATATATATAGAGAGAGAGAGAGAGAGAGAGAGAGAGAGAGAGAGAGAGATGCGTAGGAAGAGATTTAAAGATATCGACAGAAAGAAAGAAAATGCAAGAAAACACCAAATTACAGAACAAGCCTGTCAACCCTTGAAAAAGGTTTATGCCAAATAATCAGAAACACATTAACCAATACAAATACAGTTTACTCAGGAAATCAATGACCATAACTGTTGTGATGCCACAGAAGAGTTGTTATTTATTTTTTTAAGTAAAAATGCCTTAATGCGCATCCCTGTATAAAATTTACATACAAAATTATTCAACAATGAAATAACATATTAATGTTATTATATTAGATGTATTACAGCATGCAAATAATTTTCACTTTGATTGTGTCTAAATTAAAAACAAGGAAAAACCCTATGACATTATACATGCTCATTTTATCAATGTAATTTTCATTTAAGTGGTGAGGCATTCTTCCCTTTTCACTCATATGTTCTTCTTGTGGCAGCATTTGGCCCGAACCTTTCAAATTCGTATTAGTACTCCACTAAATATCTTCTAAGAACCTTTTCATTTTTGGAACTTAAAAAAAAAATTTTACGCAATTTTTCTGTGTTGCTTTTGGTCAATCAGAAAGACTTTTACTGTCCATTGCTTTTTATAGACACTAAAATAATTTTGTGTTTTTGTACATCTGTAACTCAGAGTACACCCTAGATACAAAGTACCATTGGTCAGTACACCTATAGGGGCCCATGACGATTATCAGAACCACAGAAAGTTGAAAAAAATTACAAGCTGCATAATTTTGGCAAAAAAAAAAATTGGGGGGTCACTTTTTGGATTTTTGAATAATTGTGCTAGCATTTGCGGACATACTGTGGTGATTCATTTAAAGACTGGTGTGATGTGTTTTGAATAATTTTTATTAAAATTATTTCATTTAAGCTATTATGCATCATATTGTTGAATTAAAAGATTTTTTCTAGTTTTTTACATGTTAAAAATAGTCTTATCAAATTCTCCCCAAAATCTGAAGGAACATTCAAGTATAGTTTAGCTGGAAATTTCAATTTTCTCATGGGCCACGAAGAAATATGAGGTCTGTCCAGGAAGTATCCAGACATTTCATATATGTTGAGAACCAGTTTTGCAGCCTTAGGGAACCTTACTGAGCAAGGATGAACAGAAAATCTCCTGTGGAGTCACTCAGTTGGCAATGTGAAGCCACTGACAAAAGCTTGCGTATTGTGTGACTGTTGCATTTATAATGAACGGACGAGTCATTCTTCACATCTTGTGCAGGGTTTCTTGCATCACACCGGTCTGCCAGCTTACAAGCATCCATCAAGAGAGACTCTAGACTGTGGAGAAGAGGCAGCTGATGGTGATCCTGAAAGGGGACTTTTGCAGACTGTTTTGAAACGTGGAAGGGATGCTGGGCAGTGTTATCAACTCAAATTTTTTTCTGACGATGGATCAACATGGAAAAAGAGTTGATCAATATGGCCTGAAATGGCTAGGAAATAGTTGAAAATTGGCTAGAATGGCTGAATAATAGCACTACATTTTTGCTCTGCCTAAAACAAAAATGCGTTAAATTTAGGGAAAAAAGCACTAAATTGGCAATACTGGTGCTGGGATAAGTGTTTGAGGTACCGAAGAAAGAACTATGGGGAGACTAAGGCACCATTGCCCTAGGTAGGCTATTTCATCATAAATAATAAATGATCGGATCCTTCGTGAATAGACCTCTGTATTTGTGGCTGATGTCATTTAGTCACAAGGAGGTGATTGACTTGGTGTGATATGGATTCAAACATCTACATGCAATCCTCGAAAGACTGACGTGAGATCAAGTGAACAAAAGAATTAATAGTGTTTGCTTCATGCAATATACATCATCTAAAATGTATAAAAGGAAGATAAAACAGAGAACATAGAGAACACAAAAAGCAACAGAACATTAATGAAAACAAAAAGAAACAAAGAGCGGCAGAGACGAATAAAGAAATTAGTACTGAAAGAAAGAAAAGAAACATTCTACCGAGAAGGAAATATTGTTTAGAGACGTCAAATGAAAAACAAGGCATTTGAAAAAAAAAGAAGCTTTCGTGATGAAAGATAAAATGGAAAAAAAAAAGAAAAAAAAGAAAGAGTAAATAAATTAGATCTGTGAATGGTGAACCTGCTGGGATGCAATGGTCAGACAACAACATGCATCTTACTAAACTTACAGGAAGGCCCATTGGTCCATAGTCGCCTTTTTCTCCTTTCTCCCCCTGATAATATTAACAGGAGAATTCACATGCAGACAAAATGAAACCAGTGACTCTCATTGCAAAAGTTACAAGTGAAGTATGAATACAGAAATAATTTTGAGACAATTTTGGTGATATACATATTTCCCTCATATATGAAATGCTATTATTTAAAGTCGAATGTATTGAGCACTCAATGAAATAAACCCATCATACACTGGATATTGCATTATATTATATCATATTGCATCCCTAATTAGTTCTGTGTATATACACTAACACACACACATATATATAAATACTTTCTTGTATAACTCAATGTTCATTGGATGCACAGAAACTACACTCTGATCCTAGGCAGAGCTTGCAGATACTATGATCCTACGCAGAAGTGCTGATCCATATGTGAATAATCCTGCCATTTTTTATGTGTATTATGTTAGCATTGGTTATAAAAGAGACAGTATTTGTCTGTATTTCTGAGTTGAGGCCTTGATACTGTGATGTCCATGTTTTACTGGCATTTAAATATGAATAAAGGGAAGCAACTTGCCCAATTGTAAATGTAATGGAAGTCACTAGATGAAGCCTAGCTCTGATACCAGAAGTGACTGGCCAAGGCCTCGATCCGAATAGCTAGAACTGACACTTGATCAGCGGCCAGCTATCATAAACGTACATGTTTCTTCTCATTTTCTATCGCTACAAACATGGTTAAAACCAATAAGTGTTCTAACCAGCATACAATTAACTGATCAAACAAGTAAAAACATTAGAGTTGATATTATATATCGATTCATTCAGACCAGTTTTTTTGTCTTGCTTTTATTGCACAGTTTCAATGAATGTACATCCTGGCTATCTACAATCAATAGCTTTAGGAACTGTTGAATGAAGACATTCATTAAGAAAGAAACCAGCTATAACAGGTATAGAAATGAAATGAGGCTACATGGATTAAATAGAGGGGTTCAGTTCAACTTTCTCAGTACTGAATGCAGCAGGCACCCCGGAAAGGCTTGAGGGTATGTCGGCTGAAACGCTTTAAGGTGATAAAGATAAGGAAACTTTTTGAGTAAATCATTGTCTGCGTATGTAAAATGCAATGTGTATCCATATTTTATACTCTTTAAATGAGCAAATAAACATTACATTCTGATCTCAAGAAGAGGCCAATCCTTACATAAATTATCCCTTAATTTTTGATGGGTACTATACTAGTTTTATAATCAGAGGTGCAGCTTTTTAGGTGCTGGAGCTAACAAGAGGGTTCCAACAGTACTGCACCTCTGTGTAAAATAATAAAAACAAAAAGTGAAATTTTATATAAAAAACTAAGACTTGAAACACTTTTGTGGTGGTCAAGTCATATGCAAGTGCTACAGGGGTACCTCTCATAGCTAAGGGCTCCTGTAATGAAACTCCGCTCAGTGAGAGGCCTCGATTATCAAAAAGGGAATCTCTTAGCAAAATATTTTCAGTTAGAGAGGATAAGAAACTACAAAATTTCATATATCATCCAGAATCCTCGAGTATTCATTTACAATTATCTAGATTCATATCTAGGTACTTATTTCCAGACAGATAATTGGACAGACATTTGGTGAATTCCGATAAGGTTATTCATTTGTTTATTACAATTTTTACACGCTTATTTGTTTTTATATATTATTTACAAAGTAATAATCACATGATGAATCATTTACATGTTATTGGTAATGTTTTAGGGGTCTGATATTTCTATTCAGAACGAATAACTGAAATCCCATTGGTTTAATTATTCACTCAACAAATTTTCATTCAACAAGACATTTCGTAGAACGGATTGTTCTTGCTGAGAGAGGTACTATTGTCCTATTTTTGAAAACATAATCAAGAGAAGAAATCTCTGATTTAGGTTCTGGCCACCACACCAATTGTAGAAAGGTTATCATTCAGCACAGACCATTCAATAAACAATTCCTACCAATTCATCATGTAGAAATGGGAGTATTTTTCTGTATAAAAATATATCCTATAAGCAAAACTATAAAAGAAAAATAGTTTACAAGGATATTTGGAAAACTACAGTTCATTGCAACTCATCAAAACCCCATTACTGTCTATATCAAACGTAATACCAGCACATTGGTTGCAGTGTAATATTTGTATAATTAAAAAAAAAGTCAAGTGACTGTTACCATTACGGCATATACGGTAACACATTTTATGCTAGAGGTATTTTCTTAATATTAGGCAAAAAAATCTCATTCATGAATAATTGTTTAATTTTCCAAATAAAAAAAATTAGTAATGATATAACAAGTTTGAAAAATTCACTAATTGAAAAAAAGATGAACAATAGTAAGAACTGTGAAAATAAAATGATCAAAATTGATTTAAATTTGAAATTATACTTTTTAAAGATAAGATTTGATGTTTGCTGAACATGAGTTAAGGTAAAAAACAAAGTTTGAATAAGTCAGGATAAAATAATTATTAAAAGAAAATCCAATGACAATGAAAAATACTGTGAATATACGAAAGCATAAGTCAAAACATTAGAAAGATAATGGATAATCTCCAAGACAATGCCTTTTTAAACAATTCTTTAACATTTATATCACAATAGATTACCTGTAAAATATTTTTTTTCACTCTTCCATTCAGGGTCACCAGATTGGGCTACAAGGGGAAATAACCCAAATTTTTTCTCCTAGATTTACCCAACACCGGTGTTGGAATAGCATTGAGTTAGGAAATCAAGTAAGTCTGAACGCAAAGGTTGAGGCTGGTATTGAACCTCTGCCTCTAAATTTGCTCGATTTCCCAAATGTGATGCTATTCCAATGCCTTTGTTGGGTATATGTTGGAGAAGTTTGGGTTATTCCCTCCAATAGCCCAATAAGGATACCCTTCCACTTAAAATACCAAAACCAAGCATTAGATTTTATTGATAAACTTCTTGGATTCGAAAAAATATGTATACATATATTGCATGTAAAAAAGAAAATATAAGTACATAATTTGATTTAAAAAGTAATAAATAGAAAAATGTGGTAATTAATATTTATGAAGCAATATTTGTACAATACATATCATACAAAAGCCAATTTATAGCAGACAAGTGAGAAAAATGAAAAAAAAAACGAAGTCATTACCTTAGAACCAGTCGA
Organism: Thysanoteuthis rhombus; assembly: GCA_963457665.1. Classification (NCBI taxonomy): domain Eukaryota; kingdom Metazoa; phylum Mollusca; class Cephalopoda; order Oegopsida; family Thysanoteuthidae; genus Thysanoteuthis; species Thysanoteuthis major. The sequence continues at coordinate 8,596,608 of OY735228.1, read as the reverse complement.
ACCTTTCATTCCCATTGGGCCCTGGTCGTGAAAAAACAACAAAAATATATCAGAATGGAACAACAGAGATTTTTTGTATCTTCATAAGGAAGATTTACATTAAAATTGTTACTCATTATTTTTCAGGTGAAATGTTTGATTATGTATAGATAATGCATTAAAGAAAAACATCATTTTAAAAAATAATCTGTTCTTGTTGAAACTAAAGAAGCAACACATCTCAGAAATTCTTAATCAGTGGAAAGAGAAACACAAGTTGAGAATAGTTTGAAAACTAGAGGATCATGGGTGATTTTTTTTTCACTCAATGACATAAGACATTCAAGAGTGACATAAAAATAAAACATTTTCATTAAGCATATTCATACATTTATATATGGTTGTAACTCTTTAATCTGGCAGCCTTCGGACCTGGCCATTGCTTGATCAATGAAATGCTGGTCAACAGAATTATTTTTAATAGTGTAGAGAATATAACATTATATCTTTTTATATGAATTATATTATAATGAATGAAAATTGTCTGCATTTGCTTATGCTTTTCGATTGGTTGTACGAAAGATAATCTAAAAGATTAAAAAAAAATCAATAAATACAAGTCTAATTTTACGACACAATAAGCATTGAAAATTATTGAATTCAGAGTTTTTAGATTTGGTTTCAAGTTGCTGTAAGGTTTTTACTAATTGAGTTGAATGAATTCGTTTATAAACTGCTAAATTACAGCTAAAACCATGATTTGAAACCAAATCAGAAACTCTTGAGGAAGATCTACGAACGAATAGCAGTAAATTCAAAACATGCCCTACTATAGAAGTTGACAGACCAAAGAGCACCGAATTAGAAAGGTACAACCTATACATATACATCATTAAAAATCATTGAGTTGTGTGCTATTGAAAACTAGTCTAATGAAGGCAGGCAACACAAATGTACAACGAATAACAACAAATATTACACTTAACTAACATTAAAAGCTAAATATGTGTCATACCAAATAGCTGTTAACATACTTAGCTGTGAGACAAGGTTGCAAAGAAATCACATTAATACAAACAAGTGCCTACACCAACTTAAATGAATTTTTTTTTCCAGATAAAAGAAAAATAATTAAAAATGTGTTAAAAAAAAAGAACCACTTTGAAACATGTCCTTTTTGCCTTAAGAAAGCCGGGTTATCCATACCAGCTGCTATTACCAACTGAGCTACAAGAACCCTACAGCTGGCAGAAGATCAATATTTTTGAGTGGGACAGGCTTATACGAAAAGGATATGTCCATATCTGAAAGAAACACCTCCTAATATTGTTGACATATAAAACACTTGCATTGGCGGCCTTTTAAATACTGTCCACATGCAATGATTATTCATAATATATAATAAAATAAAACACATTGAAAGGGAACTTGCTTCATGTGTTGTGCCCCTATCACTAAGTGCTCAGTCTAGTAAGAATTATTCAAAACAAAAATGAATCAACTCCCCAGAGTTACCTGATTTAAAATATACTGTTGTTTAAATTATCAGGGTGCTTACCCTGGACAAAACTAGGAGAGAAAAAGAGACTATTTTGCATGAAATACTCATTGGGCAATATTTCAAGATAAATTTTGAGAAGCCAGAAAATATGGTAATTTTAATGTGTATTTGTTGAAGTTGAACTTGAAATTGTCGCTAGAGAGAATTAAGAAACATTCTTTAAGGGTCCCTTATTATTTTTCCTTCAAATATTTTTGACCGGTTCATTCTCAGAGCCTATAGCAGCCCTTTCTACAATGGCTGCAAGAAAAGGCCTGGCAGCTCCCATCTCATAGTGCTGCTTCTTTTATTTAGCAGATGCTATCTGGAAGACTTGGTATCACCATGTTCCCCCTCTCAGCTGCCTTTGTTTGTCACTGATAATATTCAATTCCACAGGAGATGAAGGTCTTTTTTGATGAAGTCCTTGTAGCACTTCTGTGAGACCCTGCCTCTTTGTAGACCAGAGGCTAGTTCTCTGATGTAGAGGGTTTTTCGGAGATGATCGTTCTACATCCTTGACTCATGGCTAACCCATTGTAGGTGAGTGTTTCGCAGCCTTGATGCTTGTGGCCTTGGGCTGACGAAGATCTTTATGTCAGTGATGGAATAGCTCCAGGACACATTGAGAAATGCAATACAATGCAGCTAATAAACAGACAAGAATTATGCCTGATGGAGTCTAAGAAGTGAAACAGCTGAAACATTGTGAAAAAACAACAACAAAAAACACGGCAGAGATGAAGATAGTCTCCTCTTTTCCTGAAACACTGAGTACTAAGAGCAGTTCAGGCAAAAATTGTTTCAGGGGAGTTCAGTTTTCATTTTTTTTTTTTTGACTAGTTGGTCTTTCAACCTTACAGTGGCATTCCTAGGGTTGGTGTCACCTGAGGTTATAACTCAAAGTGTTACCCCCAGGGTTGCCAATTAAAAATATTACTCTAAATCAACATAAAAAAATATCAAAAAATGCAAAAACATGCTAAAAAAATCACTGTTAGGCTTTTTATGGCTATTTTCACTATTTTAAAATGGCTATAAAAGGAGTAACAGAAGGTGTGTCTAAAATGGCTAGAAAATAGCTAAAGATGGTTTAGAATTGCTGAAAAATAGAGCTAAAAGTAGCGATCAATGTTGAACATGACTGTGTCACCCATCTGATAGCGTCACCACGGGCATCACCATGATGCATTCAACTTGAAAGATCAGTTCTTATTTGATAATATTGCATTTATAAACATTTGAAATGGAGCCAGTGTTTTCCAATAAATATTTCTAACCTTTAAAAATTAGACATTCAAAAAAAAAAAAAAAATGACCAAAAGTATTTTTCAAGACTAAAAACATTGGGAAAAAAAAGCAGATCCAAAATTTATTGATGGTTTCAATTCTAATATTGGAACTTTTGTTTTGGAGACAGGGTTAGTTCAGGGGTTTCTTGTCCCCATGGTTGAATTTGAAGTTTGTGCAGGAGTTTCATATGCCCAATGCAAAATTCCAGGTTGGCACTCCTGGACAGATTCTAATGACTATGTTTTTCGATTTGGAGTGTGCTCATAGAGGTCCTCTACACCATATGCAAATAATGAGGCCATAATGCATCAAGTAAAAAAAATCTACTCCTGTTTTTGTGGAGCTTGAATATTTTCTCTATGTTCACTTATTTGAAGTCATGATAGTTCACTAATTCAAAGTTCTTAAAAGCATAAATGAATGTTTACCTCTTAACAATATTATCTGAGGTTTTATCAAAAAATGATTGAGTTTGTTAAATTGGAAGAATTCATTGTTTTAAATGATGGATAGGAGATATCTTTATCGGCAAAATTATTATCTTCAAATAGAATTGTCCATTGTTATAGACAGAGCGTCAAACAGAAGAAGTCACACTGTTCATTATATAGTTGGATATTTTAGCTCAATCTTAACTAATCAAACTTATGACAGAGAAAAATTCCTCAAGTATGACTGTATTTTCTACTGAGTAGACACATAAACAGTTTATTTAAAATCAAGGCCAAATTCATATCAGGTATCTATTTTTACCAACAAAATTTTATATATAGCACGTAACTAAATGTATCAATAAACATTCTATCAATGCAAACTAATAACTACTTGAAATAGATATTACTACTATGAACAGAATAGTAACTGCTACACTATTTTTAATCAAACAATATATTGCCAGAAAAATATCTTACCGTAGGCCCAGGCGGACCCGGAGGGCCGGGAATCTGTGAAGAAGAATTGAATGACTATTGAATAAAATAATGTAAAACTGATATTGAAATTCTTGGTGGATTCTTGTGGGGAATGCATTTAATATGATCACAGAAGAATCCAGAAAACAACATGTAACATTTTTCTTTGAATAAGGTGACTAAGATGGCTAGTGACAAAAAAAAAAAATAGTCAAGGTAAGAAATTAACGTTACACCTGAGCAGGTGCAGATCAGGGGGGGGGGGCAGCAAAACGAAGGTATCTTGACAACCCCAGCTCTGTTAGTCAAAGCACAATTGGGAACATTTAAAAAAAAAAAACATTTATTTAAATAAATATCTATAAATATCTATCTATATACTATCAAAAAATTTAATGAATAGAAAACCCTAAATAATTCCAAGTAACTATAAACTAACCTTAAAATCAAAGGAATTGTTTTTCATCTACTTCAAGTTAGATGTTTTGTGTCTTATTCTTCATAAAAAAATTTCATTCATTGGTTCTGTGTTGAATTTCCTCATAGTTTCGGCAATTCTAGTGTTAAAAATTTATGACTCAAATGTGTGATCATATATTGTTTCCTTGTTTTTAATGTTTGAAATGTGTCCTCTTTTTCTAAGCATTCATTTAAAAAAAATAATTTTTTCCTATTGGACCCAACCTTATCTGATATCCTAGATGCGTCCCTGCTAGAGAGTCAAGTTTTCTATAATTTAACACAGCAAATATTTGTCAGAAAATGTCAACCTTCAACTTGGTCTGGCTGGCCGTGTATGTATGTATGTATGTATGTATGTATGTATGTATGTATGTATGTATGTGTGTGTATGTATGTATGTACATACGCAAAAAAGAGTCCCCTTTTCAACATACACAGGCTACACCTGGTGAAGGCCATAGAATGGATTGGCCGAAATACAGTGTGAACAACAAAAATAACAAGTTCTATTATCTGAAAAACTCTTTGGAGATTTTTGATGATATTTTTTCCAAGAAAAATTCAATGTTAGCCATTGTACCCAAGAAGGAAAGGGCGACCTTTCATTGATGTGACTGTGCCAGTGGCTCAGAGGAATGCTAAGAATTGGAAGAATGCCAGAACCTAGCCAGGGAGTTATGAAAAGTGCGGGAAGTGAAGGTTAGGTTTGTGCCAGTGATAATTGGCATAATTGGCACACTTGGAACAGTGTCAAAAACACAAAGTAAGATTGTATGAATTAGGAATTTGAGGAAAATTTGGGACTGTCTAGACCAGTGGTCTTCAAACTTATATTACTCAAAGGATGCTTTACAATAATCAATGCTTCTCGTGAACCCCTTCAAAGAACAACTTTCTCTTTCACATAAGTATATTTACATATTTGATTTTTGCCTGGTCTATGGGATTATCAAGCTGTGTATAAAAACCCCAAAAGAAAACACACACTTGAGTGGAAAAGTAAGAACGAACCTCACTGAGGGTAAATAGACAGATGAATGACTACTGATTGAATAGCGTCTGCGTCGTATGAATAAGATGCCTTTAATTAGAAAAGCAAAATGTTAATTTTTCCTCATATGAAATGTATTGTTCATGTCAAAGAAATAATATAGAGACATGTTGAAGCTGTGAGGGAATTGTTTATGTAATGAAGAATCATTTGGTATATAGAAAAATATCACTTCATTTTGTGGAACTCAGTTTGAATACTGCTACTCTAGACTACAAGATTGCTGGAGTCTGAGAGGATACTGAGGAAGGTTCTAGAGGTTTTAGGGGACTTGTAGTCACTCAATCAACAATGATGATCATCAGATATCAGGTGTGAACATGTAAATGCGTGAAATAATAATGATGATAATAATAATAATAATAATAAAAAGGGAAAAATACCAGGACCTAGCAAGGGAGTTAAGGAAAATGTGGAACATGAAAACCAGGGTAGTACCGGTCATAGTGGGCGCACTAGGAACTGTCCCCAAAACGCTGAGGGAGAGACTGGAGGAGATCGGGATTAGGGGGAGGATAGAGACCGTACAGACCACAGCACTACTGGGAACTGCACGGATACTGAGGAAGGTGCTAGAGATATAAGTACTGCAACGAATAGTAGCTCTGTCATGATATGCGAAAGAGGGAGGAGACGTTAGCTGAGGACCTGAGGAGACTTATTGTCACTCAGCCTTCAGCGATAACCACTGGGCAACCGGTGTGAAACTGTAAATCGTAGAATTACTGCGACCTATGAGTACTAGGAGAGGAGGGCTGGAGACTTGAGGAGACTTGCTGTCACTCAAACTCCAGCGGTTACCACCAGGCAACTGGTGTGAGATTCAATAATAATAATAATAATAATAATAATAATAATACCACCAGGCAACTGGTGTGAGATTGCAAATAATAATAATAATAATAATAATAATAATAATAATAATAATAATAATAATAATAATAATAATAATAATAATAATAGGTCTGTTTAGTCCATATAAACTGTCATGTGAGCGACTTCTTTTAACAGCATGCTGTGTTGGGAATGATCAATTGAAAAATTGGAAAAAGGGGTGATCAATTAATGAATTATTTCTTTTGACTTTTGTTGGGCAGTATTGACAAAAAAATCTGAATTTTCTTGTTTGGAAAAAAAAGGTTCTTTTGTTTTTTGAAAATTTCCACCAAAATAAGTTTTTAGGGAAAAGGGGGATCAATTCATCATGTAAATTCATGCCAAATTAGTCCCTCAGTTTGTGCCCAGGATAGATTACCTCTTTTTCTAATTTTTCAATTGATCACCCCAGAACAGCATGCTGTCAAAAACGTTGGTCATGTGACGATTTCTATTGAGTGATTAATCAAACCCGTTTGCATCTTTTCCACTATCGAATTCGATGACTGAAATTGTTTTAGGTCTGAGGAGGTTTAGCTGAATTGCATTAAAAAGCCAAGTACTTTTATACTCACTCCGTCTCCACTGCCACCTCCTTCAATAACTCCACTTTCACCCTGAAAACACAGAGAGAGAGAAAGAATAACATATGTGCCATAAAGTCAATAAGTGAACAACCGTAGCATCAAAATTCGAGGTCAAGTAAGAAAATTCCATTGAAGAATAAATATGATTGGATTAAATTCTGGAAAACTTGTAAAAGAGTAAAAAAACAAACAGCTAGATTCTCCAAAATCTACATATTATTAATAAACCCATCAAAATAGAGCCCTGCCCAAAGAAAAAAAACGTTTTTTTTCCACAAAAATGACAAAAAAATTTCTAGAAGAGTTCTGGAGGAGTACTGATGCCAATCTTCAAGTCTGTTGACAAAACGGTATGGCCAGGAGTACTGAAACACGCAAACACATAAACTAACACACAAACAATAAGCACATATAAAAAAAAAAAGAACCCTTCATCAACTATAATGGCTTTGTTGGCTCAATTTGTAAACAGATCAAAATTCATTTCATATCATAAGTTCTGTTCTATTTTTTTACATTCACATACAGTTTGTGGAGGACAACAGCAGCTTTCTTTACTTTGGACATAACCATGCAGAAGGACAATCACAGCTAAAGAACATTTGAGTTTTGATATTCAGCTCTTCTGACTACCAAGAAAAAATATGACTATCCAATTGATGGGCAGCACATCAAAGTCCTTTCTTTTTTTTTTGGAAGGGTTGCTCCTGTTTCTTCCCACGTTGAGCTCGACCTTGTGTCAAATATTGCTGTGTTGGGACAGTGATTAAATAGATGCCCAGATCAAGTTTTGTCCATACTACTTTAACATAATCTGGACACAAGTTGAAGCATGACTGTACTTCTCATTTTTCAGTGTTTCTAAATGTCTATTGAATTGATATACGGCCCCACACAATCAATCTTCCTGGACATATTTGATAGCAGCTGATCATATGATCAGATTTTTAGGTTCTTGTTCTAGACCACATATGGGCCAAATTTGGCAGCCCAAACATTTGTTGAGGCCCATGACCAATCTAAACATTTATTTGTAAACTTATATGATTTTTCTCAGAAAATCAATTTTACGATCTGTATTGTAAAATCACTATGGTTTTGGATTAACAAATCAATGATGAAAAAATTATAATTCATGTTAGTTTGAAATAGTAATTATGTATACTTTCAGTAATATGATTGATATTTTTCAAGTGGCTCGAATCAAGTTGAAAAACATCTCATCAGACCAAAAATGCTGACCATGTATGACCTAAACGATATGTAACTACTGAACTGTTGTCTAAAAAATGTCTATTTCACCCTCAGTCAGTTCCCCTGCTGCTGCTATGAATTACGCCATACATACATGTAATATGCACATAAATACATCAATATTTTATTGTACACAAGCAGACATTTACAACATTTCATTTTTTCTCTTTTACTTTTATAATTACAAGCAGAAAATAAGCAAAGCTAACCATATAAACTTATTCCATATTTCCCCAAATGCTCGGCCCAGCCATATTTGATGCTACATCTGTTGTATTAGTAGTAATATTATTTAAATTTCATCATAATTGGATGAAGCCGTGTCAACCATTATCATTTTTCATCGCAACTACTCAATGAAATAAATACTGAATATAAGAAGCATGGAATAAAATATGGGGAAAATCTGGTTATTATAATATCAAAACATTTCTTGATAGTAAAACCATAATGTGCAAGTGATATACAAGGATGAACCTTATATATATGAATTAAATATGATCAGGAACTGTGTTCACAATATCCCATGCAGTTGTGGTGAGGAATATAAGGGAAAAACCAGCTATCTTATGAAGATTAGATTTGAAAAGCATTGATGCCATAACACAAGGCAAAATTATGAAATTAGGCGTGGTAGACCATATATACAAGGAAAAGGGATTGCATCATCTCCTCAAGAATGAAGCCAAAATGGGGAACCACACAAGAAATTGTGTGAGGTAAAGGGGTGAGACATTCAAGTTTAATAAAATAATATTATAAGGAAACCAAATAGTGAGATTAATACCAGTTCAAGAAAGCAAAAGAAATGAAGTGGTATTCAAAGTTCTTCTAAGGTACTAAACAGAGAGAGATCTTTTCAATAAGTATAGTTTTTCCTCTCCAGAATGAATCAACTCAACATTTTTGGTATGGCTGGAAATATCAAAACAAATTTAATGATGATGTATTAAAAAATTAATGTATTCACATGAGTGAAGCAACTATGAATATCAAATACTTGTAGCATAGTCTCCAATAAGGGCACCCATTGAGGATCAGTCTTTAAACACAAGTGAATTAGAATTTGAGCTGAACTTGTTAACTAATGTGTTATGTTGGGTGCCCAGAACTATTTTTCAAACTATACGATTAATCTACTCTTTATGATCTTCATCGGTTGAGCTCTTATTGATCAATCCGTTGAAAACTAACCAATCACAAAAGTGAGAATTTTGGAATGCAGAATTTGCAGGGAGCACGCGATTGTCATCAAAAGTGTTTTGTAAATGGAACAGATTCTTTCACTTATTTTTTCATATATTTTTTACATTACAAAATTACAAAGTTGAGATTAGTTTTAGCAAACAATGAAAAGGAGTGATTTTTTATGAAAATATATCACTTACTTTTTTACTGCAAATCAAATAAACAAAAATATTACTTATTCTATTTAAAATTTTGTTCTGTTATATTATGAACAGGAGATGGGTAGTTTAATCTATGGGTTGAATGAAGGAGGGGAGAAAAGAAGGTTAGGTAGTTTGGTGAATGGATGGGGAGAGAGATGAATTATGTAGTTTAATATAATGATAGAGAAGGAGAAGGAAGAAGAAAGGTATTTAATAACAGGGTTAGGAGGGAAGAGGAAGAAAAAGTTAGATAGTTCACTGAAGGAGTAGGAAAAGAGTGACAGGACAAAAAAGTTATGCAGTTCAACCTTTTAATTCATATAAAAGAATTAAATGTCGATAACAAAGGAAATAAATTCTGATAAAAATCAGCTCCCAAAGTGAATTGGATTTTTTCCCTATTCGATTCACAGAAGATTTCAATCATTTTTAATTCAATTCATTGAAGAGTCCTATTATCAATTAGAGACGGTTACAAGCGGGCTATGAATTTAAGATAAGAGGATAGGAACGAAGAGGGCAGAAAATAAAGGGTAGTTCAATATTGAACAGGATAGGAGAGAAGAGAAAAAGAGAGATTGGTAATTTACTGAGGGGTAGGGAAATTTTTGTATATGAACCCAATCCATATTTGTCTAACATTCAGATAAAATCATGGACTAGCAATGAAAATTTGGAATGGTTAAGGGTAGGATGACATGATACAGGCATAGGATGAGAAAAGAGAAGAGGCATGAGATAATGGATAATCTTAGTTGTCAACACCCATGGAATTTCCACAGGTCCAGCAAATATAACAGAATTGAATTGAGGAATGAAAAATTAAATTTGGCTTGAAAGGTTTTTCTACTGTGTTGATATGAAGAACTGGTAAGACACAAAAATATCAAAAGATGCAAAATTTCATATGTTCTTTATTAAACATGGTTGTAGACGATATTGCATAAATAGTTTACAACAAGGGAAAAACAACAAAAAGGATTGAGAATTTACCTTCATGCAACAGCAAGACAAAAAATATGAAAGATTTTTCAAACCAAAATCTTCATGATTTAAAAGATGAATAATAAATACAAAGTGATGACAAAAATAATGGAGAAGGGAAAAAAAATCAACAGAATCTAAAAGAGGAAAACAATATTGAAGGATAAATAAATAAATATCAAGACTGGATGTACAACAACGATACAGTATGAAGCAAAAGGAAGACGGGGAGAGAAACAAAGAACTAACCTCAGGAGCAGAAATGGTAAAATTTGTGCAGTTCTTTGAAAGATAAAAATAAAGAAGAAACAGGTGATTAAATCTATTGTGACAGAGAGATTCTAAAATAGGATTTGAAAACAGAATCATCTGAGAATTTTTTGAAGATCACCATTAATTTCTTTTAAAAATAGAATGCCATTAATTTTATTTAAAGCCATTACTTTTCAACCATAAAAGGCCAATATTGAAAATAGTAAACCATTACTTTTTTTTTTCAATTAGAGAAAGCCATTAATTTTTGAACATATAAAGCCATTAATTTTTTTAATGACAGAAAGCCATTTTAAATGAGAAGACATCTTGGTTCTCTAAAGAATGAAAATATGTACTTGAGAAATTGGACATAACAACCATGATATTTCATGATAATCATAAAAAAATCATTAATTTCTGAGAGTTTTGATTTGATTTCATTTCGGTGGCTTGTTTACACCTGGTCGTGGTGGAAGACAAATTAGTCTCAAGCTTATATGAAGCATTGCAATTATCATAGATTTTTGAATAATTTCATTTTCATTTCATTTTTATTTCTTTTTTCAGAGGGCAATCCAGCAGATCCAGTTCACTTATGGACCGCCCAGGAACTGACCTGGATAGATGTACCCACCTCGCAGAATACATTCCATATCACGTAGCTTCCATTATTCAGGTAATGTGGGGGGGAGAACTACATGTTATTCGTTAGCTGTCTCTAATTTTTTGGCACTCCAGTTCAAATGGCATTTCATTTTCTTTAGAAGACAATAAAACTCTGATACTTACAGGTGGTCCAGGAAGTCCTGGTGGTCCAATTGGCCCATCGAGTCCGTGCAATCCTCTTTCTCCTGATTCTCCTTTTAATCCAGGAGGACCCTATTAGAGATTAAAGCAGAGGATTAAGAACACAAAGCAGAAAGAAGGAGATAACTGCTGCACAAATTCAATATTACATTAATTTTGATTACTTTTTACCTTCATCTAAATTCTTAGCTTTTTTTCCAGTAGTACTTTTAGCACTAAAATATGAACAACGAACATATATAACTGTATAGATTTCGATCTATGTCATCAATGGAGAAGGGCTGGATTAACTGCATTAACTAGGAAGGAGCTTATGTTGAAAAAATATGTAATGTGAAATAAATGCTTATTTCACCATAATGTTACAGACATAGATGTACCTACATATTACCGACTTAGATGTACACAAATGTAAAATATACATATAAAAATATTTTAAATGATATCCTTAATAACAGTAATAGAAATAATAAAAAAATCTCGCATACAGTCACTGTAAGAAATAATAATTGTGTTGATACAATAATGAAGATGGCCATTCTTCAGATGGAGTCATATTGGAGTAAATTTTTAAGAATAATTTGTGAAGTATTTTTAGGGATTTTAAATACACGAGAAGCAAATATCAATAACGCAAAATAAAAAGAGGAATATTTACTCAAAACCCACATAAAAAATTAACATGTGTCTTATGGCATCTTGAGTATTTTCTCTCATTCAAATATATTTCCATTTCATGATTTTTTATTTAAGGCAATGTAAATAGCTGCATCAATGCATTGGACTCATTTTCAGCCTTTCCGCACTGAGCAGAAGACATGCTTATTTGGTCGTGCTGAATGTTTGAATATTCAAGGTTGCAGTGAACATTTTGAAAGAAATGTTATCATGGTAATATACTCCTTCTCTTAGTGAGAATACAGATCATAGAATTAAGGTTCTTGTGAACAATTGACAGAAGTCACTTTCCAGTTGTCCTTTCTTATCAACTGGATCCCATTTATTGTTTTGGAGCCTTATCTAGGATGATTTTTTGCTGTACAGCCAATCTTAGCAGCAGCTCCACCTATTGGACAACTTTTGCAACGGAGAGTGAAGATTCTGGGATGAGATGAAACATAGAAAAACGACAGAAAAGAAGGAAAAATACAAAAAATAAAATAATAACTACAAACTCTGACTAAGACAGTTTGAGTTCACTTTGGCTGATGCCCTTAGAAAAGGCATGAATCAATCTCTTCTTCTCCAAGCCATGGACAAATAGCAAGGCAAACAAATCACAGTTTGCCATGAAACAATAAATTCAAATCATTAAAATGATTTGTTAAAAAAAAAACTCTCAGTCCACAAACTTTTCGACATTATCAAAAATTCCCTAAACTTCTTTCACAATATGGTATAATCTGAAGAGTGGCCTTTAGAACAAAAATATTGATAATTGTTAGAGCTTGAATAATGATATCAACAATGACAATAATAGTAGTATTAATCAGGGCCTAAGAGAGAGGGTACAGGAGGTACAGAGTACCTATGCCCAGGCATCCAGAAGGTGCCCACAAGCCTAGTAAAATTCTTATTATTATTTCTTTGATATAAATACAGGTATACCTTGGATAGAGTGGTCAATTCATTCTAAAATTTTCCTTATTGTTAAAAACTGCATTGTTCAAGGTCTCGTATTTATCATATTTTTCCTTATTTTATACCAACATTAATTTGTATGACAATACCATAACCGTATTACATTAAAACCTACACAAATCAAAACTGCACGATTCAAGGTATTACAATACTAGACATATCTATTTTTTTAATCCATTTATTTACTTTACACTAATAAGTATGTCATCTGATCTATATTGCAATGTAATAGAATGCTTCAATGTGAATTCCTTCTTCTTATCTGTATTGTGGTATAAACCAAGATGCTTGTATCTGTTTCTCCACTTAGGTCCACTTTTATTACTCTTTAAAAGAAAGTTTCTACCCCCTGATAGAATTCCTCTCAGAGGCCCTGCGCAGTAATAATAATTCAAGGCAAAGTATCAGAAAAGTTGCAAGTGTATACTTGTGATAATAGTTATAGTTCGATCAAAATTCTTGTGGAGGTGACTACCTATGTATGTTTTGAGGCAAAATGTTTATATATCAGTTACCATCAGCTTTTGAATATTAGCAGAAAAACAAAAGTTAGTTGTAAGAAGAGCCTCCGTCTATTTTCAAGTCAGTAGTGATAGATCTTATCAGAATTTTGTTGGACAGGGGATTTCAAGAATTGTATGTGGGATACTCAGACCATTTTCCTCATTAATGTAAAAAACCATAAACGCAAACTATCAAAATAGGTTTCTTGAGTTTTCATGTTGGTCTGGCTGGCTATGAATGCATATATAAATGCATATAGAGGTTCAGGCTGTACCAATGGAGCTAGAGGGCTCAAAATTTAAACATTTATTCCTTGTTACGTCTAGAAAAAAATTTTTTCAAATATTTTTTAAAAAATCTCATTTCCTAAAAAGGTTTTTAGTGGTGTATTCAGTTTGCAATGTGTGTTTATGCTAAATTGGTCCCTTGTTTGTGCCAATGGAAACCATCTCGTGGCTGACCTCTTCAGTCAAAAAGTTGGAAAAAGGGGTGATCAATGAATAAGTTACTTCTCTCACTTTTTGTTGGGCAGTGATCACTAAAAAGCCTGAATTTTCCAAAAATGAGTATGAAGGGATCAATTTAGCATAAACTTACATTGCAAATTGAACCCCCACTAAATATCTGGAGGAAGGGGGAGTTAAAAAAACAAAAAAACAAAACAAAGCAAAAAAACAATGTGAGGAGTTGATATTCAAATTCCCAGTTGACCAGCTCCATTTCTGTGGCTTGTATGCATAACATGTAGTCAGCCAAACCAACTTAAAAATTGAAGAAACCTATGTTGACTGTTTTTGATGACTGTTTTGGTTGACGGTTTCAAATTGTCCATCTATACCTTATAGTTATGGATGTGTTGTTTCTTATAGGCCAGAAGTGAATCAGGGAAATTAACTCTACAAAGAATTGCAAGCTGAAGAATCTCTGCTAGTTTATCAGGAGTTTAACTATGAGAGCAAAATACATATAATATATGCATACACAGGTTAAATATACAAATATACATCAAATCTCTGTAACCCAAAAAATTGCTGAGCGACCGACTGACCGACCAACCAACCAGCCAACAAGATTACAAATTCTTCTCTCTATGAGTGTTTGTGTGTCTGTGTTTGTCTCCGGGAATCTCTGGTCATTTTTTTAGGGGCTACAACCTTGAAAATCTACATGAGTACATCACTAAGCACCATCTAAAAATGTGCTTTCTGCTTTTTTAAAAAAGCACTTTTTTTCAAGTCTCATCATTTTTGACTAACAATGCCCACAGATTGGATAATTTCAGATTAAAGATCTATCTTTAAAAAGTAATTTTAGATAAAAAGGTCTATTTTTTCGAGATAATCTTAGATAATTTTTCACATAATTAGCTGAGGTACATGCACGGGCTATGGTGATTGATTTATGTGAGGTACAGATGAATAATCTTTCTTTCAATGATATGAATAAAGGAGAGCTTGTTAAGTATATATATATATATATATATATATATATATAAATATATTAATATTTAATTATCTATCGAGTGAATCAACACAGAATTGCAAATCATACTATTGTTTACCTCCACATTAAAATAGCATATCCCAAAGAAAAGCACTCACAGGGGGTCCAGCAGATCCAGGCTTTCCGTCTAGCCCATCAATACCATGTATGCCTGGTGGCCCAGGCTGGCCCTAGGGACAAAATCAGAAAAAAAGAAAAAGAATTGATATAACATATTTTTTAACAAAGGTACATGAAGTAAAAATGTTAGAATGGCAGCAAAATTACAAGAACATCTCTTGGACTGAAGCATATTGTGTGTTTCATGAACGAAACAACCCTAAGGATACGAGGAAAGAATTTATGTGCACGTACATGTTATGCTACACTATTGGTCATACAGCAACACTGTACACAGATACAATAGTATTTAACAGTTGAAGAGATTGCATCAGGGGCTAGCCCCATTCGAGCATCTATGCCATTGTGTTGTGTTACGTATGTCGTTTTTCAATGTAATGAAACCTTCATGTAATAAAATAGGCATAAACCTGCATCGGAGTCAAGGGAAATCACTCTATTGTCAAGTTAAAATGTATGTGTAATTGGTTTTCTTTCTCATAATTTTTTTCTTTAATCTGTTTCTCTAAAAACTAGTTTTTAGATTCAAGATATTTCAAATACAAGTTATAATAAAGACACTCACATCCTTTTTCAAACACCCTGCATATTATAAAATATGATCAATAAAAATCCCAGAACATCTTTAGGCTTGAAATGTATAAGAAAATGGATTTTTTCTTTACATTATCTTTTTTTCAGACTTGAATTGCATAAACCAACAAGTGTCCAAATCTAGTTATCTGGTCAGTAAATTTGAAACTAATACACATTGTGAAGCTAAAGGTTTTTCTGGAAGATGGGGAAATATGAGAAGATGCACACATGAATATACAAAATAGATATGAACAAGTAATTACATACATAAGCACACCAAAACACACTCATTTGACTGTCTTTCTGATTATGTCTTTCTCTCTATATAAATATATCTAAATTAGTATTTGAGCCTTTTGTTTGTTTGTTTATTTGTGCCTCTTCTCTGCAAAAACTACAAGGCCTATTGACTTAATATTCTGTAGACTAAGGAGAGGTCAACTTAAAATATATGCTATGCAAGGTTGACCTAAGAGGTAATTTCCTGATCATTTATAGCCAATTTTTTTGAGTCGTGGGCCACAATTTTGCAACAAGGATCCTGAAAATTATTACGTGGATACATCTTCTCACATCTTGGGTAACAGGCTCAACAAAATCATTCTGTGTCACCAGAGATCAATCCTGGTCATTTCGACTCATTTTTCCGAATTTTCGACAATAATTTACCAGTGGAAAATTTGATTAATCAGCCTCAAGTCTTTTCTTTTCCAAATTATCCCCTTTCTTCACATCACATATATACATATATATATGTATTGATGATATATGTACATGAATTACATACGTATAGGGTAGATTAATTAGTCCATAGACTGACAAAATTATTGACTAAATTTATAGTTTCAATTTTCCACTCGATAATCTTGACCACAGACAATCCCTTTCCATTGATTCTGTATAGTAAAATCATACATATAAGTACTACTCTATCTTCATAGCTTACATTAATTCCTACTAATAATCCTTTTCTCATCAACTTCCAATGCATTTCTATAGTGAAATAATCAGCTACACATTTCACATTATACATATGATAGCTCTATCCTGTAAGAAACACTTGTCATAATTACTGGACAATGACAATTCCTTTCTTCCTGGTTTTCAAAGTATTTCTATCGTAAAATTATTAGCAAGGCATTTATATCATTTCTTCAAGTATATCACAAAAAAATTAGTGTTTAGGCGAAAATAGGTGTGAGCCGCTATACTCAAAAATATGCATAATTTTTTCTCTATGTTGCTAAAATTAAGCTCATTCCAGACAGAGGTGACACGATTCCTTAACCTAAACTCATTAAGAAATGTATTTGACCTATACAAGTAACCAACTGTAAAAATAAAATGATTTTTTTTGAATGAACTTTTTTTAAATTCAAACTTTTCCTTGGTGCCAAGTATTCAAAGAATTGACCGTAACTTTTTGAGAACCACAATATTCATTTCCTTCTCGTGTAACAGATGCAACACAAATAACTAATGGAAATACCCAAGAAATACCTAAAATAAACTGAAATAATCGAATTCAAAAATAACCTAATTTGAAACAATGGATTAGAATTGAGTGCCCAAGGTACTTTACACACACACACACACACACACACTCAGGTACAAATATATATACAGATACCCTCTCGCATATATACACGCACACACACATACGCACACAAATATATATGTAGATACCCTCTCACATGAATGATCATAGATATGATGGTAAATCAATAAATCCATAGCTTGATATGTAGTTATTAACTGGATTTTGATCAGAAAGTTTCACTGTATAATGTTTAATCTATACAATCAATATTTACTACCAAATTGTGTTTAAGAGGAAGGACGTTATGTTGAAAATAAATGATTTCTCCATCATTTGAGCTGTGTTCAAATCGAAGTACCAACATATCAATCAGTGGTGTATGGTGCTTTGTATCTTGGGTGTGCTCTGTGATACAGATGCACAGAAACACAAAGATATTCAAGTGTCTGTAAAAAGAAACATACAGTAAGAAAAATTTTGGTACAATGAAGGGAAAGTGGTCCCAATTGTAAATTGTAAAGTTTCACCCCCTCGCTCATTTCAATCGTCGAATAAGTGAAAAGCAATAAGAGAATTAACATACGAAAAGCAAAATTTGGATAGGACATCATTATTCACTGATAATCATGTCTAATCCAAATTCTGCTTTCCTTCCCTACATAGAGTCAAAAAGACTCCATTGCTTTTTACAGACACTAAAATATTTTTGCATTTCTGAGCAACCTTAGCACACCCAAGGTAAAAAAAACACCACACACGCATTCACCAGTATATACACACATGTATATGAAATATGTATACACACCTACGAGAGATAAAGATAGAAAAAACGTGTTTGACTTACTTGAGGTCCCGGTAGTCCTAATGAACCTTTTGCACCAGCTTTTCCCAAAGGACCAGTGGGTCCCATTTCACCTTGTTGTCCAGTATCCCCTTTTGCTCCCCGACGGCCCTATACATTTAGTTGATTACAGGAACAAACTCAAGAATTAATTCAATAAAAGGAGAAGCTTTAGTTATTATTATTAGGATTAAAAGAATGAAGAAAGAATGAAACATAATTAAAGGAATAAGAAAAATGTATAGAATTTAGTCTCTTAGCACATAATGAAGGAGAGTCAAAAAATGTTATAAAACATATCAGAAATGGGTTTGGATCATAACCCTGAGAGACATGATCCCGAATGCTCTATTCTCAAATGTTGAAATTATAAACGTAATCACTAATTACTAAAGCATTTTCAGAATGAAATAATTTCTCATACATTTCCAGAGTAAAAAAATCTTTAATGCATTTCCAGATATTATAGGTTGTATAAGCCACTGCTCTAACTGTAATTATTTGATAGGACTCATAATTCAACCAATAAGTTAATCATCACAATAATTGTTAATCATTGAGTTCTATTTAAAATGATAAATTTATATCTGGTCATTGAAACATACTTTTTCTGCCTTAATTGAGAAAGAATGAAAGAAATGACCGTAGAGAGAAATGAGCAGGATCGCCCAAAGTCTATGTCCTAAAAATAAGGAGTGAGATTTGGCAAAAAAGTAAAAGAAAAAGAATTATATTTTCCCAGAAATCTGGGGAAAAGGTGTGCAGGGCACAGAAGGCATGAAAGGAGGAAGAGGAGACAGGTAGAAAAAAGCATGATGGAGAGAATTGCAGGTGATAGATGCTTGCAAGCAAGGTTAGCCAAAGGTACTGGCAACATGGGCAGTCGCCCAGGGCGCCAAGTGCTAGAGGGTGCCTGTCTTGTGTCTGTGACAGTCGGTCATTCCAAATACAAACGAAAACCTGGGGAAATGTATTAAACAGAATAAAAATAGTCAAAATAAGAAAATTCCCTGATTTTTCATGAATAACTGACAGATGAATACTTTCTGATATGGTGGAACTTTGAAGAACGTTTGTCAATAGAAATTCTCATGACTGATGACAAGCTCATTCAATTAATGCATCGTAATTAGAAATGAACAATATTTAGTATCAATCAGTATACTTGGTATAGTACCTGTATATTGGCTGACCATATGTCCGGGTTCAGGCAAGACAGTCCTGGTTTGTGGGTCTGTCCCAGTATCCTGCCCGGTTTAATCTACTGGTATTCATTTTTTTGTCAGTACTAAAGCTTAATGGGAGTTGGGTTTTGAAAGCACTTCTTTATTATTAGAGTGCTGGTACCTATGATAAAAATTGAATACTGCTCAGGTTTGAAGCTTTGAAATATATATATATCTATAAATTCCTATATCTTCATTTTTCTCACTGTAAGATATACATGCATAAATTAAACATGAAAAGAGAAGTAAGACAAAGGCACTTCAAAGGGCACTGAAGTTCAACTTGCCCAGGGCACCAGGAATCTTGAAGCTGGCCATGCTTGCAGGCATATATAATTGCATTTTTTTTTTATTAGTAATGATAAATCAACAGTTTAAATTTTTTTAGAAAAATCATCAACATTCTAACTTTTATTCTGACAGTTGAATTTCTTTCCTCATCTTTGATGTTGTCAACGCTTCAGCCAATCCATTCTTTGGTCTTTATCAGATGCATAATCCAAGAAAATAGGCAAACCTTTTCAGCGTTAGTTAATATACCAAGTGGATCAATCCATTTCAACTGTGCAAGGTACATAGATGTAACAATATCATCAAAGCAGGTGTTGGGGGAACTCCTTTGTGTATAGATTCAGATCTTCACTGGTGTTACAAAAAATTTCTTCTCAGCAAGAATAGCAAAACATGGAACAGCTTAGATGAAAAGATGATCACATCTGAGAATACCATGATTTCCAAAAATAATCTCAATTCTGATATTGGTCTTACTAAATTCAACCAACAATATTCTCATTAGTTTACTTCTGCCTTCAGCAATGGTGTAATTAACTGATGTCTGAAAAAGCCCGTTCCATGTACCTTCAAGCAAATAATTTTGGAGCCGCCAGTGTACTTGGTTGACAGCATCAAGGATAAGAAAAAGATATCTGATTGTCGAAACAAAAGTTGGAACAATAGATTTATAAGAGAAGGAAATCTTCTTTGGGGGAAGGAATAAAAGGGAGTGACTTTTGCAAATTTTTTTCATTTCAATGTTCAGCTTCTATTTATTCTATTCTTTCCACATCATGTTTATTTTTTTCAAAGTGAAATTGTGGTCTTCCTGGTCTCAATGAGCCATGTGTTCATTCAATGTATCATTTATTCTCAAAGCCTTCCTATGCTTATAAAGTTTTTTGTTTGAAGTTCTTGATGATTCACCTGTGTATTTTTATTGCATTCTTTACATGTTATTTCATATATACTGACTTCAGATGTTGGTTCACTATTTGTTTTTCTGTTGTTGATTATGTTTTTCATAATTTAAGATGTGCTGTTTATAATTTGGATTCCCAGAATTTTTCATTTTATTTTCAAATTTTTTAGTTATCGGATTCGTTGGGTGTATTTTGTGTCTGGTTTTATATAAATATATAAATGACAAATAATGCATTTCATATATATATATAATGTGTACTTGGATACCAATCTTATGTTAATACATATTTTGATAGAAACCACCGAAAAGGACTCAGGTCTTATGTACATGAACAAATTAATGGAAATGTACATATATACATATATTCACATATATATATATATATGTGCATGTCAGTGTGTGTGGTGTGTGAGAGAGAATAAAGATAAGAGAAAGGTGCATGCTTTCATTTTTTTTTTCAACATGCAATGGAAGATTCTGGGACGCTGAATGCTTGGAAAAAGATAAATGCAATGCTGTTCAAAAGGTCCACATGTAAAATTCTTGTGTTTTTAACATGCATTCAACTCAGTAAAAAGGAAAAAATGCAAAGTTAATTCTACGTCTGATAGAACAAAAGGAAGGAGAGAAAGAATTCAAGTTGAAATCTGTTGTCTTCTAGAAAGCACATTCAAATAACAAATTAAAAATTGTTACGAAATAAGAATCAAAATATATACTGAAGAGGAAAATTTGAAAAAATGAAGACTCTGAAGTATGAGGTAAGAAGAATCTAAAGTACTTGATATGAAGGCTCTTGGGTACTAGATATTAAGAATCCAAGCTATGTGATATTTTGAATCTAAGGTACAAGTTATTAAGAATCTAACGTATGTGATATTAACACTTTAAGGTATGTGATATGAAAAATCTGATGTACTCAATGTGAAGACTACTAGGTACTAGAAGTGAAGAATCCAAGACTTGATACAAAGAATCCAAAGTACTTGATATTAAGAATCTAAGGTACGTGTTATCAAAAATCCAAGGCATGTGTTATTAAGAATCTCAGTTGTATGATATTATGACTAAGGTATGTGGTTTGTAGAATCTAAGGTACTTGCAATGAAGAATAAAAGGGACCTAATGTGAAGAATCTGTTAGTTGAGAAAAATGAAATAGAAGATCAGAATAAAGCAAGAATCAATTATCAAGATAATCCATTCTGGATACAAGCAGAGAAAGTACATGCATCATAGACAGCCCTTCAAAATACAAAGAGCCGAAAAGATTTTGCCGGAGGTCGGTGGGATGGAATGCATAATATTACGTTGAAATTAAATTCAGGTGATCGAAAATAAATTATTGGTTTATATTTCATGTTTTGATATAAAAAAAAAATCTTCTCAATCATAAAATTGGTATCTGATCAAAATGAAAATGATATCGGTTTTTTTTCATATTAGTGAAAAACTTGAAAATAAATCATCGGAATCAAAATATGTAAAAAAAATATATGTTATGAGTGAATTAAATGATATATAATAAAATATACAATACTGACTAAGTTTATCAAATATAAGTTGTAAATCTGATACGAAAAAGTACATGTATAAAATGACTGGAAGCATTTTCAATAAACATCTTTAAAATATCAAGAAATTGTACAACTGGGATAGTAAAATGTTCTTTTCATTATGTGTATAATTGAATAATTTCTAACTCTTAAATCCATACAAAGAAAATAGAGAGTCAATTTGAAGGGAAATAATTTTGTTTAAAATTATTTCCTTTACACCGTTAGGTGAATTTTCTTGTTTTTTCTAGTTAATTCACAGAAGAGTTCTACTATTTTTACACTATTATTGAAGAATTCCACTGTCAATTACAAATGGTTTCGAATCATTAATGAACTTAGTTAAAGAATTGTGATTTCAATGAATTGTTTATCATGGCTTCCATAATATTACTGCTATAATAGAAGAAATTAACCAAAAGAAGTCTTGAAAAACATATTCCTAGGATTGAACTGAAATGGAATAAGAATTACAGAAGGGCTAGATCAGTCATTCTCAACCTTTTTTGGCCATGACCCTCTTAAGACCACTTCTTAGGTTCCAGAGCCCCCCCTGTCAAACACATTCAATTGTGCCAGGGCCCTCAAGGGGGCCATAGGACCCCCGTTGAGAATGTCTGGGCTATTCCTCATGGATACTTTTTAATAATCAAGTATATGTATGTAACAGCTATTTGGAGTTTCACTATGTACACCAATCCTTCCTTTAACAAATTAGTTTTTATTTCTAGATAAGTTTATACTGAGAAAGCCATTTCTTGTAATCACTTTGGGACAGGGTCTTTCAAACAACAATAACCAGCTGATAACTTTAAATAAATGATAAAAATTGTAACAACTTGAATCCATTATTATAAATTTAGACCATATGAGGATAACCATGGGTGACAGTTTTTGTGACCCATGGCCACTCAAGGTATTTATTCAAAATCTTATGTAATTTTTCTCAGAAAGTCAATTTCATAACTCATGTTGTAAAATCACTTTTGTTTTGGCCTCACAAATCAATAATATAATAATTGTAATTCATATATTTGTCTAAAATAGAAGTGCACTGTCTGTAATATAATCTTCATTTTTCAAGTGAATGTGTGACATGAATAGGGAAGAAAAATGTCTAGTTGCCCACCAGATTGGAAAGGTTATCTGCACTTGATTTACACTAATAGCCAAAGTCGAGTAGTACAGTCTGCCCCGCTATTTCATCACTGGGATGAGAAAGAAAGGATTATATGCCATTCCCAAGGGTATTAGCATGAAATAGATATAAACTGTGTCAGCTAGAGTTTGAACTCCATTTATCATGCAATTGACCGTTTGCGTTCACTTCAATCTAACACCCCGAGGATGGCATGAATCCCTTTTTTTCCTAGCAGACATGGTAATGGGCAGAGCAGTTGAAACCCTTTAGACATGTTAATTTGCCATTGTTTGTAGCAGTTGTGGGTTTTTATGGGGCCAGGATGCAAGCCTAATGCTTTTGATCAGTGCTCCTTGACCAGGGGTGGATGGGTATGATTCCATTCCAAAATGTGTATAAATGTTTGTTCCCATCCCTGACTAACCTATATTTGCTAATGGAATCAGCCAAATGGAAAACATTGAGCAGGGAATGAGAGGGGAGTAATAAAAAATGGGATATTCCTGTTGCCATAGAGACCAATGAAAAATAGGTATTATTTCTAGATAATTTTCTCGATTCTATATCACTAGTATGAATCTTTGTAAGGAGGAGGGCTGGAAATTTGGAGTGAGGAGGGGTTGAAAAAGGTTGAGAACAACTGCTTTAATGGACTAGCATCCTGGCCCTGCATAACCCCACAATTGCTACAAACAATGGCGGGGTCTCCAAAGATCATTTGAGAAATAGAGACAAAATCAATAGAGACAAAAAATGTCCGGTCAAGATTCTTATTTGATAAATCAGTGCAGTATTTTTCTCTTAAAATATTCAAAGACCTTCCTTGAAACTTATAGGAACATTTTTACAGGAAAATAAAAAAAAAAAAAATTGGGAAGTTGGCATCCAATTGCCTTGAGGAGGCTCCATTCACTGGTTCAGAATCAGAATTGTCCTTCTACTAGACTGGCTGCCTACACAAGATTATAGAATATCGTTTGGGGGGTGGGGTGTATGGCTCCCCCGAGGGAATTAGTGTGAAGTGAATGAAATCTGCCTCAACCAGAGTTTGAACTGGGTTTGTTGATTCCATTTTCTGCTCTGTAAACCACTCACCCACCTACACCTCTTCATAGTATTCTGAAGGAATCCCAAAATTATGTAATATGAATCAATGGCCGTCATATCACTATCATGTGGTGGATGACTTGAGCTTCTTATTGGATGACAGACCCATTATCGGGTCATGAGGTTGGGTATTATGTCTGCTTCAATTCTGCCACACGGACAACACTGGAAGTCAATATGCATGATTTTCTATTTGCATGACATGACCTGAAAGAGTGGCTTCTATTTTCATTATCGTCTCAGTATATAATATAAACATTGTATATTTATCTTTTGGAGCCCTTGTACAAGATTTTGGAGAGTAAGCTACCTTGAAATGAAATCTATACAATTTTAGCCAGTTTGCTGTTAAGGGGCCAACTTGATTTAGGGGGCCAACTTGGATTCATCGATATGGATAGTGAAATATATAATGGAATGGTATCTACTGTCGATTCGGAAAACAAGACGACCAGGGTTCGATAAATTGAAGAACCTCTCAAGCTACAGCAGTTGAATTGGCTGAATGTACATATATTCAGTTATATAATATATTAATCACTTCTACCCACATTGGACCTGTTCATTCACTGTTGCTGATTTTAGGTCATTCAAGTGTTCTGACATATCCTTATATATCTATCTGTCCATCTATGTATCCGGACTTCGCCCAACCCTGACTGTATATTATGAAAATTCAATATTTTGCACACCCACCCTCATTGACTAGGGGATGTGGTCATCAATTAGTTGAAAACTCTTCCACTAAATAGATCTCTATTGGTTCAATTTACAATGAGAGTTTATGCAAAATTGGTCCCTCAGTTTGTGTCCGGCAGTATTCACGTTCATATTTTTTTTTGTTGAAAATTTATACTTTTCAGTGATCACAACCCAAATGAGGTGAGAATAGGTAACTCAATCATTGATCATCCCCCACTTTCCAATTTTTTAATTGATCACCCTTTCCAGTAACTAACCAGACTTGTTTTTTTTGGTTTTAAAATCATAGAGTTGTTAATTCATGATTCAAACCAGACTGGCTGTATTTCTATCGGGGTAACTTTAAACTTTAAAACTACCCATTGCTTACTTTAAAAAAACATTGCTCAAACTAAAAAAACAGCCTATATGAGTGGTGGTGATTTATGATTTCCCTAGGAATCCTAGTTTTAGTCATTATATAAATCATTGAAATATCCATCGTTATATATACTTATTTCATGACAAAAATTTTATTAAAAGAGGGATTGGTGTATCCAGTATATGTTACAGTATGATACAAACCATTACAGGCACAGTATCTTACACTGAGTTTAACAATCACCACAGCAGAAACAACACTGAAAATCTTTGCCAAGCAATTGTGAGAAGAAGTCATGCTTAATTTAAACAGGTACCGAAGAGTACAATGCACAGAAAACGGTTGACATGCATCAGTAACAGAAATTACTTTGCGTCCGCGTTTGCCTCTGTTTCCTTTTTCTCCTTTGAGCCCCGGGAGGCCAGGTAAACCCATTTCGCCCTGGTAATGATACAAAACAGAAACTATAAAAAGTTAAAATTAAGAAATAGTAATGATAATCTTACCAGTTAAAGTTGATGGCTGTCGATACTTCTCGCGGCAGAAAGGGGGAAAAATTGTAGACCCTTGATCTGTGGAACTGAACAAGTATTTACACCAGGCAAAATTTGCCACAAACAAATATCAATGAAGACATAGTCAAACCAGGCATTTCAATTCTTGATTTTTTCAGTGAATACTACCAACCCCTCCCAGAAAAACTCAACATTTTTAAACCTTATATTTTGGTACCAAATGAATTATCAGGCTTCCAGAAAACCAGAATTACCAGAAAACTACTCATTTTTTCAACTGAGTAGTTTTAAATCTGGCAAGTTTCTTACTGGTTCTGTGGCGGAAACAAAAATTATTCAACTTATCATACCAGATGGAATAAAAATGTTTAAAAAAGTTTACCTTACTATTCATGAACAAATCAACATCTAAATTTTCTGATCAGAAACTGAGTTATTTGCTTCTAGTTTGTATAACATGATGCTCTCATTTAGTAGTTTTGAAACTTTGAAAACTCAAAGACCCTTTTTATAAAGGAAATAATCTGACGGACACCCATTTTTAGCATTTAGTTCCCAGACTTTGAATAATGAACAACAATAATGAGCAATTTTTTACCTTTAAAAACAATATTCATTATAAATGGATTACATTTATTTGAATTCTGATATATGGTACAGGTCTGTGGATAATAATTATGTTTTTTGATTGATGTGGAATGGATGATGTTTTTTCTCTACCGATTCATATTGTCAGGTTTAAAAATGACACTGCTAAAGAACCCCTCCCCTCCGGGCATCATTCAATGGACCCCAGTTCCCAAACCAATTTTTTGCAATAGAACACTGGTTTCAAAACTGGGGTCCTTGGACCCTCTGGGGATCTGACAAATAATGCTCAAGGTAGGAGTCTGCAAGCAGAACTTCCTCTATTCCTGATTATACCTGACATTGTGAATCTTATGGCAGAGAAACAGCATCATCCATTGTACAACAATTGAAAAACATAATTATTGTGCATAGACCTTACCTTACATGAGGGTTTAAATAAATATAATCCATTTAGAATGAATTTGATTTTCAAAGGTCAAATTTGTTCATTATTGCAGTTCATCAATTACAGTCTAAAAACTACACGTCAAAAGTAAGAGTCTACCAGAATATTTCCTTAGGAGAAGAGGACCTTGAGTTTTCTATGTTTAAAGACCGCTGTGAAAGAACAAAGAAAAATATGTCTGGGGGCCGGATGATTCACTCGAAAAAATTAGTGATTGAATTGGCAAATCTGACTATCTTCTATCACGGATGCGAGAGATCATAGGCAAATGATGTTTGTATTGAGTAAATAAGAATTGATTACTATCAATTCCCAGTGAAACAATATTGTGTTTCTAAGCAAGTACACAACATGAATTCAAAACATTTATAGTTTGAATTTTTGTTGATAAAATCTAAGTAAAAAAAATGAATAAATGGAAACAATACAAAGCAGTCATTTGTTAAATTAAAAAAATGCTGTAAACAAATATACATTCAAATGATTACAATTGTGGGAGCAAAACTTTGATGAAAATAAGATGAAATAACCTGTTGAATTGAAAAATAATCATAAATTTAATAAACATGAAACAGATTTAAAGAGAGTGGCATTTTTGGTTTTTAATTTTTTCTCACTACTTGGGACTGATGTGATATTGGCTAAATATCTTGTCAGTTACCCCAGGACCCTCTTGATTTTATTGCCTTCGCCGCCATTGGTGAATAGTTTAATCAGATTCTTTTTTAGAGTGAGAAGACCCAGAACAAAGAGATTCATCTTGATATATCTTGTCAGCTGCTGGAAAATAGTCAATTTTTGCTGAAAAACAAATTATCCTAATAGAGATAGCTCTAAATGCTGAATTTTTCATTCTAGAATTCAAACAATTTAAATGATGCCAGCAGAGATTGTTTTTAGAAATGTTGATTCTAGAAATTAGTTCAAGATATGTTGATTCTAAAAAAGTCAATTTCAGAAATTGGTTCTAGAAACACAAATTCTAAAAGTTGGTTCTAGAAATAGCCCAGTTTAATGGAAAGGCAAGAGAAAAATTGATTAAAGATAAATAAAAATTAAAGTGTTACTAGTAGGTGTAGTAGTGGTATTATTTTTTAGGCAGCATTGATATCTTTGTTGTTTGTGTTAAAAAATTGATTCATGTAAAATAGATATTAAAACAGAGTATAGATTAGACCTTTACTTGGTACCCAAAAGTGGTACCATTCTTGTAAAATGCTCAGAGAAAAATTGCTTAAAAACTATTCAATATAAAATTGTTTTTCAATACCTTCCTTTAAAAAAAATACTCATTGGATTCAAGTATTTATTAAGCCCAGAAAATTGATGATTTAAAATAATTGTATAGAGATAAAAACGTCAAGAACTACCCTAAATCAGTGCTTCTCAAACCATTTTATATCATTCACCCTCAGGTCTTAAAATTTCATTCACCTTTAACAAAATTTCTTTGTTTTTGATCACTTGTGGGTCATATGCTGAATTCATTTTGGATCATATGGAACAATAACATTAATTGACTCGTCATAGTTTATTTTATTCAAGTGTCAGAACATTCTAAAAATACGTAAAGAAAAAAGATATTGTAAAAGCGTGAAGTTCAGGGCATATTATGCGTAAAAGACTAGGAGTTATTTCCCTTGCAAGATATTTTGCAATTGAGAATTTGGACATACATGAAAAAATTCCAACGAAACACACAGTATTTTTTTTTTTATCAAAAACTTTGAAAAAAAAACCCCTATAATTTATTTTTATACAAAACAATTCAATGATAATAATTTGGTACAAAATTTCGAGTAAGGTTATTCAATAATTCATTTTAATACAATAATGCAAGGGGAATAACTGTTAGTTACATAAACTAAATACGATCTTAAAATTAAATTCCGAGAAACAATGTTTTCTCATAATATGTTTCCCACAAAAAATCACTCTACAGAGATTTCATCCCCCCTGAGAGTGAATCATAATACAGTTCAAGAAGCAGTGTCCTCCACCGAAAGATTAGTCTGAAGGTAGATTGAAAAAATGCAAAAAGAGAGTGAATATTCTAGAGTCAGTCATCACCCACCACCATGACTGCAGCTCTCAGGTTAGTTGGCTTAGAACGTTGGAAGCCCGAACTAGGAAAAAACTCTGTCTACCTGACAGCAGGGCCCAGGTGTCTTACGTCTTGGCCTACGGGTCTTTTTACGGGCAGCTTTTATGTCCGTTACCTCAAACTCGCATGCTTTGGTACGTTTCTATGAAGGGGACAAGAAAAAAACATTCTTGTTTCTTATTTGTGAAAAATAAAATATTTGAGGTTTTATTTTCTTCCAGTAATATTTTTTTTAAAATAATTCGAAATTATAACCCTAGATTTTTTTTCTTTTTGCTGCAGTCACAGTGTTTGTGGGTGAAGTGGTTAAGGAAATCTCTGGTCTTGGGGACAAATCCAAGGCCCAGAATTGAATTAGAATATAAAAATTATGAACAAGTTGATCATAAAAAGTGATCGGAAATAAAGCAAAGCCTTCAAACCAGACAGCCTGTACCACATTATAAATTCGAATAAAGAAATTTTTTTCTCGCAAAGACACTAAAAATCATCGAGTTATAGATATTTTCAATTATAACAATTTGCAAAATTATCCCGAATACATCTTCAAACATATTTTCTGTGATTTCTATTTTGCAAATTCAGAAATACTTTATATGGTTGCATTGAAGAACTATCAGAAATTTCTGAATTGATAAACACCATTTCTATTCATATTTCTTTTGGAAGAAATATGTTGTTCATAAAAAATTAAAAAAAAAACACAAAAAAACATTAGTAATAGAACTTAAAACAGCAAAATATACAAAGATTTCACTATAGATTTATAAACCACTATAAAATGCTTTTGTTCATCAAGGTTGTGAGTAACATCAGCCGAAATATTGAAAACTTCAAGCACAAAAGATGAGAGTACAAGTCAAATAAACTGCTTTTGAATAATCAATGCATTGAAGATAATGTAATGAAAACATCTAATTCTAAAAGATTATTTCTTAAGGTAGAAAACAGTCATATCTAGTGACCAATAAGAAAAATCCTTACCTTCACAACGTGTTAATATAACTGTAAAAACACAAAATGTACCGAACAAGAATATCTTGACATAAAATAGACGGAAAAATAATAATGTAGTTTTACAGAATAGCTATTTAAAGTGGCTTGTATCCACATGTAACAAAATTTTGTTAAATGAGATTGTTCAATTTTGCCTCAGCATTAATATTCTTTCTTCTATTTCATGTTAAAATATTCTTGTTCAGTATTTTAAAAGTTTTTACAATGATATTAAGACATTATGCAGGTACACATTTTTCTTACTGGTTGTGTTTTCAATAATATTACTCTGTACACATGACGTCCTCAACTGTAACTACCGTTGTTTGAAAAAAAAAGTAGTTCCCAGATGGATTCTATTAGATAACATAAATTTTATTAAAATTGGTTGAGTTTTACAAAAGGTCTTAAAGCTGTTGATATACATAGAAAGTCAACTTACTCATATTAAGGGCAAAATGCTAAATGCACCTGCTTGATAGAGGGTTTAGTTTTTCTTGTGTTGACGATATAGAATTTTGAGCAGCAAAACTTTATCCAAAGATAAATGAATAGAAAAGTCAAATTAAAAAATTTAAATCACTCAATTTTTTCAAAGATGAACTTGAATATATCACTGGAGTGATTTTCGAGCAAATTTCGGGAAATGCACAAAAGAAAAAAAATGGAATATCTGTGACTGCAGCAAATTGAAATAAAATATAAAAAAGTTCTTTTGATGGATTACCTTGATATTACAGCAACAAAAACAACCTTATTAAGTATGAGTGTGGCTATCTAACAACCCATGAAAGTTTCAATCCGTCAAGTCTTAAGTTTACTGTTAGGCTTTGCTTGAAGTTGATGTGTCGTAACAACAGAAGTTGAAAAATTGTGCAATGCACCAATTTGAAACTTTTTGTGAAATTGAACAGAATAGCTACCAAATCTTTTAGTATACTAACTGGAGTTTATTGGGGGGATCGCAAGTCACATGCAAGTATGTTCGAGTGGCATTTGAGATTTTGTGAAGGTTGGGAGGATGATGAAAATGCTGAACATTGTGGACATCTATACCCATCAAGATCTGTCTCTTTATCAATTGAAATCAATCTTGCAATCAATCTGGAGCTGGCTTGTTGATCATTTTGAATGATTTGTTTGATTTTTCTTAACATTCTTGCCGGTTTGTTCATGTACACAGTTGATCAGAACCCAGCCCTGTCATTTGATAGCCACACCTCATTTAACAATTCCACTAATTTGCAGGGAACTCTGTAATTTTTCTTGTATCTAGTCTTTCATTAGAAAAGTAATCACTGTATCAAAATAATAAATTCAGATGTAACACTGTAAAATGTTCATTTGAATTACACATACATCCTTTGTACTCATTCTTCACAATGTTTTGACCGATGTTCAATAATCATCTCATGGTATGGAGCCTTTAAAGATATTTGAGAGGCTTTAAAATTTAACCAATTGATTTGCACTGATTGACAATAACGTTGGTTTGATATTTGCGCTAATTCATTCTCAAGAAAAAATTTGATTTTTGTGAAATTTTGTCTAGCAAAACTAAGGCTATGAAAGTCACACTCAGTTTTGCAGAGTCAAGATGGCTGATGGATTGATTCTAGGCCAATTTCAATAATGCCACCTCTCCAAGACTTGTTCCTCCAATTTATAGTATTTGATGGCATATAAGATACTCCTTTACTTGCCTAAAATATGGCTCATATGATAAATGTAACTTTTAATGTCCAAACGTACACTGGCCAGAATTTAGGGGGAACTGGGTATTAAAAGAGATTTTAAATACAGGGTGAATTTAAAACTTGTTGGCTTCTTGCTTCATCCTCCGATGGTTGGTGAATATATTTATCAAAACATTGTGAACATCAAAGGAAAACGAGGATTGTAGAACTAGGATCAACAAAAGTTATGAAAAAATTGTGTCCAAAACTACAACGAATAATGGCTGCTCAGCTGTAGAGATTTGGGGAGGCAATTCAATCTCAAAGAACATGAAAGTACAAGCAGCCAAAGTGGCAAGAAGAACAAATGGATTCAAGCCTTCTCTCAAGGGCGTTAGTGCAATGTGAACACACCCATAATTTGAATTTGTCATACCAAATTCATTCCTCAAGCCATTATCTGATTGGTACAACTCCATAAAAGTGAAGAGATTCCATGATTGATCTTGTCTTTTCTCATGTGAGATCATATCGAAGATATTAATAAATCTGAATGATTTATATGATAAATATTCACTAATCTGAATAGTTTTTTCAACATCTAAAATATGCATACATCATATCATATTTCTTGTAGAATGTTTTATGCAATAAAAAACATATTTGTATCACCCTTTCAACTCACTGCATTTACTTGTGATCAAGCTTATCACTTTTCACATAAAATTCCTTTCCTGACTCTCCAAGATGCAACATAAAATATTTTTCTATTTCTCATATGAAAATAACCTTCCATTTTTCTTCATTTAAAAAAAATGATATGGATTTATTATGTGGTACAAGGGATCGAGTTTGATTAGTTTCAAAAGAATCAATGTCTTCGCTATCAATGCCTGATTTAGAGTTAAAATATACATAAGGTACTTCCACCATTCTGTCATGTATATAGACAACCATCTCCATCTTGGTTTTTTATTTGTCTGATAATTTTCAAATCAATGAACATCTCATCTCTTTGTATTGTTTACCTTCATCCCTAAATGAGTTGTTATTTATCTGAATAATTATCTCAAACAAGAAATCATTCATATGTACAACAAAGCCCTACACTAAAAAATACATTAAAAATCAAGGGAGAGAACAACTGTCAAGTGTTCGAATATTGAGTAACTTCCCTTGAAACCAAATATACCTTTTATTTTCAGTTATCTGTACCAAGAGGTATATGTATTATACTGTGTCTTTCCATCTGTTTGTCTATACTATAACTCCGAAGAGATTTTAATGAATTTCAATACTATTTGGTGAAAAGGGAAGATACGGGCTACAAAACAAGTGATCAAATTTTGGAGTGGATCAATGCAAAATTACCCCCCCTATGTCGTAGAGGCAATGATGTTGACAGACATATACTTTCAAGTTTACCGTATATTTTCAACCTCTCTTCGCGCAGAGTAATGAAAAATATCTTTCAATCAAGAACAAATTCATGGATCCCCCCAAATTTAATCACTTCTTCAAATAACGTCATATAGCATTGAAATTCATTCAAAACTTTTTGAGATATCCAATGAACAGATAGACACGAGTAAATACATATTTCTCTTATGATTTTGTTGACAAGAGATGAATTAGATGTGTTAATAGATCTGCTTCAAGATGAAGTTAATCTTTTTGATTTAGAGAAATCTAAACGGTAATCTCTACAACCTTCGATCATCTAGGTAGGTTAGATTGGTAAATAGCTTCATCTGACTTCATACAAGTGGTTTATAGACTTAAGAGTTGATGTTTCCCCCAAATTTTGTCTGTAACAAGAAAAGATTCATCTTATAGCATAAGGCCATGGATAGATCGGGCATCGATAGAAGACATTTTTCTTCTCCCTCTTTTCACGCAAGCATACGTTTACCCTGTTAGTTACTTGACTGCAGCAGAGTAAGAATTCTTCTTTGAACCACCTGCTGTAGTCCTACCTGTCTTCTTGCTGACCCCATGGGGTCTGCTGGATGAATAAAGTAATCTCGAATAGAACGTCGATTTCTACTGGTTATCATGCGGTAACCAGAAGTGGCACTTGGACTGGATTCGTCTCTCAAGCCCCTTTTGCCCTGAAAGATCAGATACTCTCAATTCTTTTTTTCAAATTCATACTTTAGTAGTCAACTTATTTTTACTTACCTTCATAACTTTCTCTCCTGTAATTTTGAACAAGTTCAACCAAAATAAATCTAAAAAAGTTTTTCCTACAATCTAACTCCTTTTTATTTTTCTTGTTCCTATGACCTTTTGAGTAATCCATTCTATAACCTTCTTCGGGGGTATTATCCATATGTAAATAAGGAGACTTTTTTCCACCGTAGTGTCAAATAACAGTAGGAGGCAGATTTTTTCTTCATCTTTATTTTCGTGTATAACTGCAACACTTTTGAATGTAGAATGCAGATGTTTTTGACTCATAGCTTGGTTAGGTCAGGTCTTCCACAAAATAAAGTACCTTTCTTGACATACAGATAGAACACCTTGAGAGGGCTATAAAATGGATTATCTGAAATGTCTTATGAACCACAAAAATTTAAAAAAAAGGAGTTCAGTTGTCCAATAAGTTCTTTGAATGTTCATCACCCTTCTGAAATTATTGATTCAAGAATTTGAATCTAGTTTGAAACTAAATCTATGATTTATCGTTGTATGTTCTTGATTTTATTCAATAATCTTTGAATTTGTAAATTTGGAAACTAATGTAAAAAAAACATGTTAAGAATATCCAAAGAAAACATTGTATTAAGAATAACAAAAAACATAGAATTGAGAATAAATAAAAAATGCATCTTTGGAATGAATATTGCCCTGGTTACTATAACAACAAATTAAATTCAAGATAATGCTATCAGCTTTTGATATTTTCACCGATAGTTTTTCAATCTGAGGGTTTCCTCATCTTATGTCAGATTCAACATTATTGGAAAGTATTCAGATTCATGCGGGTCATATGATGGGATAATTAAAATCATAATAGTATCAATGATTTTGATTTTTTCCAATTCATTGAGGCTGACTCTTGTGGGGTTATGCTCCCCCCCCCCCCCACCAAGATCTGAGTACAACAAAACGTAGACATTAATACCAAAAAATATACATGCAGTGGGTATCAAAAATTTTGGTTTTACATGGAAATAGATGTTGTTTTTATTTCTCTTTATAAGGTTCTCATATAACTGTAATACAAAGATAATTAGAGACAGTGATAATTTCAAGCTTAGTGCAAAATTAACTGAATAAAGAAAAATTCTCACAATTCTTGTATCTGCTTCTATTGTCTTTGTTTTCAGAATTCATTCATCTCTTGATTGTATTTAGCATATATCTCATGAATAATGACAAAAGTGTTCTAATTTTAGCTCTAATTACAACTGAAAACGAATGCAGAAACTAAACTGAAATTAAGTAACAATTAGCCTCTTGAATGAGAAAAATATTCAAGCTATTAAATACTGGCTTGTATAAAAAAATCTTCTGTAAGAAAACCATTTGAACAAAGGGACGTTACTCTTCCAAAAAAAGATTCTTAAAATTGCAAATGGACGACTGCAAAAGATTTTTTTGGAACCAACTTCTTTGAAGGGGAGAAACTACATTTCCCTTCTAATATAAGTAGCATGACATTCAACATCTAAAACAGACCAACAATACCAGTAAGTAATTCTTGGTAAGTAAAGAAAACTTGGAAATATTACTTACTGGTCTGCCTGGTTGACCATCTTTTCCTGGTGGTCCCTAAAAGAGAGAAACAAATTGTAAGAAAATGAAACGAACAAAAAAACATATAATAGATAGAAGAATTAAAATGATCCAGGTCACTAAAAAGAAACTGCCATTTGACCAAAGTCTGCATCCCATGTAGGGGGTAATCAATTAAGTACTGGAAATAGGGATAATCAATGAATGAGTTACTTCTCTTGTCTTTCGTGGGACAAGGATCACTAAGAGATGCCTATGTTTTCAAAAAACAAGCATGATAAGAGATTAATTTAGCATAAAATCTCACTGTAAATAAAACTAAAAACCTATTTTAGAGGGAATCATTTTTCTAGACATATTAAAGATTAATTTTTAGCCCTCTAGCATACAATGATGCTGATACTTATGTGATACATACATACAGAGCTGCATAGAAGCTGAAGAAACCTACGTTGACAGTTTTGGTCGATGTTTTCCACTACATAAAATTTTCTAACGGTTATTCAATATAAAAACAAACACTTTTGTCGACTATTCTCCGTTTTTATTGCAACAGAGAATAATCAAAATGAAATTGTAATACTTACAGGTGGTCCTCGTGGTCCCGGCGGTCCCTGATGAGTGAAAAAAATAGCGAAAATTATTGGTTAGAAAACTTTATCACAATGAAAAAAGTCTTAAAAAATGAGTGGATATGTCCATTGTATTTTCATTCTATGCTCTAGTTGGGAATTTTGGTGAATTTCTATCAATCAATCTTAGCTGTTTACATTCTTATTTTTCAAAAACAATTGGGGTATTTGTTCCAATGACAATAACTTTTCCTTTTTATAAAAAAAAACAATCCTTAAAAATAATAATGAAAACAAGAAATAATGAAAGAAACCTAAAAAGGCCATTTGTCAACTCATGCTCGACCGACCTGATATGTCCCCGTATGAACTTGAAACTCATCAACTGCTAATGATGAGGATTTCTAACAGCCAGATATATAACTATAACTCTATCATAAAAATCTCTGTTGTGTTGTTAGCTTTCCAAAGAGACTACAGTGAGTATGTCATGTTTTGTTCCTAGTTCTCCACGCAAGAAGAAGGAGATAAAAGAGTAGGCACTCTACTGGGTTGAATTAATGTCAGTGAGATGTAATTGATTTTCTCTTTGGAAAGGCAACAGAGATATATGTACAATTTAGAGGTTTACATAAATATGTAAGTTTCATGGTATCTCATGTTGTACTGTGCAGAGCTTATATACAACGATCGACTTATATCCAGGTCGAGTTACGTCCATACTGCCAGAATGTAATTTGGATGCATTACATGGCCGTTCAATTACTTTTAATCAACTCTTGAATTCATGGACTACTTGTAACAGCCTGTGATTGACAATAAAACTTTTCAATGAATAGAACTCAAAAAACAAAAAAAATAAAACTCTCCATCGAATGGTCCAAAGATCATTTTAATGAGTTATTTCCCTTGATAAAGGCATTCAGTTTTTCATGAATTTGAGAGTTGAAAAGTAATGATATAAGGAAACAAAGATGTTAATAAGAAGAATAAAGGTAACTCTTTTTATCTCAAAATCTACAGAGAAAAGAGAATAAAATAAAGGAACTTACTTGTTCTCCTGGTGGACCTGTTAATCCATCAAATCCTGGTAATCCAGGAGAACCTTTAGGACCTGGAGGTCCACGGCGACCAGCTTCTCCAGGTTCACCCTGAAGATAAACAACAAATGTTTTGAAGTGGATTTCAATAAATCATGGCAGGATCAAAACTTGAATAAATCAAGTTTGGCATCGATACAATGAATAACTCAACATCAAATTATTCTGAATTAAATTATTTTGTTCACAATATTCTTTAACATTGTAATTCCTGTGCTGGGTTTTCCTCATAGAAAATGGATGAACACTGACAGTCTTCATTGCTTCAAGTGTAGATCAGATTTATTTTCATACAAATTAACTAATATGTACAACAGAATATCTAATAAATGTGGTATATATATATATATATATATATATATATATATATATATATATATATATATATATTTACAAAGGAAATAAAATGAAATATTATGATAATTTAAATAAGAATGAAATATCTGAAAAAATGGATCTACACATAAGACCATCTAACATTTAAAACATTCATATTGCATTTTGTAAAGAAAGATACTTTACACATCCTAGGAGAGTATTGTCATCTTGAGAAAGAATATCAAAGTATTGTAAGACAAGTTATCTCGTCTGCTACAGCAAACAAGTTGATTTATTCATAAATTTGGTTTAAATAAATATTAAATCAGTTTCCAACTCGCTTCTTTGGGGATTTGTGGGTCATTCTTCTCAAGCTTTCTTCAGGTAAAATTCGGTTCATTTTTGATTCATGAACAGCAGG
Organism: Thysanoteuthis rhombus; assembly: GCA_963457665.1. Taxonomy (NCBI): domain Eukaryota; kingdom Metazoa; phylum Mollusca; class Cephalopoda; order Oegopsida; family Thysanoteuthidae; genus Thysanoteuthis; species Thysanoteuthis major. The sequence continues at coordinate 8,558,724 of OY735228.1, read as the reverse complement.
CTTGAGACAAGAAGTAATTCCATCTTTGGTTGAAAGGTTTTGAAAAAAAATAAAACCCCAGGATAGTTGAAAATCTTCAAGGATATTAACGAAAACTCAGTATACACTCTTAATATGATAAAAATGAGGTAAAGTTTTCTATCAAATTTCTTGCAAATTCTCTTTTATTCCAACAATTATAGACAAAATATTCAACAATGTTATACACCAATGCATGCAGTGTTTGAGTACATTTTAATATGGGATATCTCTCCCTTGTTTCTCTCCAGAAGACTGAGCTGTTCGGTTAAGCCTTGTGCAGCATCGGTGTAGTTCCTTTCATTTCTGACTGCTTCCCACAGTTGGTCAGTGTTCTGAAATTTTCTTCCAACCAGTTGGGGCTTGATATGCATAGGTTCTTCATGGTATCAAGATCTTTTGTATGATAGAAAGTGCCTGGCTCATTTCTTTTGCTCAGGGGTGTCAACTTACCAAGAATGATTAAGTACTGTTTTAAATTTCATTCAAGTAAATAACAAGACAATAGTGAATGGAATAAAAAGATATTTTGAATTATGCATAGTCATCATAGCAGGCATGCAACATTCATTGTGAACTTATCAATAATATATATATATATATATATATATATATATATATATATGCATGCGAACAGAGGGAATCAAGCTTTTCATTCTCTCAACAATATTTATCTCTCTGAACCATATAGAATTTATAATCTGAGGCAGACACACAGACAAACTTACAAGCACAAACCCACACACACATACACACGTACACAAACGTGTGTGTGCACATGCACATTGAACACACTGAGCTGTGTGCACCTGAATACAATTACATACAGCCATACAGTTGCACAGAGACAGACATGTACTCGTACATGCACCAACACAAACACACGCACATTCTACCCCCCTCCCCGTGCAAACACGCTCACACACACATACTCACACACACATTCATGCACACACATGTACACATGCTCACACATAGACACACACACAGATGTATGTTCACACATAAACATTCACACATAACCTCTCACACACACATAACCTCTCACACACACATAACCTCTCTCATACACACACACACACACACACACACACACACACACACACAGACGCACACACAAACACGCGCGTGTGCATGCAAACAAACAAAAAAACACAAAGTTACCTTCAGTTCAATAACTCTTACTTCAGCATCGTCCCCAAGAAGTCCTGGTAAGCCTTTGGGGCCTCGGTCACCCTAACAAACACATGCAGAGAGAAAAAGCTACAATACGAAGGCATGCACAACAACAAACAAAAAACAAACACTTCTGGGTGCAATTCAGCTAAAAAAAAAAGAGATAGGGTGATGATGCAAAAAGCAAAAGTTCTCGTTATTTAAAATCAACTGCAGAAAGTACAAACCTCTCAAAGGTCTCAATCAGAAAAGGGAAAAATCAACTGCATTACGTTGGGAACTTCACTATATCAAAGGACTCCTAAACTCAGTGCATATTTAGTGCAGAATCAACAATGGTTAAAATTAGTGCTTCTTACTTAATTGTAAAATCAAAATTTTGTTGAAATGAACATCTCCAATGTCACATTTACAAGGGTGCTGATGGCTCCAAGGTTAATAAAATGGAGGATGGGATAGGTGAACCAGTTTCAAGGTTTGGCTGGAACATTTTCTGTTTACTTCATGCTGATGCCCTAAGAAAAGGCATGAATCCTTCCATCAAACTATAGCCACACCTAATCATGCTCCTTCAAACTGTAGAAAACAGCTCAGCAGTATTTGACGGATGATGAAACCACATAAACCATATTGGTGAATAGGTATGTGAGATAAAATGCTCATAAAAAATGTATTTCTTTCATGTGACCTTTGAGAAGTTGCAATATCTGAATTGAACAATATTTTTCTTCATGCAAAAAAAATTGTTTCTTTTTTGTAGTTGCTTTCTTGTAAAACAGTGACAACATCAGGCATGCATCTGAAAGCAGAAGGTAATAAAACAGCTTCCATATTAGAACTCAAAATGCAGTCATTTTCCATTTCTTTTCTTCAAGAAATCACAGAAGAGTAAGATTTCAAATAAATAATTCTGGAAGAATCAACAATCTTTAATTGAGAAAGGAATTCTTAAATTTTATTTTAGAATAAAATGCTTTACTTACTTATCTTTCATTAAATGCTAGAATTGCATTTATAAAATTTCCAATACATTTTTTTATACATTTCTCTATTCATTCTTAATTGTCAAAGTATTATGAGTCACTTTTCTTATATCCAATTTTATGAGTACTTTTTACTTTTATCTCAATTTATAAATTTCTTTTTACTGCAACTTTTTGCAATAGAGGCAGTTTGTTCACTGACAAACGATAATCAACCTGAGAAAAAAGTTGGATGAAAGTAAAAAGCACTCATAGAATCTTGAAATGAAAAAATTTCGATTTTGATAATATGAAAACCATTTGTGTGATGGAAGCTTTGTGAATTGAAAAAACAAAACAAAAAAAAAACCCCAAAAACGTGCACAACAATTAAGAGGCATTACAAAAGAAACAAGCCAAGTTATCAGCACCAACCTTAACTGTGATAACTTCATACGTGGCATCCTGAAATAAAAGGTAGATACCAATGATATTAGGGTTAGAAAACTACTGAATACCAATCAGTGAAGAACTAATAGTTAAAAGATATTTCTTAAGATTTGTATGTGGAGAAGGGAGTAGAAAGATTGTGTTGCACCAATTTCCCAATTGGGGAAGGCCAGCTTGCTTCCAAATCTTGACTTTTTATCAGAGTTTGAAATACCAACAACTAATGTCAGTGGGAAATAAATATTTAATTGCCTCTCAACAAGGGGGAAAAAAAGTCCAGTTCAATGTGGGGGTCCACACATACTAATGTGGATAAAAGGAAAAATTGATAAGTTATTGCCAACAGTGTCATGAAGGTGTCAGATGATCCACAACCCTCCTCAATGGGAAGGTGTGGCCCCCAAAACTGAGTACACTTTATGACAGTGGAAATGTGTGCACATCTCATACTTAGGAAACAAGCCTCTTATTAGAATGAATATATTGAAAGGGATAGAATTCCAGAATTCAAATTTCATCTTTTTATCTTGTTTAATTATGCAGTTGTGTCAGTGGCAGCGTGTGGCACCCACAGACTGTGCAATTAGGGCAGAGTTCTGGGGGCACAATATTTAAAAAAAAAATCTTTTGAAAAAATCAATTCAGTTGGACCTAGTGCTGCCACTGGTTGTGTGTATTACAAATTGTAATAAATTTTAGGAAACTAACTTGTTACTGAACTCAGAGGTGTGTCTGTGGGTAGCAGTATCACCCTTCCAGCAACAATCTACACAACCCAATGGTTGCAACAGTTGCAGTTTTAATTGCTTGAAATGAGAAAGTGAAAAAAGAACTGCAGTTTGTTCATTTTTGTTGCTCACAGCCCGGCCTGGAAAATGGCCCAGGGCCTTTGGCTTGCATTATTGAGTATAGTGTAGAGATCGGTCGCATCCTCATAATGATTAATGGGATCACCACGGGAGGCTCTCCACATAATATTTCCATATGGTCATCCAACTCGGTACTGATCAGGATTCATGTTGTTCAACTTTGGTGAATGTACAAGAACCAGCATATTCAACGTGATTTGTCTAACTCACGATATAGGAGCTATTAATCCATTTGAATGGATGACAGATAATTATTTTATCACCTTATTTGATTGAATTCCATCCAGGGCAAATCGTTTCCAATGATGGAATCATTTAACTGCATTTGTAAAGAGATGACATGCATATTGAGGAGAGAAAGTGTGTTAGTCACAAGTACCTTCAGTTTGATTAATTCACTATAACCAAAAGATCCATCTTGGAGTTTCACTGATCGCTTCACACCTGTCTAGAAAAGAAACAAACAATATTTTCCATGAGAAACTGGAACAAAAGCAAACATCACGAATAAATCAGACGCATAATTTTAAAATCATTCTCAGCACCATGATTAAGATGATTGATATAATTTTTGTGAAGTCTTTTAGCGGAACAAGATTTCGAAAATCACAATAATGCAGAGTAAATCTTAAAAGAGGACGAAAAAAAATGTTTTGAATTCGTTTTCAAAATAAAAAATGAGTCTTCAATATGTTTGTTTGCTGTTTCAAATTATATTTTTGAATTCGTTCGAATCATTTCCACACAGTATATTTAAACATTTTCTATGGGGTCATCCTCTGATGAATGTTAGTGGGAAGAAACTTCCAAGCATTTATTTTAAAAAACAAATTTCAAACACTTTTTCTTCTTTTCTTTTATGTCTTACTATGAATCTGTTAATTACTGCCAATAGAATCTTTAGTGAATCCCAATTTACATTTGCCTTTAAGACTTTTTATCAAAGGTCTTTCTTTCAAACAATGACCTTCAATTCCATTGATTCTTTGTGTCATAATTAAACTCAACCAATATGTAACAGGTAATTTCAGAAAGACTGAATTGTATAAAGTACTAAGAAAAAAAGAACAGTTACAAACACAAATTTTTTCATCAAAAAGATTTTTATTGATTATAAAAAAAGGTGTGGTAACATGCATTTTTCAATTTAAACATTAAATTTATGAGTCAAAATTGAATTAATAAAAATCTTTCTGATAGAAAAAATTACATGAATATGTAAAATTATGTTTATTATGTGATATATATATATATATATATATATATATATATATATATATATATATATATATATATATATATATATATACATACATATATATACATATATATATACATATATACATATATATATACATAAATATATATATATATATATATATGTATATATATATATATATATATATATATATATATATATATATATATATATATATATATATATATATATACACACATATGTTCTGGACACAAAGATATAAAAATGGAAAAATATGCTTTGAATGAAACATATTGATGATGGAACACTATTGTTTAGGAATGTCTATGAGAGGGACGCATTTGACTGGGACACAAGTGTCCAAGTTGCGATTGTTCTGTCACCTCTAAAAGGGGAGACTCAGCCAGGTCAGTGGGTAGGATGGGTGAGAGGTTTCGGGATAGGTAAAGCATAGATGTGGGTTAAAAGCTCATGCCAGGGTCACAATATTTGTGGGGGGGGGGCAATTATGACACCCTCTCGCTGTGTGCTTAGTATGAGAGCATTATGGGTAAAAATGATAGGTTATCTATATAGTATGTAGTACACAATAAAAAAATTACATATTACTTCATTTTTCTGTATCTATCTATACAGAAATTATCCTTCCATATGTTCTCAGAGGATTTGTGACAAAAACCCTGTGTCAGGTGTGTGGTTGTGGTGTGTGGTGGAAATCATATTTTTTACATTACAAGCAATTTACAACTTATGCTTAAAATCATAAATGAAATTTGTATGAAAAATAGAAATGAGCTATCTAGCTCCTGATTTGCACAAAAGGTATCAGTTGAAAATGTCAACACTATAGTACTAATATTTTGACTGAATTAGTACTAATCAAGTAATTTGATTCATTATTTCATTGTGAATTTGAATGAATAAAGGTTTTATTGTGATTTTATTCTTCATTTGGTACAATGTGTCATAGGAGAATAAGTAATAATTCAATTTATAAAAATTTATATTGAAAAACAGTATTTTTAAATGAAATAAGTTATATAAGCTTTTTGTCCGATGGGGTTTCTGTCTGAATCCCATTCCAAGACCTCTTGTGATTGCCTAAAACCACACATAGCATCGAACCTTACATATACTGTAACCCTCCCACCTCTTACTGCAGGGGGATATTTTCCAAAATCCCTGGCAGATTCTTGAAACTGCGGATAGCACTGAATCCCATAAATACTCTATTCCCCTCTTATCTATGCGGTTAATGTTTCAAACCACCAATGGATGCTTGAAACTGGAGATATTACCAAACCCTATACATATATTCCCCCGGCCCCATGGAGTAACATGTATTATCTTCATTGGGTAAAGGCTACAAAGAAGTTATCGTAAATTGACCAATCGCTTCTATGCAACAGAACACCAGCACTGGATTAACTGTATAGCAAAAGTAGCAATCTCAAGGGCCCTGCACTAAATGCTTGCAAGTTATCAATTCCACTTCAGTGATTCTGCACTTGCTTGAATACTTGAGAATTATCCTGCTCTCAATTTTTATGGACAACTGGGCGTTAAAGAATAGCTATTTTAGCCAATTGATACATTTAATTTGGGATTTCAACACTAACTAATGGGATTGTGGTATCAACATATGAGTATAAAGTTATTTGAAACTGATGCCATGGTTTGCACAAAAATCAAAAGAAAAACAGTGTAATACTTCAACTGAAATGTCAGACATATTTGTTGTATTATCTGGCTGTAATAAAATTAATAACTTGACTATGATAAAGAAATGACAATTTGCGAACTAAGTTTTGGCTTGGACTTTAGGTGGGATTCGAACCCACACACTTTATGGAAGCCCTTTGTAGCCCAGCCTGCTCTTACTGAATGATAAGAACACTACTTCAAACAGTGTATTAATGTGTTTTTTTCACATTTAGGGGCTCCTTTATGCTACATGTTCCACTTTAACTTAATCAGGCCCAGTCAACCCCCACCTATTGAAAGGTTTAGGTCTATTTTCTGTATAAGTCAGCCCTAAAAGATAGAAGTGAAAACACTGGAGAAAAAAAACGAACCGTTCTTATTTAAAAATTTCTACTCTGGTGTACTCAAAACAGAAATTGGGAGAGCAAAATAAGGCAACACCATTTCCATTACAGCCAAGTTCAATATTTCAGTGTTGACAGTCCATTGGCTATTTGGAACAGTGTATGGTAGGGAACGTTTCTGTTTTATTACTGTCTACGAGGTAACTTGTTTTTATTCCAGTACCATCTCTGTGGTGAAATGAATTTCAACAAACATGGGTTTTGGTTTGAAACATTTGTAGTGGACCGTGGGAGTTATGGAAAGTATTGCAAGGCAAGTGTTAGGCAGGCTGTTCCACTTAAAATAAGTAAATAAATAATACTTTCTTTTTTCGAACTGACATGGCTGGTGAAGAATATTGCCAATAAATAATGATTACAGAATTGAAATAACTTTGAAAATAAAGATGAAGAGCCTGAAGTAAGTAAGTTAATCTTTTCTTACTTAAAAAAAGAGCAAACTAAAAAGAAATGGGTCCTTCTTTATTTCTGTGGTTTAATGTGGAATTTGGGTACATCTCAGAAACAAACATACAAGTCACGCCAGAAGTAAGCTCATGAATTCTCTTTGCTTGGTTTTGAATTTATTTCTTTTCTATAATTTTGATTTTTGGGACATATAAAAAAAGTTTTTTTTCTTGGCTTGATTTTTTAAATATTTTTTGTTCTGCATAATGATTGATGTTTTTAAAATGAATATATTGTAAAATTTTGATCTTAATTTTTTGATACAAAAAAATTCTTTTCACCTTTGAAGGGAGCAAAAGTTTATAATTCAGGAAGAAACAAATTGAACAAACAATTTTTAACATTTCACAAAATTCAATTCATCAAAATACTGAAAATCATACATATCTTTTAAAAACACGGTTTTAAAAATCAAGAAAAAGAGAAATTGATTCATTATAATGCAAAGAGAAAATCATGTCCCAACTTATGGTGTGATGAGTATGCACTTTTTGGGAGCATACCTAAATTCTATAGAAGACCACATAATAATACCAAGAATTGTTACTATCTTATAATTTGAAGGATGAATCTTAAAAGTCTCTTAATAATCAAAATATTTCAAGAAATCTTGCACATACATTTTTTGATATGAAAAATACTTCATATAACATTTTTAGATTAAATTATCAATTGCAGGGCATAAATATAGAGAAACTTACCTTACGCACTCTCTCCTTTTTTGGGGGGTGTCGATGAAAAATAGATTGTGTAGAATGATTATTTAATCCATGACCACGTTTGGGTTCATTCAAAATTGACACAAAGCTTATTGGATATTTCAAACTTTACTAATATTCTTCATTTGTGCATAAAAAATGATATTATTTAGATAGAAGACTATTTGACATATCTAAATCTAAATAAATAAGTGGCCAAGAATCTCAAATCTTATTATAAAGTTTCAGTTCATTCATTTTACAAAAAATTGAGTGTTCTATACTTTCTTTCTCTAGGTTTGAAAATTTCACTATTTTATCGAATAGATTCTTTCATGCTTTTTATTTTTAGTATTTAAAAATGAAAACTATTTTATCAAATAAATCTTGAGACAGTTTAAAATGAAATTTCTTATTCGATCCTTCTCCATTTTATTTCATATTGCAGTTAAAAAAAAAAGATTTGTGAACATTTGATTTTTATATTTTTAAAGAGCAATTCTCAACAGGGCTTATATATCCCCATGGGGGGTTTCAGGCACATTTGGAGGGGGTGATAGACTTTTGGTCTACCTGTTTATATTATATCCCTGTTTGACAGGAGAACTCATAACCTGGGATGTGCTCTTAAAAGGCTGTGGCCAAAAGAGGTTGAGTATAGCTGTTCTAAAAAAACAAATGCAAACTAAAAAAGTATGTGGTATATCTTTGAGAATGACCATTTTAATATCATTGTTTTATATTATCACCTTATCCTATTTATTGTTATTCCTCTTAGTCTGTTTGCACCCTTATTAAAAAAAATAAACTGTTTATAGAAGTCTATTCTTGAAGAGACTGTCTGATAAATTTTTAGGTAGCAATTATTTTAGATTTTTAATTTTACTTGACTAAGTTTTTGGAGTAAGTTTTCTTGACTAAGTTTTTGGAGTAAGCTTACTCGACTAAGTTTTTGGAGTATTTTTACTTGACTAAGTTTTTGGAGTAAGCTTACTTGACTAAGTTTTTGGAGTAAGCTTACTTGAATAAGTTTTTTGAGTAAGCTTACTTGAATAAGTTTTTTGAGTAAGCTTACTTGAATAAGTTTTTTGAGTAAGCTTACTTGAATAAGTTTTTTGAGTAAGCTTACTTGAATAAGTTTTTTGAGTAAGCTTACTTGACAAAGTTTTTTGAGTAAGCTTACTTGACAAAGTTTTTGGAGTAAGCTTACTTGACCAAGTTTTTTGAGTAAGCTTACTTGACTAAGTTTTTGGAATAAGTTTATTTGACTAAGTTTTTGGAGCAAGCGAGTAGGCACGACGTCTGCAATATTCAGACAGACTAGAAAATACATGCAACTAAAGAAAGAAGAAAAAGAAAATAATAAATCATGCTGATATCTTTGTGAGATTAGAAAGTAAAAAAATGAATATGATCCTCAGGACAGATGAAGGGATTCAGGAGAAGAAAAGGGAAGGGAAGAAGAATTGATATTAGAGCTGAGGTCCCCAACCTGGGATATACATACCCCAGGGGTACATTTTCACATCTCAAAGGATACATAGAAGGTCCAACAGTAATAGTTGATCAGCATTCTGTTCAGTGTTATTAGAGATTTTTATATGGAATAAAATCCATACACAGATCAAAACTCAAAAAACCTGAACATCATCTTCATAGAACAGTTGCTTTCACTTTAATTTGACCTTATAGTCATAATCGACTATTATTCATAAATATACCTTAATAATTATAATTATAATTTGAAACCAAAGAAATCAGATTACTCAGATGTTATACCAAGCAAATTGAAATTCATTCTTTTCAGAATTTTTTGCCTCAACAGATATCCATAATTTGCAAACAATGAAAGCTGAGATCTAGATCTGTAATGGAAAAATCAAATTCTGATTTTGAACCATTTTGAGATTCATCAATATCATGAGTCGATTGCTTGTTTCCAGTTTCTCAATCGAGAAAATCATTTCAAAAGAGGAATACTTGAAAACTAAAATTTAAAAGTTGAAATCATTCCAAAGAAAAAAAAATAAAAAAAAATTTGTTGCAGTTCAGATCAAGAAAAGCATGCTGAAACAATCAAGAAATAAAAATAATGTAATTAACACATAACAAACATGGCTGAAATAATATCGAAAAAGCATAACTTGAAAAAAAAAAAGCATTCCTTTGAAATCTGTGTGTCACTCATGGTACATTGTTCCTCAATTTCACCAATCCGCACAGTCTTGGGTTCAACAGAATTATATTAATAGTTGACCATGAAGTGAGGAAATCTTCCTGCAACCATTTTCTTGGTGGGGGCTATCCTTCCAAAAATCTGGATCTCTCAGAGATGTCTTCCTTACTTAATAGCACTGAGAATCATTTCTGCAGTTGAATAGCAGCCTGAGGAGTCAATACTCAAAACGCCAAAAGGATGTGGGTATCAGCAAAATGGAGGAACAAGGTACAATGAGTTGAGCATAGATAACGAAGTAGCAGTTCTACCGAAAAAAAAACAAACTATAAGAATGGTAACGGACTAATTTATAAAGATATATCATTTAGTAGTATGAGCCTTAGAAGAATCTTGATGATATCATACATGGGAAATTATAGATAAAATAATTGGTTGAATTGAAAATTTGATTTAACCCTTTAGTTCATGTTAAGAGATGATATACTCAAGATCTTTACTTGGCATTTTATGGATATTTACTGATTTAATTCAGCATGAAGGCAAAAGGAAATAGGAAGATTGTGTTATGTCACTTGTGGGGTCTGTCTGCCTTGAAAATCAGCTTTTGAAATCTTGGCTTTTTGACTGGCCTGAAACACTGATCTCAGGCTTTGGCATGAAATATATAGCTACTCCAGCTTCAGCGCTGGCTTGCTAGGAAGATGAATGATTTTAACCCATCAACTGAAGAATGGTGAAGAGTAATATTTGTCTATTGCAATATGAAAACCCTTCATCTTTGCAGGTTTTCAAACCTACTAGAATAAAGCTCTGACTCACGGATAGAACTGGATTGCTATCAATCACAATAAAATGGAAATCTTATTGTGTTAGTCATGAAATTCCATTGGCTGAAATATCATTCATTTGCACTTAATGGATTGATAAGCTCGAAGAATCTTTTAAAATGAAATGGGAAATTCTCTTGTTAATCAAGATGAAATCCCATGTTTAAACTTTTGGGATCAATACTTTCCGTTTTCTACGGGTTCTTTTTCCCTTAAAAAGAAGACTTATACAGCACTTCTTTGTGTTATGCATGTTAAATCCCAGGAACAGTTTTTAGCCATAGAGGCCAGTACATTCAAAACCTTTAAAAACAGGATTGACCTGATTTGGGCCAACAGAAAATTCACCCACAAAGCATATCTGAAGTAAGAGATATAGACATATACAAAATATCAGATCAAAGGTCATTGGACGAATCTAATTTGATTTTGTATATCATTATTATTATATGAGAAACTCTGAAAGATATACATGCGCTAAGAAGATGGAAAAGCAGAGAATAGTAGATATGTGATCTCACTCATTCTGATATATGCAGTGCTGTATTGCATTTTGAAAAATCTTTTTAAAAAATCATTATGAAAAACTGACATAACTCTAATACTAACATCTTTAATTCTTCATGCATATTAGAAAAAGCAGAATCTTTTCTACTAAAGAAAATTTGCATGCATCGGTCAGAATGTTTTCAATTTACTATTTTGGTTAAAGTCATTTTTTTGTTACTTGATTATGAGTTTATTTTTAAAAAATTCAATATCATATATTTATATAACATCTATGAAAAAAAAACAAAAAACAATCATACAAATCTTTTTTGTTATTTTCATTTTTACCTAATTTATCATTCTGTGATTATTTTGACCTATCTATAATTTGCAATCATTTGATTAGTTCATTTGTATTCAGATTATGTGTTTGGTCTGATGTTTTAACCCTTTCATGCCAAAAACATTTTTCAGAATGACAAAATCAAAGCCAATTTAAAACTACAGTAAACCCTCACCATAATATACTAATTGGTAGGTAGGATGGTCATCAAAGTCGAAAAATTATCATATCCGATGATAGGCACTCATTCGGTGGAGAAGAAAATCCAAGAGTACTTCATTTGCCCCTCGTTCTGTTTGCAGCATTTATCAAACTTTTCCCAGTAAATAAGAAAGTTTTTCATGGTGAATGTGTTTGCTGCATCTATCCAACTTTGTTTAGTAAATCCAAAGTCAGTTCTGATCGATCAAAAAGTTTGTCAAAACCGAAATTCATTATATTGAGGTTTGTCTTAGTGAGGGTTTACTGTATATGTATGCTTCGAACAAACGTGGCAATTATCAACACATTTGCCAGCCTATAAAATACACGGTTTATGAAAGTATTTGGGAGACTACTACTTACAGCACTTTATCCCAGTCAGCGAGAAGGCCATTTGAAATTTTGGTAGACTGACTCTCATCATAATATCAACACATTGGATATTGAGAAATAATTATATAGATATTTCAAAAATCTGAATATGCATCTTATATGCTGGAAAATACAGTGTATTTTTTTCATATATACAGATATTTTTCCCAATAAATGCATTTTCTCATAGCCACTTAGGACATGGAAATTTTTCAATTTTTGAATTTAAAAGAAATCTTTTGGTCAGCAGTTGGGATTAGGAAAAATTCAGTGAAGAAATGTCACTCTTTTCATTGCTGAGGTCCCTATATACTATAAATGTCAATGTGTGACATCAGCAAAATATCATTTGAGCCACTCCAGGACAAAGGGATTTCTTGTGATATATCTCTAAGGCCAAATAAGGACCGAGTAATTTCTTTCAAGATGTATCTTCAGCAGATACCAAGCAGATAAGGAAGAGTTACAGCAGACCAAATTTTGTGAGCATATCAGAAATTCATGGTTTGAAAGGGTTAATACATCAGGTTTTTTACATAATAAAAAATACCTAAAATTTATATAACAACAAAATATTGGAACATAAATAACAGAATAAAACATCATATAAGCACAGAAAATACAGCAAAATATAAAAAAAGCAAAAATTTCATTCATAAATTAAACGTTACATGCATTGAAATACACATGAAATTATAACAGAATAAAAAAACAACAATGCTTCATTAAAAAAATCAACTTGAAATAATAAATCATCGATTCTCAAGTAGGAATTAGTATTTTTGATTGTTATGTCTAGAATTATTACATGTTAACACGTAGTGAGAAAAAAATCCTTTAGAGAATGTTAATCTAGAAAACAAATACTTTCCTATCATAATTATTCATAGCAAACACTCATTACAGTTTACTAGAGTTCAAATTTTCTTAATTTTATTCCTGGTTACCAAGTTATTGAGGTTTTTTCAAAATAACCATGAATTTTAATCTTATATTGATAACCTATAATAAACATGTTTTTTTTATAACCCTTTTTATTCATTTCTATTAGATGAAGAATTATGAATCATTATTTTCATATTTCTGTATTTTTATGACTTCTCTTTACTTTCATCTCAATTTATTAGTTACTGCCTAACTGTATCCAGTCTGAGCAAAAGTCGCAATGATAAGCAACTTATGGATTAAGATTAAGGTAAAAAAATAGTCATGAAAAAAAAAAAGAAAATTTGATTTTTTCCATTGTTGGAATGGAGTATGCTTAATTATGAAATCAATACCCTTTGACCTTGATGTTGCACCTGAGGAAAAGTACCTGACCCACTCGGAATTCATGAAATGATCTGAGTTGCTTACTTTAGAGCCTTTTATGCCATCATAGCCAGGTAATCCAGGATTTCCTTTAGGGCCGGCATCTCCTTTGATTCCCTGGATGTGGAAGAAATAAAGAATAATGTTTGACAAAAGTAAACAGGAATAAAACGTAATTAAAAAACAGGTATGTTTAGTCATTCAATAGAAACCGCAGTGTGACCTATTTCTCTGGAGCAAGAATTGTGTTGAGGGCGATCAATTAAAAAATGGAAAAAGGGGTGATCGATGAATAAGCTACTTCTCTCGCTTATTGTTGGGCAGTGATCAATGAAAAGATAAGCACAAATGCTGCTGTGCACAAACAAGGGGACTGATTTAACATAAACTTACATTGTAAATCCCCCTGTTCAACACTGCGAACTCATTTTGTGTGTGGGGGAACTTTAAAAAAAAACAAATCGAACATTTTTTTTTCTTTCCTTAACATAACAAGGAGTAAATTTTCAGATTTTTATTCCTTCAGCTCTATTGGTATGTCCTATAAATGAGATACTTACAAAGCCAACCAACCAACCAACTATCAACCAACCAACCAACTAACCAATCAACCAACCAGCCAATCAACCAACCAACTAACCAACCAACCAGCCAATCAACCAACCAACCAATCAACCAACCAACCAACCAGCCAATCAACCAACCAATCAACCAACCAACCAACCAGCCAATCAACCAACCAACCAACCAACCAATCAACCAACCAACCAGCCAACCAACCAACCAACCAATCAACAACCAACCAACCAGCCAATCAACCAACCAACCAGCCAATCAACCAACCAACCAACCAATCAACCAATCAACCAACCAACCAGCCAACCAACCAACCAACCAATCAACCAACCAATCAACCAACCAACCAACCAATCAACCAACCAACCAACCAACCAATCAACCAGACCCACTTAAAAATTGTAAAAAGACTCAAGCGAAAGTTTTGTTGACAGTTTTGGTATGACGGTTTCTAATAAATATCCCTACAGTCGTATTATTATCTATTTACTTTTATTTGATGAATCATCATGAATCATAACCAATGATTTTCTCACTACTCAACACCTTCGTTCTAATTTTTCAGTTGCTCTTTGTCCTGAGATGTGAGTTCAAGTCTCACCAGAAGCTCATTCTTTATTTCTGATCAAAGCTGTTCGCAGATTGCCATCGATCAGAGACCCGAGTAGATCAATGATAAAAAGCACAAGAAAAATTATGGTGGCCGTAAGTAGTAATCAAAAATGAATAATAATTATCATTACACATCACCATTTTACAAGAGATGACTTGCACTATGAAGTGTGTAAAAGATATTCTAGTGAATAAATTGAATCATAAGAGGAAGTGATTTCTTGACCAATTAAAATTCAGCATAGAAAGATCAGATTTCCTGATTGGCTAAGATATTTATAGGAGTAGGACATCAAACTAAATCTTAGATACTTTTCAAATTTTGTATATCTGCTATCTATAGATATAGTTAAAACTAAAAAAAAGCTATGGATTCTATTATATAATTAGCTATTTCTGGATTGATAAAAATATCAGCATCAAAGACTGTCGGCATAAACAATTACTTCTGCATGTATCCAGTTAGAGTGCTTGAGTTTTCTTCTTCATGTAATAGGTGTCTAATCAGTCAAAATTAAAAAATATATCTCAATAGAAGACATAATAAAAATAATGCATTGAAATTAATGGAATTTAAGAATATTCACCACATACAATTCTAACATTTTTCTTCGTTTATACATATATATAGCCTACAAGGCATTGCAAATATAATTTTTGTAAATGTTGGGTGAGTGTTCTTTCTTTAACTGAGCCCTGCCCTTCAGTGGTCACTGGATGATGCCATTGAACGGAAAAATAAAGGATAACTTTTAAAAATGCTTCTTGTCTACCTGGGTCTACTTTTCTTACCTTATCTCCTTTCTCTCCACTGGGACCGGGTAACCCCTGATAAAATAAATTGGGTTGAATTATGAATAAAGCAATCCATGTGAGAGCACAAAATTGTTTCAGTTATAAATAAGTTAGTTCAAATCTCAAAACAAGACAAACATCGAACAAAAATACATGCGAATAAGTGTTACTTCCATTCAGTGTGTGCAGTTAATAATGTGAGTTAAAATTGGAAATTTTCCGAAGTCACGTTTGTGTTTTAATCTTGACAAGCCTGGCTGCTGCAGGGTCAAACTCCACTGCTACCTCTGTTCCGACTGAGGATGATTGCTGCGACTTTATTTCATTATATATATAATAGATGAAAAGTTATGATTATAATTATACCTATAGAAACATTTATTTTTCATGTAAAAATGTATTTATCAATTAGGATGGAGTAAGCCCATGCAGATGTGTATGGTAAATTTTTGTAAATATCTAAGATATGTCAGTTTAGCTCAGTCAGCAAGACAGCCTTCTGGCAATCAGTTGGCTGTGAGTTCAAATGATAGGTATGAGGGTTTTACATGAGAAAATTAATCGTTTCTTCTCAATAGCTGAAAATCTATAATTCCATTGGATACCTTTCTAAACTTGAGGTACAGGTATCCCTAAGATTAAAAAAAAAAAAGGGCCAGAAGCGAAAAGAGAATCAGCGTTTGTTTTGCAGTGAGTTGTGGTAGATGCAGCGTGTACCCTCTTCTTCTCTCTCTCTCTCTCTCAT
>OY735228.1:8532327-8537327 GCA_963457665.1 Thysanoteuthis rhombus | reverse complement strand
CTTGGGTTGTTGTTCTATTGTTTACTTCAGATCACACTGTTTGCTCATGCTCACAGAATGACAGAATGATGACGTAAGTTGCGGTAAAAATAAGAAAGATGAAAAAAAATAGGATGAAGGTAGTGAGAAGTCAAAATCAATGAAATAAAAAATTCATTCTGAAAGAATAAACACGAAGCTTGAAATATTGAGTGAACTGATTAAAAGAATGAATAAGATATACTACATATAGATATAATATATGATACAAGATAATCAATACATAATTATAATGATAAAAATGATAATAATAATAATAATGATAATAATAATAATGATATAAAATGATACGCATACTATAAGAATATATATAAACTGAACCTTTAATATATGTTTTATCTAGCTATCAAAAATCGAATATTTCAGGAATACGATATATTAAATTACTAAAAAGACATTAATCTCAAAAGAATATTATGGCTATCATTATACGTCAATATTATGATAAGAATATAAATATACATAACACTATGATAATGATGAACATTATAATGGTTATCAATTTTGATAGACATTATTTTCTCTTTGGGTTAAAAGATAACATCATAAATATAGTAAGTACATTTGCAAGTTAGAGTACAAAAGATCTAAAAAGTATCGAGAAAACAGAACAAGTTAGTTTTTGGAGAAGAAAGAAGAGGAAAGAAGAAGCAGTGCGTGAACAAGATTGTGATTGGTTGAAAATGAAGAGAAGGACAAGGGGGGAAGGAGAGAGAAGCAGTTCAAGCAAGTTAGTGATTGGTTGAAAACGAGGAGTAGGAGGAAGAGGAGGAAAGAAGAAGCAATGCGCAAGCGAGTTAGTGATTGGTTGAAATATGAAGAGGAGGGAAAGGGAAACAGTGCAAAAAAGCCACTTTGGAACATTTTCCTGTGAAATCTCTTTTTGAAGTGTTCCTTACCAGACAACATGCAAATCAAGATGGTAAAGTCCTGAGTTGAAACAAAGCATTAAAGTGCTTCCAAATATGGCATAACACATTCAAAAGTCATCATCAATACAAGAACTGGAGAACATAAGTTATTGAAATTACAAAGATCAAAAAAAAAAACATCATTATGACAAAAACATAATATGTTAACATATCTACAGTAGTGATTCTCATATGGGAGGCACCTGGCTTCCGTGGGAATGAATTTCATATCAGGAATTTCAAACACGAGAGGAACTGGGAGGGGAATAAAATGTTTCAATTATTACTACTGTATAATGGAGGAAAAGTTTAAAATTTACTCAAGGACAATTTAAATTTGAAGGGGGTGTATTAAACCTGAGATTGCAAGGGGAGAAATATGACCTGGGATTCTGAGAATGCACTTATTGTAGAAAATGGGGAAAAAAAATGAAACAAAATCATTCATAATGACAGTTTGGCCAAACATTCTGAAGAAATGATGGCCTGAATTGAAAGTCATATAAAAACAACTGGAATTTAATAAAAAAAACCTTCGTGGTTCATCTTGATTCTTCATTGGATGAAGTAGTGTCAACTATTATTAATTCATGGCCAGTATTTCTTTCATCTCAATTTCAGTTGTTTTTAACAGATACAGCCATTTGTAAACAGGATAGATAAAAAAAGAAAGATTAGCTCAAGGCAAGACATAGCTGCAGAAAATCAAACCTCACCTTGGAACAAATCCATTTTTACTCAATCACTTGGCGTCATATTTATTATAGCTTTTATGTACAATAGTTTTACTAAAAGTAACAATATCATCTTGATTTATTGACTCTATCAATTTGAGAGGTATACGTATTTGGTCACCTCTTTCCATCTGTCCGTTCAATATCTCAGAAAGAACTCAATAAATTTCAATGAAATTTTGTTGAAGGGAGAGCAATGGGGTGGTGATGAAGAATTGATCAAATTTTTGGGTGAATCCATGCATAATAATCCCCCCTAACAGAGAGTAATATGTGCAGAAGACATAATATCGCCAAAAGTTCATGTCTACCCATACCATATCTCCAAAAGTTCTCAATGAATTCTATGAAATGGAACTTATAGTTCTCATTTGGCGAGGCATCTTCAACCATTATCCATTTTTGACTATTTCTGATCTATACTGTTAACTCACTTCTGTGGATTGGTAGTTCAAGTATTTGTGATGAAAAGCAACTGAAAGTAAAATGAAAGAAATACTACTCACAAAATTCCATAGAAATGAGAACTTTTGAAAATATTGTGAGGGCAGACAAAATTTTGATGATATTGCATGGTGTAGACATATAATGATATAAGGGAGATAATCTTGCATGGATCAGCTCCAAAATTCAATTGCTCCTTGCTTAGCTCACTGCCTATCCTCTCACGGAATTCCATTGAAATCTGTTGAGAACTTTTTGAAATATCATGTGGACAAACATGAGCATATATATAAATATAAGGGGAAAAAAAAGGAAATTATCAATACATTGACTTCCATTACTTCTTTACTCCATCATCCATGTTTCTACAAAATCTCATTGAAATCCATTGTGTGCTTTTGGAGAGACAGACAGATAGACGCGATTGAATATATACATAGCTCACTCTTCAACTTTGCAGGCAGAAGTAATTAATAATGGTTGACAATGCTTCTTCAAATAAAACATAAGACAACATAATTAAACACATGGTTCGAAAAACTTTGAAATTGAGATTTTCTGAATATCATGACTCAGGGTAAAATAGTAAAATTATCAGCTATCAATTATTCAAACATTTTTGTCATTATGGAAATAATAAAAAAACATAAGTAGACAATCCAAGAATTCAAGATAATTGAACTCATTCCTTGTCTTGTTTTCGTTGTTATAATATTCCAGCCAATCCATTCTATGGCTTTCTACGAGTGAACAATCCTTAAGAAAGAGGAGAGGTTCAGCTCATTCCCACCAATGGATTATACTCCTGAAGAAGGCTGTAGAATTGAATGGCTAGAATGTTGAGGTAACAACAAAAGCAACAGAAAGGTTGAGATCAATTGTTCAAATATTTCTTCTTGGAATAATACACAGCATAAACATTGTATTTCCCCATGTATAACCCGCATCTTTCTGAAAATTTTTTTTACAGCTAAAAAGGTACAAATACCAATGTAGGGTCCAATGACTAAGTTAAGAAGTTATCCCCCTTGAATTTTTCTAGAAAAGTTCTTGTGGCCAGACATACATGGAAATAATACCTTATGAATGAGTTTTGGGTCTGAGTGGTGAAACTGGGTGTTGAATAAAGATATTTCTTATTTGTTGAAGTTACATAAATCATTATTATCAATTTTTATGGATACTTTTTACTTTCAGCTCAATTTACTAGTTCCTTTTTATATTTTTCTATCTGGTCTGAATGAAAGTTACGATAAAACATCCCGTTCTCAGATTAGATGATTTTTTTTGTCATTTTCTTTTTTTTGATTTCTCAGATGAAAATATTCTTCATTCACTTCTTCTTATGACGTTATATTTCATGAATAAAACTATCGATATGAAAGAAAATAAAAAAATCAAAACAAAATTCTTTCCATCCTTGGATTCATTTAGGTTTTCTTCCATTATTCACGTGCTTAAAGCTTTCAAAGCCCTGTTAAGGTCATATTTTGATACACGCAAGACGTAAATAAGCATTTTACATTTGTTTTGAAATGAAAGAAAAAATCTCCCATGCACAAAAACAATAGCCTATGTAGCTGAAAAATCCTGGTGCCTATTATCTACAGAAGCGTATACATATTTGTATGTATAATTGTAAACACAAGATAATACCTTCTTCATTCAAAATTGAAGCTCAATTGGGAGTGGGGGCAGATCATCTATGTTTGCGGATTAAACGTTGGGAAATATCTTAGATGATTTAAAACAATGATATTTTTGAAATAAAGTAAAAATGATAAAATACAAGTAAGCCTTAAACTGTTCTATAGGAGAAATACCCATGAAATAATTGAACAAATGATGTAATCTGATTGTTATATGATTGCAGACACAAATCTTGAAATATCACCAACCGGATAGCCAGGGAAACCACTTCGACCTTTTGGCCCCTGAAAAAGAAAAAAAAGTAATGAACACTCCTTGAAAATCAGGGCGGAATATAAAATAAATACAAAGATTACAAAAATGAAAACTCTACCCCTTTTAATCCAAGTATCATCTTAAAGAACAAATCAATCTTAATAGTAAGGATTACCATAATTAGTAATTATGTTCAATTCCAATTAATTCTGAATTCAGCAAATCAAATTTTTATGATCTGACAGAATATAACATGAATATTATAATATAATATAACAAACTTTTTAGGCTTCCATACTTTTGAATTATCAATGCTAACTTTCACTGTGGCCTTACGAAAAAACTCTAGAGTTTACAGCAACATCATTTTCCAATATCCAAATTTAGCTTTTTACTACACTAAGCTGAGCTTTATGAATATCTAAAGATTTTAACTATTGTGCAGCAGGTCTCAAATTGAATCAATGTCATTATCTAAAACATTTTAGTGATACTTATTCAACCTTGACTTCAAACATGAATAAATATTTACAAAAATGATGTGGTAAGTAAATGAAATACATACCTGTACTCCACGCCCTCCTTTTTCACCCTGTAATCAGAAATTAAGATTTGATTTGAAAATTGGGAAATTATTGATATTTTTTGACAAGATATTAGAAGTATTTTAGCGAACCAACTAAATAAAGGGCATGATGATAAGTTTTATTAAAATAGTTATTATATAGCTACATGATATTATACTGTCTTCTTGAATTTCCAGAGAATAATCTTATGATATAAATATAATAATTGGTAATATGTATTTATGTTCCGTCTTATTAGGTGTGCAACAGAAGTACCAGAATAGAATGTTATGTACTAATGACGTAGAAGAAATACTGAATTTAAAGAATAATGAAAAATATAAAAGCAATAAAGACAAAAAAAAATTGATAATTCCCTTCTGCAGTCAACAGAATGCTAT
>OY735228.1:8519827-8529827 GCA_963457665.1 Thysanoteuthis rhombus | reverse complement strand
TTATTGTAACTGACACTGGCAAGTTATCTCCCCTTCAGCACTCAGCCATCATCTCCGATAAGCTGCCCAACATAACTGGTTATATCAATGTTGAGCCTGTATATGCATTTATCAGATGTTAGATGTACTGGCAACTCAAAAATTTGTTTTAGGGTGTGGTCTGGGCAGGTTACGGAACAAATCAAATGGTACTTTGAGGAGAATTCCAAGGTCACTGTTTTTGTGTCTAGATTATAGGGTGGGTGTTTTTGTGGGGGGTTCTCCAAGTGTTACCTTCTCTGCCAAAATATACAGTAAATAGCAAATTAGAAAAAATAGCAATGAAGAAAATTAACAAATAAATATATCAATTTACAAATGAAATTAATCATTTTTTAATTTACGATTATTTTGAAGATAATAGATATTTCAAAGGCAAATTGCATGGGAAAAAATCAGTTTTCATCTGCTTTCCACCAGGTGGAGTTTCTGTAATGATGGAACTCTAACATGGAAGATAATGGAGGCCTGTCTATGTTTCTTTGATTTTTCAAGAAAAAAACATTCGATTACAATAGCTAGATCCAGTCAGTAACACTTGCATTAATTCCTGGCTGCCGACAACCTTTTTCGTACTGATTTCTAATACATTTCTACAGTAAAACCCTAACAATTCATTTCTTTGGTAAAACTATTTGCAATGCAATTCTACAGTAGAATCATTAACAATGCATTCACATTATACATAGAATATCCCTATTCTGTGAGTATACTTGTAATAATTCCCAACCTCTGACAACCTTTTCTTCTTGATATTTAATGCATTCCTCAAGTAAAACCATTACCAACATATTTCTATAGGAAAAAACATTTGCTATGCAATACTTCAATAAACTCATCAACAATGAATTTAAATTCAATCTCTTCTGAAATTCCAATGCATTTCTATAGGAAAATCATTTACAATGTAAATCTATAGTAAACTCATTAACAATGCATTTACATTATACATATAATACAGCATACTTACTCTACCCATATTCATTTTTTCTCAACAACAAACTACATGAAATGAAAGTTTTTTTTCTAATAATTTCCATGCATTTTGCCTTTTATAGTTGAAAAAAATTCCTACACCAGCATAAATGACGATAAAAGAAGCCTCACTATTTACATCAGAGTTTCCCCTATTTAAAGAAAGTGCAAATGTGGGAATATACGGCAGAGTTATCTCCCCTACACCTGTTGTTGTTTTATCTAATTTCAATACCAAAAAATTGACACGAGGGCCGTTGGACCACTGTTGTAGTGTTTATAAAATGCATACCAAGATGTATACATACATTACTTATACAAAAAATAACTGCTACAACAATCATGTTATTGTACTTATAATCATAATACTTACATTATAAATAATTAAAAATTATCAGGTGAATAGTCAAGAAAAAAATTTACCAGTGTTCTGAGACATTAAAAAGGAAAAAATTAGGCCTTATGATCAAGGGATTAGAATCAGAAAACACTAGAGTCAATACTAGGGTCCATAGACCGCTGGGAGTCAATCAAATGGTGCTCAGGGCTTAGCAGCAGGGTTCCTTCAGAACCTGACTTAGTGAATCATCCATTGTAAAGCTATAAAAAAAATATTAATATAATTGAACTCAGACCAGCACATGTCATCTCAAATTTTGAATAAATATGATTTTTAAAAGGTCAAAATTTGCTTTTTATTGTAGTTCATTAATTACGGCCTAAAAACTATATCTAAAAATGGGGTCTGCCAGAATATTTCCTTTATAGAAGATGTCCTTTAATTTTTGAAGTTACAAAACCACTGCTCTGGTTGACCAAATTTTGGGACACGAATTGGATTGAGAAAAAGCTACTACATTGGGAAACACTGATTTATATAGTCTTACATGTTAGCCACAGAAAGCTTAGCAAGCATCAGAGTAATTGAGAAAATAGAAAAGTAAATGGAGAAAAATATCAATAATTATTGAAGGAGTTCAGAAAGAAATAAAAAGATGTTTTTGGTATACCGGGAAACCATTGCTCCCCTGTTCTCCTGGTAATCCCTGTAAAATAAAGAAATAAAAAAAGATTTTAGAAGTACAAAAAAAAAAGTAATGAAGTAATAATGAAAAAGGAATAACGATGTTAACGATAACATGTGAGCTTGCACACACGCACACATACACACACGCACACACACGCACATACACGCAGGCACACACACGCATACACACATACGCATACACACAAGGAATCAAGAAATGAAAAAAGATTTTAAAAGTACGAAAAAAAGGAATAACGATGGTAACGATAACATCCGAGTGTGTACACACACACACACACACACTCACACACAAACAGCCACACACACACACACAAACAGCCACACACAAACAGCCACACACACACGCACACACACACACACACACTCACACACACACACACACACACACAGAATAAATTCTGGTTATTGGGGACACAATGGGAAATAGAGCAATTTGGTCTAATAAGGCAGCAGCTTTCAAAATGAAAAGACACATAAAAGTTGACCATCACAGTCAATAGTTGAACAAATGTAGCTTCAAAAATCTCCGTGAGAAAAATTTCAATTGAGGAATAAATATGGTCAGAATAAATTCTCTTTTATGACATCACTGGCGTTTTCCATGGGGAACAATGAGAAACATTTATTTTTTGAAGAATCTAGTTGTTATTATAAAAACTGTCAGAATAGGGCCTAAAAATTTACATTAAAAAAACTCTTTTCAGAAAGGGTTTAGTGAAGTGCTGATGCCAATTTTTAAGTCTCCAGACAAAACAGCATGGCAAAGATCACTGGATTGCACAAATGAACACACAAACAAACACATAAACATTTAAAAAGCAATGAAGCCTTCACCGCCTTTGATGGCTACGGCTGTTTGACAATTTAAACAAATAAATACTTTTTCTATTTTGATGTAAAATATGTATTGTAGGAAACATGAAAAGAATCACTTGGAAAATAAATCTTTTATGAATTACCAGAAACCAAAACAGGTCAGGTTAGTCATGCAATAGAAACCATCATATGAGCCAAGTCTTTTGACTGTATGTTTTCTTAGGTGTGAACATTTAAAAAAAATGGATTTAGTGGTGATCAATGAATAAGTTACATCACCTGCTTTTTGTTGGGCAGTGATCACTAAAAAAGTCTGAATTTTCAAAGAACAAGTTTGGATGCAGTCAGACAGAAATTCAGGGATCAATTTACCACAAACCTATATTGCAAATTGAACCCCCTACTAGATGTGAAACAAAAAACTATTTTCTACACATGTTGTGGAGTAAATGTTTGAATTTTCAGCCCCCTAGCTCCATTGGAACTGCCTGTTTGCGTTATATATGCATACATAGCTAGCCAGCTGGAACTACTTGGAACCTGGAGAAACCTGTCGACGGTTTTCAACTGAGTCAGTAAATTTTTCAGACAAAAAATCCAGAAATTTCTTTTATTTCTTTTTAGTATCATTGATTCAATAACATATTGAATGCATGTAACCCTCAATGTTCATTGATGTTTCAAGAGTTCATTGAGTGTGTTTCATTGTGGTCCCTGCAGTGAATGCATACAAACAAAATTAGCGCAGGTATCAATAGTAAAATGAAATGGTAAAATGAAATAATTCACCTATATTGCAGCTTGTAGTTTCATTCAGACAGAAAATAAACTCATTCACTGTTGGCTGAATCATTCTCTACTTTGAGAAGCACTCTACTAAATGACATAATTGTACCTCAACCATGTGAGGCTGCCAAAAACAAATACATGGGGGATAATGTTGGCCATAGGTTGATGTCCTCATAAAATAACTACTTGAGCAATGTCAAAACTGTTCAGTATCTAGATGGGTGATCTACCTGGGAAAATCAGGTACTTTAAGCAGTTGCTGATCATCAAGAGAGCCTTATGTGGCAATCTTTTTGATCCTTCTAACCCTCTGTGCTCAGTAATGAAAAACATTGGCCCCTCTCTGAACGCTTTGACTGGCCTGGCTTGGAGTGGCAATAAATAGATGAAACTGGCACCCCCATTAATTTGAATCTCCTCTATATTTGTAAATCAATGAAATTAATGAAAAAAGTTTCTTATATAAGGTAGACGCAAAAGTTTTTTGGTATTTTCTTGACAAAAGCTTTCATTCTTATCATCATTATTCACTCATCTGAATACTTTCCTGTGCCTTTTATGACCAAACGGCATCTTTCAATTGAATTGTGTATTCCATCATCGGAAGTTGATGCAAAATATTTCAACATTTTTTCTTCAACAAAATCTCCCATTCATTGAAATCCATAGCATCATTATTCAGTTATTAGAGTATTTCCCCAGACTTAAGAAGTATAATCTCTGATCAGAATACGTATATCTTCTTCCTTTATCAAAGTTCTCTTTACACCATTTCATTTTTATGAAAGAACTCTAACTGCCGTACCTTTCAGCCTTGCCTGTGAGTATCTATGTTTCATCTAGATTTATTTTGTGCAATCTGTTAGTAGGATGCATCCTATCAGATATTAAAAAAAGCCTAAGTGACCTCATGGTGTAAAACTAGCATAGAAGGTTGTTTTTTTTTATCTGGGAATGTTAAAACATTTTTCCCCGTGTAAAATAATGGTAATTTCTTCTATGATTTATGGCTTGCAAAAGGTTTCATAAGAATGCTTCACTTGTGGATGACGGTGGAAATCTGTTTACAGAACAACAGAAAATGACATTAAAAGAAACTTACCACGCTTCCAGGTTCTCCTTTATTTCCTTTTGGACCAGGTTGACCTAGAAAGATGAGAAAAAAATAGTTATGAGATTGATAAAGATATTGAAGATTTTGTGGTGAGAAGATGGACGGTCTGAATTTTCAGGGAAAATATAGATATACTTCTTTGATCATACTATCAAAAAAATGACAGCAGTATTCAGATAATTTTGAAATTGCATTGTACTTGGAAAATATCAAAAACATTCTGTTACTTTGGATTTTCTTGTTCATGTTCTGTCTGAACCAATCTAGTTTTGCAAGAAAAAGAAAGAAAATTGAATGAATAAGAGGCTACTCTACAATTAGCATTTGATAGTTATCTCCCTGTACAAATATTACAAATACAAAATGTTGTCACATGACACATGATATTAGTAAACCTTAATGAATATAAACATTTAAAAAAAACAAGCACTCTCAATCACAGAAATAGTTTAATTTTGTTTCAATTATTTCAAATGAGTTTAAAGCATCGATATTATTCAAAAAAATAATGGTGAATTCAAATAATTCCAAAAGTGAATTCAAATAATTACAAACATAGAAAAAAAAACCAACTTAATTAATCATTTCCATGTTAAGCTATGGATCAGTTTAGCATAATGATATTTACACAGTAAATAATATGACTACTATGATTAATACAGTTGGTGACTGACTAATACTATGAAATTTTGACTGAGATTTTTATGAATTGGTCTTTAGTCTGATGGTAAGATACTTTCCTGATGTGGTACTTCTGAAAGCTATCATGGTTACCCAAATTTCATACATCTCTCTTATTTGAGAAATGTAACAGACAGAAAATAACAGTTCATCACTTGCCTCATTATATTAGTGAATATTGATAAAAAAATTTATTGTTTAGCACCAACGTTTGAAAATTCAAAGATATTTCAATTGGCTTTTGGAATTTTTGGGATTTCAAAATATCAAACTTTGAGACATGTTTTG
The DNA here is from genome assembly GCA_963457665.1 of Thysanoteuthis rhombus. NCBI lineage: Eukaryota > Metazoa > Mollusca > Cephalopoda > Oegopsida > Thysanoteuthidae > Thysanoteuthis > Thysanoteuthis major. Next base: position 8,524,077 of record OY735228.1, on the reverse strand, counting down.
ATACTTAAAACATGTATTAGACCTTGATACATGTTTTGATACAAAAGACATGTTTTGGCAGTCAAGTCATATATATTCAAATAAAAACATCCAGAATCCTGAAGAAGAATCAACATCATTATTTCAGTTAAAGTACAATAGAGCTTCACATTCATTGCTACTTGACATTTGTGATGTCTCAGTTGTATAGGGTTGTTTGGAAAGTAATGTCACATTTCTGGGGTGGGAGTAACAAAAAGTTGAGCCCCAGTAATAATGGCCGAGGTAAAAATTAAAAAATTGAAAAAAAAAGATAATAAATATGGTTTAAAATGGGATGTCAAAGATTTGAAAAATTCCGAGGATCTATCCAATCTAATAATACAAGTTTGATTCGATTACATCTGAAAAATGTTCTTAGCTGATTCTCTGTTAATAATTCTTTTTCATAAACTATTCATTTTTGTTGGGACATTTTTTTCCTATTTACCACTTATTCCCTTTTTTTTACTGTGTCCATTTTTATGGGGTCCATTTTTACTGGGTCCATTTTTATGGGATCCATTTTTACTGGATCTATTTTTACCGGGTCAATTTTTACTGGATCCATTCTTACCGGATCCATTTTTACTGGGGCCTATTTATATCTATATTCAAAAGGCTGTTCAAATGTAACAAAGGTTGAATTTATTATTCATTATAATTAGCAATGGCGTAAGCCAAAGTTAATTCTAAATCTTGGATCCTGGACAAAAAGAATTCTGATAATGCTGAATATTTGTATTCCTTACTTCTAAAAAGTTTGCGACTAAGAAAGTATTAGTAGAGCCTTATCTCACAGGTGTGTTTCACATTTTGTGATACACATGACTGTGATGCCTGAATTTAGTGGCCATTTTCCAATACATAATTAGGTCACATGACCATTATATTTGAATAATTTTACCATAAATAGAATCCATATCTTACAAATTTCAAAATGATATATGACTTCCCATCGATTTTATCCTTACAGTCCTTGTAACCCTTAAGAAAGCCCAGGCCTGAATGACTCTAAGAGAGCTTATAAACATTGAATAACAGCCGAATTTCTGAAATTGCATAAAGTAAAAAAAAAAGTTACCATTGATATATATGGGAAATTTTGTGGGTGTTCCAAGTTCCAAAGATGACTTTCTGTATCTGCTAGTTTCATGTAAAGTGGAACATCATTTTGACCTCTCTAAGGCTTTCCTGACATTTTGGAAAATCTTACTCCAGAACAGATGCTCATAAACACAGTTCAAATCTACGGTCAATTGAGGTGTTTCATAAAAGTGAAGTAGCATAAAGTGAACTTTTGTTGACTCACTTCATATTCAAACATATTTCGAGAGAAATATGTTTTATATTTCCAATTTTGAATGATATAAGAAACCATTAACCAAAACTGTCATCAACTCTGTCAAAGTAGGTTTCTTCAGTTTTCAAGCTGGTCTGGCTCAGTAACTGATTCATTGATCACTTCAATTCTTTTCTATAATGATCATCTCCAACAAAGCATGCTGCCAAAAGACATGGGTCATGTGAAGGTTTTTATTGAATGACTATTTTTTTCAATATTATTTCAATATCTTTTCTGTATTTTCTGAAGATTTACTAAATCAATGTTTTCCTGTGGAAAATGGCAGTGATGTCATGAGTGTAATTCATTTTGATCATATTTATTCTTCGATGGATTTTTGAAAAAAATGTCTTCAAACTTTGACGCTGCGGCTGTTCAAATAAGTAGACCTTTTTTTCAACAACTTCATAAATGACTAACCATGATAGTGGTTTTTCAATTAACTACCCATTAGAAACACTCTTAACAGAAAACATATTTATTTACTTGGAAAACCTCGGTATTAATATCATTATGCTTAACTCATTCAGGCCTGAGACATATGCGCTTTAAATTCCGTGGCCATTCTGAATATGGGAACAATTTTGAATTCTTATTGAGGTCACATGACCATAATCATATTTGTATAATTTTGCTATATATGAATTCCTTATCTTATAACCTTCAAAATGATATATAACTTCCTAGGGTTTCTTTGAAAATGCAAAAAATAACATGAACCCATCCATTATGCTCTTGCTTTGTAACCCTTTAAAAAAGACTCAGATCTGGGCCTGCCCCATTTTAATGCAGGTGATGGGGTCTAAGGAGACCGACCGCATTATAACTGAGCCGTGATAACTTCAGGAGTGGTGGGAAAGGGCAGACAATAAAGAGCTAAAAGCAGAAAACTTTTGTGCAATGTACAGAAACTGATCTGAACAAATAAACAAAGGCATTCTTTAATGCTTGCATTACAGAGTATGTAAAAATGAAATATTTACTTATCGATGAGTTAACTTGTTTGATCCGTAAACTTCTGTGTTTTCAGATACCCTGTATCCACACTCGTTAAGAAAAATGAAGGGAGGGAAAGTCTTGCTCATTGATTACTGTTTAAGTCTTATTCATTTCATTTCTCACTGTTGGTCAGTCAGCATTAGTAAAATATATTCCTGGGCTGGGGTGGTAGTTGTGTGTCACCTCTATTCTGGAATAAGCTCACTGTGTTGTAGAATAGTGCTCAGCCAGAAATGTCGGGCTTGTGGGTTTTGAGGGAAATTCTGTTCTTATTTGTGATATAGGTACCAATGTTGCAGTTTACCAACCACCATCACAAACTGCACTATAAAAAACTGTGTTATATTGGGGACGGCTTGTATAATACCAGCTATATTAAAACGTTAAACATGGAAACTAACAAAATCAAAAAGATTAAGAGTAATGTTAGGAATGACACCAAATGGTTTTGAAACTTAGGGCTGCAGACGCCTGTGGGATCTGTCGAAAAATGCACCGGTGTTCTGCTGTATTCCCTTGTGGCTGAGAAACAACATCATCCATCAGAAAGCTATTGAAAAACGTAATTATTGAACATATACTTCTGCCAGTATTTAAATAAATGTAATCCATAGAAAATAAATATGGTCTTTTAAGGTCAGAAATTGCTTATTATTATAGCTCATAAATTTCAATATAAAAACCAAATGTTAATAATATTTCTTCCATACAAGAAGTCCTTGAGTTTTCAAAGTTTTGAAACCACTGATTCGAAAAATAGAAAAGAATTAACATGAGCAGACCGGAGTAAAAAATATCATAGAAGTAATCAAGTAACAAAAATGGAAATGGGCTGTATGCATAGCAAGAAGAAAGGGTATCAGATAGTGCAAAACGTTGATAGATTGGTGAGACAGCAAAAGCAGTTGAAGAGGACCAGACATAAAATGGAGAAATGAGATGGAAAGCTTTGTTAGTAAGACATGGTAGAGGTTAGTGCAGTCAGGATTGACATGGAAGGAGCTGTGAAAGGCCTTTGTTCAGCTTATGATGGGTGATGATGAAGATCCTGAAAAAAGTGATTTGAGTCACTTGTAGGTAAAGATGCTGGTGCTTATATGATGTGAAATTGATTAACCATTCTCTCAGAACTTCATAAATGCTGGTCTGAAGGCTTTTCCACTCTCTTTGGACAAATTACTTCATTTATATACTTCATTTTAGTTTACATATCATAGGGAATAAATTTCTAGTTCCAGCACAAAAAAGTCAACAAGGATTATCATTTGTTGGTTGTCTGTTTTGTTGTTGTCAGAGTTTCTTTTCTCTCAATTGGATAACTTTATTATTCCTTGATATATTTCAATGAAATTTTGCAAGTAGACTTGTGGGGAGATTCAACTGGGGATATTGTGAATTAGGGCTGATCCAATTGTTCACATCTCATAAACAAAAATGGGGCATCTCGAGTTGAGAGTTCTAAAAAAAACAACCAATTGCCCCTCTTTCTCTCTCTCTCTTTATTTCAACCATTTTCTGCCGGGGACCTTTATACTTCTGAGATTTTTTTATTTAAATTTCAACATTTTTAGATGAAACAGTTTCTATTTCTAGTATTCAACTACATTGTTTTTTTAGCAATTTAATCGTAGAAAGAAAAAACGAAGTTTTGCCAAATCCATTATTTCTCTCCCACCCCACCCCCCAAAAATGCTAGGGCGTGTAGTACTCTGCATCATCATCATCATCATCCTCATCATCATCATAATCATCATCATCACGTATATGGTGATATTGTCATCTTGTAGAAACTAATGAAAAAATGAGGAGAAATAAAACAAAGTCTCGTTAGATAGAAAGAGGGAAAAAACTAAGAGGATCTGTAACATACTATACCATCATCATGGTC
>OY735228.1:8509827-8517327 GCA_963457665.1 Thysanoteuthis rhombus | reverse complement strand
AAACCACATGTACACACACACAGAGATACATGCACATATTTAACAGGTTGTTTCACTGGTAGGCTTACTGTTTTCGGTGGCATGTAAGACCCCTTGCCATTTAAAAAAAAAGAATTGCTCAAAAGGTAAATGTAACCTTTGTTGTCGGGCCCCATATTGGTCAGAACTGGAGTAGTCTAAAATTAATACAGGAGGGGATTCAGGGAAATACTTTTGGGGGAAGTTTTTTTAATAAATATTCTCTGCTGAAATAGGGTGAAGGGTCTTATATGCCATCATCTTTTCCCAGTTGGTTTGCTTATATTAGACAGCTGAGAGGTGGCTATATTCTTTTCTAGGTGCTGAGTTGATGTCACTTGTTCTCACAATGTGTTTTGTGGAATTTTAAACCAAATTAAATTGACTTCCCCAACCCCAGTGTAGAGAGTTTAGCACTTTCAAAATCTTTGATATCAGTACCAAAAAAATTTGATGGATTGTACAATATTATTATACTGATACTGATTTCGAACTTATTTTGCACATAGGCAGATGGCATAATAAATTATAAGTAAGCATTGATATGTTTATAATAAAAAATATATAAAAAAAAAAAAAGATTTTAGAAGTCTCCAAAAGACCTATGCTTCATAGTAAAGGAACACAATCTTTAATCTGAAATTCTGGAAATGAAATCCTCAGAAAACTGAAATTCTCTTCCATATATGTCATCTGCGTGCCAAAGCTTGTGTTTGGTGCCAAACATGACCGTACCTGACCCATACTCATCAAGGTCGTCTCATTTACTTTCCCGATGCTGTACCAGACCATGTGGAGCACAGCAGAAATTATTATTTCAAGATGGTTTTGGCTCAACTTTTGTGTCTCAGTACTCCTGCTTCTCAGTAATATTTTGTTTTTGTTATGTTTCTGACTTTGAAGACTGTAGAAATTTGTAATCTTCTGGGAAAGATTCAATTTCAAGTTTTGATGTTTCAATGCAGGCAAAAAGAAACAAACATATCAGTCAATGGAAGTGATACTACGTATTGCTGGGTTCGTGCTGTTTTTTTAGTTCCTGTATCTTCGTACATTAACCAACACAGGAAGTGATTGCGTCAAAAAATTTTTTCATAACAGTAATTTTTCGCTAACTTTCAGTCAAGTGTTCAAATCACAGATTATTTGATTTCCTTCAGCCATTTTAATCAAATTTTGATCATAGATTGTGCGGATTTGGTTGATTCTATGATTATGGTTTTTATGTGAACATTGATCAGCATAAAAAAAGAGCTTTCTAGTTATATATAACTATAACACATCCACACTCGGAGATATAAAAATTTTGGCTCTTGGAGCCAGATCTCAAAATCTACAATTTTGCGTTTGGCCTGTTTGGGGGCATATAGAGCCATTACAACTAACAAAATGTTGTCACTCTGATAGACAAATATTCCCATAAGAACTATAACACTGAAAAGCAGAAATCAAAGCATTGGTTCTGTACCTGTATAATCATTCGGAAATATTCCTCATTCAGAAAAGTTTTCGGCCCTAATGGTTCCAGATAAAATATTGTTTACCGGTATTTTGCTTGAGTTCTATTTAAATTTAGACCCAACCTGAATCTAATGGGATACTTCCCCACCCCACCAGATGAGGGCTTCTCCTCTAGGGTGAGGGGTTTGAAAGTTGGAACTTCAGAGTCAATAAAGGATAATGGTACTGTACAATTGTTCTATTTAACACAAACTTCATGAATCAATATAAAAAGATAGCATTTTTCTTAACTATTCTGAATATATCCTTTTGCCTGTACCCCTGCCCCCGGAATATATCCTTCTGCACCCTTATTTATAATATAAATGACTTCCTTATACAGCTTGTAGCAAAAATCTAATGGTTTATAGGACTGTGCTGCAGTATTTTTCAACACTTGTATCTGCCTGGTGAAAATAGTACAAGACTGACTATTGTACTTTTCCTTCAATGAAAAAGGTAAATTACCACTTGTTATTTGATTAAAGGAGTATTACAGCAACATGAAAAGTATTACAGCTACATGAAAATTATTTCAGCTACATGAAAAGTATTTCAGCTACATGGAAAGCATTAATGCTACAAGGGAATAATTAAGGCTTCATGGGATAGAAGTCTGTCTGCTATTGAGAAACGATCAACAAGCTAGTCTTGTAAATCAAGTGTAGTGAGATTAATCCTCGCCAGGTCCTTTGTGTCAGACCAGCAAATGGATAATTTTAGTTGTCAACACTCGTTGAATTTCCACAGGTTTAGCTCATCCAGATTGAAATCAACAAAAAAAAGAAAACAACATTTCAATAAAAATCTGGTGTATTATTTTGGTGTGGGGTTCATCAGTGCTATAGGCTCAAAGAAAATATTTTGATATCCGATCAATTTACATCATTTTTTTTTTCATTTGGGATTGAATGTGGATCAAAGAATATCTACAGTGTGTTTCTAAAAAGAAATAATCGTGAGGAGTAACAGAAGAATTTATATGCATGTGAATTTTAGGCTACAATATCGGTCATGTAGCAGTACAGTACTTACAGACATCAAGAAAAAATCACCCCCTGAATGTGTTTTTAGTGCGGATGGGGTAGGGTTCAGTTTGCAATGAAGTTCATGCTAAATTGGTCTGTAGTTTGTTCCCGCTTGCTTTTTGATTTCAGACTTTTTAGCGATTACGACCCAACAAAAGGTGATAAGTAACTTATACATTGATCATCCTTTTCCAGTGTTTCAATTGATCACCCCTAATGTGGTGTGCTGCCCAAAAAGTTTCTATTCAGTGACTTAGTAGACCGTTGCATTAAGTTCATGATACATACATATCTCTCCTTTGCACACCTTTCTCATTTGAAACAAAAAAAAAAAAAGGTTGCATACTTCTGGCGATTCCTTTGTCATGAAAAACCGAATGAAGATCATAGTTTATATACAGCAACGATATAGGGTAACCGTAAAAAAATTCTTGGGCAAACTCCAAAAATTCAATTAATTCTTTGAGAACTTTTGGTGATATTGTATGGACATATAGTTATTATCCTGGAGAGATGGGAGATAACTGTAAAAAAAATCATAGATCCGGCCCAAAATGTCATTGGAATTTATTGAGAACTTTTGGAGATATTGACAATCACAGAAAGAAAAATATTAGTCATCATCGTCTTTTAGAGTCTGCTTTTAGTCAAATGCAATGCAAAGATCCACATCTGATAAAACTGGGATCCAATAACAATCATCAGTTAATTTTGATCATTTCTAGTTTGGGTTAAGTGTGACAACACACAGATACAGTTTGCTGTGTTTTCCTCCCTTTGAAACAAAGGGGGAGAGGAAGACTTATGTGGCCAGCAGTCAAAGTTTGACTGACTGCTGACAGCTGAAACACAGACAGCTTGCTGTGTATATAAGTAAGTTTAGCAGGGAAGCATAAGTGTTACCCTCTTCCTCTCTTTAGAGCTGATTACTAAGCTTAGCTCAATCTGTGAAACAAAGTTGCTAACCATCATCTTACAGCTGGCCTCCCCCTTTTGCACATAACACATTATCCTACATTCAAACACACAAAAAAGAAAAGACTACATTTTCCAGTATCTAGATACTTTCATCATTGTAATCTAGTACATATTGAATTTTTTCCACTGAATGCTAAATAGATACCCAGGTTTATAGCTGGAGGGTGGTATAGATAATTGTTATTTAAAATAGACGAAACAGGGGAGTCAGGTTTGAACTGCAAATACAAGTAAATAAGAAATCTGATCCAAGACTTGAGAGGTTATCTCAACAACAAGAGCGACTTGGGGCTTATTTGTTTTGGGTGGCATATGGATTCATTTTCTCTATTTATTTGGTTGATTACAGATTTCTATCTTTCTTTGATTTCATTTCATTTTCTGGAGTGCCCAGCCATGGTAGAAATTGGAGATGCTGATTTGGGGCTGGTAAGATGGAAAGAAAAAATAGGAAGAAAAAAATAGAAGGAAAAAATAGAAGGAAAAAATAGAAGGAAAAAAAAGGAAGAATAGAAAAAAATGGAAGGGAAAAAAATGAGAGGAAAAAATTGAAAAAAAAATGGAAGAAAAGAAAATGGAAGGAAAAAAGGTTCCCCCTTTTTTCCTTCCATTTTCTTGAAAGGGAAAAAGTGGAAGGAAAGAAAATAGAAAGAAAGAAAATGGGAGAAAAATAGAAAGAAAAAATGGAAGGAAAAAATAGAAGGAAAGAATGGAAGAATAGATAGAAGAAAAAAAATGGAAGGAAAAAAATGGCAAGAAAGAAAATGGAAAAAAAAAATGGGATGAAAAAATGTAAGGAAAAAATCGCAGAGGAAGAATAAAGGAGGAAAATTGATCGAAAGAGAGACTGAAAAAAGAAAGAAAAAGAAATCCAGTAGATTCCTGTTATTATGGCATCCTCATAGATATTTGCCATATAACGGGTGGATTTTTCACAAATTAATATATTGATAATGCAAAACCAAAAAGTTTGTACAAAAATGAATTTCCATTATACTTTTACAGTACTATTGCCCCAAATACGAGTTACAGGTCTGCAAATAAAATGAATAAACCAAAAAACTCAATTCTGACAATAGTCATGTGAGAATATAAAAACAAATGTACCTTTACAACAAAGGCTGTTACAATGAGAGTTTATCGTAGAATCATATTTAAAGGCATATAGGATGCACCACAAATGCAAATTCAGAGGAATATTTATGAAACACTGATAGTTTCCAACAGTCAATGCTTATCATTAGGTTATAAAAGGGCTTCACTTTTACATATATGGCCAGAAAGGGGTTTCAAGCCATGTTTTAAAACGTGTGCCCTATATGCATTCAAATATGGTAATCAAGGCTCAAGAAAGTGACCAAGCAGTGATCCCGACCAGTCAGAATTAGTGTTCATTCCTCAAAAAAGGGAAAGAAGGGAGAAAAGAGAAGAAAATGAAGAAAATTTAGATAAGTCAAACAAAATCGACCCCCAAAACTAAAAAAACTGTCAGAGTTGTTTCAATTCAATCAATCATAGATAAATGTTAATAAATATATCTAATGCTGTTCCTGACTTTGATATTTTCATTTAATTCTGTACTCCCCAATACTTAATTTAATCCAATAATTTGATATTTTTTGTAAAAAATTTAAAAAGTGCATAATAAAGTGTAACCCCGTCTGTAATATTCAATTTAATCCTTTGTTTCTAGTCACTTCCAACCTTCCTTTCCTCCTTCAATAAAATGCCAACATGGCTGGTAACGATCTGTGAAAAATGCCCATTTTATCAAAAAATTTTTATTACTTAAATCTGTAGAGAAACAAACATCTGTGTTTCGTCAAATTCATTTCCTCTCATGTTCTGAAACTAGCAACCTGTCATCAATTTCGCTTTTTGATTTTCAACTGAAAACCACTGGAAAATTTAAATCTAAAAAACCTTTTGTGAACAAAAAAGATTGCTGAAAGTTAATGCTCAGTTTTACATTTTAAGAAGAACCTTCTTAATAAAATCTAAGAAATACATTTTTTCATTTTATCTGAAAAAAGTACTTCAAAATATGTTAAAAATATGCTTCCTGTCTGGATTTGATAAAGATTCATAAAAGTCTGTATCCTGTGTGCACACACACAAAAAAACACTAATTTTCTTTTTGCTAAACTCAAGATTTTTTTTGCGTTTTGCATTTGATCAGAGAACTTTGGTAATTTTCTTCATGGTCAGAAACACCAGAAATATACAAAAAATGGTCGAGAAAATGGCCAACAGGGGCCAAAAAAAATTCACCAAAATGTTCAAACACTCCTGCTTTGATTTAGCAATTTTCTCACTGCCAAACTTTTATTTGTAAAAGATGGAATTCTGTCGGAAGACGGAGATTCAACATCCTTGTACCTGCCACTTGTAATCGAAGCGTGATGGGGGATATGGGAGTCGTGATTTTGGAGTCCATTTTTTTTTTTATCCTCCTCTACTTAATCTGAAGAAACTATCATAATCCACTTACAGCTTGCTAGGCCCATCAAAGCTCCACTAGAATTGTATTAACTCTATATTTAATCTTTGGAACACATTGCATATTCTATCCATTGTCTGTCTCTCACAATGCATGGTGATGTGTCATACTTTCCTGATTCAATTTTTTTTTCCAGGATTCAATTCTCCACGATTCATTCTAAACTAGATTTTAGAAGGATAAAAAACTCAATTGTTTTTCATTCAACAACATAATTCTATTTAAAACAAAAACAACATTTTCTGGAAATTTAATATTCAGGACCACAAAACATAGCTAAATGCATGCCTTGTCATGTTGATTGCAATAGAATTTAGTTCTTCTCGCATAATGTTCTTGTTTTCAACTTTCAAAACCAAGCAAAATGTATGACAAGTACTATATATATATATATATATATATATATATATATATATATATATATATGTACACACACAAATGCCCTAAAATAACTTGTGTAGAGGTGGTTTGTGTGTGTATATATATGTGTGTGGGGGTGAGTGTGTAACAATAACTCAAGGTTTCTGGTTTTGTCTTGCCTGGGACTAATCTTTGGGGCCCAGTATGACATCTGTCACAGTATTCTCCAAGGAACAATACAAGGAGAATCAATCAACTCGCATTGTTATACTCTGTCATAACATTTTTGTTTGGCTAAATATTCTCATTCAACTCTGGAGGTTATTTTCCCTCAAATTGTATTTCTCTTCTTCAAAAATTACAGGTTTTTTTCCATTTATTAAGAAGAGGATTTCAAGAACTAGATCCTTTCTAATTAACAGAACAAGTCATTCTTCATGTTTCTTGCAGGGTTTTCAGGCAAAACATCACGTTGACCAGGTCTGTCAGCTTCTGAGCAGTTACTGTCCAGAATTGGCTCCCTGACATTAATAGCTTTCTGCCATTGAAAGGGAGGAGATTTCAGACCATGGAAACTGCAAGGAGGCAGCTGAATGGTAATCCTGAAAGAGGACTCTGCAGACTTTTGAAAAGTCAAACGGATGCTCTTATAAGTGTTTGAAGTAACAAGTTGAGTACTTAGAAGAACACCATGGTAACATTGCCCTAGGTAGGCTATTTTTCCTAAATATTAAATGGGTGGGTACTTTTAGGACAGACTTATAAAATCTATTGGGAAATCAAGAAGCTCAGTAAGAACATTGACATAACTAATGTCTTCTGAGAGCGTGCTGTTTTGGGGATGATCAATTAAGAAATTAGAGGAAAAGATAATCAATGAATAGATTATTCCTCTCGCCCTCTGTTGGGCAGTGATTACAATAAAAAGCCTGAATTTTCAAAGGAGGAGGCACAAATCAGAGATCGATTCAGAATTAACTTGCATTGCAAACTGCTCCCCTTCCCCCTAAAACACCCTCAAACAACAAAACATAAAAAACAAACCATTTGCGGGGGGTGTTTTAAAAAAAAACAAAATACACTTTCTTGTTGACATAATAAGCAGTAAATGTTCAA
>OY735228.1:8467327-8504827 GCA_963457665.1 Thysanoteuthis rhombus | reverse complement strand
CAAAGTGAGTGCATTTTAGGGGTATCTTATTTAAAAACCTCTGGCTGCAATGCACAGTTTTATGTTATTAGAGGTCATATACCGATCAACCGAATAAGATCATTAGTATCATATTGTTTCATGTAGATAGATTGTTGGGAATCATATAGTTATCTGCTGCATGTGGACACATCCTACAGTATCATTTTTTCCTAATTTTCAGAAAACCAACTTGCCAAGAACATTCTTGGGTGTCTGTAAATACACAAGGAAATTTCATATGGATATGTTTCTGAATTACCCTGTTATGTATAGATAGATATACATTTGGTTTGTGAATGAAAGCAGGATTGCTCGAAAACAAAAAAATGAATAAAATTCAAAGAAAATGCTTAATATTACCATAATTCGTTCTTAAGTGAGTGCATAAATATCTTCTAACCACAGCAATACTTACTCTCTAAGTAAGTGTCCACTTGGTTCCAACTTGAATTTGAATTCTTTCTATTCTGCTTGTGTTTATAAATTATTTCCAAGTGTTGAGCTGATTGTGTGATATGCATTCATACTATAAAGGTACCCAGGGCCACACGCAAACACTTTATACAAGTGTAGAGCAGTGTTTTCAAAAGTGAGTTCTGTGGATACACAGGTTCCCCGAAAAAATACTGGGGTTCCTTGAGACAAGGTATCTTTCAATAAAATTTAATAAAAACCAATTTTATAAATAAAAAATCGTACTCACAATTTTCATAAGTCAGGGTTGTTTTTTTATCTTTATGTTCCATTTAAAAATTATTCTTTTTATGTAGTTAAATTCTCTCTCGAAAACATTTTTTGTTTCATTTAATATTTGATTAAAATCAGGGCAGCAGGGTTGTCTGTAACATATAGGTATGGGTTCTATGATATAAAAAAAAAATTGTATGAGGGTTGTGCGACAAAATAAGTTGGTGAACCATAGGTATAGAGTGTATCTAGGCAGGAATCTCTCATCAATACATGTCTAATTGAAAACTGATACATAAGGAATACGTTTCAAAATTTTTGGGCTTCTCATATTTGAAAGAATGAATGAATGGCTTGGTTTCATGAACAGAGATTTTGGACCTTTGATATGGGGCCTTGGTTGCAGGATAGCCCTCCAGTCTCGCAATGAAGTTTCAAGGTGAAGTGCAACAGGTGCAGGGCTGACTCTACCCTTCAAATCAAGGATTGACATCTGATGGTCCACTGAGGTCCCTTTGGGTCATAAGTTTGACTGATGTTTCCATCTCCTAGACGATATTTCATCTAGCTATGAGATGCACCCCCACTTTCTGAAAGTATTCTCTCAGTATAACTGATCGGAGTAGTTAAACTGGAAGATGCAAACACCCCGCAGTTGGTAGATACCTAAGCAGGCTTTAGAGTCCTACCGTCCTTTGAAAGAGAATTATGCATAAGAGAATGTATGACCAAGAAGTTGAAAAAAATGTTCCTTATCAGTCATTTTCATTCATATAAAGACCAATGTCACAAACTTTGTTGGTTTGTATGTTTGTTTGTTTGCTTCTATCACACTGAAGACATGAGATTTACTCTCTTCCTATAAAGCTTATTAAAGGGAGGACGAGAAGAAGACTTATGTTACTGTGTGGCCAGCAGCCAATATGACTGACTGTAGCCAGCAAAACTAAGTAAACTGAACAAAAGTTTGCTGTGTCTGAGTGTAAGTTTGTCATGAAAACATAAGCTTTACTCTCTTCCTCTGTTTAAAGATAGAAAAGAGGAAGAGAGGATGATTTATGCACCTGAAAACAATGTTTGAAAATAGAAAGATTCAAAAACATTATTCTATCCATAGATAACATAAAAAAACACTCTCACCAAATTTGTTCGTTTGTATGTTTGTTTGCCTGTTCATGTCACGGTGGAGACGTAAATATTACTTTCTTCCTCTCTATAAAGCTGATTAGAAGAAGGAAGTGAGGAAGATTTATTTGAGTGCATGGCCAATAGCTGAAATGTGACTGACTGCTGCAGCTGTGTCTGTGTGTTAGTTTTCTGTGTATAACTTGGGCAGAAAAACGTTAGTTTTATTCTCTTCCTCTCTTTTTAAAGCGGATTAATGAGAGGAAGGAAGAGAAACCCTTTCATTCTTGATGAGTTCTATCCTAGTGTTTTATTTTTGTATGAAAATATTCTGTTCAATAGTAAAAGTTCTGCTTTTTAGTAGATTAAACAGGGAAAATAGGAGGTCATGATCTGTATTATACAGACTTTATGATAAAAGTATTAAAATTGTTTATATGTGATGCAGCATCTCACAGGTGGGGAAGCTGCAGGGCTTCAAAAGAAAAAAATGATCAAATCATATTTTCTTTTACTTGCTGACTAGAATTTCAATTCATGGTGTTAGGTTGGGGTCAAATTTTAATAGCAATTTGATCTTTGAGAATCAGAACATTGCAACCTTTCTCCTGTTTATAATTCTAGTTTGTTTCCAGATCAGTCAAGTTGTCAGATTTTTTAAGTTTTGCCTGAAGGAGAATCTAATTCTGTTGAAAGTTTGAAATGAGAGAAAATTGGTTCTTTGCGACATAGCATTTTTTCCACTAATCAGAAATTTCCATGATTGGTGGGAATTATTATGTTAAGGTTATCATTTTAATGTTCCCATTCCAGTTAGGGATCATGTTCAGCGCTCAGGGTTAGGGTTCGAATTTTGTGGTAGGGCCTAATGAAAGAATCACAGCATTTTGGGTCTTTTTCATTAAGTAGAAAGAAAATACAACTTGATCTTTCTTTTTTCTTTCCAAGTTTTCTTATGTTATAAATGTTGGATTTTGATGGGGACTAATGAAAATATCCTTGCTGCAGAATTCTTTTATTCCTATCAAGTCCCAAATAACAAGAGTCAACAGGATCTCATTATAATTCAAACTTGTCGCAAACTAACTTACAGGAAATTTTTTCACATAGAATCATAAATTTCTCTAAGGCTTTGTATAGAAAAATGACTTGACTAGGTTAAGAAAAAAATCTGAATGGTTTTTAATAAGGCCACTAACTAACATAACACAATAATAAGAATCTGGTAGTTCACCTTGAACTTGGTTAATACTTTAAAATGAAACCTATTTATTATCATCATTTTTTGTTTCTATTATCTTCTCTGGTGGGGGCTTACTACAGTGTCCCAGCTTTTAAATATTAAAACTGAAAAGATGGTTGTGTGTAAAATAGGAGAGTATGAGTAAAGGGGGATAATTACTCTTTAATGTTTCCTCCATCAACAGCCTTTTTTTTTCTCTCTTCTTTCTTTAATCTTTGTTTTTGGTTTTCTATTGACAGTCTCCTTTGTGTTTCTCTTTACAATTTAACAGCTGAATAAATAGATTTATATTTTATTACACCGCCTCTTCCTACTTGGATCTCAACTCTGTGTCATTTTTACTACAATATATTGTTTCCAGTAAGTATCTCCAGTTAGCAAGTACACATACACACACCCACCTATATATATATGTATATATATATATGTGTGTGTGTGTGCGTGTATATGTATATTTATATATCTATGTGCACATATATATATATATATGTATATGTGTGTGTTTGTGTATATATATATATTTATATATCTATGTGCACATATATATATATATGTATATGTGTGTGTGTGTGTGTATATATATATATATATATATATATATATATATATATATATATATATATATGATGGATAGAGAGATGGAGGTAAAAAAGACCCTAAAGAAATCATACAATAATCCCGATGACATTATGTTATTCTTAAAAATGTGCTATTCTATTAAAAGAGAAGCCTTCAAAGTCATATCTAAGCAGAAAGTGCATAGGACTGTTGCCTGACAAATTAGAGGTTTCATCAAGCTGAATATAAATGATGATGTCTATTTACCAAGATAGAAAGTAAGCTGGTTCAGAGCTATTAAACAAATCCGAGTTTTCAAACATAAAGAAGAAATAAGAGTTCAACTTGAGGTTAGTCTATGATATTTCCAAAATACCGACACTTATCTCCACTATAAATTTTACAATCAAGTAGTACGAAGAAAATCAACTCACGGTGCATACTATTAATATACTTTGTTGAAGAGAAAAAAAAAATAGCTGGTCTGGTTAGTCATTCATTAGAAACCATCATGTGACCAACGTCTTTGTTGGGGGTGATCAATTGAGAGATTGGACGAAGGGCAGATCAATGGATGAGTTACTTCTTTCACTTTTTGTTGGGCAGTGATCACTAAGAGAAAATATGTCAGCATTTAAAAAAAAAACAAGCTTGAATGCTGCAAGACGTTTCGAAAGAACAAACAAACATTTTTTTTTGTATACATAATAAGGAGTAAATGTTGAAATTTTCAGTCCTCCCCACCCCCATCATCATTTGAATATCCTTTATACTCAATACCTGAGGACATATCAAGATCAGCTTAAAAACTGAAGAAATCTAGGCTGGCAATTCTGGTTGAGGGTTTTCTAACAATGCTCAGCATATGATTTATTCCACTAGACCTACGTCTCAAAGGACATCATCTTAATGATGATGGATAGAAGTGGTCTGATAAGGGAACTTTTGCGTCGAGAGATACGTAGCATGGATGGGTCCACGCCTTGTTGTATGATAGCATCAATGACTTAAGGGATTTCAACTGAGACAAGATTAGCAAATGATTAATTTTACCTATATCTTAGATGATTTTAATTCTGTTTATATTGGAAATGTGGTAAAATTGTCAAGATATCAGAGATGGTCTGCATGATATGTTTAGTATTTTGTACTCAATGTACTTATAAATTTGTGTGCATGTGCTTATATATAAAACTTGTTCTGAGTAACAACTCTGGTTTACGATTGACATTACGACAGATGATCTCAAAAAAACATCTCCCATCTATGACGTCATGACTACGATAAAAAACTATTCACTTTGGATCAACAGCAGCTGAAATTGATGATTTCAATTTTTGCATGAAAATGTGATAGTTCGAGATCAGCAGCAGCTGTCATGGTTGATTATTTCAATTTTCACTCAAAAATGCTTTACATGTACCAATAAATCATAATTTAGATTCAACTTTGCACGTGTGTGTGCATATGTGTGTGAGTAGATATATGTTTCATGGCCTCTGTTCTGTCTCTACACACAAAAACATCCCCTTGCGGTTGCATGCCCTGAAGCACGTGGAGATCCTGGGATACACAGTAATCGGAATCCCCTCTCAGTTTTGCTGAGGTAGTCGAGAGGAAAAGAAAGCCAAGAGCAATATGTCTGGCATGAAGTTTCATCAAATTGGGCGACAGGCTCTGTCTCAAGGGAGATCCACTCCATGGTTTGGAATCAGAGTTTTCCTTTTCCGAGATTGGTTACCTTCTGATGGCTAGAGAGCCCAATTTGCCCTGTTATTTCACCAATAGCTCAGGGGGAAAAAAGATGGATTCATGCCTTTCCCTAAGCTTTAAGTTAACCTAACTATCCCTATCTTGAGTCAGAACTTGGTTCTGGGACATTACTGCAATACCAATTGTACCTCAACACACATGAGTAATCGATATATATATATATATATATATATATATATGTATGCGCAGGTGAATGCATTAATACATGTATACATGTTTCATTAAATCTGACGGACAAGAAATATTTTTTTTCAATTTTCTGTAACTTTTTGTTGTTTAGTAATGTTTGTGCAATGATTTCATAAAAAGCAACAGAAATAATAATAATTATCAGATTGGTATTAATAGAAAGGAATAGTGATAATCATATTAATCTGACAAGGGAACTGAAGAAGTTATGGAAAATGAAAGTCAGGGTAGTACTAGTAATGGTAGTTGCACTTGGAATTGTACCAAAGACACTGGAAACGAGGTAGGAAGAACTGGCGATAAGAAGAATGATTGAGACTATACAGACCACAGCACAACTGGGGACTGCATGGATACTGAGGAGAGTTCTGGAAATATGAGATCTAAGACTTGCAGTTGTTAGCAATGGCCTGACAGATAAGATGAAAGGGATGGTGGAGATGGTACAAACCACAGCACTGCGGTGATAGGTGAGGATGATATGAGAGGAAGGCTGGAGACCTGAAGACACTTGCTGTCACTCAGCCTTCAGTGATAACCACTGGGCAACTGCAATCCTGAGCACTGCTGAGGACAGTGAGAAAGTGAAGAGGAGAGCTAGAGACTTGAGGAGACTTGTTGTCTCTCAGTCTCTGACCACCAAGTAACTGGTGGGAAAATGAAATAATAATGATGATGATGATGATGATGATGATGATGATTAGAAGAAGAAGAAGAAGAAGAAGAAGAAGAAGAAGAAGAAGAAGAAGAAGAAGAAGATAGTAGTAGTAAAAATATAATGAATAAAAGAAGATGTTTAGTAGATAAAAAGATGAAGAAACTTACTTCTCTCTCCCAAATAAAGTAAGGGAACACTTGTTCCCTCATGTTTAGTAAGACATAAAAATAGTTGAAACATGTTTCAGATTCCAGTTCTGTATTTTCAAACGTTTCAGAATACTAGAAAAGACTCAGAAAATACATACTTCAGCCACTGCCATACGCTAACTAGAAACTGAATGAAAAATGACAATATCCATACTTCACATAAATGAATCACCATTGTCCTCAGTACACCAGAACTAATTACCTCAGAAATTATCAAGAATTATCTAAAAAAATACATCTTTTATCTAAAATTATCTAAAAATAAAAATGGCACAAGATTTAGACCACATTTGCCTAAAATGACTATACAGACCCACAGAAGCACTTTTTTTTTGAGTATTAAAAGGACTGTTTTTAGATGGTGCTTAGTGATATACTCATGTGAATTTTCTTGGTTGTAATCTAAAAAAATCTGACTCAGAGTACCTAGAGACACACAGACAAGTAAAGAGCAAAGAATCTGTAGCTCACTCGGCTGGTTGGTCTGGTGGTTTATTTGTGTTATGGTAATTCAACATGATGATAAAGAACAAAGGAAAGAATGCATGTCTTGCAATATGCACAAAAAGTGAGCTTAATTGGTTGTTCGTTTTTACCCTTCTTTCACTCAGGATAATAGAATATATCACTCAATCCCCCCCCACCAAAAAATTCCTGGATCCACTCCAAAATTTAATCACTCCTTTCTTACCCCATAACCCATCTGCCAATAAAATATCATTTAAATTTATTGGAGATATTGTGTAGACAGACAGAAAGACGGATACAGGATAGCATATACCTAGGTGACTTCTTTGACAAGAGTGGAAAAATGAACCCCCAGAACACAACTAGAAAGAAACAAAAAAACAAGAGCAGACAACCAAAGGATAAAAAAAAAAGTAACTGGCATCCTAAAGAAAAATATAAATAACCCCCATCCATGTGCACCTCTTTTTATTGTGTAAATTGAGCAGTGGTGATGGTAAAATTTAGTTGCCTTGATGAAAATGCTACCAGGATGGTTTGAACCATCGATTTATGATTAAAAAGAAAAAAAAATGTGTGTAGTAAGTTATTCAATAGAGACTGTGGAAAATATTTAGCAAAGAGTTCTCTCATTTGTTCAATTGCAACTAACACCGGAATCCAAAATATGAAACTTGGAAGCTGCAGATGAGCAATTAAAAAATTGGAAAAAAGGGGTGATCAATGATTTAGTAACTTCTCACATGTTTTGTTGGGCCGTGATCACTGAGGAAAAATCTTTTTCCAAAACCAATGAGAATTGGACACATTAAGGGATCGATTTAGAAAAAACTTACATTGCAAATTGAAGGGGTTCTATCCAATGAAGCACAGTACTGCTTTATGAAGTTATAGTCCAAGAAGCTCAGAATACATCCTGAGATATGAAGACCAATGCTCTCAAGTTTTTGTGAAGGTAGTTGTGAGGACTACAATAGAATTCTTAAGCACACGCTTTCGAGTGTATGGTATCCCTACATTAAACAGACCTTGAGTCACATCCTTTCCTCGTGGGGGTTAAGGTAAATAGGAGAATCATGTCCTAATTTGAAATCCTACTTGAAAATCGGTCTAACTTCTTGGATAGATACCATAGCTAATGAGGACTCGAAAACATCCGATAATAATGAATTCCTATTTATATTACATTTACTAAAATATGTCATTGCATAAGTAAATCTTTTACTTTTAGTATTATTCTCTGTGATGTAAGGAAAAGCATTTTAAGTGTAACAACAGGATAGATTATCTGTTTTTACCCAGCAGTAAATTGTATTTTTTTTTTTTTTTGGAGTCCTGACCCGGAACATTTATGAAAGGAAGACAAATTGCCACAAGTTGAGGCTGAGATTGTCGTTGGAGACAGGGGTCGGGAAGTGAGAAGGGCCTGGCTGGGCTGAAATTAGATGCCATACCTAATCATTTGGGTTTCAAACACCAGTCAATCATACTTGCCGTGGCACCCAGAGAATGGTTTATACCAACGGTTCACAAACTTCTCAGCTTTTCCCTATACCCATCCAATCTCCACCCTTCCCTATAAAATCAGTCAAGTTAGGGCCTTTTTTCTATTCCTAGAGAAACCAACACATGCCATAAGTGTTAGTTAATAAGTTCGAATGGGATTATATGATACTGTTGCCATATGTCTTGATATGTCCGCAGCCATACGTCCATGTCTAACCTAACGTGTCTCTCGTTCACGTCTCAAAATCTTCATCTAGAAGGAATTTTCCAAATTCTCCAAAAGCCCTAAAAAGTAATTATCAGAACTGTTTCAAGGTCGAGATAGCTGAGTTTAGCTGTTCTTCTTTAGCAAATATCTTTATATTTTATCTCTCACTTTTTTTTTGCATCTCCCTACATGACTTCATACTCTGTCCATTTCATGGTCATCGTGTTGAGATTTAATTCTCGGAACCTCTTCTACCCACACCTGTTTTCCATGGTTGGTTGAAGATCAAAAACTAATCTTTAAACCTACCTTTCATTCTTCTCTGATCTTTCTCAGCTCTGACAAGAGAGTTCTCATTTGCTTTTTTTTGTGCACCCCTTGAAATATGGTAGACTGTCATTTCAAAGATGACTCGCAAAACAAAACCCTAGTTAGAGAAAACAGATAAATTCGCCTGTTGTGATCACTCTTTCAGATGGGAAACAAAATAATGGACCTGAAACCAATAATGGAAGGTATGTCCCACATCCCATTCTCCTTTGCAGGTGAGCAGTATGGGCCAAGAATATATAGGCTCATCATCTTGGTACATAAATAATGCAGCTGCCATAAATTAGAAAATATCATCAATGAGATAAAATATTTCACCTTTTTTGAGCCAGTGATGATCTTGTCTGGTCATAGGACAGTCGAAATATAATTCTTGACTTCACTTTGGTTCACAATTCTTACTTTATTCCAAAGATTCTGAATGTGGGCGATTTGGATTTCTTGGGAGGACCATCTGGAATGTTTGTGTGATGAGTAAAAAGCATTCCATTGCTCA
Organism: Thysanoteuthis rhombus; assembly: GCA_963457665.1. Lineage (NCBI taxonomy): Eukaryota > Metazoa > Mollusca > Cephalopoda > Oegopsida > Thysanoteuthidae > Thysanoteuthis > Thysanoteuthis major. The sequence continues at coordinate 8,495,356 of OY735228.1, read as the reverse complement.
AAACTAGATTGTGTTATGACTCAATTGATCAATTCCAAATTATACAATACAATTCTCAATCATGCAATACTATTATTCACTTATTATATTGTATATCCTATATTAACTAATGCTTGACTCATCAACTTCGTGAAGTATGAATTATAGAAATTGGAATATATATATATATATATATATATATATAATTTAAACTATGGAGAGTGAGACAGACTCAGGAGTGAAAGTGTATGGAAGTTAGGTTTATTTATCTGGAAATGTTTTCATTGATGGTCTAGATATGTTTTGGGAGGTATTCTCATCTTCGGTAGTGTGTACTGTGTGTGTGTACTTTTAGAGGTTATAAGTTTGATGTGGAACATGAGTCCACCATCAGGAGCTTTGCTTTGTGAGCAAAAAATGGTATCCCATCTGCTAGGGGCATCCTGTTGTGTGAGAGACAGTTCAGTTTGTGATGAAGTCTGTGACGTTAGCAGCAGCAGTGGGTCTTGGAGAGGACATAAGGTATCAGGGTAGGAGGGAAGTGATGTGCTGTTAGATTGTGTGGGTAGTTTAGGGATAGTATAAATGGAGGGGTGAGAGGTTAAGGAACCACATAGGTTTTAACCTTACATCATATGTTGGCTCTGATTTGTACAAGTGAGCTGACTGACTAAGGTAGTAATTGTTAGGGGTCCAAGTGACTTTGAAGTTCCCAGTATTAGATATATCTGGTGGGGGGTGGTAGATATGGATGTGAGGTTATTGTTAGTAGGAGGTTTATGAATAGAGATCTGTGTGGTTAGGGTTGTTAAGTTTAGTATTAGGGGAGAGAGTTTTGAGTTTGTTGATCCAAATATCCTCATGTCTTTCTAGAACTTTAGTTATATCAATGGGAGTATTTTTTTTCTATTTATTCATTCATGTCTGTCCATCGGTCTGCCTGTCTTCACAATATTTCCCAAATGAAATTCTGTTGAACGCAATGGACTATAAATGAATTGATTAAATTGTGACGCAGATACATGATTTCTTTTATTTGTTACCTTCCCTGCATCGTATATATTTGTGAATTGGATCTCATTTACTTTTTAGTGACAACAGTGCTGGCAGAGGTGTGTGCTCTCTGAGTTTTGTCTATTTAGACTCTGTGCCAGTATCCCATGCCAGGGTTCTGAAATGGTAAACAGTATCATTAACTCGAGAGCTTAACCTCTTGGAACCGGCTGACAAGATATCTCATGAGAAATTTCTTTGTTCTGCAAAAGTATTAGAAAAATATCCCAGTCCCAAGTGGTTAAGCAAGCAGACTGGAAAAAATGGTAAGTCTATGCGTTTGAATCCTAGTTCTGGAAACTTGGGGGTATTTGCGTGTATATTCAATGCATGTATGGATGTAAGTGGTTTGTAAATGTTGCCTCTGTCAAAATAATTATTCTCTTGAGTTGATCTGCTATTTTAAACATTCCTTTTAACATCAGGCGATCATTGAGACGGATTGGCAAAAAGTGACCTCCAGATATTTAATATTTGATGTCAATTGAACTATTCGGCTTTACAGTGTGATTTTCTAGGTTGACAGGCACTTTCCTTTTATTCCTTCTTACGAACGATCTGACACCTCATTCATTAAGGCAGTCCATCGGAGACGTGATCAATGAGGAATGTGGCTCAAAAATTTTCCCCACATAATTGAGAGTAATCGCTTTTCTTGTTTCACGGCATTTCAGCTTTTTTGGTTTGCTCCACTTTCGGATCTGTATTAAACGTATTCATTCCACGGTTTCTGTATCCGTGAGGTTAGTTGATCTCCTGTTTTTAACAATAACAATAGCTGGAAGTCAGAACAGTGCAAGAATTTCTGAACTTGACTGCTTGAGAGAGCCTGGGATGGTGTAAAGGCCATGAACTTTACGTGGAATCTTCGAAGTTTCAGATTTCACTTATAGTTTAGATCAATTTTTCCTTTTCTTGGCTTCACACTAAACTTGTATTTCTAAATTTTTTACTTATATATTAAAGAAAAAGAAAAAAAAAAAGAAAAGAATACACTTGAAGTGAATTAGGATTCTTGAAGCTTGGGATAGGGGCAAGACAGGTTATTTGTGTTCATTTATTTGGCTTTTAAAAAAATGAAGAAAAAAAAACTTTCTTATGTGAAAAACAAAGTGTATAACAAGCTGGGTGCAATGATAAAACCCAACTGCCTGTGATCACAATGAATTTGCTGGGTCAACGGTAATTTTATGCACATTAGTTTCAAACCTTTTGAAGCTTTTGTTTTTGGTTATCGTTTTGTGGTCTGTTTTTGTCCGTATATTTTACATCTTAAGATCATTTCTTAAATCGCAAATATGTTCGTGTGTGTGTGTGTATATGAGAGAGAAAGGGAGAAGGGGAGAGAGACGGAGAGAGATAAACTCATAAAAATAGATGTGATATATGTATACACACATACGTACACACACATATATATAGATATATGTATATACATGGTGTGGGATTTCAAAGATAGATAGATAAAGGTTTCCTCCCACCCTTCCAAAAGTAGTGTGTTCCCACAGCTAACAAGATACTAAACTTATAAGTTGCTAAAAATTCAGGATAACTGATAACCTCTAACTTCCATTAGATGGATTCAGCTTCAATTTGTTTTCTTCCTCTAAAACCAGACCTGGAGACGTTTGGGAAACAGACGTAAAAGCTGAAACTTTAATATGACAAGCTCTCCAAAATGCTATAGTATGTGAAAATCAGATGATGATCAAGGTGTACATAGATAATTGAATGAAAAAATGAAATTAATATCATTTTACATTTAATATAAATCAATATAATGAAATGAGCAATTGGCATTTTTGTTAGCTGCGCCTGTCATCACAAGTTCCTATAACAACTTTTCATAACCTTAAATGGTGTAAAGTGAAGATGTAATTACTACTAATTCATTCATGTATAGCTGTATACATTTGTGCATATGTATACATTAAAGTGATAAATCAATTTCTCACTTACTATCAATATTTATGAAGCTTAGTTTTGTACAGCACAAGGCCAAATAGTGAGAAATAGAAATAGGAAAACAAATATGCTGGCATTCATATATATATATATATATATATATATATATATATATATATATATATATACATATATATATATATATATATACGTATATATATATATATATATATATATATATATATATATATATATATACGTGTGTGTGTATATGTATGAATATAAATATATATATATATATATATATATATATATTTATATTTATGAATATAAATATATATATGAATATGAATATATATTTGAATATAAATATATATATATATTTGGAAATAAATATATATACACACACACATATATATATATATATAAATATATATATATATATATATATATATATACATATTTATTTGAATATGAATATACATATATGTTTGAATATATATATATATATATATATATATATATATATATATATATATATATACATATATACATATATACATATATATATACACACACACATACCCATATATACAGATATAAATCAAGGCTTCCCTCATAGAGAGGCTTAGCAATCATACGATTCAGGTCTTTGACTGGAGGCAAGAGTGATCAGTTAGTATTCTGCAAAAAAATCCAACCCTGGAAATGTTCCTTTTTTTTTCTAAATTCAAGGAATTTCTGAGTTCCTACACTATTCTTGAATGGTTATAAGCAAGTATTAAGAATTTTTTCATCTTTTAATTTTACTTTTAAAATCCATTTTAACAGTGTGTCTCTAAGGAAAGCCTTGATAAATATATATATATATATATATATATATATATATATATATATATATCCGCGCTAAACATTAAAATAGAATAAGCGGATGAAAAACTGAAAGACCTATAGAAAAAAGCAAAAATTCTCCCTTGGGCCGCTTAGTTTCATATTTTGGATTTGAGTGTCAGTTGCCATTAAACAAACGTGAGAACGTTTTGCTAAATATTTTCCAATTTGAAAGGAATTTTAACAAGATTCTCCCCGCTTCCATCTATAAACTGACAAAACTCCTTTATCAAGAATGGCTCATTGCGAAGAAGCACAGGGTGTATCTGACATGATATACAACAGCCACTCACTTAATTTGGTCGTGTATGATGTTAACCACTACTACCCATGACAGACCGGTTTAAATACTGTTGCTTGGTTTAGGCATTCATGTGTTCGTTTACATGTATCAATGCAGCCTTCTATTCATTCATCTACGTATTTATGTTACCGGACTTCACCAAGTTCTAACAGTTCGTAGTTGAAACTTGAAATTTTGCACATGCACATTCTACGCAATGAGTAAAGAAAACATTTTTCAGTTTTTTTGAATCTCCCACACCCTGTAAGTAAGTTTTTAGTGGGATATTCAATTTGCAAGGTATATTTATCCAGAACCCTTAATTTGTATCTGATAGTATTCATGTTTTAGTTTTTTTGAAAATTCAGATATTTTTAGTGATCACTGCCCAACAAAATGCATGAGGGGTAACCTACTTTCTCCAACTTTTCAATTGATTACGTCCAACTTGGCTTGAAGACATTGGTCATGTGATTTCTATTGGACAACAAACCAGACAAGATTTTAAAACTCTATTCAAACCATAATGGTAGGATTTTCATTAAGCTAACTAAATTCTACCACCTACACTTCTTAATTTACTAGGTTAAAGGGAGCATATAATGAGTGGTGGTGATTCATAATTTCCCTTGGAATTCTAGCTGCTATTTGAAAAGAGAAAAATTCATTAATATGATTCATTATTTTCAGAACAAGACAATTTCGAATTGATCCATTTTTTGTAATCCTAATGCTGTGCCAATACCATCATTGCAAAATACATTTCAAGGAATAGTTAGTTAACCATTTTCTGATGCTCTACTTATTCTCGGGTAGGGCTCATTAAATAAATGGGCCGAAACTTTTATTCACTTCAATGATTACATAAATAGTGGTACGGCAAATACTGATAGTTCAGTTCTATTATAAGAGTGAGTACATTGGATATTTTTTTTTTACAAGAGACATGAATGGTGTTGTACATTGTTCAATCTATAGGAATGGATGCATTCTTTTACTATAGAAATGAATGCATTGCTAATTGATTCAATATAGAAATGAATGTATATGCTCCTTGTTTCACAATAGAAATGAATGTATTGCACCATGTTCTGATACAGAAATTAATGCATAGCTCATTGTTTGACTACAGAAATGAATGCATTGCTCATTATTTTACTGTAGAAATGAATGCATCGCTCATTATTTTACTGTAGAAATGAATGCATCGCTAATTGTTTTAGCATAGAAATGAATGCATTGCACATTGTTTTTCTATAAAAATGCATTGAAGATTACTTTATAACTAGTCATATATGAAACCAATGATATTACTGGTTGGAATTATCAAACGGATATATCAAAACTCTGATCCTCTCTAATGATTGAATATACAGAGATGCAGCAAATGCTAAAAAGCTTATATAGAAAATTACAGCAAATCAATTCAATTAATCATTGCTACCCACAACAGACCGGTTTAATCACTGTTTCTGGGTTTAGTTCATTCATGTGTTCTTTATACATATATAAATCTATGTATCTATCTAGACTTTGCCTAATCCTAACTGTTCATAGAGAAAACTTGAAATTTTGCGCGCACACACACACACACACACACACACACACACCCAACCACACACACATCCAACCACTCACATACCCCTCAATGAGTGGGGAAAGTATTTTTTTGTCAAACTTACACCCATAAATGGGCTTTCATTGGAGGATTCAATTTACAATGAAAGTTTATGACAAATTGGTCCCTTAATTTATGATCATGGTTTTTTTTTCTAAAACCATAGATTTATGGTTCAAACCATACCGGTGGTATCTTCATCAAGGTAACTACCACTGGATTATTTCTGAGGTAAAAAGCATCTCATATGGGTGGGGATGATTCATAATTTCCCTAGGAATGTTAGTTGTACAAATGAATGTAACCAGTAAGATCCCTTGTAGGATTTATTGAACAAACCTATGAAAACTTGCATTTACTCTTTCTACTGCAAATGGTAAGTTCTGGCATTATGCAGGGTTTATGAATCTAAACCCACCGGATGTAGGAAAGGCTCAGCATTTATGATTACTGTCCACTGACTTCATTGTTACTCCTCCATCCCTTTATTTGGCTTTTATCATGTTCTGCACAAATAAACAGGATATTCCTGGCAGGAGGATCCATGATTAATTACAGAAGTGCAATAAAAATCAGGAAGGAAGGGATTGTCAGTGATCAGGAATTATTGCAATTGTTACTGGTAGAATAAGGCTCTCATACACATAACTGTTTAATCCATGGGAAAAATCTCGATTATTTGAATTTCTGTGAGATGATTTCTATAAGGAAAAGAAACAATACATGCATACACACATCTACTTGCACATAAGTGTTAGCAGAAAAAGTTGCCAAGACTGAATCTCAGTATCACCAACTCCAAAAATATTTTCATGTAAGTTGTACAGCCAAATGACCAATGCACACTAAAATAATGCTAGAAATGGTAAAAAAAATAGCCCTAAAGAGTCGAAATGTACAAGCACTTTTAAGCTAATTTAGCAATTTTTGTACCGCCAAATTTTTATTGGTCAAAGATTAAATTTTGTCTGAAGATGGATGATTTTCTTCCTTTCTTTATTTGTAACAATGGACTCCCCTAATTAAAGGTAACAATTTTGCTGATAAAAATACTTCTTACTTATCATCTGAAAACATGGACTTTTCCTGTGAAATGAATTCTATTGGAGAAAAAATTTTTTCTTCTGGAATCTCAAATATATCTGAATTTTTTCACAGAGATATATTAGTAAATCATACATGAAAAAAAATGGATCAGGAAGCACGTCATACAGCAATGATCTGCCAGCTAATCTTGCTGGCTGTTGTTAGTGTGTTCGGTCCATTTTGGACCTCTCAGTATTGATCGCTGATATCAATGAATACTAAGCTATGAGTGAATAAATCAAAGGAAGAATAAAAAAAGGAACAAGACACATGTTCAAGAGCAATGATCAACACGCTAACTTTGCTGGCTCTTGTTAATGGGTTCAATCCTCATTAGATCTCTAACATTTGATGGCCATGTATGAAAATATACCAAGTTGAAATTCACATGAGAAAAAAACAAACTATCAGGACACATCTCACACAGCCATGATCTACCACCCAATCTGGCCATTGTCTGTGGATTCAATTATCATTGGATCACCAAGTATTGATTGTATGATAACAACTCATACCAAATTGATATACTTATATAATAACAGTGTGATTTTCTTGTTTCTCAATCAATGGACTTTTCTATCTAATGGCAATAATTTGGCAGATGAAAATATCTCCTGGCCACCATTTGAAACTGAATTCTTCCACCGATATGAATTCAGTAATTAGAAGAATAACAAAATCAAATTCAAATATATCTATAAATTTTTCATAGATAAATATATATTATGTTGAAATGGATGTATAATCCAACAGGATATTCATGAATGTGTTATCTATTTGAACCTCTATTTCAAACGACTTCTCGTAATCACATGGAGAATGAGTCACTTGGCCTTCAAAGAAAAATGGGGCTGCTGAAGGAATTGAACCTGCAACTGATAAGATAACTGCTTCAACCCTTCCAAAAGGCAAAGGTCCAAATAACAGTTTAAAATCTACAATCCTCATTCTTGTTCATTCTTATTGTCCATAAATGAACTATTTTGTTTCTTGAGCCGACAATCATATCAACAAAAAATAGATGTATGATCTGACAGAATATTAGTGAATATTAATTGAAACTCCATTTGAAATGATCTCCTGTTGTTACATGGAGATGAGTCACTTGGCCTGAACGGCATTATTTTTTTATTTGTTGATATCTGTTTATGCTGTTTGGGCCAAGTGACTCATTCTCTATGTAACCACAGGAGGTAATTTCAAACTGAGTTTCAAATAACATAACGCATTTATAAATATATGTATTTATATATATATTTGTATACATATGATGACCATGTGGATACCATATCTGAAAATATTTGAAAATCTTTTTTAAGTGAAATAGAGGGTACAATCTGTAATGAACGATTGAAAAAAATCTTTTCTCATTATATATATATATATATATATATATATATATATATTCTCGCACATATACATACAAACACACACACTTACACACACATATGACCCTCAATGCATTTTGTAAAAATATCTACCAGTGAAATGTTTGTCAAATCAATTCAATTGAAGGTTTTATCAAAAAGTAACGTAAAAAACTGGACTCAAGTGGAAGAGTCCATTGTACCAAATGGTGGAAAAATCTAATGTTATCGACAAAGAATCAAAGAGTCACACAACCCATTAAATAGATTTTCTGCACATCCCCGACCCGGCATATATCACAACAGCAATTTACTTAGTGTTGTCCACTCATAAACTAAAGCATCTGTTCGTCTCTGCTTTTAAAATGATGAAGACAGGTCTGGTTAGTCATTCAATGGAAACTGACATATGACCAATGTCGTTTGGCAGCATACTGTGTTGAGGGTGATCAATTATTTTTTTTCAATGATCACTAGAAATAAGTCTGAGTTTTCAAAAAAACAAGCATGACTGCTTTTGGACACTAACTAAATTCAGCATAACCTTACCGATTGTACCCACCACTAAAAACCTATTTAGGGGCAGGAATTCAAAAAAAAAAACAAGAAACGTTTTTTTTTTAGTGGATGTCCAAATTTTCAACCCTTTACTTACATTGATATGGCTAGTATGTACGCTACATATATACATAGCCAGCCAGACCAACTTAAAAACTGAAGAAACATATGTTGACAGCTCTAGTGACAGCTCTGGTTGACACTATCTAATAATTAAGTCAGCGTCAGGTATTGAACAGTGAGCTTCATAGGTCATAGCCTAATGATCTAACCCATTAACTGCCATGTGGAAGCAAGTAAGTCTTTACTGCAATTAGACTCTCTCATAAACAATCTAGGGTTGGCCACATGTTTATACCAAAACATAAAAAGTAATTGGCAAACTTATCCTGAATAACCAAATACAAAACATCCGGATATGACGGGGATGCTAAGCCCTGAGCCGAACCAAGCCGAGCAGAGCAAAGCAGAGTCTGCCTCATCTCTTTCCATCGTCAGACCTATTTACGCACATACAATCACGGGTCCGTGTGCACACGCATTCGCAGACTCATATACACATGCGTACACCTAATCACAGACCCACACACCGCATCAACCCCTTTCTATCATCTGCCAAAGAATTTTAAAAAGGAGAGAGAGAGAGAGAACAGAGAAAACAGAGAGACACAGAGAGAGACAGAGAGAGAGAGAGAGAGAGAGAGAGGGAAAAGAAGAAGGAGAAGAAGAGAAAGGAGTATAAAATAAATAAAGATTAAGAAAAGTACTGTTTTTGCTTATTACTGAGCAATTATGACAAGAGTGGATGGCAGTACCTTGTTGTCAGGATCTGGGATAAAGTCAGTTACTGTTATTTCAATACATGTTGACATCATTACTATATATTACCATTGTACGGTCAACAAAGGATTTATAGACACACAAAATAACAGAAGTGATTGCATACAGCTATTTCTGTAGAAACAAACCACTTCATAAAAATAGATATCCACATCTCGTGCAAGTATATACATACACAATGATAAAGGCCCATACACTCACATATATATAACGGATACAAGCACATGCATGCCATCACAGAAACATGTACTCACACACACAAAACCACAGACACATATATACACAAACTCACATGCAATCACAGACCCATGTGCACACATACTCACATATGCACATTCACAGACCCATGTACACACATACACGCTTTCACAGACCCATGTACACACACACATACACAGACACACATGCATGCAATCACAGACTCATAAATACACTCATGCTATCATAGACCCATGCACACACAAGCACGATCAAAGACCCATGCACACACATACAATACGTATGTACACACACATATACACACAATCATAGATCTATCCGCATACATACACACACACACACACACACACAATAATAGAACCATGTACACACATACCATCATGCAATCACAGACACATAAATACACTCATGCTATCATAGACCCATGCACACACAAGCACGATCATAGACCCACGCACACGCATACAATACGTATGTACACACACATATACACACACAATCATAGATCTATCCGCATACATACACACACACACACACACAATAATAGAACCATGTACACACATACCATCATAGATCTATATACACACACACACATACAGATAGAAACATAACACACAAATTCATTTACTTGTGTACAATGAAGATGTACATAAAATCAAACCCCCTAAAAATACAGAAATTCATATAAATATCTATTTGCAATTATCATACTATAAGATTCATGCTTTAAAAATCCTTGTACAGCCATGTGTCGACTTGTGTCCAGCTTACGTTCAAGTAGTAAGATTGCAACTCAAAAAGTCATTTGTTACAGGCTGAAGCAAAATTTCTGCACTGCACGGCATAAAGTACGGGTATATCTTGCTTGATAACATATTACATAAGTATGATGACAGTTAGACAAATAGGTTCAAGTATTTGGATGAGCAAACACATATTTGTGTAAATGTTTGCTTACATTTAGACATAACAACAGACAACACAAAACCAAATGAGATGATTTTTCTATGAAAAATAAAAAATTGAAGTAATTTCTGTGGAAGAGTCCATGTTTTAAATAATGGTTAGAAAACATTTTTGTCAGCCAAATTGTAAACTCCAAAGAGCCCGTGGTCACAGACAGAGAAGCAGGAAAAAAATCATGCTTCATTAAAAAAGTACGTTTTATAGCTAGTTTCTACTCCATCTTTTTGTTTGTTGCTTCTTATCACAACACTTAGGGTTGACGTTCTCTTCAATATTTCACCACCACCCACAACAGATCGGTTTAATCACTGTTGCTGGCTTTAGGTTATTTGTGTGTTCTGACATTTACACGTATCTATATGCCTATCTGGATTCACAAGCCTTTATTGTTCATTGTAGAAACTTGAAATTTCACACACACACTCCTCTCTTTTTGCTCTATTGAAAAATTCCCCTAAAATAGTTGGGGGTTCAAAATGCAATGTGTGTTAATTCTAAATTGGTCACTAGTTTCTGTCCACGTTTTTTCTTGAAATTCAGAGCTTTTTTAATAATAGCCCAACAAAGGGCCAAAGGAGTATGTTAATCAATGATCACCCTTTTTTTTCCATCTTTTTAATTGATCACCCCTAACACAGCGTATATAGTTTATGGTGATTCTCAATTTCCCTTGGTTACAATTATTTTCTTACTAGTCAAAGTGGGGTGCAAGTTCAAGTCATTTATTCTGATTTAGTGCTGTTTGTTTAATGTAATGTTTGAAGAGAGTATCAACTGCAGAGCATTGTGATAAAAAGCAAATGTAATAAGATGAAGGATAACAAAGTGGCAGTAATAATGGAGAGCCTATTGACCTAGAGTGTTGTGATAATAACACAATTAGACATAGCAAAACTTGTAATAAAATAACAGTAATAATGAAATTGCTTCATCAAAAAAAAAAAAGAATATATATATATATATATATATATATATATATATATATATATATATATAAGCACATAGATAACAATATATTTGGATAAACAGATTTTAGAATCTAGATAAGTGAACTCATAAACATACAAGCATTAGTGTTAGCATTTACGTACATATAAACAAAACAACAGCCAGACACACAAGCAAAAGATAGACACTTAGATATACATCCATCGAGATACACACCCACCCACAAGCACATGTGGCCCTGTAGACTTGATCTCATTATCAACAGACTGATAAATATAACAAGGCTATAAGAGACATAAACGTTAACGCCAACAGGGTGATACAATTTGGTTAAATGGCAAGTGGTTATCCAACAGTGAACCATTCTGCATCATGGGAACTGAAACAGGTCTGTCTCATATCGCGGGTCTTTTCCCTTCGTCGAGTTTAGGGGGTTGGGAGCCCAGAGTCTGGGACACTGGGAACTGGAAGGGGTTCCCTTAATCTCATGTCTGTGGGCTTTTGACTCTGATGTAGGTTAATGTGGATTCAGCCGAAAAGTTTTTGTTTGCTACGGTTTTTTTTTCTTCTTTTTCTGCGGTTTGTATCTGTGGGATTCACTCAGTTGTTGATGGGGAAGGGCCCATTTACTATATTCTACCTGGGTGATGGCTTAGTGGTTTATGCCTTGTAATGTGACCTATGAAGTCATGTGTTCAAAATCCTTTGCAAGATATATGGGCCTCGATCATGGAATATCTGGATATAAGATAAGTCCTGTGGGACGTTTTTACTCAGTGAACATTGTGGTACTTGTAAAATATGAAATAATCATGGATTGAAGTGTGCATTGGTCATGGAGATCCCTACCTTTGGATGGCATCTAAAAAACAGTTTTAAAAAAAGCAGGTAATCTTGTTCACTTACACATGATTCTTATATTTTCTACAAGTGTTCATGCCTTTTAAAAAAAAAAAGACTTGCTGGAAATCTGGCCTTTGGAAGAGTTCAATGGGGCTTTTGGCCATTGATAGGGTAGGAGTATCTTGAATTCAAAACCACTGGCTACAAACACCTGCTTCAGCTACATAGAGGTCACATACAGATTAAGAGAACCAGACTTTTAGTATTATATAGATAGATGAAAATCGGATCATTATCAACGAAGTGAGTGCGAATGCAGCACCCCCCACCAGTTATAATTCAAGTGAGCACATTTCAAAGGTATCACAATACAATATTTCAAGCTATAATGTGCCAGTTCGACAACTTGAAGATCACATACAGACAAAACAGAATCAGACCAGAATTTTTCTTTGAATTTTCAAAAACCAACTTGCTAAAAGCATTCCCTGGAGTCACATTGGTATCTACAGAAAATTTGGCAGCCATAGCTCCAGCCATCCTTGAGCTACGTGATCGCATGCAGGCAGATGGATATTTGAAGTATTATAGTAAGATAATAATGTGAACACACCCACTTATTATTTCTTCAGTTATTCTAAGGTATCAACACAGGAGACCTGAAGAGATTTCTGTTAAAGTAATCGAGAAATTTGACCTTAAGATTAACAATGCAGAAACAGATCATATCCAATGAATATTTCTTACAATGTGTATGTGTGTGTAAAACATGCATTATACATAATAGAAATATAGCAAACACTTGTGCATATATCTATATCTATATATATCTATATATATTTATATATATATATATACACCAAAGAACAAATCAGTAATTCTATATACTAAGTGTGATCGGCTTATATATACATTTATATATTTACATGTATGTAAGTGTGTGTGTGCATGTGTGTGTATGTATGTGAGCTTGTGTATATATATGTTGGAGGGAGAAAAGATATTCGTCCTTGATACCAAGTTATTTGTCTCTTGTATTTAATAGGATAGAACAATGAAAATATTTCATTTTCTGAATACCACTCAAGACTCAGGTGGCAGCATCCATTTTAATCATGTGATTACAATTGAAAAACAATGAAAAGCTTCCCATTTAATTCTTGATCCAACAGTCTATGAGTTGAATGCCTCAGCTATTTTTATAACTGGTATTTGGAGGAATTTTTTACATACGTATCTCTGCCTTCCTTTATTTCGCTTTAGGTCAAGGGTTAGCGAAATTTTCACTTCTGCAGGCTGGAATGCGTATGAATGAGTGGAATGTGGACCAAATAAATGCCACAAAAAAGCTTGAAATATAGGAATTATCCATTTGAATACATTGAATAACCATTGCTACTAAAGGTGGTGAAAGTTTCCACCCCTTTTTATATGTGTGTGTTTTTGTGTATTCCAGCATTCCTGGCCATACCGATTTGTCTACAGAAATGAGAATTGACATCAGTGCTCCACTAAACCTTTTTTAGGAATAGTATTTTTGACTTTTGAAAAAAAACTTTTTTTTACCTTTGAGGGCCTTATTCTGACGGGTTTATCAATAATATCTAGATTCTCCAGAATCTAGATGTTTCTGGATATTTTTTTAACAGTATTTTAGATGTTTCCCAAAGGGAAAGGCTGATGATTTCATAAATAGGATTCATTCTGACCATATTTATTCTTTAATGGGATCCTCTAACATGACTCCTAATTTTGATGCTACTGTTGTTTAATCATTGACTGTTATGGAGAATCAAGTTATTATTTTGTTTAAATCAATGAATACCATTTGTACTTAACGAAGAATGCCAATTAATAATCAAAGAACTCATTTAAGTCGCAATCTATTTCAATCAAGTCATCTTTTAAATCTGTTAAAAAGACATGAATAATCTTCAAAACATGAAAAAATTTGCTTAGTATCTAAATATTCCTCCATGGACAGGATATATATATATACATGTAAGTGTGTGTCATTTATGTGTATCTTAATTTTATTAATCATCCCATTTTTCAATTGATCACCCCCAACGTGGCATGTTATGGATTCAGAGATGAGTCATTATATCATTATTCTTCCATTTGTTCAGGCTAGTCAGTTTTATCGTCTTTCTTCATCCTTGTTGATGTTATCGTTGTGTTCCATCTAATGTGTTTTTTTTAGCCTTCCTCACAGTCTGTAGTTATGAAATAAAGTCATTACCATTACCCCAAGAGTTGTTTTGACCGGCATTCTCAATCCTCGCATATTCCATCTCAACACTTTGGGGCAATGTATTCTTGTTTTTCTCTGAGGTATAACACATTCAGTTGCAGTTGCAGGGATTCTTTGGATGGCCAAAGAACATATTGGCTGAAATGCAGTGGACCCGACCTCCAGAAAAACCAAAAACAGTTGTGGTTAGTCACTCAAAAGAAACCGTTATGTGACCAACATCTTTTGTTAGCACACCATGTTGGGGGTGATAAAAAAAAGTATCAATTTTTACGCAACAAATATCTATTTTTCAATTTCTTTCTTCTTGTTGCACTTAATTCAATGATGAATATAAATCACATAAATTGCCAACATGATACAGCGAAAATTTCAGATGAAAATTCAGTTAATAACTAGATGTTAGACCTATTGATCATATGTGATGAGTATGTGGTTATAATATTCGAGAATATTATGAAGTGAACTGTACAGAAAATAACAGTATTTAAATCCTATTTCTTCTACAAATGTGCTTCTTCAACTTTCAGCCTCATCAGAGAAGTAATCTTTAATGAAACAAGATTCAAAAGCTTTTCCTGAGCAGAAACCTCAACTTTTCAAAATTAAAAAGAGACTACAATGTATATGGATCAATATTCACTTTGCAGTTTCCTCATTATTTAAATACTAAGCATTTGCACTCGTGGGGTATGGTACTATGTGACGTTATTTACTTGGAAAAAACAACTTTTCATCATCTTCTCATTGGAAATAGCTACTTCGTCAAAACCAGAAGCTGAAATATGTTAGTACAATGAATCTGAAAAAAAAAAACCCTCACACACACACACGCACATGTATATATATATATATATATATATATATATATACATACATATACACACACACACATATATATATATATATATATATATATATATATATATATATATATACTGATGAGGTCCGAAGAGGGCAGAAACAAGAGCTAGTTTGTGTAGTGAATCCACATTCTACTACTTAAATATATCTATATCTATATATATCTATATCTATATCTATATATATATATATATATATATATATATATATATATATATATATATATATATATATATATATATATACATATATATATATATATATATATATATATATATATATATATACATACATAGTACATGTGGTACAAATCAGGCTAGCAGTATAACATAATATAATGATAATACATCAATAATATGAAGCCACTTCTGATATGTAATGGATTTATTTCATAGAGTGCTCGATACATACAACTTTTCACTATTGAAGTTAAGTTGTTTTAGAGTAGAGCTGATGAGGCCTGGAGAGGGCAGAAACATGAGCTAGTCTGTGTAGTGAATCCACATTCTACTATTTATTCATATATATATATATATATTTACAACTGATTCCAACCCAAATTGTCATCTCGTTTACTCTCTGTCTATTCATCTCTTTCAACATGACAATTATGTGTTAAGGAATGAATATATTTGGTTCGACAGAATGAATTATAAATTACATTATATTATGAAGAAACTTATTTGAAATGATCTCTCATCGTTACACAGTTGATATACCACTCAATTCTGAAAATATACGTAGAATAATTCGCTCTTCGCATAACCGGGGGCTGTATAGCTCAATGGTAAGAGCATTGCTCTATATATTTTTTCTTTTCCATTTTGTTGTGTAGTAAATTGTGGTAGATTGTCTTGTTGATGTTTTCAACTTTTCGAGCGATATATATGTACATATATATATATATATATATGATAGTATTATACAATATATGACTGGACATAATATAATGGGAGAAAAAGAGGTTATAACAGCATTTAACTTTATCTCTCATATCTCTGGAGTGCCTGCTTATTTAGCTGTGAACATAATTATTACAGTGTAGGATGTTTTGTTACTAAAAGTAATTATGTTTGTGTATTCCCAAAAGTATGTTTATTCATATATTCATTAATTCAATATAAGACAAGTTTTAAAACAGGAATCTAGAAATAATATTCCAGCTGTACACTATTTTACCATGGGGAAATGCCCTGTCGATCTCTGTGCAATGGGGAGGCACAAGGATATAGAACCCCTGTGCAATGAGGGATTAATTGGCTCCTCTCCTTCTTAAGATAACTGACGAGTCAAAATCTTTCCATCATTCAGACCAGAAAGATGTTAAAATGAGAATTTGCTAAGTGACACTAGATTATTCAGTGTAGTGTCTATAGCTTTCCCTTTTCTTTTTTCTCTCTTTATTTCTCTGTTTCTCTCTTCATTTCTCTATTTCTCTCTCTCTCTCTCCCTCTCTTTCTTTCTTTCCATCTTTTGCTGATTGATGATGGAAGAATAGAATCTGTCTTTCTCTTTTCTGTTCTGTTTTCATCATATCTAACTTTTCACTTTTTAGTAAAAACAGGAAGTCTCAACTTGTCATAGTTGTTAGGTTAGAAAAATAAAGTCAACTCAGTAGGAGACAAGAATAGAAAAAAACTATTAGATAAGTTTCTTAGTTGGAAAGTAACGTCACATTTTTGGAGAGGGAATAATAACCTGCTCAAGTATATGATAATGACAATAATAG
Organism: Thysanoteuthis rhombus; assembly: GCA_963457665.1. Classification (NCBI taxonomy): domain Eukaryota; kingdom Metazoa; phylum Mollusca; class Cephalopoda; order Oegopsida; family Thysanoteuthidae; genus Thysanoteuthis; species Thysanoteuthis major. The sequence continues at coordinate 8,477,953 of OY735228.1, read as the reverse complement.
TTTTCCCCATGTGACAAGATATACAGGGTAGAACGGAGGTTTAGACCCATAGGTAGTCTGATATGGGAAATATATCTGATATATTTCTTCTCCAGATTGCTATACCATGGTGGATAAGTTGGCTAAAGCCAGGGAAATGGGTCCCTCATGAATACATGTGTTAAAGGATAACACCATAACAGAAATCAAGCCCATAAGAATGAGTATTACTCAACTGAAAAAATGTGCGAAGGTCTTGTGTGAATCAAAGACAAAAGAGTTTAGAAGTAGATGGACATCAATTTGAATATTTATTGTTAATACTTAAGTGGGAGATTGGTTGAAATCATAATTTAGTTAATTATGGTGTGCGGTTGATTGAATTCCATTTTATATTAAACGTTGTATCCATTACAAACTGCCTATGGATCCAAACTTTGGCAGCACCCTCTTATATATATTACAACAAGGTCAGGACAACTAGTGATTTTGTGAAATCCCCAAAATTTTTCCAGTGATTTCATGAAGTCTGTAGTTTCACAATCAGTATAGTAATGGTTAACAAGCATGTGATGCTGTCCATTACTACTGCAATAAGTTTGATCTCTATAGGATGCTTCATCAAAGTAGCCTGTTCATCATTATTACTGTAATAAGTTTGATCTTAATAGGATGCTCCATCAAAGTAGCCTTGTTCCAAACTAAGCTATACATACACTGTGAATACTTTGATTCAAAAGAAATTTAGTCTTTGGTCTATGGTTAGTTAAATTTCATTGTATATCGATTAAACTTAGCAAAACTTTTCTCTCTATTTGAATAACCTATTATTTGTGTAGTAACTGTAGATTTTTACAGGATTGGGGGTGCTAACCCAATGCCACACCTTTCCCATTTCTCAGCTGTGTTTGATAGATGGGCTGCCTCATGAGGGTTTCAACCACTCTGCTATATACCCAAACCTGGGGGGGGGGAGATGTTGATTCATGCCTTTCCTTAGGGCATTAGTTTCAAAGTAAATGTAAATAGCTTTGGCCAAAATCCGAACTTGGTTTGCCAATTGCGTTATCGGTGCCAGAAACACTGCACCTCAAACGCTAAACTACAACAAATGTTAAATTCATATATCAATAGAAGAATCATAGACGAACTTGACTGTTATGGGGGCATTTGCAATTCATTCAGTTCCCATCCTCCGAGTCAGCTGAATTCCAAAGAAACTGTCAACCAAAACTGTCATTAAAACCGAAAAACATAGGTATCTTCAGTTTTTAAGCTGGTTTGGCTGGCTGGCTACATATACAACCATCGTGTGTACAGGCCTAACCAATGGAACTGGAGGGCTGAAAATTCAGATATTTACTCCTTATTATGTTTAGTAAAAAAACGCTCATTCTCTTATTCTGGAAAATTCCCCTTAATATAGGTTTTTGGTTGGGGATTCAATTTACAATGTAAGTTTATTCTATATTATCCCCATATTTTGTGTCCAGCTGCATTCCAGCTTGCTTTTTGAAAAAGAAATTGGCCCCATGACGGGTTGTACTGAGTGACTAACCAGACTTGTTCTTTATTCTATATTGTCTGTTTATTTTTCAATTCGTATATTAATAATCAGAAAGTCCTACTGTCTCCAACACACGACAGGCTTTCCCAAGAACTTGGTGCCCCAGGCGACCGTCTGTGTTGCCAGTACTCAGGGCTGGCCCTGCCCGTCAGTCTATCTGTACTCGTCTAATAGTAACATTCTCACTGTTTTCCGTTCCCTACCTTGCCAGTCTCTCTCTTCTGTCTGAGAGATACAAAATCGGGTGTTTTCTTCTGTTTTCTATACCTCATTCTTTCTCACTAATCAGCCGATTCCTTGCCCGCCCCCCCCTTAGTTTGCTGGGTCATGGGGGACAGATGCTGCACCATGCTAAAAGGTGCCAGCAAACGATGTCGGTATCAGTTACACACGGCTAATGTCAAAACATGTTTTCCCCCCAGTCACTGAGTGCACAACCTCTATTTCCTTTCCTTTCGTGAACATCCAACAGCAAAACAAAAAAAAAACAAGAAGGAAAGGAACTCGACGAATCTAACGCCTTTTACAAAACAAGCAATCAAACAAATAATACATTGCGATCGGAAATAAAGAGCAAGCCTACGTAAGTTGCGATAAAATGAACTAAAAAATCAAAATGGAAGTAGTCAAAATCAATAAAATATCATAAATGATAAAGACTGTGTTAATATTACTACAAGTTCTCGTACAAAAACAACAAACATGGCACTGAAAGTTGGAGTAAGGAGCGGGTAACAATTAATTCCTGCGGGCCAAGACAGCCTCGAAGGCTGGTCATAGCAGCCGGACATAAACCTGGCTTTTCTATAGTATGAGAAACATGAGTTTGATTCTCACTAGGGGCTTACTCAATATTTTTGATCACGCTGTTTATTGATAGCCATAGAACAGGGTTTCTCAACCTGGGCAATGTCACCCACCATCAGGGGATTTAAACTCTTTGGTGGGTGGTGAGTAGCTGTGCAGAAAATGGTGGGTGTTTTGAAATTTTGGTGGGCGGTATAGGATTTTGAATATTAAAGTCTGTAATTGACAATAAAAAACAAGTTAACAACATTTTCTGTTTCTATTTACCAAACGGCACTGTGACATTACACATTATCCAGGTGCAAAGAAAAATGTGTAAATGTTTGTGCAGGTGTGCGTAAGTCTTCACTACTCTCTCTGTAGGTAGGTACCTGGTTAAAGATCACCTATTTCAAGCCCCATGTGCCTGCACTAGCTGCATCTCACCAGACACATGGATTGCATTGATGATATCTAAAAGCAGTAAGGGTGTGCCAAACATGATAATATCACTTTCATTAAAGAATCTTGTGAAAGGGAAAGCCGTTCATTTTTATTGTTTTTCAAAGAGTTAAAAAACTTTTTTGGTGTCCTTCCGAGTATTTACTGTAATGAAAATTCTCCCCGTGAAAGTGAGCAATGATACTAAAAAGATAGAAAAACCCCTGCCATAGAATGATGGCTTGAATAGGTGTTGTGATAAAAACAATTGAAAATCAAGTTGAAAGTAAGAATTAATAAAATATTGGGTTACAACCCTTCATCTAATAATGCCAATGAATAACAAAAACAGATAATTCATATTTTGTCTGTAACTCAATATTTCACTTGAATTCTCTGGAAACAAAGATCAGTTTCAAACGTTTTGGAGGTGTGGAGTAGTGCAATGTTATCCCCTTTGGTAAACCAAGTAAAAGGGACAACTGAAGTATTGATGACAAAAGATGACAAAACCTGATATTACCCACATAGCAGAAGTATAATCCCAACATCAAAACTCTGTCATATGACGGGCAACACCCTATTATCAGTATAATATGCAAAAAGGACTGGATAAATTTACAGGCAAAAATGTTTGTTACTGAGGTTTTACAGGAAGAAATACACTCATGAATACCTAGGTGCGACCTGAAATTAGATTTATTGATCAAATTTCTGAAGAGATTAAAAATAATAACCTTGACAGCAGCATTTCTTATTAAAATTATAACAGAAAAGCTATAGATAAATTAAAAACACACTTAATGTCTATGTTGCAGGGAAAGTGGGAAACTCGTTATTTTATAATGTAACTAGGGATTTTGTGAAATCCCTGAATGTTTCAGTAATTTTATAAAATTCCTTGTTTCGCAAGTCGTGTGGCTTTACTAAAAAAATATCAAGTATGTTCCAGTTCATCATTTTCACTGTGTATACAGCTTAGTTTGACATAAGGCCACAGTAGCAGAGCACCCAGAGAGGACTGAACTCATTGGACTAGTGGTCAGCATCACAAGCTTGTAAATCATTTCAATACGGATCGTGAAAAAAGGATTTAACTCAACCACTTGCTTTGTTATCTTACTGTAACATATACATACATACATGCACACATAATTTTTTCAATTTGTCTTACAAAAATTTTGAAGAATTTTAAAACAATATTTCTACGTAAAGAAATCGAAACATAACTTCAAACAGAATTTTTAAAAGAGACGAAAAATAACAAAAAAGGTGCAAGAACAAAATAACAAAGGACTGTTCCATTTAGTCAAGTTTTCCTTTTCTCTGTCTGCTTAGTATATTTTGAGAGTAAATCCAGTGTAAATCCATATAAAGAACTTGGTAAATTCCTTCGGGAAAAAATTTTCAATAGCACCATTTTTTTTCTTCCAATTTCCTTTCCTCGGTGAACTTGCTTTTTCTTGATTTCTCTTCCTTTCCTTTCTCTGGGTGACTCTTGGAAATTCTGTCATTTTTTGAGAATTAAATTGCTAAATGATCATGTTATTTATAAATTCAATTGTGTTAGTCATGTTGTCAGTTTTGCTGGGAATGTTCCTGAAACATCACCGATTGTTCAGAATCATAGGAGGAGAAAGGTCCATGCGTTTAGGATGGATTTTTTTTGTGACCAGCTTTTTCTTTCTCTTTTGTATTATTACACTCATTGTAAACTAAAAGCTGAACACCAAAAAATAGAAAATAATACAACCCAAGTTGGAGGTAATCAATGAATAAATTACTTTGTTTTTGTTGGGCCTTGATAACTGAAAAAGTTTGAGTTGAAAAAAAAACACTGCCGAACACAAACCAAGGTCCAATTTAGCATAAACTTACTATATAAATTGCCCCCCTCCTAAAAATAAATAAATAAAATAAACAACAACAGAAAGACAAAAAAACAAAACACACACACAAAACCTCACCAAAAAACAAACAAAAGTAACATATATTTGGGGTGGGGGTAAAAAAAATATTTGTCGATGGGAATGTAAATGTTCAGATATTCAGCTTTCTAATTTTATTGATGTGACCTGAAAGTGTGATACATACCAAAACAGTGAGCCAGACCCACTTAAAAACCGAAGAAACCTGTGTTGACGGTTTTGATGACTATTTTGGTAAACATTTCCTAAAAAAATGCAATCAAAAATGTTCATATTTCACATATGTATTTTTGTATGGGTATATTTTGAATAGTTTATTTCCTTTCAGCTTTTTGTAAGTTGGCAGAGGCCTTGCAATCTCTGGGTGCTTTCTAGTTTATGGCGTGAACAAAATGTAACATAAAAAAAAGATAAATGAAGTAAAAAGGGAAAAAAATTCGAAATAAAACCTAAAAAGTCGAGGTGAACCTGTTTTCATGACTGGCAATTGCAGTCCGTGTTTAAGGAAGGAGCCACTCACATTCTCCTTGGGGAGCGATTTATCTAAATGGAATGATATATTCAGACTGAGAGTCCTAGTTGCTCATAAGCATCAATATAAGTAATTACAAAGACAGGAAAAATGCCAAGTTAAATGTCACAATGGATGTGACGGGACCTCTTCTGCTTCTCCCTTGCCTTCACGATCTTTACTCATCATCATCATCATCATCATCATCCTCGGCAAAGTCTTTTCACACAGGTTGTGGTGTGCAACCCCCTCTACTCATCATCATCATCCTCATGAACATCATCATCATCCATGGCAATATCATCATCAGCATCCTTGACTCAATGGTTGTGATGTGCTCTCTTCACCCCCACCACCTCCAGTTCGTCTCTAATCATCATCATCATCATTGTCACCTCCACCACCACCACCACCACCACCACCATCATCATCACCATCATCATCACCACCACCACCACCACCACTACCACCACCACCACCACCACTACCACCATCATCATCATCATCATCATCATCAGTTTTGTTATGCAGGTTGTCAGGTCTTAATGAATTCCGCACTGAGAATTATGTTAAGTGAAAATACAACTTTTTTTTTCTTACTTTTCTTAATTTTTTAAAATCTTTTTTCTTTTTACGATTATCAATTTTTTAAATCAAGAAAAAAAAAGAAGAAATTTAAACTTTCATTTTTGTTACTTTGTGTGAGCATGTTTTTATGAAAGGTAAAACACTTAAAAAGACTTTTAAAAGTGTGTGTGTGCGTGTGTGTATATATACATGATCATATATTATGAATTGCGTTATATTCTTTTGAAATTCTATCTGAAATGAACTCTCATTATTACACAGTGAATGAATCATTTAGTCGTGACAGAATAAATAGAATAAACAATCAAAGAAAATGGGGCTGCAGCCGAAATCAAATTATCAATTGTTTATTCTAATGATGCATTCATTGTGTAATAATGGGAGATCATTTCAAGTAGAGTTTCAAAATAATAGAACGCATTTTATTATTATTTCTGTTAGATTACGTATCTTTTTTGAATATATATATACATATATATATATATATATATATATATATAAATATATTATACATACATATATATATCATATATATATTATATACATGTATATATATATATATATATGTATACATATATATGTGTGTGTATATATATATATATACATATATATGTGTGTATATATATATATATACATATATATATGTGTGTAAATATATATATGTATATATATAGATAAATATATATATATGTATATATGTGTGTATATATATATGTATTCATATATATGTATTCATATATGTATATATATATGTATATATGTATACAGATAATATTTTGCTCAGACCTATTTACTCATATTCACTCATTACCATAATCGGTTTGAACAAAAACCAAGTCCCTAAATTGGCATTCTTTACCCCAAGTCTATAGCTAGGCACACTTAGCTGAATCTTGATCTTAAATTTTCGCAGTATGTTATTGATCTCTGTGAAAAATGGAGAGTTTGCTAGGTAAAGTGCATTGACATACAGGTCTTTTTAAAAAAAAGATTGATGCGTAAAATATGTGCTCTTTTTCATCATTAGGTCATGGACTTATTGATTCAAGATAGTTTTTGAAAATAACACAAGAAAAAAAAATAGTATGGGGTCATCATATGTGACCTCTTAGTAGCCAAAACAGTGCATGGTAACAAAAAGTATTGAGTCAAAGTAACTCCTTCCACCCAAAGACACAAAAAAAATCAGTTCAGATCACTTATTGGGGCCAAAACCCTCTTTTTGGCATTCCAGAAGAACTAGGTGGAAATCACGCCCATAGGGCAAATTTCCAGCTGGTTATAGACAAATGTTATTTCTGGTTGGCACAAAAACTTAGTTCCGCGTAACAGGAAGTGGTGACTGACTTTTGTGTTTTTGTCATAGTTATTGTTGAAATTCTTTACTGACCTATGTACCTATACAAGGGTGTCTCAAAAGTGACTATACATTCTCTCTTTCATTTTTCTCTTCTGATTTCTGTTTAATCTCAGTGAATTTGATATTAATTGATAACTCAGTGTCTGATAAATTTTTCGACAATAAATCTCTACATCTATCCCTCTTATTATGGAGATGATACTAACATTATAAATTAGATACAAAATTGCAGCCTCTCAAAGTTTAGGATTAGCGACTCTTTTTTGAGGAGATACGTTGATAACAAAGTTTATGCCACAAAATAAAGAGCCTTTTGAACCTAAGTCAAAATTCAGAGATTTTTGAGGGAACATCTCATTCAAAATACTTGCTGATATAGAGAATGCCTGAGTCAACCTCTGGCTTGGCTTGAGTCCAATGAATCCTTTGGCTCAGTTTTAGAAGTTTATCAGTAAAATGATTTTCACTTGAACTTGACATTATTTCAATCGCAAAATTTCGAACATTTTAGTCAAGATTTTATCTGACTTTTTAAAAAGAAATAATGGTGTAGTGACTTTAATTTCAAGCCTCTATCTATTCAGAAAAAAATCCTGTAGGAATTATTCTAAGGACCAGATAAGAAAACATGTTATCATGGTTTTCTCTGAACTGTTTGCAAGCACACACACATATTTTGCAATCATAATGTGTGCACAAAAGGTTTTTACATAAAAAAATCTGGTAAATGATATTTATACTCATAATCATAACAATATCATCATAATTAGAGTTATCAAAATAATCTTTTGAATGTTTCTGTTAACTAGTTAGTTGGTTCTTCAAATACCACATTTGTACATCACTAATTTCCTGTTTTAGTTTGTACAGCCTCGCAACAGCCATTAGTGACTACTGGGGGGGGGGGATTTGGCCCCCTCTGTATCAGACCTTCTCATCTAGGGTGAGGGAGTTTGAAAGTTGGAGTCAATAAAAGATAATGGTGCTCCATGATTGTTCTATGGAACTGCAACTTAAAAAAAAACATATAAAAAGATGGTATCATTCTTCACTGGTGACAGGGTTGTCACAGATATATATTCCAAATGTATATCCTTTCACCCCTTTTTTGCTTTCCCCAGGAAATATATCCTCTTGCTCCCACCTGGGAAAGTGGTGGCGAATGTCCAAGGCTGCTGCCATGTTCAGTAAACAATGTTAATATTGTAAACTTTATGAAGATCTATTACCAATTCTGTGTATAGTTTGTTAGGCTTTTATTGAAAAGAATGCCAATTCACTATTTCAGATTTAAAATAAGTGAAGGGTGTGGAGCGTAAATGAACTGCAAGTTTATTCAAAGTTATACGGCTTAACAGAAAAGTAGAAATACATATCCGTGCCTCACATTAGTGGATCACTATAGCCTGCACATGTACTAGACCCAATTATCAAAAAATCATCTAAAATAATCCAAAAATATAGATATTCTATCTTGAATTATTTAAAAAAATACCAGCACAAGATTTGGTAATTGTTGGTTTCAAAATGACCATAGAGACCCCAAAAAGCACTTTCCCTAGAAAACAAAATGATTCTTTCCAGGTAATGCCAAGTTGTGTACTGGCGAATTTCTAAGGTTGCGGCTCCCAAAATGTGACCAGTTGCATCCAGAGACACCGACAGACAAACAGATGGTTAAAGAGAGAAGAATCAGGGGCTGGTTGGTCAGGCCATTTGTGGGGTCTTCGCTGATTCGATACACTATGCAAATACTTTTGTCACAGGAAATGAATTTGTACAACATGACATTTTTTTTTGCACACACTGACAACTAAAAATTAAACGGAACCCTGCCTGTGTTTATCATTTAGGAGTTTCAAAGATTTTTTTTCAAACAAAAATTATGCTCTGTATCCAACGAGACAATAAATGAACCCAGATGATAAACATATTTCACATTTCTTTTTTTTTTTTTTTCCACAGCCTACACATAAGGAAGCAGAAAACTAATTTTCTTTTCAAAATATGATACTACTTTTTTGGCCCATTCTGGAATAAGCAGAAATGAAATTGTAAACGCAATTCATTTGAATCCTCCACATTAATGTTCTTAGTGAGACTTGACGATTATATAACCAATGATATCATGGGTGGAATTTATCAAGTAAATATCATGGGTGGGATTCATTGAAGAAATACATCAAAAGTTACATTCTCTCTAATGATTTCATTTATATTGATGCAACTGACGCCAAAAGCCGACAGTATTTCATGTGATCACAAGTTGCACAATCTTACTGAAACCTTGATATAAAATGACTTCTCAAACACTTTGAAATGATTTAATGAGATTTTCAACTCTAATCTTTTTTTATTCTTGCCGAACTCAGGAGAAAGGAAAGAGAAAAAAAAAAAAGAAAAACAGAAAGCAGGTTTGTTTAGTCAAACAATAGAAACTATCATGTGACCAGTGTATTTTGTCAGCAGGCAGTGTTGGGGGTGATCAATTAAAAAAACAGAAAAGGGGGTGATCTATGAATGAGTTACTTCTTTGGCCTTTTGTTAGGGCAGATATCTCTAAAGAACAGTCTGGACTTTCAAAAAAGAAGGAAGGCACAAACTAATGGACCAATTCAGCATAAACTAATATTGCAAATTGAACTTCCCGCTAAAAACCAAATTTAGACAGGTGGGGGGATTTTCAAAACGTTGAAAATTTCAGCCCTCCAACTCCATTGGAGCAATCTTTTCATATGATACATACATACACAGCCAGCTAAACCGACTTGGTAACTGGAAAGACCAATGTTGACAGTTTTATTCCACTCAATAAATGCATTTTACTACGGAAAACAGGAGAGTTTAAGGATATAATCAAGCCTTAGGAATTCATCTTCTAATGTACAAATCAAAAAGTTAAAAAGTTCATTTCAACATTTCAACATACTTAAATGGTTTCAAAATTGACAAAATTCAGATCTGAGATTAATATCGATACAACAAAAATGAAAAAGGTATTGAAACAGGTTTAGTTAGTCGCTCAATAGAAACTATCAGGTGATCAATGTCTTTTGGCAGAATGCTATCCTGGGGGTAATCAATTAACAAATTAGATAAAGAGATGATCAGTGAATAAGATAATAATAAAAAATTCTCTGTCCTTTTGTTGGGCAGTGATCACTAAAAAGGTCTGAATTTGAAAAAAGACGAACAACTTTGAATGCTGCCAGATATAAACCAAGAGATCATTTCTGCATTAATTTGCTGGGCTAATTGAACACCCCCACCCCATGAAAAAAAGCCTTTTGGGTTGGGGCTGAAAAAAACCCAAAATGTTCCTTCTAGAAATAATGAGTAAATGTCTAAATTTTCAGCCCTCTTGCTCCATTGGTACTGCTTGTATGGATGAAACATACATAAATTCATATATACATATATACAAACATACATACATAGCCATTTGGACCAAGTTAAAAACTGAAAA
>OY735228.1:8437327-8459827 GCA_963457665.1 Thysanoteuthis rhombus | reverse complement strand
CTGCCTTGATATGTACTCAGTTTTAATGCACTTGAGATTTCAATGTACTATGGGGTAAATTATTTAATAACATCTTGATTCTATTTTAATGCATATTCGCGCATCAAACGGATGACATCTGTATATTATATATTTGTATCAGATTCTCAAACAAATATCATATGTCAAATTAATGAGTGTTAAAATATAACAATCTTGTCAAAAAAAAATTTAGGTTTCAAAGTATCAAGAGCAATGAATTAATTATTTATATCAAATTACTCCGAATTTACCCACTTGATACACACACACTCACGCAAGCACATAATATAAAAAAATACTACTTTCTTCGAAAATAATTTCGAAAAACTTCCATAGACGAAGTTATTCAGATGAATTTTTTTAATTCGATTATTTACATGAATTAAAATGAACAGCACTCATTATATTAATCATACAATATAGAGCAAAATACAAAAAATCCTAATTTTAGTGTATATATATATATATATATATATATATATACATATATATATATATATATATATATATATATATATATATATATATATTTATTTATATGTGTGTGTGTGCGTGTGTGTGTTTGTATGAGTGATAATTGTAGAGACTTTCAATTAGGGAACATATTTATCCGGTACGGGTTTTATCACATTCTGGTAGAAATAGATTGTCCATTCTTATGATAAACTTACAGTCAGCAAAAAGGGGACACTCACACTCACACACACACATAAATCTAGAAAGCTTTACAGCTTCAAACAATAACTATATAAAAAAACCCTTTTCTTTTACAAAAAATCATGTTATTTTAGGCACTTATTTCCCCAAATCTTTTAAAGCAATTTTTGTTATTTTCTGCAGTTTTTTTTAATGTTTAACACAGAATTTACCACTACAGAACTATGTTTTTTACCATGTTACCGTTTTGGGGATTCAAAAACAAAGCAGTTATATTAACATGGCTCCCCAGCAATCTTGGTCAAACATACACATAAATGCATGTGTGTGTGTGCGTGTAAATATTTATGTCTACGACCACAGAGTAAAGAGATGAGCCTTTCAAGAGCGCTATTTCGGACTCCGGCTTACCAAGTGTTGTTAGCTCAATCATAATCGGCTGTTCGATTTGCTACCCGTTCACCACCGGTGCCGGACGAAAGAGGTTTCCCGATAAAATGTCTCTACAATCAACTCATTCCATAGGACATAGAGTGTTCAATTTAACAAAACACACACACACACACACGCACACACACACACACACACACATATATATATATATATATATATCATTAAATACGAAATACCATACATATGTCTATGCGTGTGAGTACACCGTTTTATGCACAAGTAATCGGCTATCATCATCCCTATTTTTCTCCAATTAATGATTCCGAATGAGATATGATTACATTTATTTACTTAATAAGCGTTCGTAAAACAGTTTACTAACTGATCATAAATAAGAGAGATATTATGAATCATTTTATCTCCATAATTAGCAGTAATTCTGACATAAAACCAGTCAAACCAAGACAAGAACACCAGACATATGGAATGGAAGGCATCGACAATAATAAAATTCGGAGACACCACCAAGACCGAGACACACTAAAATATTTAGACAGAATATTCCTTGGAGAAAGGAAAAGAAAATCGTTCAGTTGACTCTGGGATATTTTTTCTTCCTGCCTAAAAGCGATAGTCAAAGACGAAATCGTGACGAGACACTGAAAATTAAGAGAGAATAAAGAGAGAGATAGAGAGGTGGAAATTATTAAAAAAAAACAGAAAACAAAATTGTATCGTCGTAAATGTTTCGACTTGTAATTTTCAAATTATTTGGCCGAGACAGTGTCCTCTTTATTGGCCGACCAAGAATCGGTTAATTATAAATTAATGATTTATCAAAAGTCAGGAAACAAGTCAGGGCAAGAAAAGGACACCAAATCAACAAAATGTGAGATTGAAGGTATTTGACAGCGAAATACGGGATTTTGGTGATTCTAGATCTTTCGACCATCGCGGGTCATTATAATATATATATATATATATATATATATATATATATATATATATATATATATATATATGTGTATGTGTGTGTGTGTGTGTGTGTGTATATATATATATATATATACCCACCACACATTGGCCATTGCATTGCATTATATATATATATATATATACATATATATATATATATATACATATATACATTGTTTACGCCAAGTGATATTTTGAACGTGTAATGACGAGAGATCATTTCAAATAAGAGTTTCTAAAAAATATAATGCAATTTATAATCATTCTGACGGACCATATACCCATTTCTTAATACCAAACTGTCGCATTGGAAGTAACGAATAGAGCAGATATACACCTAGAATAAACAAGAAGGGAATTAGGAGTGAATATATATATATATATATATATATATATATATATATATAAATATATATATATATATATATATATATATATATGTGTGTGTGTGTGTGTGTGTGTGTGTGTGTGTGTGTGTGTGTAATAAGTAATAAATCTTTTAGAAGGAATATCGTTTATCGTAATCAAATTTGTTTACTTGTGCAGCATATTCATTACATACTATAGAAGCAGCATTTTTTTCAATTCTTGTTAATAAAACAACGGGCAAACTTTGTATGATCACTTTTTTGTCAATTTCTCTAGTTAATATATATATATATATATATATATATATATATATATATATATATATATATATATATATATATATGCAAAGCCAATACTTCATATTAGGTCCTATTTGTTATTATAAAAGGGTCCGTTCCAAAGAAAAATAAACAACGGTACTAATTTCAAAATATCTCTAGAAACGTCCTCTTTGTTAATGTTCTGGGCTTTTTGGTATGGGGTTCAAAGAAGCTCCTTTCTCCCCTTTTCCATTTATGATCTTCTTCTCATCAACATCAATATATGCAAACATATTCTGAGGTTCCAGGAAACTCGCGGGTCCCTTTGACTCCCAAGAGCCCTCGTTGGGCACTTGGGCCCAGGTACCTCCTGAATCCCGTTTAATAGGAAGGGCCTTATGGTAACATTATTATGAATAATCACACTCGTTATTATAAAAAGAAAATTATGTACAGTGATAAATAGCGCATATGTTTATATAAAAAATAAAAAATATACCACCATCATGTTATCAGAGACTGGGTTATAACATTAAGATCCCTTCCATACTGGAACTCCCTTTCAGATAAACCATTAAACTATTTCGCTTAACATGTTTAAGAACAACCTATCAAAAGAAATAAGCTTACCAGACAAATATGAAAATTTCTTAATTACACACACCTTAAATGCCAACCCCTATTACATCAGTTAGATGTATCTTCGGTTGGTATTTTTGAGATAAATGTTATGTATTAATAAGGTAAAACAAAACTATTACGGATATCATACCTGGGGGACAATCACAGGCGGTTTGTCTTCGAAACCTGATAGGTTCATAAAATTCATCTTTTTTTAACTGAAAGAGAAAAACAAAAGTGAAAATTAGGAAAAACGGCAAGGAAATATTTCAAGGAGTAAACGGAAATAAAACATACATTTTGAACATTAATTTTTACAAAACAAAAAATGATGGTTGTTGGTTTACTTCGAAAGTTGTTACTAAGATCTATGAATGAATCACCGTCACCCGCATATGTATCAGAACTAATTAAAATATATAAAATCATCTTTATGAAATACGTATTTTGACTAAAATGATTTAAAAATACTAATACAAGATTCGAACATCGTTGGTTCCAAAAATGACCAAAGAAATCTCCAACAGAGCTTTTTTTGAAAAAAAAAACCTTCTTGGATGGTACCTAGTGGTGCACTCATGCAAATTTCAAAATATGACCAGGAGCGCCCGGAGACACACACGTTAACACAGAGGAAGATTTTGTGGTTCACTTGGCTGGTTGGTCGGGCCATTAATGGAGCTATGGTGATTCGATGAAAAATTTCTTTACAGGGTTGCTATACGTCTGTACCTTCCAGGACAAGTCATCCACTTACGATTCGAAATCCTCATCAGGAAAGAGTTCTTTTAAAATTCTCCAAAAGCCTGCGAAAATAATCATCACAGCAACTTCAAGATTATATAGCGCTATATATGTTGGTGGATGTCTTCGAGATCGTCTCCTAAATGTTCAGATATGGTAACCTGACGATTCAAAGACTATTGAAATGATACACTTGAACCTTCTAAATGTCGATTGTGCCCTTTGCGAATTAAGGTTCAAAAAATTTCCCATGTCTTTCAGGTCCTCAAAGACAACAGGATCTGTGCATAAATAGCTCCAAGGATTGTGTGACGCCAACATTCAGTATGAACCAAGGGTTTGCATTTATGTTGCAAAATTAACATATACTACTAGCATGCTTTTTTAAGGGTCCAAAGCTAAGTACTTGCAAGCTATCAATTCTCGTTCAGGACTTGCTACATTACTATAGTTCTATACTACCCTCAACTTGTGTGAATAACTGGGTATTTAACGTTAGCGATTAATTTATTATCTTAAAACAGTAATTAATTGGAGCATGGTATCTATGTGATGCCTATACAACACATAGAGATATAAAGGTATTTGAAATTGAAGTCATAGCTGCGGCACAAAGATCAGAACAAAAACAAAAACTTATACAATCACTGAATGGTCAAACATATCCTTAATATAATCAAGCAGATGAAAAAAATGTTATCACTTTGCAAGAGAAAATGAGTTTTAATTATATATATTTCATTAATTTGGGAGCCCTTTATAACATATGCTACAGGCCCCTACTATTTTAATCCAGTCCTCGTTTGTATGCCCTTGCTCAACCTCAGTGGGCAATGGGAACAAAGTCCCTCTGGTCGAAGGTTTTGTTGGAGTTTCCTTCCCCTAGACAGATGCCTGGGTCAACAGTGGGGGCCTATCGCCCCTTCGAGAGAGTATTCTGATAGTGTGAGTGTCCTGGTTGCATGTTTAAAAAAGAAGATAATTTCTTAGTATTTTTCAAACATGGAGAGAAATGTAAGTAACCATTCTACCAAGACTCTAACTTAATGTCTCAATGGCTAATCCTTTACGGCAACGTCACAATGATCACGTTTTTCTTTTTGCAGCCCCCTCCACCAGAGAGAATCATGAGTATATTATTTCCTCATCATACATTTCATTGGTTTCTCCTTGGTATAAGAAGTTTTGTAGACAATTCATTCTATTTTTACAGCATTTACTGGGTAATAAACGGGCTAAGGAAGAAGCGATTAAATTTTGACCTCTCGCGTGGCGAAAAATTATATTAAAGAGAAAAGAGTGACTGATTCAAAGGGAAATTCAGATGAACACTACACCAGACTTTCCTTTTTCGTATGGATGAATTAAAAAGCTGAAAATACATGCACATTTTCCTGCTTGAATTTAGACTGACACTTGGTCTGAGTTTTTTTTTTTGTATGGTTACACTATAAAACTCAATATTCACTCTACAAACTTGCCTGTTCGAATTAAAACTGACACTTACGGACTTGCTTTTCAGATCAACAAAAAAGGGTTACAAATCTTATGCTTTTACCACGGAATGACAGTAGACCAGTGTTTCTCAACCTGGGTGATATCGCCCACTGGTGGGCGATTTCGTGTCTCGGGAAGGCGGCGAGCAACTATGCCAAAAATGGTAGACATTTTGAAATTTTGTGGACGGTATATGATTTTTAGTATCGAAGTCGGTATTAGACAATGAAAAAAGAGTCAAGAGCAACATTTTCTCATACGAATTAACCAAGCAGCACTGTGGTATCGCACATTATGTAGACGCGTATGGAAATATGGAAATGTTTGCGTTTTCGTGCATTCATATCTACTAGAGTCTCTGTAGGGAAGTACACGGTGCATGTATACGTGTAACACTCTCGAAAAATTACTAGACTCAGGAATCGCATTGATGGTATCTAAAAACAGTACGATGTTACTACTTGACATTATTTTCATTAAAGAATTTTGTAACGAGAAAGCTGCTCATTTCTATTGTTTTGTAAGAGTTGAAAATGTATTGGTATCCTTTTGAATATTTACTTTACAGGTGGGCAGTGGGAAAAACGTTTCACGTGAAAGTGGGCGGTGGCGCCCAAGAGAGTTGAGAACCCCTGCAGTAGACTAAAGCCGTGATCCCTTTAAAAGTAATTTTATTCATTGACTAAATTCAGCTTAGTCTGATACTAAACCAAATAAGGTGGAGTTGGGGATAAGAAGATTGTGTAACACCAATCTCATAAGTAGGGAGAGCATACCAGTCTTAAAATAGTTTTTTGATATTCAATAAAGCTTAGCGTTGTCCGGCGTAGTTCCAGTCGTAGGAGGGATGGGGGAATGGTAAGATTATGTTGCACCAATCTCTTGAATAGGGAGGGTATGCATGCCTTGAAAATCAGCATTTGATATAATAACTTTTTAATATTTCCTGAGCTGAGCTTAGTCTGGCTTCAGGGCCGAATGGAGGAAAAGGGGATTGGTGGATGAATATGAATATAGGATAGATAAATAGATAGATAGTCTGTTCATATAGATAGATATGAACGGATGGATAGATTGATAATAGATAATGAACTCATAGATAGATAGACAGGTATGTACTGAGATTAATAAATAGATATGAGCAGACTGGTGTATATATGTAGACAGATAGATATTGACAGGTAGGTAGATTGATAGATAGGTATGAACAGATCAAGGTAGATATATATGAACTAAGATATGGTGATAGATAGATAGATAGATAGATGAATAAATATGAATACTGATTGATAGATATGAACCAACAAATAGATAGATAAATATGAACAGACTAAGATTGACGGATGGACATGAACTGATAGACAGATAGATAGTCTCGCCATCACAGTCAATAATTGAACAACCGTAGCGTCACAATTTGATATGTGAAAAGATTCAATCGAAGAATAAATATGGTCAGAATAAGTTCTTTTTATGACACCTCAGACGTTTTCCCATTGGAAAAAAATGTAATTATAGAATGAAAAAAAAGCATCAAGGAATAATCTAGATTCTGCTGAATCTAGACATCATCAATAAACCCGTCAAAATAAGCACCCCAAAAGGTTGAAAATCCCCCCCCCCAGTTTTTGAGGAGATCAAGAAAGTAAACAAAACGGTATAGCCAGGAGCGATGGAACACACAAAAACATAAACAAACGCGTATATAAAAAAAGGGATAGAACCGTTTGCCACCTTCGGTGGCTACGGTCGTTCAATTGAAAGATATAATCAGTCTGAGATAGATAAATATGAACAGATAGATAGATAGATAGATAGATAGACAAAGCAGAGAGGAAGAGGTTGAGATAGCAAAAATAGGGATGAATATGCGAAATGTTACATAGGAAATTAACTGCTCTTCTTGGTGAATCTCCAAATAACCATTTCTCTCTCGGCGAGCGTTGACAGGAACTCTTTTGGGTTCGAAGGAGCAAAGAGTACGCAGAGAGTTGGTATTTATGAGAGTACGCCTCATTAGGATTTAGAACCTCTCCTCTGACTATTATACTCATATTTCTTGTTTAGGACGCATAAAATAGAGGAATACACACATTTTATGTCCCAGGAAAAAGTTATATGATGACTAAGTTTGGTGTTTGCTTGGGGAAGCCTCATTAAGACTTGAGATATTTTTTTTATTATCATATTCATCTTCGTTGTTCAAATGGTTGGGGGCTCAGAAGTAGCGGAATCGCCCGCAGTTTATGTCCAATAAAAATATTGTGACTGGGGCTCTGTATTGGTAAAGCGTAATTAGCATTAACTGAATTATTGGACGGTTATCGTAATTTAAGCTTTTTTGCTTGTTTGTTGTACTTAAACCTATTCGCGTACACTCTTAGAGTATATCACCCAGTATATTCATTATCTATCCATCTAAGTTGCAACAGAATAAATGACCATTTTTGTGTTGCATTAGTGCGATTTTTTTCCCGCATCGTTCTCTTCTCTTTACGCATACAGACATTAGAATATGAACCTGAGCACAGGTGGGGGTCAAGTACCCCCTTCAGATAGACATGTAAATGTTCGGGCTAATCAAGCCTTTAACTTCTCTAACAACTGAGTTTCCATACGTCCATGTATAGCTTACATTATTATTACTAAGTTCTGCATTTCCTCTTTCGGGAGTAGCTTGAATTAAGATCAATGATTCTACTGAGATCAAAAACTCAAGGCTCTCCGATGCCGTGGAGCCCTAGAACAAACCCTCCATAGGAGTCAAAAATATTTGCCACAACCAGTATTTTCCACGATGAGAAATATGAATGAGAGTTCAAATATTAGGTCGAGGCTAAGTTCCCAGGGCAAACTTATAAATAATGTTGGGGAAATCTTCTAAGTGTACCCAGCTCTTCATTACTTGTACAATCAGTCAGCTGCAGTACGGACAGATTAAGAATCTATTAAAAAGGAAAAAAGAATGAATTTACAAAAATAACCATCCCGTCAGCGTCTCAACACTTCTTGTTAACTCTTCTTGCTCGACACATTAAAAGGCTATTTTTTCGACAAGATTATCATTGCAATGAAAGATGGACTTATTAATTGCAAAAATCAAAAACAAAGAAAATCCTGGACAGCCTTGAATCTTAACAGGATCTTTTGTGAAAAAAGAAGGTCCGTATTCGGTGGAATACACAAGGGAATATTTTGATACCGGGTTCTAGACTGTTGTTTCGCAACGTTGCTGTGACCAACCAGTTCAAATGAATAACAACGCCGAGGAAGAAAAACGACCTTTTTTCTGGGTGAGGAAATAGGCCCATGATTTTGCTGCGTGACAACGTTCTTCCTCAAGTTGCAGAACCGACGCAACAAACAATCATCACATCTGTTTGGTAAGTTCTTCCACGTGAAGTATATTCTCCAAATCTGTTACCATCAGACTATAACGCGTTTCGCTCAAGGCAACATTTTTCTCTGTTTAGTCAGTGGTTCGAACAAATTCAACAGATTGAAAAAAATCCGCGAATCAAACCGGAATCGTTGTTTTATGGTGAGATGCAAAATTTAGCCAGAGGGCTGCGTAAGTCTCAGAAAGCCATAGAAAATAATTTGACGACAGAATAATGATGCTGTAAATTCATATGAACAAAAGATTCTGTCAGAAAGAACATGCTGAATACATTGCGTCAACCTGATACGATGGAATACCCAAATTAACTGAACGGTGGCGTGAGATCATAGAAAGCCAAGGTAATGCTTCGATGATCGAATAACGTTGCTACAAAATCACATGAATAAAATTGTCAAAAAAATGCAAGAGGCTTTTGCATCAATCTAATAATAGAGTTGAGTTGGAAGGAATTTGCAAAGGAATAAATTTTTCTCAAGAAACATTATCTTCGTTGAACTTGTTAGAAGTTGTTCATCATGCAGCCTATTTTATCGTGTAAATAGTTAAACCCCGTTTAAAACTATCTTGGTTTTCTCATCCATTAATAGCACATTTCGCTGCTTTACCTGTTAAAACGTCAAACGCCATTAATTACGTATCGTCTCCCTCTTTGACATTAGTACCTTTGTCTCTGTCTTCTCCACACACTACTCTGACTAATACCTGCTTTATAGCTATTCTATTTAGTCTCGGGGGATTCCCCATATTCTATTCTTGGCCTACACACGTTAACGATAAAACGTTGTAATTGAAGATGTTAGAATATATATATTTACTATCTTTTCATTCTGAAACAAAGCATTTCCGTTAATTATTGTCTGTCTAGCTTTGTTCATGTTCTTATTGCTTTCTATCGCATCGAATACCCTCTTGACCATGAAAAAAAGTAGCGTGAAGAAAGATGAGACTTGAATTCCAAGTATTCACATAATGTTATTTGTTTTAACAACCTAGTAAATTAATCTTGAATCCCAGGATAATGTAATTCAGGTGTAGAGATGACAATATGACTAGACGTGTGTCATGACCAGCCATTGGTTTGCGTGGCCGAATTGGTTAACGCAACCTCTTTGAAAACGAATTCCCGAGACATGGGATGCAAATTCAATCTGGTCGGAAGCCAATTCTTCATTCTTACGACATGATACTTATTTTAATAGTTGAAAAGTATTCGACTGAGAAAGTTATGAAAAGCAGCAATAAGTTGAAGGAAGCTATTTTTGAATTGTAAAGACTTGGGTATGCCTGTTCAAAAGATGCATGTTTGAAAGGGACTTTACTTTATGGTGTGTAAAGCAACCTGCCGTAATTGTCATGTAAAATGATTTTCTGTTCGAAACTACAGCTCCGGAGTATTTCGTTTGCTTCTCTTTAGCGATGTCAAGTTAGATATTTTATTATCTAAATTTAGATCAATAAATAAAAAGGGAGAAAGTATACTCTTATCTTAAGTATATTTCACGCACCTTCTTTACCGATGAAAAAATAGATGGTAAAAAAAGCAGTTAAATAAGTAGAAAATAGAGGAATATAATTCCACTCAACTGGGTTTGACAAAATAAGAAAAACAAAAGGAATAACCACTTTACTTTCATGAAAAGCTTCAGAAGGTTTCAACTTAAAACAATGAAACGCTGTGTTATGTTTATGATGTCGTTAATAGCAACAATCATAACAGAAAATCGACGTTAATAGTAATAACAATCAAAACAGAAATTTATAAAAATGCTGTTACTTAGTGTTATGATCACAACTTACTAATTATAATGAAAACTAGTGATCCGCTTTTAATCTACCACACACGGATCCATTAATAATTCTATTGCATTCTAAATATTGTTCGTGAGTCATGAAATGACAGCTCAGCCCAAGAAGGTTCAAATATATTTAACATACGTCTTAACCATATACAACACTACAACTGTAGTTCAAGATGCAGCTGACTTTGTTTTCTCCCCCGTAACAAAAACAAGAACAATCCTCACCTTATTTGGGGGAGGGTTTCTACTAATCACTGTCTATGTCGTCATGTTAAACCAAACTGACATATAAAATAACATTGATTTGAAATCACAACTAAATGATTCCTAGAGAGCTCTCTTACCAACCAAACCAAACGGGCACGTGTTACACATCCACAAATCCATACATTATACAAACAATACAAAAGTTGCAAAGGACTTCGACCCTGCAGTGGCCAGGCTTGTTAAGAATAGTATAAACCTTGTCGAAAGATTATGTTTTTTTTTTTTTTTTTCACCAAAATTTTCACTTCATAAAAGTATGAACTTCGATTAAAAATTATTTCTTTTTTTCTACAGTTTTAGAATATAGGAATAATTATATGTTATATTCATGAATTATAACACACTTGCTGAAAACTGATTTTCAGATAGTTCCTGTGGCCCTGATAAGATATCGTAGATTTGAACTTCATATTCATTGAATCGTGCCTCATTTGCAACAAATGGATCACATTCAATCTATCTGGGTTGAATTTCACAAAGTATAGGCGAATACTTTACCAAGATAGATTTACAGATATAGCTAGATCAATTGATAGATGGAAATCAGATGGTTATTTTTGGTGTGAACCTGGGCGAAGGCCCCACGATATCGTGGGGTGGTGGTGTTGGAAAAGAACATGCTCCGGGGTCCCATTAGTTACCATAAAACGTTTGGTTGGCATAGTTCTAGCTTTCCCTAATTAATTTTCAAATCATTTCCAAGCAGTAATTATTAATTCATCTCTTATTAAAGAAACGTATTTTGATCATTATATCTTTGTATAGAGGGGACCGGGGCAATAGCCCCCTTTTTGTCGCCTTATAAATCTGACCATGTGTTTTGTACATGACAGTATGTGATCAGCTGTTTTTCCTCGCTTATATCATAAAAACCTTCTAATAAAATATAATCTACTTCATAACGTTTGGTTGAGAAACGTGAAGGTATTTGTGAGAAAATGACTGGATATATTTACACACTTAGTTTGTCTATCCTTAGCACAAATACGTATGTACAGGTATAAACTAGCACGTGTACACACACACACACACGAGAGAGAGAGAGAGAGAGAGAGAGAGAGAGAGAGAGAGAGAGAGAGAGAGAGAGAGAGAGAGAGAGAGAGGATTGCTTGATAATTCGAAAAATTCCAAAATGATAAGATTCATCAATCTGAGGCTCCCATCAGGATGTTTTCGGGGAGATGTTCGACAGACCCCACAGAATTTCATTCAACTTTTGAGCGGCACTGTAATATATATACTCATAAGTATTCCAACAAGCACAAACTGTATTTCTTGCCTGTGATTGCATTTCTTCCATGTGTGTGATGATCTAGTTCTAGGCTATTCAAGTAACTATTTTGGCAACTCTTCCAAATAACAACGTTAGTAAACCTTTCCATCTTTTTGCTGATAGATCAGATGTCCGAAATTATTTGTTCCGCATGATAGAAGAAAATATTTGGTTCGATTCATTCAACGAATTTCCAATATGCTATTCACTGTTTTAGCATTGGGAACCACAAAACATGCATAAATGCATGCCCTGTTGCGCTGATCCCAACACAATTTAGTTCTTGTTGCGGGAAGATCCTGGTTTCAACTCCTACAACCAAGTCATACATGTAAAATATCTGTTCGTTCGATGACTAATGCGACTATACGTATTAAGACCATAGTCAAAATCTGGTGAAGACATAAGTTTTACTCTGTTCAGCTCTGAAGCAAGTGAGACTTATGTGACTGAGTGGCCAGCAGCTACAGTGTGACTGACAGCTGTAGCTGATGCACAGACGTAACGAACTTACTAAACCAAGTTTGCTGTGCCGATGTGTTCCATTCTCTAGCTCTCTTCAAACTTGGTATAAGAGAGGGAAAGACTTGAACTTATTTGACTGAAGGCGATGTTCAAAAATATAAATCTTCTATATTATTATTCTATCTATTGATGACATGGAAAAATCTCGTAATTATATATACATACACATACATACATATATACATATATATATATATATATATATATATATATATATATATATATATATATATATATATATATATATATATATATATATATATATACTGGGGTGGATATCGAGTCCATAGCCACACTGAAGAGTCGTAATTCGACGAAACAGCTGTCCATGGATGACACTATTATTAATATATATATATATATATATATATATATATATATATATATATATATATATATATTCATTCAAGATTGTTCTGCGGCCGTCTTAGTCTATGCTCTGTGGCCGATCAACAGAACAACTTATCAAGCTAGGACCTGACTATGTACTCGGTCCTTTCTGACACACCCGCGACTCCATTAAGCACACATGATGATGTGCTCTCTTAGTGGCCGCCTTACTCGTACCAAGTGGCAGCAATCATATCACTATCAAAAGGCTGTCCAGTGTTGGGAATAACAAATAATATGGTTAATTTGACAGGATCATGAAGAATATGATTTTGAGAGATAATCTTTTGAATCGGTTGGTGAGTCCCTGTTTCAAAAGATTGTCATGGTGCCCTAATCAGGCTTTTATGATGAATCTGAGAAACGTCACTCTGCGGTGCTCGTCTCCCTTCAACGTAACAAGGGGCAAGTGTTACAGGGTTCCAGCAACCGAAGTATAAATCTTTGGGATAAGTAAAGCCGAGTTCTTATTCATTTCAGAATAAAATGATAATAAAAATCATAAGCAGTTAACTCCCGTTATTACGCCACCATCGGGGATATAAGATTACTGTTATAACGAACTTGTCATTTTAATGGATGAATTTCGTACGAAGTGTATAAAACCAAAAAGTACTAACAAAAATGGCGTTTTATTACCGTTTCACAGTCTGATGTCCGGGTTATAAGTGAGTAAACCAAATGATTGAATCAAAAAGTCATTATCCTAACCATATATATAACCGCGTATCCATAAACTCTATCAAGTTATTTCAAGCTTATCATCAATTGATAAGATTTTTCTTTGAATTTTTTCTCGGGTTTCTGTGTTTCTCCAGGCCGCATTATTTTGAGGGTTTACTGATTTTAGTTTTTGAAATAATGCACCGAAATCCTCATGCGCAGTTGCTGTAAACTAATCTCCGACTGTAGTCTTGCAGAGATATAAAAACAAATGTGTCGTTGGACCACGGATCATTTGTTCCGTTAGAACAAATGCAGTTTCGTGCGGGCATGGGCAACCTTTTTGATCAAGCGGGCAACACAGGACATTTTCCATCTTTACACAGGCCATACAGTCACTTCAAAAATGTGGATTGTATTACAGAAGACGTACTTAATTGCTAGTTTAGAAAAACATATGAATAATAACTATCACTACTTCGTGAATCCAAAACAAGAGTAACTCTACGATACAAATTATGAGAAAAATTATGTAAGATTTTGAATAAAGGCCTAGTTTGGCTGCAGACCGCAAAAACTGTTGCCATTGGTCAATGGTTGCCGACATGTGGTTTAGTTTAATATATAACTCCATTTTGCAATTCTCTACTCGAATCTTAAATGAACATATTGTAGACAGGATAGTTTGTGAAAATGAAAGGGATTTCAAGAAAGAAAAAAGAGACGACCAGATGCGTTGAAATAGTAATGGAATGATCAAGAAAGGTTCGTCTGCTGACTGGGAAGTGGGTACCGTTCACTAATCAAACCAACGAGATATTTCATTACTGTAAAGCATCTAAGGTTACATAACCAGCAAAAAATAACCAAATTTTGTTGAATCTATTCAGACAGCTCTTTTTTTTTTATATCGAAACATAAGTATCTAGTGTAACCGTCATAGCAAGTCGCTCGTGCTATTATTATTGACCATTTCTGGAGGAAGGAGCCAAACCAAAAGGCTGGCTCTCGATTTAAGAACTATGCAACATGCACAAGAAAGGGGCATGCTCAACATTACAAAGAGAGATCACAAGGAAATAAAGTATATTAACGAGAAAAAGGAGTCATAGATATCATAGGATCCATTAAATGGCAATGAGCAGGCCATGTTGCAAGTATGTCAGGCGACATTTGGACATCACGACTCCTAACGTGTATCCCCAGAGATCATACATGAATTTGCGGTCGCCAGAAAATTAGATGGTGTGACGATTGAGACAGGTTCAGGATACAATCTGATGATGATGATGATGATGATGATGATGATGATGATGATGATGATGATGATGATCCTTACCTATTAGGTTCCTTCACATGAAATATGACATTGTTTCCATTATAGAGAATAATTCTTTAAGCGAAAGATTTACGAATGTCATTACATTTTCTGTATTTTCAATGTTAATTTCCGTATCTCACAGAAATGTATCACCGTAGCCCACACATGAACCAGAACTAATTATCTACAAAATCATCAAAAATTATCTTGGAAAAAAATCTTTTAGCTAAAATTATTTAACATAAGACTGACACTCAAAGAGAGACGGAACTGAGAGCTCTGAGCTGACTGTGTCTAAACTTAGAGAATCGGGTAATGCCTTCCAGCAACCTCCATACTCATTGACATTTCTCCTACGAATTATTATTTTTTCAGGCATTTTGAACTCCATATCCATAAAAAATTTGAATGATAGGGAACCAATAATCCATATTTTTTTCTGAATTGGCCAACATTAAACCTAAAGAATTTTAACAAAGATGACATATTATCGTTAGAGGATCGTTGAGAAAAGAGTTATTGCTTCAAATGGTTCATATTTTGATTAAATATTCACCATTTTTGTTGTTCGTACCAGGCTCCATCCTAATATTCAAAATGACGACCTTTGATATGTAACAACACTACAAAGTTTCAATGCAAATCATATCATCATTCAAATTAGAGAAGATTTGTAATCCATTCCGCAAAATCTCCAAGGGTATTCATCAACAAATTGTTGACAGTGTCAACTTGACCCCCCCGCCACAAATGAATGCAAATTCAAAACTTGACATTGAAAATCGACATTCAACAGACTAATAAATGATTCCTTGATCTATCTACTGAGAATTGTCGTGTTACTTTCAAACAATGAACTTTCGTTTTAACTGCACTCATTCTGACGGCACGATTTAAAGACCGGCGCATTTTAACGGCATATCTGTTCCCTAATCTTGCAAGACTATTGTCTGTGATAAGTAAGCAGCAACAGAACATAAACATTCAAGTGCACCATTTTCAAAAACTAAAATAAGTAAGCCGTTGAAATAATACCCTCTCTAAGTATAATGGGTTATTAGACTAGGTCATTTCTGTCTCTACTTTTTCGTATCTCACTATTTATACACTTCGGATAAAACCAAAGCGATAACAGTAAATTCGTTCTAACGTCACTTTCAAATCACGAATGGGGCCATGATAACGGGTCTCTACCATTCTTTTCAATAACTCAACCCACACAAGATTTATTTTCAATGGTTTCATCAGTCTTCAATTCTCGCTGTCCAAAGTAGTTTTTTCTTTCAAACGGGAGGCACTTGGCCCCTATGGGAGGAATTTCCAAAAGGTACAATTTTTAACCAGGGGAGGAATTTTAGTCGGGGAAAGGGCATGCAACTAAAGTAAAATCATGATATATTATATGAAAATAGGTTGAAACATCGAGGAAACTGGGAGTTGCAAAGGGGGATCGAAGCGTCTCTGGGGATCTACATCGTGAGTCATGATGTACAGCGGCGGTCTAACATTCTTGTAACATGACCAGCCCATTGCCATTCGAGTTTCCTAATGAATTCTATGACGTCTTAGGCTCCTGGTTTTACCCTAATATATTGTGTTGTCTTGTGGTCTCTTTATGTGAGGTTGAACATGATTCTCTCCCGTGCACGTTGCATGGTTCTCAGTTTGAGGGTCAGTCTCTTGGCTAGGCTCCATGTTTCAGCTCCTTTGGTGACTAGGCAAGTTCCAACTTTGCCTCTGATACCCATCGTTCCATTGTTATTTTCTTTGGCATTTTTGGTCATTTTAGAAATGATTTGCGGTCGCTAACCTTCATTCTTTTAGTGATTTTTCCGTGATATCAAGTAAAAACAACATCATATTCATATTTCACACAGTATACTGAGGTATCATGTAAAATCTCAGTGAAATAAATCCCCAATTATGGTCGGTGTGCAGTTTTCCATGTCGCCGAACCTCGGGGTTCATTTTTGTTAGAAACACCTCCTGGTTCGTTCGCCCGTCCCACGGTCGACGCTTCAAATGTAACCTGGGACACTGCTGTGAACCACTGGTCTAGAGATTTTCCCATGGCGTTACAGCTGCAGTAGGATTCAATGGGTTTTGAACCAACAACTGACGTAGCGTGTAAATGTTAAGTTGATGATAAGCACCACGGAATTCAACTCCAGCAACGCCATATTGGCACAATGATATCTTCTTAGAGAAGAAAAGTTTCGTACCAGATCTAGCAGAAAGACTATAAGCATATATTAGAATATAGACTCTAAAAGATATTTTATCAATTGCTGAATACTAAATTAATTTCAAATAAGTTAACTAAACTCATTTTGGAGAGGTACACCATTTGGCATAGGCCGACGATCTTCATGGGATCTGCTCCCCTCATAGAGCTAACGAAATTTTATTTTCATAGATATATCATGTCATCTGGTCAAACATTTTGGTTTCCTGGCCATAAACAATTTAAGGAAGCCATCCTGAAAAATGGCAGCCATCTTGGATTTTCTGTTAGCATTTCTTAGGACTTTCAGTATGTTTGATCTGGTCATTTTATAGAAGAACATTATGAAGAAAAAATATGCTTTAATTTCTCCATTTTCAATCTTAGATTGCTTGGACAAAAATTCCAAACACAAAATAAGCGCGAATGAACTATTTCATTCCTTGTACTCTCATATATATAAACGTTTCGATTAGAATTTTTTTGTCATTACCACTTTATAAATTAGTTCTTGTTTCTCTGATCTGTTGTATTCAAGTACATCATACGCACTCCATGTATACACAGACGTAAATCATGTATTTAGCACTGGTTACATAAATAATTAACAAACGGTTTATTAACCAGCTTTGCACGCGCCTGTCTGATAATGTTTCAGAAAAAAGCCAGGATTTCGATTGCTGGGTTTCAGAGCATGCTGACTCTCCCCACTTAGAAGACTGGTGCTACACAATCTTTTTAGCCTGGATTCCATCCCCATTCAGTCCTATATCATTATGCTAGGTTTAGAACAGTCTCAGGTCACATTTTTCGCTCAAGTGACATTCGACGCCTCCCGAAACAGATTTCTTTCGTAAAATGCCCGGTGATAACCCTTTTCCCCTTTTCTTCCTTGAAAATACTTATCGATCAGAAACTTGTGATAACAGTTACATAACTAACAAGTGATCAATGTTAAAAACATAGGCTATCGGTATCTCAATAATGTAAAAACATTTTTTGGTTTTCTTTCCTCCTACAACTCTAGTCTCGTGCTATATCCGTCACCCGTTCGTTCCCCTGTCTCTCTCACACATATTTTATCAGTGCGTGTACGTTGCAGTTTTATCAAGAAGAATCAACCTTCTTTTTCTTGATTAACCGTAATAATAAAGTTTTCCTCAAGGTGGGAATAGTTCGCTCAATAATTGTTCAGATTATACAGTTCATTCTCTGTACTTCTTTCGTCATTATCAAAATGTTTCTGTCGGTCCATTCTACAGCCTTCTTCACGTGTACGATCTGTAAAGAAAGAGGAGGTATTCTTCTTTCTACAGAAAAATGTTGACGACAGAAAAGAAGTGGTTGCTAATGTACCCACCGGCTAGTCTCATTCCCAGCAACGAGCCACACTGAAACCTTATCAGCAAACCGTGTAACACAGGTAATTCTCTGTGTATCCACGGGCATGGACATCTGCTTTGAAAGTTGGGACCTTATCGTCAATAAAGGAAAATGGTGCTGTAAAATTATTTTATGTAACCCCAACCAAATGTACCCATATAAATAAGATAGTGTTGTTTTTTGCTGGTAACAGAATTGCCGTTTGACTATGTATAACCCGCATTTTTGCCCGAAAATTGAACTAAAACGTCAAAGTGCGTATTATCTACGGAAACATGATTGTTATATACTTGAATATACAAGAGATAATGCATTTTTCATTCAAAGTCGGAGCCCAATTGGGGGTGCACATTATCTATGGTAGCGATTTATACGTAGGGAAATATGGTATTCAAAATATATTATGGAAATATATATCTTTCGCCCCCCCCCTCCCGGGAAAGCTGAAGTGGACGCATCTGTACACAGATGCTCTTCCATGCTGTGCATTGAAATCCACACAGTGCTGCAATGTGAGGATATATCGGCCGAATCGTTGTGGTTACAGCAGAAACAACGATAACAAATAAAATCCCTTCAATAACACGAACAACTTTCGGAAAAAAATTGTCTTTTCTCAAAATTTTAGATGGAATTGGAATTTTCAACTGCGACGTAAGAGTTCTGAAAACGACAGAAATGCCACTTAAAGACCAGATTTGAATAGATTAACGGCTTTCAAGAATTGTAAAGAATTAAGTGACCAGGGAAACGAGTGGTCAAAGAGAGATGGACAGCGTTCCAGCAAAGAAATAAAGTTGTTATCTCAACAGAAGGAATTGTGTAATGAGAGAGAAATGAGAATATTTTTTACGTCACACCAAGTCGTAACATTCCTTTTATAAAATTCTTGAGATAAAAAAAATAGAATACAAGAAAGAAAGAAAGAAACAAAAGGAAGAGAGAAAAAAAAGAATGCAGACCGAACAGTGTTTATAACTAATGTATACATTTCATATATATACATTTATAGCTTTTTCCTTTGACAATGAATCAAATCGCATTCCGAACGATGTGATTCCTTTTGTTTTTTATACAATGATTGTTCATTTTTGTTCCAGACATTGTAAAAAATAAATTGGATACAGATGTTTAAAAAAAAACAAACAAACTTCATTATTCTTCTCATTACTGAAACGCGTGTTGACAAATGTTGACAAATGTTTCTGAATGCCGTCAAAAGTTGTATGGACAACGTTGCAGGTTTCGAACTGAGTCTGTTCTTTGTCTTGTTTTCAAACACTGAGAACGACGGCATCTTTCCTTGATGATAACAAACATGAAATGGGGAAAGGTGTTTACCATATTCGTTTGTTGACATAGCCAAGATATTCACAAGGCACGTGAGGCCAGCGCACACAATACAGATTTAGCGGATGATGATGGCTTGTCTGTCAAAACATGATCATTAGGTGTAATTTGAGAAAAATTATCTCTACTAGTAAATACCCGTCGAATTGCTAACGGTATCCATAAAACTGTGTTTTGTATCAGTATGTTTACACAGTCATTAGAAAGGTTAACGCAAGGCGTTGTTTATTGATTTTTTTTGTATTCTGTATTCATTTTGTATGGAAATTGAAACGACTAAAATGCTTGGACGTATAATGGTTAGCTTCCAACTACATTGTCATTAGATCGCATAAAGAAGGTTTGAGTTAAAATAATCCCGAACGGAGCAAAATCTTTAATAAAAGTTATTATCTTCGATTATACAGGACAGGGTAAATTAGTGTGTTCGATATCTATTGATGTCATAAAATCAAATAAGGCTGTTTCTTACGTGAAGAAAATATTTCTTCTATCGTTTTT
This sequence comes from Thysanoteuthis rhombus, assembly GCA_963457665.1. Lineage (NCBI taxonomy): Eukaryota > Metazoa > Mollusca > Cephalopoda > Oegopsida > Thysanoteuthidae > Thysanoteuthis > Thysanoteuthis major. The sequence continues at coordinate 8,439,191 of OY735228.1, read as the reverse complement.
CACGAAGTAACCTTTTTATGAATAAGTTCAATAAACAAGTATTAAATGCTGAAAGTTTTATTGAAACTGAAGTTCGCTTCCTGCTTATGGTCTCCACATTCAAGTACAACTGAGATGTTAGATGAGAACGGAGGAGAACCATCAAGCTTAGAATATATCTTACATAGAAATATCAAAGCAACTTCATCTACAGACATGGGAAGAGAGACGAAAAAACACGCTGACCTCTTGGGGGTCCATAGAATCTGGAATAACATACGTTATGTAGATATTAACGTTCATTACTCGGAATGTCCTGATGAGAAAATGCTGATTTCATCTATCTGCTGTGAAACCAGAGGACACAGCCAGAAACTACAAATTCAGTCTTCTTCAAATGGAACAGCCAAAGTGAAAAGACGGACACATCCGAGAATATCAATATCTTTTGAAATAATCTCAATTCTGATATCGGCCATACCAAACATAATTACCAACAAAGCTGAAGCTGACGACGACGCAATCAATTGCTGTCAAAAATGTTCATTTCAATCGCATACATTCAAGTATAACCAAAATAAGTCAGTTCGATTAAATGAAATATTCGTTACTTAGCAAACCGTACACCTATCTTACAAGTGCGTATTCATGTATACGCTCACAGTTGCTACAATTGTCCAGTAAATCAAATTAATTAGTAAGATTGACAAACGTGGGAGAAAATTCAGTGGTTTGCGGTTTCACTTTCCTCGGTTACTGATACTTATAGTTAACCCTAAATAATCCATAATTTTACTCAATATTAGTCTTGTGGGCAGGTTTTCGGTTAAAATACGTGATAATAGATATAACATGATATATTTATAATATAGACATAACATATAATATATAGAACAAATATGTACATAATGTCTGTGTCAGATATTATATGAATATATTCATAATACATTGTATTGCTGCAAAATGAAAAAAATGAAGAGATGTATGAAATCGAAAGGAAAATGAATTCCGTTCGAGGAAAGTTTTTTTTTGTTTGTTCGTTATAAGTCCATTTATACTAACTAACTAACAAACTAACTATATATATATATATATATATATATATATATATATATATATATATATATATATATATATATATATATATATATATGTGTGTATAATTTATCAACACTCAAATGATTGGCCTATGGTTTTATCTCTACAGACAATGGAACGACAGTGAAGTGCCTCCTCCAGGATGTATGCCTGGGTGATGCGTATGGATGTCTATAACCCCTTCGGCCTCAACGATGTAGTCCAGAGGAAACCAAAGAGGATCAACTGGCATCAGCTTGGCTGCAGGACCTGCCTGAAGAACGCAAAATTGAGCGTCAAAGCACTTTAATGGATCTCCACTCCCTGGTTTGGGATGAGAGTTTTTGTTCTCTTAGACTGGTTGCCTTCCAAGGCTAGAGAGCCTCATCTGAACCACTATTTTCCGATAGCTAAGAGAGGAGAGCCATGCCTCCTCCCAGGGCATTGGAGGGAATAGGACATGAACAGCCTCATAAACAGAGTGCGAACTCGAATCGCCGGTTCCATTGTCTGCGCCATTACCGTTTCCAATAACAACTCCATAAGTAAATAATCCTATAATTTTTGACAGATACTATGCTAGTATAATATATCAAATAAACATAATGAGTGTTATACATGTGTATGAGTGTGTGAGCGCGCGCATGCGCATCGATGTATTTTATTTGTCTCTGTTGGAGTGAGTCCATTGTGCATCGACTTGATCCTTTGTAATCACACAACTTTGAATGGTACAGAATCACAACCGCCTTTTGAAGTAGCGTAAACAAAATTGAGAAGTTGCAGCCGACCATTTCCATGTCACGGA
>OY735228.1:8399827-8432327 GCA_963457665.1 Thysanoteuthis rhombus | reverse complement strand
ATATCACGCTGAATTCACAATTAAATAGATCAGTTGAGGTGGAAACCAATAGAATCAAAACATTATTTGAGAATATTAACGATACACAACACTAGAAATAAATAACTAGGCTTGTGCAAACGATTGTCAATGCTCAACCTAGATATTTCAAGTGTTGGTCGCTTTAACCTATGGCTTCAAATTGGTCAATAAGAAAAAGCGTCCCAATGGAGTAAAGAGCCCTATCTCTGTTGCATGCACCTTGAAAGTCTAAAGTCTGTCCGAGACCAGGACTCCATTCCTACAAATTCTTTTATGACCATCTCCTTGACAGAATGAGATTCCACCTTAGGGATACCTTCACTCAAATCACACATCTCGATTAGTTGCCGAGTGTACAAGGGAATTCGTCCAAATCATAAGTTTTCCCAACTTTTCGCTCATCCTGAGGGATCGAACCCACGACCTTCTGCGTGTGAGACAGACATACAAACTATTACTCTCTCCGAACGAACAGAGATAATCGAAAGGGTGTGATTTTCCCATCAGGATAACGCTAGACCAATCGTTTCGAAACTAGGGTTTGTGGACCCCTGGGAGCCGACAAATGATGCTCAGGGGTTCACAGCAGTGTTTCTTTAAAATCTGACATCAAGAATCTTGGGACAGAGAAACAACATCATCCATCGCACAACTATTGTAAAATATAATTATCGCACATAGACATGTACCTTATATCAGAATCCATTTCAAATAAATATGGTTTTCAAAGGTCAAACATAGTTTATTATTGTACTTCATTAATTACTATCTATAAACCAAAAATAGGGGTCCCTAGAATATTTCCCTTATGGAAAGGGCCCTTCAGTTTTCAAAGTTTAGAAACCTCTGCGCAAGAGAGCATGTTTCTTAGGTGACAAGACAGAATTGTTGTAACAATGGTCAGCGAGTTCAGCCTCTTAACCACTACTCCATGACAAGGATAGTGATATGTCATTCAATAAAGTTGATGTTGGGAAAAATGTTTCTATTTACCGAACAAACTTTTTGCGTTACTCAATATCATGGTTTTAGAACTGACGGTTTTTCTCAAGTTTTCAAAGTTTCTTTTTTTATTCCAAGTAACATTAAAAGAACACAGAGTCGGTGCTTAGCTAAAGATAGCTAGAGATTTGGGTCAGACCAACATTTAGTGAGATCTGATGAAAAAAGAAAAATTGTGCATTCACTATCATTTGATGCAAAACCCCCTCAGGACTGAATTGTTATTTATGCAATTCACGCAGGTACAAATATATATATATCCTTGTTATTGTATCATGTCTGTAGCGATGGAGTAGGTGAGCTACAAGTTGCTTCGATTAATGCGGTTAGTTCGTTCCAAAATATTCCGTACAGTTCAAAATCTCACAGTTCAAGGTCTTATTACAATTCAATGTGTTTTTTCCCAGCTTATACTTAGTTACATTAATTTGTACAGGAGTGCCTCAAATGTATTACATCAAAATTCACAATGATAAAAACCACACGATTCCAGATATTGCCGTATGATTTATTCAGGTTCTGGAATTCTACCGCCATTAGGGGGAAGGGTGTTTTCAAATAGTCCCTCTCCCCATTCAGCAACGTCTCCGTATGGAGTGCTGTTGCTTCTCGAGTGTAATTGCATATCCATGTTGGTTTGAAAGAAAAAAGATTTTCCTAGCATTATCATTTTAATAATTGGATTGAATTTCAAAGTGTATCTGAAAACGTATAATCATGAAAGTAAAGTCTAACTTCCCGAGATGACATGATACAAAAAATTAAAAAAAAAACACGGAAATCAGTTACTATTGAATATTTGATCAATTCTTTAGATATGCTGATTGATTTAGTTATAATACACAAAGTATTTCTCTCATCTTATATGTATTAAAATTAGACTTAGGCGATTGCATACACGCTTACTCTATCTTCATATATACAGGGTATCTCAAAAGTGACTATACGTGTTCTCTTTCATTCTTCTTCTCAGATTTCTGTCGGAGAAATATTTTGACATTCTAACTCTCTATCTATTTCCATCATTATGGCGATGACATTAGCTTTAGAATTGAAGTGCAGATTTCCAATCTGGTAAGGATTAAGGTTCTAGAAGGGGCTATACCAAGAGCAAAGTTTATGCAACAAAATCGAAAGACCTCTATGAAGTCGTCAAGGCAAGAATCAGAGATCATTATACGAACATCTCATCCAAAATGCTTGCTGATGTTAGGGTGCACAGTCCAGCCAAAGCTTGGCAAGGTGTTCTATTAATCGGTGAGGGAGCATAGGTTAAGACGGCCGAAGACCCACGTAGGCCAGTGCAGGCCCTCGAGCATGCCTATGTCTCTATTCCTAAAACCTTGAAAATTAATCTTTCTCAAAAATGAGAATTCATACACCCACTTTTGGCGCCATTGGTTGGCACGTCAAAGCGAACAAACATGTTAAAATTGTGCCCACTTCTTGTTGTTACATTTGGGTTGGGATTAGGGTTAGGGCTGTAGCTCTAAGAGAAACGTGCTTTTTTGGCAGTTTAGGGTTTGACTCCTTAGAAAAAATCAACTTGTACTGAGTACTGAGAGAAAAAGACACTCACTCATATCCACGGATTACCTACGACCGATGGATTCAGATTTATGGCTACATTAAAAAAGGACGCCCCATCGCCAAGAAGAAAAAAAAAGCATAAAAAAACTCATCTCACATCTGACAAATTTTCGGAAGCTCTACTAGAGGTCTAATAGACTGAAAACACAACATTTTCTCAAAAAGTTTTCAGTCTTCTCTATCGAAGTTCGAACGAGGCCCGCCACTCCCTTTTTCATTGACTCTAACCACCGCTGGATCATCGCTACCAAAAATTCTTTATAGAAATGAATGAATCTTTAAATAAAACTTATAAAAAGTGAAAGTAGTTTTGACCCTAAATTGACCTTAAAGGACCGCAGAGGCCAGTCCCACCCATCTATTTTATGTTAATCTTAGGTCCGAGTTATCCTTATACGCAGATTTGCAGTCTGTAGAACGTAAATGTCTCCCTGAGATATGAAAATGCCAAATTGACCTGACCCTAAATTGAACTCAAGTAGTCACCAGAGGTCAGCACCATCTATCTTTTTTTCATCCTGAGGTCAAGTTGACAGCGTACTTGAATTTTCAGTCCGTAGTGTGCAAACGTTCAAGAGTCTATCGGACGTAAAATTAGTTAGAAACGAAGTTAAAAGTCAACCTAGAGAATCACAAAGAAACATTTGTCTTCTTGGCTCATGTCAAACATGTCGTTTGTTATTCTATATTGAGTATTATCATTATGTATTGTACATGGATGTTATTCTATACTAAACATTTAATGCTTTTGAAATAAGGCTCATTTACGTAGAGGTTACACAAAACAACGTTTTAAAGATGAGGAATCCATAAGTTATATATATATATATATATATATATATATATATATATATATATATATATATATATATATATATATTAATATATATTAATATATATATATATATATATACATATATATATTAATACATATATATGTATTAATATATTTATACATATATATATTAATATATATATACATATATATATTAATACATATATATATATTAATATATATATACATATATAATATATATATACATATATATATTAATACATATATATATATTAATATATATATATACATATATATATATTAATATATATATATACATATATATATTAATACATATATATATTAATATATATATATACATATATATATATATTAATATATATATAAATACATATATATTAATACATATATATATATTAATATATACATATATATATTAATACATATATATATTAATACATACATATATTAATACACACACACACACACACACACACACACACATATATATATATATATATATATATATATATATATATATATATATATATATATATATATAAATATTGAATGTATAATATAGAAGAACATCTATGCACAATACTTCATGATAATACCCTATATAAATAGAATAACGAGTAACGTGTATGACATAAGCTATGTATCAATATTATACCAGAAAGGAGGTGAAGTTTGATCAACGCTGCTAGGGTACTTTGTTACTATTTTGTTTTCAAAATCCCAGAAATAGTTCTATGGTAAGCAACTGATGATCCCAGCAAGAGAAAATTTACACATTGTACAATAAAACCTAGATGTAAAAAGTACATGAATGAATGTAAAACAGGAAAACCCTGAAGAAAATAACGTATATCACGTTGACAGATATTAGGAAATAAGTGACTGGAGTGACACCAAGGAATTTTGAAGAAAGTTTTTCAACGTTTAAAGCTGTAAAGCTTTCTACACACACACACAAACACATACACACATATATATATATTCTTGCGATACTCAAATTCATAGATAGCTAACCAGACTTGAAAACTGAAGAAACCTACTATGATATTTTTGGTTGACGCTTTCTTATAGTGATAGAATAGGCGGAAATATAATGATGTAGATAAAATACATGGCCCAACAAGATTAAATACACAGTTGTGATTTTTCTTGACATGGTTCAACAAGGCATCATATCAGTAGATTACAGCGTAGGCCCATCGTTCTCATTTGTATGCTTGTAAAATCTGTACCACCAATTGTAAAAGCAGAATAATCAATGGTTTATAGCCACTAAAATGACCTTGGGATGTGCAATTAGCAGCATGGAAAATGGAATCGATGAGCCAAGTCTGAAATTCAATTTGCAATAATGCCCTTGGAAAGGGCATGAATCTGTATCATCTCTCCTTCCGGCTATGGTTATATAATAGGACAGGCATTGGTTGGTAACCAGTCTAAGAGAAAGACAACTCCAAAATTCAAACCGGGGAAATTCAACCCCTTCGTCCAGCGTCATGAGAAGTTGGTAAAGGGGGTAACACGTGTACTCGAAATGTTAACGAGGCTCTAGTGAAGCTTCAACGGGCGTAACAAGCCAAACGCTGATTATAATAAATCGCCCAAGTAATAAGAAATAGAGGGTGTGTAAGAAAGCTGGTGGATAAAATAAGGCGATCCTTACCCCCTCACGGCACCCCAAGTAGGAGAGGAAGATTTTTTTTAAATCCCCGGTACCCAACGACTGCAGCAGGTGGGAAAGATAAATAGTTATCCATTACGAGATAAAAACTATTGTTTATTGCAAGTGAGCCATTGTAAGTTATCTATTACAAGATAAAAGTCATTGTTCATTGTAAGATATCCATTACAAGATAAAAAAAAAACATTGTTCATTGAGAAATAATCAATTGCAAGATAAAAGCCCTTGTTCATAGATGGAACTGAGTTGGCACCGATCACAAAACAAGACAAGCCTGGTTGCTGCTGGTTCGAATTCCACTCCTACTTCTACTACAACCTAAGATGTCTACTGCATAATAAATGAATGTGTAAATATAAAAGATTTGTCAGCTTGGCACATTTGGCAAGAAGGTCGCCTAGCAATCACCTGGTCGTAATTTCGAATAACGGTAGAGAAATGGTGATTTTATACATTAGTTTGCTTTAACTAAGGTAAAGATAGTTCTTGCTATTAACGGGGGGCAAAGTCAACTTCCAACTTAAACTTGGGTTCGACAAAATCTTTTGTTAGCCAACTGAAATGCACTGGCGGAAATTCCCGCCATTCGCAATTAATGGGTTAATGCCCTTCGTTGTATATTTCCCGAAGTAAACTCAACTGCTGAAGTGAAGACTACAATGCTTTAAGCACACAATTTCTTTTGCACTGTAATTAACACTCGATGACTAAGGTAAGTCACAAAGAAGCTGCCAAAAGAAAGTTTTGGCTTCGAGCCTTTAAATGGTTGGAATCAGGCCTATTAATAATTGTTGGCATAAATTGTGTACAGGGAGTCGTACAGTACAGTGGACTTTATTTTAGGTGTGTGAAAACACTTACCAATATTTTGTGCCGGAATATATATATATATATATATATATATATAACGAAGTAAAGAATCCGCTACACAAACACGTTTATATTTCTGCCCTGTCGGGGCTTCTTCAGGTGAATGTATCGAGGACTTTATAAAATATATCCATTGCACAGGATATTGTATATTATATCATATTGCATTCTTGATTTGTATGTGTATATATATATATATATATATATATATATATATATATATATATATATATATATATATATATATATATATATATATACATATATATATATATATATATATATATATATATATAAAAGCATATTTCAGTTTTGCATAATCGGCTGAGCAGTTTACATCAATCTATATATTATCAATATAAGTTCTCTATATCTATATAAATTATTTTATCCATCTATCTATCTATCTCAATTCTCTTATCTGTATATCTATCTATTTATCTATCTGTATATGTTCTTTCATCTATTCATCCGTTCAGTTCTTTCATCAATCTATTTCAATCAATTCTTTACTAGCTCAATGTATATCGCTATAAATTTACAGGCAGATGTCTTCAGCACAATGGTAACATCAGCTCTACTTTGAAGCAGCTACCCTATATTTGTTCATTTCAATAATGTTGTCTGGCTCTCGTTAAAGTGGTCGGGGTTTCGATTCCTGCAGTATCCCCATTATCTCCAATTGTTCATTATAATCACGTCTTTTTGGCCAAATGTTACATTAACCGTGTAATGACGGGGGATCATTTCTAATAAGCGTTTGTATATAATACAACGCAATTTAATATCACTGTCGGATCATATATATATATATATATATATATATATATATATATATATATATATGAAAATATATATATACATAAAAAAATATATATATATATTTATATCTATATATATTTTTATATATATATATATTTTTATATATAAATATATTTATATATATATATATATATTTATATATATATATATATATTTATATATATATATATATTTATATATATATATATATTTTTATATATATATTTTTATATATATATATAAAGCCCAAAGTTTGTACAGATTACATGATATATCAGTGGTAAAATGATCTCATCGACTTTTTAACAGCCAATTTTATCTGTTAGGAATAAAAAGTTACATCCAAAAAAGTGAGGGAAGGTTTTGTAGCATTATACTAGGAAATCTTCACCAACAAGCCACAATTTTGATGTTTTGAGCAAGCCATCGTCAGTTAACCAGTCTTTCCAAATAACCATATTGAGCAGAAGTAGATTTGCCAACTTTCTCTAGAAGATTTATTTAGAAAATTAATCACACAGGAAATTCTGCAGAAATTGCATAAATCTTTACTCAAAAATTAAAAAAAACAAACTCGAAGAAATGAAGGTCACATTCAGTATCAGGAGAAATATTTTTAAGCCTTTAGAACGGAATTGTATTTACATTGTAACTACTACTTTCCATCCGTCATACGGAAGTACATATTCGAAGTACTCGGTTACTTCCATCACTTCCTTTCAGTTACTTCCTCTTTTGTATAAAAAATCGGGTGATCTTTCGTTTTGTGAAAAAGTTATGTCAGACCAGGTGATCTGCAAAGCAGTAACAATATGATTTATATCTTGACGTTTCCCTTCAGGGAATTTTCCTCACTCGATGTGGAAAACAGCAAACAAAAGTTTCGCAGCATTTTTATCATCGAATGAATGAGCGCGTGGAACTTCACAATTTACAATTGTTATTTAATGCAATTCGTCATTTGTACGATTTCGGTCACTTTATTTTTGCCCCTTTCTGCATCCGTTGTCGATTTCGACAACAGTTGAAATTTTTTGCCTTCACAAAATGAAGGATTGCTGAATATCATTCAAGATTGAAAGAATTCGAAAAAAAAAAAATAGATTCCATATCATCTGAATCTTAAACCCAAACTTCCGTTCTGAAACAGTTCGAGAACAGTCATAAGGAAAAGCGAGGGAATAATTCTTCACTGTATGCAGGAGTATGCGTGGGTTATGGGTTATTTGATATAAGTCGAGGAAGCTGTTCAGCTTTAAACACTGAAGATATCAATTCTCTTTCAAGATTTATGTCATTTCAGTCTATTATTTCCAAATATCTGTTAATGCAATCCATGTAAGCTTTTCAATGGGTTTTATGCTTATATATATATATATATATATATATATATATATATATATATATATATATATATATATATATATATATATATATATATATATATATATTGTACATCAGTTATAATTTTGACTATTTTTTTTTTACCTTCATCTTAATTTATAGTTGCTTTTTTTACCACAAGTTTGAATTGGACCGTAGTTCCACAGCAACGATTGAACAGCATAATCTAAAATAAAGATTAGCCGACGGTGAGAATCGAAATCACATCCTCTATCTAGCATTAACCATTCGGTCACGAGGACTTCATAGTTAAAAAGAAGCTAATTTTAGGCCCTAAACCTTACTCCCTACTACCGATATTCCACGCTTGTTGATTGATGTTCACATCTGACGACTAGTAGAATAATACAGTACAACAATATTTTGAATTTCTTCAAATTTATTCTAATTATTAGATGAATTATCGTAACAATATCATTGATTTCGACAAGTTTTTACAATGTTACAAAACTTAATCCAATAGAAAGAATGATTTTGAAAAGATTACAAATACATATCTATATATGGAAATAAACAGCTTCTATCATTGAGCGATGTTAACGAACTGATCTTGTTGCCTTGTCTTTACTGGTCTTGTACCAGATTTGGTGTGTTGGGTAAAACTACTATTGCATATCAATACCAATAAACCAAATAGCTATCTTTATCAATATATCATACATATACTCCAATGTCCATACCTAAATACTTGAGCAAATTTATTTGAACAAACATAAACTTCGTGTTTTTTGCTAATGATTGTTTTCTTCCCGAAATGTTTATCAGTTTAGTTGAAAGCCATTTGACCAACCAGTTTGGCAAATCTTCCAAATAGCAATGTTAGTCAGCCTTTTCAATCTCATTGATCGATAATGAACAAGATTCTAGAAGGATAGAAGTTTACTTGGTTTGACCCATTCAATAATTTAATACCAAGTATTTGGAAGAGACTGAATTTAGTATTCAGGACCACAAAGCACGTAAATACGTGTCTCGTTCTGCAATAAAATATGGTTCTTCTTGCGTAAAGATTCTTCACTTTTTCCACTTCCAAAATCAAACTGTATGAAGCAAACTTTCTGTTTCTTCGGAGGTAATCCCCATGTTGGTATGTCACATGGCAGTAGCTTATCAGTGAATAAGGAAGTTGGTGTGTTTGAGTAAACATATACTTGTGTGGGTGCGCGTGTGAGTGTGTCCAAGTAAGTGTGAACCCTATCAAGAATTCAACTACAGGCTGTGAATATGTGTTGATACGAGTGCGCACGCGCGCGTGTGTGATGTTGTTGACATGAATATATGCTTAGTGTGCATGCCTGAGATAGAGGGTATCACACACACACACACACACACACACTTATATATGCAGACTATAGCAAGGATATCCGGTTCGGTGTCGTTCATTTCGCCAATGAATATGCATCATGAAGAGAGTTCAAGCCTTCGAAGGGGGGGAGGGGCTTCAGATTCCGAGATAAACACACACACACACACACACACACACACACATATATATATATATATATATATATATATATATATATATATATATATATATATATATGTGTGTGTGTGTGTGTGTGCAAAGTGTTACCCAATTCTTCGGAGAACTCAAGAAGTAAAAACTAAGAACTAAACTTTTTAAATAACACAAAAACGTTGATGCAAAAGATTTAGCACAATGTTGAAGAAATCTTAGAAGTGTCGCAAATATTTGCTGAGCAGTTTATTTTTTGTACAATCAGTCGACTGTACTATGTTGTTTATAAATTCCAGGAGAAGTCATTTTTCAAATTAGCTGCTGGTGATGAAAAATTAAGATTCATTACGAAAATCTAAACCGAAGACCAGAAAAAGATTTATTTCTACAATAGAGCTAGTCGTTTCCAATAGAATGAAAGAAAGAATGATATAAATAGATGAAAAAGACTCTTTGAAAATGAACGTAGATTGTTTTTCTCGTGACTTGCAACATTTGCGTTTGTGTCCACGAACTGTGCATCTATTTGTACTCTCCATGGGATATAGGTCATAACTTCACACTTACAATATGAAGTGTGAAAAAATGTTCAACCTTTTTTGCGTCACATTTTTCGTTTTCAGAATTGATTAAAAAAAAAAAGAATCATATAACGTAGTGTGATGTAAAAAAATGATTCCTCTCTCTCTCTCTCTCTCTCTCTCTCTTTCCTTTTTTATGAATGCTATCAATTTCTTCGAATTTGGTCTAAACAAAAAAAATATGTTTTTGCATTCATAGAACTGTCGTCTTGCGTCGCAGTTAAAATCATGGCTATATCCAGGACAGCTTTCAACAATTCAAACTTAACGGAATGTACTGGAGAAACATTCTCGTTGCTTAGTGGGATTCAAATGGAATTCCTCATTACGATATTTTGAAACCTAGACAAACTGTTACTGTGTAACGCTAGAGTGAGCAACTGGCTCATTTAAATGACGCATTGGAAGAGAAAAACATTCTTCTGGGCAAGGAAGTCGACTGGTAGGTTTGCTGCGTGGCAATGCCTATTCTTGAGTCACAAAAAAAGATTTGAAATAAAAGAGATCTGGTTAGTCATTCAATAGAAACTGTCCCGTGACCAACGTCTTTTGACCGCATGCCATATTGGGGTGATCAATTAAAAATTGGAAAAAAGGGATCAATGAATAATTTGTTTCTATCACCTTTTGTTGGACAGCGACATTGTAGGACACAAACGAAGGGATCAATTTAGCATGAACTTACATTGTAAATTGAACACTGATTATGATAATCGAACCATCGTGGCCAAAGATGGCGGAGGGTTCTTTTTTTTTTCATGTGCGTGTTTGGTGTGTTTCAATGCTCTTTATCTACGGACTTGAAAATAGGTATCACTACTCTACTACATCCCTTCTAAAAATGTGTTGTTTTGTTTTTCGAGGGAAAAAACTTTTCTGGTATTTTTTTTATAATCTGGAGAATCTAGAAGTTTCCAGAATTAAAAAAAAAAAACAATTCTATTTCAAGTGTTTTTCAGTGGAAACGCTGGTGATATCATTAATAGAACTTATTCTGACCATATTTATTCTTTTTTTACATGTCTTTAAAGTTTGACGCAATGGTTGTTCAATTATTCAATAAGATGGGGAGTTTTTATATATCATCATTGTTATTATCCATAAATAAACAAAACCAAATCTAATTGTTCTTCAACAATATACAGATAAGGCCCGTTATGAAAGTGTAATGAGCTATGATGACTTAGATCAAATATCAACGTGTGGCTCTCCCCGTACTTCTGCCCAAGATCAAAGTATAGTATCTCGAGTGAGCACACATTAAAAAGTTCCACACACAAGAATACTCTTGATCCCTGTGGAGAAAAAAAGCACGGATATATTTGAATTTTCAAAAGAAAAACATCCCTACTAAATCCGTTTCGGTGAAAGAGTCCATTGTTTCAAATTGTGTCTCGAGATATATAATCAGCAAAATAGTTACCTTAAGTGGAAAAAATCATTGTTACCGACTGAGAAACAAGAAAGTGACTATGATTATAAAGATTCGTCAAGAGATGAACCTGATATTTTTTTTGTCTCCGAGACTGAAAAAGGATTTTCTTATATCATTTTTTAAAACGTTGAAGGATTATTGTCTGAAAATTATGGTAGGTGTGGATCTTGGAACTTTTATTGCGCCAATCTTTTTAGAGGATAGGAACTCCCTGTTTGGCAAATCAACATTTACGACATTGTTTTCCCCCACATGTGCTGGAACGTAGACTATTGGCCTAAGTGTAAAATACACCACACCTTCAGCCATTAAGGAGTCAAGATTCCTACGTCTAACATATACATACATTCTTATGTATCTAGTAGAAATGTATGTTTGTACTAGAGAACTAGGTATTCCAGAAAAAAATAAAAGCGTTTCATTCTCATCTCCGGGATTTTTTTTCGCGTCCATGTCCAATAATTATCCAGCTTTTGCTTCAAGTGGCAGTCAGTTATTGAGGGGAGATGGTACCGTTGAAGATGCCACCTCCGAGGCTTGTGACGTACCTGGGTGATTCCTTCACTTAAAAAACGGACCGAAGATTACTTTTTCAACTTGTGGCGTGACTAAGAAATAATGCATCGATCTTCCGATGAGGCAAGATAAAAATATTGATAGACCGGGGATTCCCGTCTAGATAACACCTTCCTTTTCCACCACGATAGATGGGGTTAGGAGAGCACATGTCTGCCGCAGTGACTGAGGGAAGTGGGTTATGTTTTAGGGCGACCTATCATCAAATGCGACCTTGAGTCGTCACTATATCGGATGGGTTTACGGCTACTCTAACACTGAAAACTGACCATGTGCCACATTTTGCCTTTTTGGGTGGCAAGTGTGAGGTGTGCTCGGAAGGTATCCAGCTAGTTGATCTTAGAAATTGACTATCTAGGGAAATGCAGCCTTAGTTCGCTTCAAAGTACTCTTGGGACCTCATACATCTATTAAGACGTCTCTTCAACTTTTAAAAAACAGTCTAATAAGTCCTATTTCGGGATCGCTATCAGCTCTCGTGTCGTGTTCTCCCCAATCCTGTCCACGGCCGGAAATCTCCCTTATAACGACGAAAATCTCGAAGTTGATGAGATCCAAATCTAGACCCTAGAAGTTGGAGGGGGGGGGGCTTTGTGATGCGATACTTCACCCCAAAACCCTGGGCGAGACATGAACTATGGGCAGGCTCTGTCTTTTTGAATGCGACGGTCACACAGTGAACAGCGTCATTCAATTGCATCTCACTACTGACTGAGTGACCCAAAGGAAGAGTGACAGCTCAGTAAGGTCCTTTCTAAGTTACATTACGACCGTGCAGCCGATACCGATATCTCGAGATATAAAAAAATTCAGACCGCGTGATACCGATAGCTTCGCTTCCGACCCCGTCGTATTCTCGTTTATGCCGAGATTTGTGTGAGTACAGCTATTATTTGCTTTCATTGGCTGAAGCTTTCGTGGATCAGGAGATTCATTTGCTGCTCTCACAAGCTATCGAGAGTGAACTAAAACGGTGTTTCTTGAATAGGTGAGTGATTCATCAAGAATGAATGAAACTGTTTAAGAACTGAATGAAAAGAAAGGAACGAATGGAGGGTGAATGAATTACTCAATTTTTCCCGATATTTACACATTTCTATACTTAGAAAAAATCAGGTACACGTAAGGCTCCCGGTCTGGAGTATTGAGGCCGGTGACGGAATCCTAGTTTCTGTTAAGAACGTCAGCTTAGTGATCCTTGCAGGTCTCAAGTCTAGTCGAGACCAGGACTTTATTCTTACAAGTTTTCATGACCATTCTCCAGGCAAAATGCAAATCCATCGTGCTTAGAATGTATTCAATTAGCTGGTGAGTGCGCAGGGTAATTTGTTCTAATGAAAAGTTAAGTTTTCAACTTAATCTTCTGCGTGTGAGGCATTAACCATTACACTATCAGGGCGGGGGTACTTAGAAAAGGCATTACCATTCAAGTCGTTGCTAAGCCCACATTTTTTAAAAATAATGGCTATGAAACTCGAAATTTGATGTTTTCTTCTCTCTACCTATGTTTTTCCTATTTCAAAGACGAAGGATATTTCCCAAGTTTACTGTAATATAACCTTTTTAGGGAGACCTCAAGATATAAAATGTATTACGTAAAAAAGTATACACAAGGGAGAATACGATGAAAATGCTAAAAACATAAGACCAATTAGTCGTGCGTGAATGAAATTATGCAATAAAAACTCAAGGGTGAATAACTCCGAGATAATTCGAGAAGCGCTGGTCTAAAATATGACCTTGTCCAAACAGGAAAAGCCATCAAGTTGACAGAGTCGGGTTAATATCTTTTTGGTCTAAACACATTTGTGGGTCGATCAGATTGTTTCAAATGTCTTGTAATAATTATCTGTTGCTCATAAACCGATGGAAAAAGAATTCTGACTTCGGTTCTCCTATACCAGAACGAAATATAAGTACAAGATAACTGACAATGGAAATCGAACCTGCGACCCAATAGTACAATTATACATAAAATAGGTTAATTCTGTCATCAACACTCACTTCAATTCTTGACTACTATCGTTCCCTTGATCTTCCGATGCATTTCGTAGTAAAATCAGTCACAATCTCTATTGGAAAATTGACTGAGATGATTTTCTGTGGGAAGGTATTTAGCAATGCATTTACATTATGTATACAATGGTTTTTCTGTCAGTTACGCTTGCACCGATTCCTTACCAATGACAATTCTTTTCTTCATGATTTTCAATGCAATTTTATAATCATTTACAATAGATTTCGGTGATAAAATCAATCGTAATGCATTCATTAAGGCAATTTACAACCAGTCTCAGTGGAGAAAATTACTTGCAATGTATCAAAATTATACACGTAATACTCCTGATGGGGAAATGAGAAATATCAAGATTCTTGAATCTAAGTCCTGCAGCTTCCCTGACATAGCGACACGTTGTATAATGGACAACGTTACTGGTCTCACAAGCAGATATGGATCCGTGGGTAAAGGATTCCACTGACAAAAAACTGCGTCTGTATAGTGTAACGTACTTCTTTGATTATATTCAATAGAGAAAACAAGGCAGCTCCAGATGCAGCGATGGATCTGCGAGTAATTATGGGGCATCGATGGCCGAACAGCCTAATCTCCAACAAGGCTCTGTAAAAGATGTGTAACACCTTTCCACACTCAAGTTAAGTTAATGTTTGGTCATGTATTTCGGATGTCTGAGGAAACACCGGTTCAAAGAGTCGTAGAATTTACTGTTGTACGAACAGACAAACTACAAATCCTATAAAGGTTGTCGTTGCAGAGACTTGCTTGGTAAGCTGCGATCAGATCTCAAAGACACGGGACTTGGACAGTCAAGATCTCGCGAGAAACTGAGGGACCAGACTGAATGCTGCTGCAGGATACTTCTACTACTACTGCTACAAAACACAGTTATTCATCATCATATCTTAACTCTATTCTGTAACATTTGAAATAATTCGGGACAATTCTTTTCTCCTTATTTGCAATACCTTTCTATAGTACAAAAATTTACCATGAAATCCCACCGTAGAAATATTTACTACGTATTTCTACAATGAAATTATTTGCAATGCAATTCTATGGTAGAAACACTTACCATGCATTTCTATCGTATAATCATTTGCAGCACATTTCGATTGTAAAATCATTTTCAAGACCCTTTTTAGAAGTAAAGTCATTTACATTGTATTTATAGCAGACTCATTTTTTCCATAACACTTGAATCGATTCCAGCCAACAGACAATCACTTCGTGTTAGCTTCATATGCACAACATACAGATTGAATGCCGGAATCTACTAAATCAAGCGTGTTTCGAACACGAGTCGGAATGCAGTTGGCACTAAACTACAATCGTAATTATTCTTTCATTTTTTTTTCACTATTGCTGGAATTCTTTTGTGTCTAAATGAGATAAGACTAAATATAAGTTTCGATGTATCTCATGATAAAAATCCGGTGTTGCGTTCTTGTTTGTTGGTTTCTAAAAAATAACAAAAGTCTGTCGTAATCCATAAGTCTGACCAGGAAGTTGACTGGTAAGTAGCGAATCCGTTTGGCCATCTTCAGGATGGTTGCATACTGAGTGAAACTGAGTTACAAATTATCCACCCGTCAAGCAAAAACGAAAGCGAAACGGCTGCTGTTGATTACAGCTATACTCGCTTGCCTACCTTCACTTTTGTTTACATTCAATACGCAGTGTTTCAGAGGGCCAAATGAGGGTTGGAGATTGGGAATTGGGATTAGAAAAGAATGTTGCACAAATCCAAAATCTATCTATACATGACATAAATAATCCCGCCATTTTTGACAGGTACAATACTAGTTTGTTTAATAAATTCTCTCTTTGATATCATGGAATACATGAACAGCCAAGCAATGAATTGTACCAGTTGAATACTTTTTAATCAAATTCTGTAGTAAAATACTTTCCAATTGATATCCTTAGAAAAATCCAATGAAATTCTATGATAAAATGATTTTAAATGAATTTCTATAGTAAAATAATTTCCAATGAAATTTTATGGTGAAATGATTTTCAGTGCATTTCCATAGTAAAATACTTTCCAATGAAGCTTTCTATGTATGCTTCAAGTATTTACTTAATAAACGTAATACGTAATCAATGAATGGAAGCTTTCAGATCAAAGGTCACAAAAACAACTAATTATTTCTATCTCATATTAAACAAGGCTAATTGAACAATTCACCCCAAGAGATGGTACGAACAAATCACTTTTTAACCCCCTTATTTGCTGATCGCCCTGTCATAGCACAATAGTTACCTAACTGGTTTCATAGACCATTACCACTGCCTGAGTTAGACCCTTAAGGCTTGCTATGCAATAAAATCACAAATTCACGTTGTTCGTGTCGCATCTACCTTCAAAAGTTTTTCGAACTTATCGAAAGTCCCGTGGCCTTGCAGAGCATTCTTGTTCTTCGAGCTGAATCAAGTTACTCAAACATCGCGAGCTATAAAAATTCACGTTATTTGTGTTGCATCTTTCTAAAGAAGTTCCTGCAATTAAGTCGAAGAGTTTTGAGCTTTTTCAAAGCATTCTTGGACCTTGAGCTCAAAATCTCTCTTTTTTAAAAATAACTTTGCAGACTATTACCATAAATTTCAGCGATACATTACTTCAACTCTAATCGCACTTAACTCTTATTTAAACCTGAAGAGAATGCATATATGACTCTTGGGATACTCATGACTATGATCTGCTGCGCCTCGGCGCTTAGTATGGAGGGAATGTTTTGCCCCTTCTCTGACCATGCTGAATGCTATTTAAGAAAAGATGTTTTCAATACGAGATCAGTATGGCTGCAAGTGATTCGCTGATCGAACGAGGACCGGAGATTTCAACGCGACTTTGCCGAAACTACAAGTATCGGTTGTGAATTCTATATTCAGGTATGATTTTCAACGAAAGAAAAACCCTTTTCTGTCAACAATTCTCAAAGAGTGTGCATGCACAAACAAGGAAGAACTATGAGAACAGTCTCAAGATTTCGTTAACATTGTGCACAAGTTGACGCTGGGAAATTTTGCATCAAATTGATTTATACGCAAATGTGGCTGGGACAGATGGCGAACAGCAAGAAAAAGTTATCGGATGAATATTTTCATGTTCACTTCGCACGAATGCCCTCAAAGAAAAGCACGAACTCATTTCGCCCTGCGATTTGTTCCATGTCCAGCTGTCTTGACAAAAATGTCCGGTCACTGGCATGCCACGGAGATGGAAATGAGCGGGTGAGCATTTCGACAAACCAAAAATATTTTCATCATCAAATCCTTTCCAAAGGAGATCAAAAATTAAATGTTTTAAGGTATCGAGATCCCGAAGGTATCGAATTCTGGGCCGGTATAAGGGTTTCATTCGCCGTAAGTGAAACTCCCAAATGTATTCTCTTTGCGCTTTAGGCGACAGTCTGGGGTCGCCCAATAGGCAAACCAGCCCTGATCAAATTTGATGAGACAAATTTTCGAAGTAATTCTAATTACCCCTTCAACGTTTCTGTACTATATCGGTAACGCTTGACACAGCGGGTATCGAAGGAAAATATTATGTAAGAGTAAATAAGGAAATCAAGATATGCCAACAAATAACAGGAGAAAAAGGCAGTAAGAAATTATCTCAAGACTGGACTAATTCGTTAACCCATTAATGCAGCAGTTGGGAGAGTAACATTTATTCATTGAAAGATAACCAACTGCAACTTATCCATTGATAGATAAAAACCCTGACTCAAAGGTAGAACTGAGTTGCCATTTATCGCAAGAACGGAAAAAAAAACTGCAGTGTCGAAAATTTCTTCTATTTCACGTTAATGGGTTGGTAATATCCAAGTCGTGATAAAAAGCAACTGAAAGAAGGGTGTAGGTGAAAGATAACCAAAATTAATGATAACGTTGCAATACTTCATCCAAGAAAGAATTTCAAAAGAAAATGGTTGCATCAAAAGACTTTTCGGTCTTAATCGTAAACATTAACAAGAGTCGAATAGCAGTTGAAAGGAGTTAAGTGAGGGGTGTAAAATCAGCCTTTGCTCAAGTATGGAGTCTCTGTGGCTGAATGGTTTAAGCGGTTAGGCGTATACTGGACCGACTATGGCTAGAGGGAATGACTTCGATTCTCGCTGTGGGTTGTCCTTTATTTTTCCAATTGTGTTGTTTAATTGCTGCCGTAGGATTATGGTCCGATACAAAATTGTAATAAAATACAACAGGATAAAGATAACGCTAGTCAAAATTGAAGATAAGTGAAATCTATCAAGGACATAATCAAGATTAAAAATAAAAAAAAAAACGCTTAAAAACTGAAGCCAATTTTTGATGCTATGCGTATTGGTCAAAGATTATATAAAAATCACTTCGTGTGCATGTTTGTGTGGTGTGTGTGTTTATGTGTGTGTGTTTGTGTGTTTGTGTGTGTATGTGTACCAGTGATGATCATAGATTCGATCAGAGTATTTGTACAGTGCATTCACACTGAAAGTACTACGAACTTTTGCCGCTACCTTTTCCAGCAGTACCTTTTGGTGAAATCACTATGGAAGTGGCAGTTGTAATTAGGTTTTAAAGTAATCTTTTCTCTTAATCTAATTCCATTCGAACATTCGTGTGTGTGTGTGTGCGTGTGCGTGTGTGTCCCTCTATTCCCCTTCCTCTCTCTCTCTCCTATTTATACAAACGTTTTTTTCTATATCTTAAACGTTATTCACACATATTTACTCAGCAATCAACAGAGGTAGAGCGCTCGCCTGGTGGTTCAGTTCACCGTCGAGTCACACAAAAGACTTCAAAAATGGTAATCAATGCTTCTCCACCAAACACTCAGCATAAGGACAAGGATTGAGGAACCTCTCACAAGACAATGATGTTAGATACACCAGTTTTAGTAAGAATGAGCAACGTCGAAACCAGTCAATACCGATGGAGAATATCGGGTGCAGTAAGCAGAACGAAGCATAGCCAGACCTGGCAAGCAGGAAGTGGATATTACTAACATTCGCCCGTGGGTACCCTAGCCTGCAACATCCTCAATCAAGATATAAGCCGAGAAGGATGATACATACAAACGTACAGACCCTGTTTTCATGGTTTTACTACCAAGCAATCGGCCGACCTGTACGGATGTAGGTATGTCCTCCAATGCTAAATCGGTTATTCGTCAAAAAGACTCTTTTCTTTCACACATTCAAAACATAAACATCCAGACGTGTGTTATCGAACTCCAACTGAAGTCAGTTGACTTTGTTTTCCCCGTAACAACAAGAACAATCCTCACCTAATTCAGGAAAGTCAACTCTTCATTAATTGTCAATACCGTCACGTTAAGTCACACCTGCATATAAAATTTAACATTTCCCGACCCAGTGATTGCTGGGCGGTCCTCTTACCAACTGGGCCAAACTGACAAGCCTTACGAATTGACAATTTTATTACTGTATATACCATACATAAGTTACGGTAATCATCTTCAGTCGAAATAGAGGTAGAGCTTAACCCTGCAGCAACCGGGAATGTTTTTTTAGAAAGAACGAGATCGAGCTAGAATGTTGTGTGTCGGACAGCATGAACTTACATACATAAATACACTCTACGCATTTCATACGAATATATGTGTCGTATGGAGGAGACTATGTATATATATATAAGCGTACGTGTATACCTCTCCCTTTTTTCTATCTATAAATATATATTGAGAGAGAGGGAGAGGAAGAGGAAGAGAAAAGACATCCAATATGTAAATAGTAATTGAATAGTTAATTATTGATATTCATGCTTCTCTATGAGGACCCCTCACTCTCTCTCTCACTCCCCCCTCTCTCTCTCTCTCATGCACACACACGCTCTTCTAGTTTATCCACTGATAAAATTCGAATTTCTCCGAGATTATTTCTCTGAAAAAAACTACTGAACTGATTTTAGTGGTCTCCTGTCATAACTGTTGTTGAGTAGGAGATATTTTTCATCAGCAAGTTTGTTACTTTCATAAGAAAGAATCAATTGTAAGCGGAGTATATGTAAAGAATGTTGTTACAATTCCAACGTTTCAGTTGTTGCACCCTCCAATATCCCCCGGGTATCTGTAATAGCTGGTAACCAGGGAATTTCGAAACGAATCCTTTGTTCAATACACGGGAATAGATCATTCTTATATCTCACATCAGTTACGTATTCTTTACAATATCGCTTGACTGCCTCTTCCACTGAACCAGACTGTGTAACTTCTTAGTACTACTCGACCCAGGGATTGAACCCATGACCGCCAGGCACATTATTCGATACGCTAAACGAATTATTTTATCCACTGGGCCATGTGCCACCTAACATCTAAGATAAGGACACTAGTCTGTGTGAATCGGTACATAATAATGATGAATCATCACCTAGAAAATTTGTATGAAAAACAAATGGCCTTGTACCAGGCTTCGCTAAACATCGCGTGTACCCGAAGCGCAGGTCACAGTGAGCAAAAGATGCCTAACTCAAGGCTCGAACCTTGAACAACCGGCTGAAGAAGCAATTTTTCGAAAACCGATACATAACCCGTGTGTCTGTGTGCCCGTTTGACTCCTTAAAGAAGGGGCCGTATGTGCTGGGTGGGGGTGAACAGACTTGATGCCCGTGTGTATCTGTGTGTTCGTGTGAGTAAATTTCGTTATTCCAGTAAACAGCGAAACCATCCCTGTTTATAAATGCTCGATTTGCGCTGGTCTATCTTTTCCACATCATTTAGATATTCACTTAACTTTGCTTTGTTCTTCGCATAGCCATAATAAAGAGAAAGACGAAGATTGTGTTACGCCAGACTTCCTGGGGGCGAGTGTCTCTTGGGTAGAGCTAAGTTTCGAAACCCAAGTCGTTACGATACGTGCAATAGATAGACTCTATACTGGCGAGCGTATTTAGTTTGATGTTCCAGCAGATGAAAGCGGGGTTGCTGAATGACGAGGTCATTTGTGTTGTATAAAGGGTGTGTGTGAAAACAACTTTGCACCGCCTTGTAAAATTCCTCACGGAGACCCTGCCGTGAGGGAGGCCTGTCAGCATGCGTAGAAATACGCAGGTTACAAATACCGGTATTCACATAGCTAGGTGCGCCTGAAATAGGGAACCTAACCAGAAGACTGGCTCTCAAACTAAGAACCGTGCAAAGTACACAGCATCTCATGGGGAGACTTCAAGAAAGCACTGTACGGTAGAGAAAAACACAAGTCAGAGATATCATAAACTCCATTTAAAAACTCAAATAGCGAAGGGCAGGCCATGTTGTAAGAATTTCAGATAATAGCGGTGCACTACGACTAACAACGCAGATCACCAGAGATCATATGCAAAATTGTGGCTGGCAAAAAAATAAAAATAAAGGTGCGACGATCATGACAGGTTCAGTGCATATTAGCACGGGAAGGTCCATGCCAAGTGACAAATGTTAAAGGTGGTGGTGAGTCTAACATAATGTCTCAAAATTGGGACACCGAGCAAGGATCGAACCCTCTATAGTTACAATGGTCTTCTAAGGTAGCTTGCAAACCAACGCTCAGCACCAAGACTTGATGTTTTGTAAGTTTAGCTCAGTACGATCGAGCGTCCAAGTCCCATCATATTCCTGGCTAAGATTTCGTGCAAATCGTCAGGTGGTACCCAAAACTAACTGAAAGGCGGGGTGGATAAAAAGACAAAATTGTCGCGATGCACGACATTTTATCGATAGATATTTTTTTTTTAATTGTTTCTTCAAAATCTTAATTGTATTTTAAAAATAAGTTATCGAATTTTCTGGGAAATTTTCCTGGCATACCTACGTTATAGTTCTTGAAAATTAAAATTTCAAAAGGAAATTTCGTATCAAAGCACACTACACACACGTTCATTATAGCACATGCAGCTCAAAAAATAACCAACGTAGCTCGATGCAGTATTTATCTAAAAGGTCAAAGTCAATTCTACATGAGATTCCAGTCAAGAGCACTCTAAAAAAAAAAAAAAACGTCTTTTTGGCACACTGTTTTAACAGTTCGGTTTCTCCATCGATTCGCGTGCGCATTCATACACATAAATGAGTAGTAAATATATCTGACCGTGAATTGTTTACTTCTGACCAGTTTTATCTATGTTTTATCGAAAAGAGTCCACTGTTTTAAATAGTTGGGGACAGGTTGGAGATTCCATCAACATAATTGTTACCTTTAGGCAGAAGAGTCCATCGTTACATGGACACATTATTCATTATAAATACCAGTGGAAAAAATCACTGATACGTTTGAATTTCTACAAAACTAATTTATAAGAAAAATAATAGCAAATCTACTTCAGTTGAAGAATCTATAGCTTCAAATGATTGGAAGGACATACTTATATGTTTATACTCGTGAGTGAGAGAGTCAAGGGTTACGGACAGCAGACCAAGAAAATCAAACTAAACATTATAGAAGTACATTAACTCAGCATAAATTGGTATCAGATCACCTGGGGATCAAAACCACTAACAAGGGGCAATTACGTTACGACCAGAACACGTTGGAAATATCAGCTCTAGTAACAAAACCGAAGTTAAGCAACGTCGGGACCAGTCAGCACCAACGGGGAATATCAGGTGCTGTAAGCAGGATGAAGCATAGCCAGACCTGACAAGCCGGAAGTGGGTCTTACTACCATTTGCCCATGTGTACCCCAGCCTGCAACATCCTCAATCAAGATATAAGCTGAGAAGGATGATACATACAAACGTACAGACCCTGTTTTCATGGTTTTACTACCAAGCAATCGGCCGACCTGTACGGATGTAGATATGTCCTCCTATGCTAAATCGGTTATTCGTCAAAAAGACTCTTTTTCTTCACACATTCAAAACATAAACTTCCAGATGCGTATTATCGAACTGCAGCTAAAGTCAGTTGACTTTGTTTTGCCCCGTAACAAGAACAATCCTCACCTAATTCAGGAAAGTCAACTCTTCATTAATTGTCAATACCGTCACGTTAAGTCACACCTGCATATATAGTTTAACATTTCCCGACCGTGGTTTCAAATCACGACCCAGTGATTGCCGGGCGGTCCTCTTACCAACTGGGCCAAACTGACAAGCCTTACGAATTCACAATTTTATTACTGTATATACCATACATAAGTTACGGTAATCATCTTCAGTCGAAATAGAGGTGGAGCTTGACCCTGCAGCAACTCAAGTCAGTTGACTTTGTTTTCCTCCTTAACAACAAGAACAATCCTCGCCTAATTCAGGAGAGTCAACTCTTCACTGGTTGTCTATGCCTTCACGTTAAGCTGCACCTATATATATATATATATAAGGATCGAAATCACTTACAAAGGCCAGCAAGATTAGCTTGCTGATCATTGCTATCTGTCGTCTGTCCTGTTCGGGATATTTCTCTTTATCATTTATCACTCGTTAATCCCAGTTGAAAGAAAAATCAAGGCTGTATTAGATTTAAGGTATCTTCTGTAAAGAAAAAAGTACGGAATTCGTTTGCCGAGTTTAGAGCGTAATCTTAAACAGAGGACAGGGCGTTTTTTTCCAGCAAAATTTAGTGGGAGAGTCCAGTGTTGCGACCAGGGAACCAAGAAAATCACACTGTTCATTTTTAGAGAGAATTATTGTTTCATGTTTCCGCTGTTCGCATTCATGTAAGAATAAAATCTGTCGAGTATCTCATTATGTTTACAATGAGATTTCTCATTGTTATTTTTCTTTTCCTTACTTACTAAGCTTAGCTTAGCATCGAACAAGCCACGAGTGTGAGACACCGCACGAACTCATTCGTGAATAGCTTGCAAACCCACCATTATGGTTGAAGGCAATATCGTCCCAAGGGGTCGTAAGTTGAGCTTGGGGAAGCGATATTATTGTCACAAACAATTTCTTGACTGTGATATAGAATCTGTCAGTAAAAACATCCTAGAGAAACTTATTGAACTAGAATGCCATGATGGATACAAATACTAATTCAAAAGAGCTGGAGTGGCTGAATTGTTGCTGTCTAATACAACTAAACAGCTCTGTAAAAACATGTGGTCTGAAAACAAATACTGACGTGCTTTTCAATTTCATATTTGGTTGAATGTGGCTTTAGTGCAGTTGGTAACAAATTATTGACAACAAAGGAGAGAAGTACAACTGATATATGCACACAAAGAAACTAAAACTCACAAATATCAATGATTATTGAAAATCTGACCGCAAAACATCAAGCACAAGAGTCACATTAAATAAACGATACATTTAAAATGTCCTTCTGGTTTACTCAAGAATAGTTGGATGGATGATTGCTCAAAAAATAGCCAGAAGTGAGTGATAGAAAAAAAAGTTTGAGAAACCCTGTTGCAAAAGTAATTGCATTATAGCGAGGTGACCTGATATTTACTAATTTTGATTTAAACCGTAGGTAATCGTCAAGCTTAGTTGGTACGACACCAGGCCATGAACGTAGAGCGCTCGGCAAGGATCGAACTCACTACTGAGGTTTTCGTCTTCCTCTCAACGGCGATGCGCTCTGATGTTTACTAATTCTAGCTGAGTATGGCTCAAAGCCACAAGTGTGGGGCGCTCAGTCAGGATCGAACTCACTACAGTAATAGCGATGAACACTTGCAGGAAGGTTCCCTGATGATATTCACTCAGCGTGGCTTAGTTTTAGTATAAGACTACAAATAAGGGATACCAAGTGGATATCAAACTCACTACATAGGTTATGGGCTTGTGAAATCAGCTTGATAAACACTACTCAACGAATATGAGCCTTAGTTACTACACATGAAATATGGAACAAGGTCATACAAGTGTAGGCGCACCCGAAGAGGATCGAAGTCACTATATTTTGAATTATCAGCTCAGTTATCTTACATAACCCCTGAATCAAGCCAAAACTCCCTGTTAAGTTTGACACATGGCCATAAGTCTTGAGTACCAAGTGTGGATCGAAATCGCTACAAGTAATTCCCGATGGGGCCATCTTTTTAACCAATACTCCTGGGCGACGTACCCATTGCTTAAAACTTTTGTTTCAAATGAAAAAATAAAAAACATACATGAGACTAGTCTATCACCCGTCAAAAACGAATGGAACTGCATTTTTGCCAAGGATCAGAGTATCTGTTCTGTCTAGAATCATATTTAGCTACCCAGCCTTTTGACTAAGATCGAAGTGTTACACTCTAACACATACACCAACATAAATGGATATAAATCACGTCTTATATCGGTGATTAATAAAATAGTGATTGTTTTTGATGCGTATTGACATCGCTTCTTACTTAAGAAATTCATGAATAAGTCATTTAGAAAGTCGTTTTAGCAGAAAGAAAAACTCAAAATGATCCAAATCGCCCCACCAAACTGTCGACTACCAAAGTTGCTTCATTGTCAACGTGTGTAGAGGCGTTGTCTGCATACGTAAGGGCGTTGTATGCATGCATAGGGACGTTGTATACATGTGTAGGGGTGTTGTATGCATGTTAAGGTGTGTCAGTGCTTGATGGAGACAAACACATTGAGTTATCCATTCATGCTATTAGCTGCATGTTTCGTTCACGGATTCTGATGCTTCTTACGAGCAGTTCAAATCCAAAATCACTTACAGATGCCCCTTGCAGATTTGTTGATTTTGATTACTCTCCTACCTTCCCTACTTTCTCTCTCTCTCTCTCTCTTACTCGATTTATAACAAGTATGACGAATTTTCTCAAACTTGAATTTTTGTTGATTTTTTTAGGTTGGTCCAATATTCTTTGACCTTTGACATTAACACTTAAATTCATATCACAGAGAAGGAAAAGGAAATTCAAAATTTAGGAGAATAACTCCTGATCAGAGCCAATTCCTGTTAACGGTTCAAAGCGGTTCGTGAACTCAGGAATCGTCCACAGGAATCCATTCTTAGTTCGTTCTTTGTTTCGGATTCTTGTAGATTAGTTCAAAGAACAAATAGAAAGAATCGGTTGACGGTAACAAGAGAAAAAAACTTGTGATACAATGCAATAAAACTATCCGGTGTTCTTGGTTGGTCACCCATCTAAGTAATGACCAGGTTTGACATAGCCTAACTTCAGTGACCACCAAGAATCAGTGATTTCAACGTTACTTGGCCGTAAGCATTTGTCCCTCCTCTGTTTTAGTTATAGTTGATTGCTGTGTAGTACACACATCTGGACACGCAAATACACACACGTTCATACACAGAATCAGAACTTGCAAAGATATTCTTACTTTACATGCAAGTGTACATCGGCTTCTTGACATAGTTATGCACTGAGTCTAGCTCAGTTTGGTACAAGGACATATTAGATACTCACTAGGGATGGAACTCACTGCACTAGCTAATAAAGAGTTTATAAAATTAGCTTACTTCCCATGAGAATCCAATATCAATTATTTTAGTGCCCCTGCGCATGCATGTGTTTACAAGTTTCTCAAATTTTTAGGGCTTGTCTTTCTATATACATATTGAATAAACAGGCAGCAACTTGGTTCATTCAAGTTTTATTGAACTGTATTAACATTTTTTGTTGGTTCAAATTTTTTAAAAAGTTTCTCCATTTTCCTGATGGTGTTCTTCACAGATATTCAGCAGCTCTGTCACTTCAAAACCAGGGAAAAGACCAGAAACGATCGAATATAG
The DNA here is from genome assembly GCA_963457665.1 of Thysanoteuthis rhombus. Lineage (NCBI taxonomy): Eukaryota > Metazoa > Mollusca > Cephalopoda > Oegopsida > Thysanoteuthidae > Thysanoteuthis > Thysanoteuthis major. Next base: position 8,405,441 of record OY735228.1, on the reverse strand, counting down.
TCGGAAAATCGGAAAAAGGTAAACGCTATGAATTTTGGAGAATATATGCATTCCTTTGAACAAACTATTAAGAACATCACCATAAAGGGGAGAAACCTGAAAAAATTGAACCGACGAAAACTGTCGACACTGTTTTATGAAACTTGCGTAAATATGTATATATGCTCTAAAAAACTTGAACATCTTTAAATTAAGTTTTTAGAACCCCCCCCTCTCTCTCTATATATATATATGTATGTACATATATATATATATATATATATATATATATATATATATATATAAATAAATATATGTAAGTGGACCTCTGTGTGTGGGTGTCTTTTTGTGTTTTGCGTATCTCCGGTTGTATTGCCAATCTAATAAACTTAAATTTTAACACATGCAACAATGATACAGTCAATGGGTTTGTCATAAATATTTGAAGAGTTATTTTTCGGACGACTGGATTCCTTTACAATCAGATAGTACACCCAAAGAAGGTCGTAGAATAGATTGATCGAAATGCTGTGTTAACAACATAACCAACAACAAAAAGGACTTCTATCAGATCATTGAATGTGCAACAATGTTATGCCTCTAGTACAGTGTTTCTTAAACCATTTGGTTGTCATTCACCCTCAGTCATTATCATTATATTTTCTTATGCTCGTGATCGTTTCTCCCCCGTTAAAGAATGTTATACATAATCCATTTTGTATTATGAGCAAAAAGCATAAAAAACTCTTTTCTTAAAGTTTGTTTCGATTCTGGAAATGCTGAACAATATCTGGAAAAACTAAGAAAAAACTAAGAGTGACGAATTAACACCGGAGAAATATCAGAATCAAGAGTAGTATTAGTAAACAGCAGTCTTAGAAATAGATCCTTGCAAAGAATTTTCTCTTATTGTGTCACAAGTATAAAAAAACAAAAAACGTCTTGGTAAATTCAGCATTTCCTTCTCAAGTAATTCCCCCGTCATTTCCCCTCTGGTTTCATTCTCTCCTCAAACCATTTCATTCACCTTTGTGTGAAACATTCACTAGTTAAAGAATCATTGCTCTGGAAACATATGAATCTCATCTGGGTGAAAACAGTTCTTATCAGCGTTTTTATTCGGCACATGTTCAATTCTGATGCATTGGTTCCTTCACGAACATGAACTATGAAGGCTATTGGCGCCAGAAACCATACATACATATCTATATATCTCTCTCTGTAAATACACATTTACATATATATTTATATATACATACAAATAAGTATTCAGTCTATATTGATGAAATATATATAATAGTACACAATGAGTTACATTAGAATTATTTCACGACTATTAGTTCATATATATATATATATATATATATATATATATATATATATCAGATACATCAATCTGTTTATATTCATTAAACTATGTATTTATTCAAATGAGTTACTACATAGTACATAATACGCATTTTATACATACATACATATATATATATATATATATACATATATATATATATACATATATATATATATACATATATATATATATACATATATATATATACATACATATATATACATACATATATATATATATATACATATATATATACATACATATATATATATATATACATATATATATATACATACATATATATATATACATACATATATATATATACATATATATATATATATACATACATATATATATATACATATATATATATATATATATATATATATATATATATATATATATACATATATATATGTGCACATATATATCTATATCTACCAATATATATATCTATGTGTATATCAAGATATATATAAGAGAATATCTAAATATTAGTAAAATGGATCATTCCATACACGATCAAGGAATTCATACATATGTTAGCATATGGATATGCGTCAATATATTCATCTATTTGTGAGTGCTTATTAAGCATGTGTATGATATATTTATAGATCCCTTGGTGTCCATACGTACGCGCGTGTGTGTTTATCAATGTCCATGTGTGTCCCGTGTTCGTGTGTCCAACTCTATCATAGCTTCTATGTTATGTATTCTTTGATATGATAATATGCAGTAACCTTTCATCTGCTTAGCTGCGTGTATATATCAGTTTTTTTTTATACAGATAGTTCAATGAGTATTTATATGGTTTTCTTCCCGTATTCGGGTTAGGATCGCTATAAGCACCCGCTTGAGAAGTTTGAAAAAATCAAACCAATTTCAGAGACGGTTTGAGGCTATTATGATAGGTATCTCAACGTATACGTACCCATTTCGCTTACCAGTGAATTGTTCAAAAAGAGAATATTAGTTATATATCACGAGTGAGGGAAGTACCCTCCTATACAATTGGTGTTTCGACAAAATGGGATATATTCAGGAATTTTCACATCATATTATCATACTTGAGAACAATCCTCTCCGATATCAAGACCACACATGCAATCATGTGGAACATACGAAGTACACGCACACACACACGCGCACACACACACACACACACACACACACATATATATATATATATATATATATATATATATATATATATATATATATATATATATATATATATATACATACAATCACCGGAGTGGCTTCTGTTTCTCTGCCCGTACAAAGGACTTAACTCAGAAGTAAGAGTTTTATTGAAAAAATTATATTCTACTCATTATTCGAAACAATGTACTCTTCCACGTAAACGAGTACAGTTGTTTCTTTTGTGAAAGTAAACACAGTCAAAAAGATCCATATATATTCGCGATTTTTGTTTATGGGGATGAACTAATGCAAGTTGAGACGAGCACATATTACAGCACATTTGTGGGTCTTCACGTAATTTTCTATTCATATATCCAAATTATATTATGGGCAATATCTGTACATGCACACTTATACATACGTACATATATATATATATATATATATATATATATATATATATATATATATATATATATATACATATATATATAACACTGAAAATGTAGATTATATTGTAACTCATGTACATATATATAGATCTCTATCACAATATTTTGAAGATATATATATACATACATATATTCGTATCATCTATATATATATATATATATATATACATATATATATATATATATATATATATATATGTAATATATATAAAATATACGTAGTAGTAGAAATGATCCAATACATATATTTCATACGATCTTCTAATAACGAATTCCAATATTTCAAATTTAAATTTAATAAAACACGTAATCTAGTTACACACACTCTCTTTTTCTTTCTTTCCTTCTCTCTCTCTACACACACACACACACACACATATATATATGAAGAAATGTAAAGACAGAGATCGAATATATATTCAATACATATTCGTACGTGTGCATGTATGTATGGATGTGAGTAAGTATGTACATGTAATATTCAAATTTAGAGAATTTTTCCTATTATCAGCTAGTATAAACGTTCCCATACGTTGTCATAAACAGCAATATACACAAGTAAAGTGATTAATCCTGGTGATAAAAAAAACATTTATTTTACACAACAAATAATAACTCCCAGCATAATCTCCTCCCTTGTGAAATCACTCAATTCAGTTGAGAATGTTATTCGTACACATCGAACATGTTGGTACAGCAATGAGTCTATTACAAAACATTCAATGCACTTAATCTTATTAATTCTAGCCTTCAAAAATCCCATTGTGTAATACTGATGTCATCTACGAATGTTTTTGCTTTTTGGGTGATTGCATCCCATGTGATGCACAGGCTTCAAATACTCGCACAGACACGTACACATACACACATATATATATGCATAGATAGATATAGATACATAATATATATATATGTATACGTATATATGTACATTATACACATGTATATATATATATATATATATATAAATATAAACATTCATACGTATATATATATGTATATTACACACACACATACACTCATATATATATATATATATATATATATATATATATATATATATATATATATATATGTATGAAATTATTGTGTGCGTGTGAGTATAAATTCTTCATTTCATTCATGTTGTTCAGACCAAATCGTTAATATTTACCGGGTCATTTCAAATGAGATTTTATATGATATAACGCAATTTATAATCATTCTGTCGGATCTTATATCTATTTCTTGATAACATACACACACACATATATATATATATATATATATATATATATATATATATATATATGATTATGTGCATATGATTAAGAATTGCACTATATTATATTGAAACTCTAATTTGAAATGATCTCTCGTTATTATACAGACAATGTATCATTTGGCCAAGACAATCTAAATAGAATAAGCAAGAATCGAACCTGCAACCGATAGAGCTAAATAGCCGGTAATGCAAAGCCCTAAATAAAAGTTTCATCCCCAAATTCTCATTCACAGTCTTTATCAACTCAATTTTTACGTACATGTATGCATATCTTTTTATGTATGTATACGAATACGTATATATATGTGTACATATATACACACACGCGCGCACACACACACACATATATATATATATATATATATATATATATATATATATATATATATATATATTTATACACAAATATATATATATATATATATATATATATATATATATATTTATACACAAATATATATATATATATATATATATATATATATATATATATTTGTGTCCATCTATATATATGTGTACGCTTACATTAACTATATATTGTCCAATACACACACAAAAACAACAATCCTGTGATTCATAACGTAAATTTGTTGATGTTCCCAACCGCTGAAAAAATAACATGTTTAATTAGCGAATATAATATTTCGTATTGTGCTCTAATTAACGATATTTTTGTTCTCTTTCGAGTCTGAGAGGTAACTTATTCAGAATAAATATCCTTTCGAGTTCGTGTGTAGGAGTGTGCATATACATATGTTTATATACGTGTCGCGTGTGAGTGTGCTTATACATATGTCCTCATACGTGCTGTGTTGTGAGAGGATGTCTAATTTGTGACAGTGGACTCTTCCATTTAGATGACTTTACTCACGCGTTTGTAAAAAATAAAACCTTAGATTAAATTGATAAGACGTAAGCATTAATCAACAGGTTTGAAGTGATGAAATATCATGTCTCAAAGTAAATTAGAGAAAGCGGAGAAATCGTTTCAATTCCACAGAAACACGAGCAGATATTTTTATCAACTGGATTACAGCCACAGGCGCACACACTCATTCACACGCACACACACCACACACATACATATATCTATCTATCTATCTCTCTATATATATATATATATATATATATATAGAGAGAGAGAGAGAGAGAGAAAGTGGTGTTCTTTTCTTTGAGAATCATCCCATAGAAATTCAAATGCTGATATCCTAGAACTTTTCCAATGACCTGTATAAATGTATTTATACGCGTGTGTGTATGAGTCAGTACAGATAATGTTCCTGGGATCGAATCATTAAAATAAATAGATAATGTAAAATGAAACACCTGATAATTATAACCAGAAAACTAAAATAATTATAGTCTAAAGAGACTTCATTGTGAGCGTCAGGAATTGCTATGAAATTATTCCGAGGAAAA
>OY735228.1:8367327-8389827 GCA_963457665.1 Thysanoteuthis rhombus | reverse complement strand
ACAGAGAGACGCAAAAGATGCTGACCATTTTGAGTTTTTTTCGGAATACGTATCCACTTTTGAATATGCTTTTTTTTTTTACATGACATAACTTTTTATAGCGAAATTCGTCGAAACAATAGCTCGACTATGGATGATTGGTCGGGCATGATAGGAGCACTTTCCACGGCTTTCGCTATTATTAAAACTTCTGTCAGAGGGAACAACAAAAACGACACACACTCGCACACACACACACACACACACACACACATACACACCTACACACACACACATACACACACACAGAGAAACAAACACACACACACACACACATACAAAACGAGCGTGCATACCCCTTACGCGTGCGCGCATATAGATACACACACAGAAGCCTCAACTCAAAAACCTGCTCACGCCCACCACCCACAATCACAACACCCCACATAAACAGACACCCCCATACGCACAAGTAAAAAAACAAAAACAAAAAAACAATGGGTTGATAGAATCAAAATGGTCAGCTTATTTCACTACACCCTGTAATATCGAGATTTATATAAAGACTTCACTAGGAGATTTCAAGAGTCTCATCTAACACGTTTTTTCACGTCAATTGAATAAGGTTATAATTTCTTTCTTCAAAATGAAAAATAACTAAATTGGAAAACAGCAAAACAATTTATGAATCGTCCTCAAAACAGGAAAAATATCCGTCGATCGAAAAGGTCTCATTATCATAGGCGTCCACTGGGGGCGGGACAGCTGGGGTAGGGTTGGCAAAGAGGACATTTGGTCCCCACCCCGGATCATGCTTTCTCGCCGAGGGCGAGGGGGTTTGAAAGTTGGAGCCTCCTGGATGGCTGTAGAGGCCGCTAAAAATACCGAACACTCTGAAAATATAGACCACGATATATTTTATAGGACAAATATGGATCGAAAAAAAAAAAATAAAAAAAAATACCGCCAAAATTCAAACATTTAAAAAAATCGGTATCATAGTCATTAATTGCGCAATCGTAATGACAACATTTGAAGTCATGTGAAAAGATTCCACGGATGAATAAATATGGTCAGAATAAATTTTATTTATGACATCACTGGCGTTTTTAACTAGAAAACATCTGATATAGAGTTAAAAAAAACAAACATCTAGAAATATTTACAATCTCCAGAATCTAGTTGTTACTAATGTACCCATCAAAATGAGGCCCTGAAACGGTAAAAAAAAAAAATCTTTATCCCCAGCCTCAGAAGAAAAAGATTTAGAAGGTCTCTAGTAGAGTACCAATTTTCAAGTCTGTGGACAAAATGGTTCAGCTATGACTGCAGGTACACACAAACACATGCACGTATAAAAAGGGATAGAACCCTTCGCCACATTTGGTGGCTACGGTCGTTCACTACCCCCCCCCCCTACTCTTTTCATTCTGGAAAAAGTGGCAGCAGACGGTAAGAAAAATCACTTGTCTTTCATTGATAGAACTGGGTTTTGGGAGCCAGGTATTCGTTAGAAGGGGATTGTGGGAACCAGGTATACGGTAAATAGGGGTTTTGAGAGCCATGTATACGGTAATGTCTCTATTAGTAGAAATTGAGCACACCAATAACCGAGAAATTGAGAAGTAGGTGTATGCCGTACCCTCACGTACCCCATTCCCCTAATTGTTTTTTTTGGGGGGGGGGATAGTAAAAATGCCAATTTATAATTGGAATATTCTGCTTAAGACCACACATTTGGAAGAATACCTAATCAGGAAAATTAAAAACAGAAAAATCGTCTTTTTTAAAAATTATGTTTTAAAATAAATTTTCATATCAGAAGTATAACGTGACTCGTGTTAGTGATCAAGTGACAACAAGTTACCATTTTCTGACTGATTTTAATAATGTTGTCTGAATGGATGTTCGATTGGTGTAATCGACAATGGACCATGGAATCGGCGACCCGAGTTCGAACTAGTCTGTTTATGTTCACTTCGTATTAATGCCCTTTGGAAAGGCACGAATCAAACTATTCTACCCCCAGATATAGGTAAAATAGCAGGATAGACTAGGCCCTCCAGCCTTGGGAAGGCAATCAGTCTGATTCCAGGTCTGATTACAAAAAACAGGTGTGAAGCATCCTCAAGGCTGCTTAACGGCCAATTTGATGTCCTTCCGACAGATCCAGCAGCTGGATATCTTGCTGGACAACAAAAAAGTTGGAATCCTATAAAAGTCAGGGGATCAAGCGGTTACTATGAACTGTGGCAGCTAAATACGAGTCACAACTTAATCACTGTGTTGTCTTTTACCTGACAACCGACATTCCAATATACCTTTTTGCCCCTCTCAAGGAATATATCTTTTTGTGTCCAACCTCTGGATAAAATAGCAGCCGACGCCCAGTGTTACAATTGTTGCTTTCATGTTCCACAATTTGTTCCGTTCTCCTGCAAACTGTATCACGTGTACGAGTCATACCGTTTGAGCTTGGAGTTGAAAATTTCCTCTTTTACTTCTCAATGTCTCGAAAAGACGTATTTTTTTATTGTTGAAAATTCCCTCACCATATAGCTTTTTAGTAGGGGGTTCAATTTGCACTATAACTTAATGCTAAATTGGTTCCTCAGGGTTTAAATTTTTTTTTCTTTTTTAAATTCGAACTTTTTTAATGATCACTGACAAAGAAATGGCAAGAGAGGTAACTAATTCATTGATCGACCCTTTTTCAAATTTTTACTTGATCATCCCCTTCCCTCAGGATGGCACGGTGTCAAAAGAAGTTGGTCACGTGACGGCTTGTAATGAATGACTATCCAGACCTGTTCTCATAAGGTTTCTGGTGGTTATCATAGATATTTGCTGTCACTCAATCTCCTCAGTACTTCATGATTCCCCTCAGTATGCAAGCCCTTCACAATTATGTCTTCTTCTTCTTCTTCTTCTTCTTCTTCTTCTTCTTCTTCTTCACCTGAGACCTAAGGCAAATGAATTTAGGGCGCTCTTCAGCATACCACATAGTATAATCCTGACCCACTTTACTCTTTTTTTTTCTTCTTTCCTTCGCTTATTAGTGTACGGCGGTTGGGTGGGACCATCTTTCGGAATCACCCGTTGGCAATGTCCATTCTCAGAGGATCAGGTAGCATCAGTAGCATTTTTCCGACCCCCCCCACCGAGTGTTTTCGTCTTGGGGGGGAGACGTGACCATTGGTAAGACGACCAATGAATATCTTCCACCCTAATCAAACAGATTAAGGTGAGTGCACTCGATTGGTCTAAAAGCATGATCTATTGGACCGATCACATCTGAGAGAGGTCTTGTCTTTGCTGTAACATTGTTCTCTGCCTATACCCTCAACGAGGTTGTCACAGGTCAAGGTACACATATGCAATTGTTAGTTGGTCCAACTTCCGGCTTGTCAGGCCCGTCGAAGCTTCGTTCTGCTTACGGTATGTTGTGTTTCCCAATGGTCACGCATTTAGTTACTGACCAGGCTCGATGTTTCTTATATTCGGTGATCTGACGAGAACCGGTGTCTCCAACGTGATTTACCGTAACCTAACAATTCCTGGAAGGGTTCCGTCAATCCTAGTCCTTGTGCTCAGCGCATAGCGGAGAGGCATTGAGCACCATTTTGGTATGACTCGGCGGGGAATTAAACTATGGCTTAGAGAACCGAAGGAGAGCACTTTATAATAGGTCCTCGACGAGAAAATGATTTAGTTTAATAAGAGCGAAGGAAGAGTGGGTACAGGAAAGAAATTTAGGTAGTCTAAAAAGAGGGTAAGAAGGGTTGGGAGAAAAAGGAAAGTTTGGTAGTTTAATGACACACTGCACACACGTATAAACACCTATTCGCTACCAGCAGTCAGCAATACAGACATTAAATATTTCCAAGGGTGTTTTTCGATAATATGAACGTATATTCATGTAGACACTAAATATATTTGCTTACATTCCTGATTGTGTACACACCCACTCTCTCACCCCTCACCCACTCTCTCACTCATTCACTCACTCACAAACACTATCTCTCACACACACGTACTCACACTCACATGCTCACACACATATACAGATATATATTTACCCAAACCCATCCAACCGTTGCAATACAACATACAAACATAGGAATTATCATAAAGGTTAATGGATATTCACCAGGCTCACCAAACCTGGTGCAAGGCCAGATACGAGAATCAAATTTACTAACAATTTCAAAATATCTATCTTGGTATGACTTAGTTGTCTTCATATCGTTACATATATCTACATCTGTATGTTCAAATCTATCTGTCTAACATATATTATTATGAACTGCGAGTAGACTGAGAGGGGGCTAGAGACAGGAGGAGACTTGTTGTCACTTAGTCTTTTGCTGGATCCGTAGAAATTCCAGACCAGTTTTGACAACTGTAATTGTCTCTCATTCCTCTGCTTTCCTTCCACTTTTTGGTTCTATCTCATTCTCTCCCTTAACCTTTCTAATCTTCGTTGCCCAACCATTTGGAAAAAAATTATTTCAGTTTACCTCTGCCTGTTCATGCCCCTCTCTCTGTTTCTGTCTGTTTGTCACTCTCAATATATATATATAAATATATATATATATATATATATATATATATATATATATATATATATATATATATATATATACATATATGTGTGTGTGTGTGTGTGTGTGAGTGTGTGTGTGTGTGTACATGTGTATGTGTGAACAAGCGTTTAATTACTTTTCAGGCAATAACAAGATGTATATGCATATCGAAAAAACACGAATATATATATATATATATATACATATATATATATATATATATATATATATATATATATATACATATATATATATATATATATGTATATATATATATGTATATATATATGTATATATATATATATATATATATATATATATATATATATATGTATATATATATATGTATATATATATGTATATATATATATATATATATATATATATATATATATATATATATATATAATATGAACTGTAAAGAGAGAGACAGACTTGGGGATAAAGTGTTTTGAAGTTAGGTTTATTTATCCGTAGATTTTTTTTTTTGCTAATGGTCAAGACATGTTTTGAGATGTATTCCCATCTTCAATAGTGTGCTGTGTGAGTATGTGCTTTTATTTTGATTTGATGTGTGACCTGAGTCCACCATCAGGAGCTTTGTTTTACATATATATATATATATATATATATATATATATATATATATATATATATATATATATATATATATATATATATATATATATACTTATTTATTTATTTTTATATTTATATTTATATTCAATTCCCTCTTAATATGTATGTATTCCTCATTATTGCCTGTAAAGTAATTAAACGCTTTCATTATAATGAGTAAATGCAATGTCATGGTTTAGCGTGAAAGGGATTTAACGATAATGTTTAAATGATTCCGTATTACAAGGTTCTAAATAGTAAAATTCTGCTGACGTTTATTCAAGTAAAAGGTATTCATTGCAAGAGATACGACTTTGGATTTTTGTTTTGGAACATTCATTGTTTATTATGAAGTGTTGAATTAACTTTCCGCTCATTTCTTCAGAAGCTATTAATAAAGAAATAGCGTATACATTATCAGTATATACGCTTTATATTCAATATCTAGTTCAGTTGAGCATCACTTACTCGGACTTCAGAAACTCGGTAACATCAGAAATCCGGTTATTTTCAAGAATTAAATGATTATCAAACTTTGTAAAGGTTCATGGCTATCGATAAGTAGAATGCCGTTCTTTCTGAATAACAATGTTCCAGAAGCCTGTAGGTACCATGAACATTATTGATTAATTGACAATTTTTTTTGAAAAGGCTTTCGAAAAAATATTCCAGCTGATATAAAAATAGGTAATTGTTTGGGAGCGGTATTGAGATTTCATAAAACTAAACGTGTATTTATTTAATATGAGGGTGCTCATAAATTCTGTGCTAATCACGTACCTTCGTGGTTTTAATGACCTGAACCCGTAGTACCTGAAAGTAGGCCTTGCCTACGCTATACTAAACTTTCAGAAATTCAGGACATCCTCTGCCGAGTTAGTGATGCTCATCTGCACTGTATAAAAAGCACAAAAAATAAGTTCGTTCAACAACTGCAGCAAAAACGACCACCGTACACCCAACAAAGCCCTTATCAGATGGTAACCTTGTAGTAAGGCATGGTTCCAGAGCCAAAGCATTATTCGCAACACCACAGGGAGCCCTTAAGGTACCTCACGATACCACCAACCTTAGTTGGTTTTCCAACATATCGCAGAAATACCAGATCCACGCAAATGCAGTCTCTGCCCAATCTTGGAATCTATCAGCTTTGGGGATAAGAGGAGTTTAATCAGGTATGTTGAAGCTGAGATAGCAACGGGACCTCGGTATCCGACTACAACAGAATGAGAATTAGTCGTCGTACAGCCAGATTTTCCCTCAACCTTGGCCACAAATAAAAAAGATATTTCTTCATCGTTTTATATTAAACTTAAAACAATCAACAACCAAACAAACAAGGGAAATTGCAACGACAGAATAAATCGCAGAAGTAACCAACAACTGGAAAGTAATAGATGGTTGGCTCCATCTTGGCATGACTTTTCTGAGTCACAAAAAGGCATATCCTCACCTTTGGTAACACCCACGTTTTAGCTCCAAGTCAAGGACTCAGCCGCCATATTGTTTCTAGAAAAGCCATTCCCTTTTTATGTATCAAGAACAATTTAAATACCACCACTTAATAAGTTAATATCAAACGTGAAATAACAAACGATTAATACATAAACACAAATACATTGGAACGACGAAACACATTAGATAAGTAGTTAATTCCAAGATTATATTTATTTACTTATTTATGTGTATGTTTAAATACTGCTTTATTTTAGGGGTTCAAGATGTTCACTGTTTGCAGCAAAGTCAGGCTATCTTCGAGAAACTGAGTTGTGAGCATTAATAAATGTGTATCGTGTGATAGTGTTACTGTTCTCTTTGGTTACAATTAGTTATTTGAACTAATTTTTCGAGTCTCATAACTTGAATTCTTTCTTTAATATAATACCATGAGAAGGGAACAAGTGATGGTAAATCTATTTATCTATCTGTCTCTATAAGTAGAAGTCGTGGTGTTAAATTTTCGTTCAATTTTCCAATTTGGAAATGTTATTTTAAGATAGGCTTTGGCAACATAATGAACATGAAGGAGTGTTTCCTCTCAAGTCCTTCTCACTATCAAATAGAAGGAAGCACTCTGGCGTGTACACACACACACACACACACACACACACACACTCACTCTCTCTCTCACACAGACACACACATATATGTATATTTATATATATATATATATACTTTGTTGAAAATAACAGACAATCGGTTGCAGGTTCAATTCATGCAGTAGCCCCATTTTATTTAATTGTTTATTCTATTTACGCTGTCTAGGCCTAGTTAAAATTAATTTCCTGTGGTTAGTTACTTGAGCGATTCATTCCTTTGTTTATATTTACGCTGTCTAGGCCTATTCATCGTGTGAGAACGGGAGTTCATTTCAAATCGAGTTTCAAAGTGATATAACCCAAGTATAATCATTTAGGTCGGAATATATATATATATATATATATATATATATATATATATATATATATATATATATATATATATATATATATATATATATATATATTCGAAGTATAATTGTTTGCAATGAGAAACAAATATAGCAGATGTAAATGAGTGAATGAACAAAATGAGAATTTGGAGCTAAAGCAGTTATGGGCCTTTGCATTATCGATTGATTAGCTCAATCGTAAGAGCAACGCTACGTTAAAACGGCTACCTATCGGTCGCAGGTTAATTTTCTAGAGCAGCCCATTTTCTTTATTTGTTTATTCTATTTACGTTGTCTAGGCCAAGTGATACATTCACCATGTATTGACGGAGACTATTTCAACTAGAGTCTCAAAGTAATATAACGCATTTATAATTATTTCTGTCGGATTATATAGCCATTTCTCAATAATATATATCCATTATTGTTTCATCCACAGACAGCTGTTTCGTTGTATTACAACTCTTCAGTGTGGCTATAGACTATCCATTATCCTATCCATTATCCCATCCAGTACTACGAGGTCAGATCGAAACCTTAGCTTCAGACCCAGAGGCTGGTATCCTCCCTCTGCTCCATGGAACTGGACGGTCACTGAGGTTGAATTTAAGCGATACATTTCTTTACGCATATATTCCCCATCCACCAGAGTGCTCCATTCCACACACATACACACACACACACACACACATATATATATATATATATATATATATATATATATAGAGAGAGAGAGAGAGAGAGAGAGAGAAAGAGCAATGTTTAGAATAACACCAAGTGATGGGGGAAAGATCAACATGGATCAGAGAAAACCTGAAGTAAAGAAAATGAAGATAGGCTGGACACATAGCAAGAAGGAAGGATAACAGAGTTTAACAGATTGGCTCCCTCAAAATAACAAACGCAGCAGAATAGGATCAAACATAAGATGGAGAGATGTGATAGAAAGTTTTGCCGATAAAACACAGCAGAGTTCATCTTAGTCTCGGTCGATGTGGAAAGAGCTAGTTGATGCATTTGTCTAGCAGTGGACATGATGGCTGGTGGTGATGATGATGCTGTTGATGTATTCAAAGGCGTGGCTTGACCTTGTGTCAATGTGTTCCACTTGTTGTCCCGAGAGTGTCTGAGAGATACTCAATTTCCCGCCATGTGGTCTTCAACATCTCTTCAAGACTGAAGCATCCATTGTCGAGGCCTTTGAAGTTTCTGTACCAAGAACTTGTGAATTGAACATTTTGTCCTCGGTAACCCCTCCATAAAAAAACGTCAATTTGGGTTATGTCTGGTCAAAGTGAGGTTAAGGGTGTTGGGCCATCCCTACCAATCAATTCGGAAAGGTAGCATTCTAGAGGTGACGAGCAACTCTACCCCAGTGTAACAATTCTGCATAAAACTCCAACATGTCCAAGTTTGTTCCTACGGTGTTCAAGTTCACTAATGATAAAAAGATCTTTTTGTGTCAAGGTATTACTTGCAATACTCCGTACATTTTGCATACAACATAGATTTTGTGCAATTATGTTTGAAACTAGGGAAAAACTTTATGTGTATTACACACACGTAGGTAAGTATACACATTCATATGTATAGATAGGTGTACTTACGTAACATAAAACTACTTATATTTACTCTATAAATTTAATATAAGGTAAATATATGAGTAAGCGTTCCTCTTCTGAAGATTCCCTTTTCATAGTTTTATGGTATGATTATCTCTAGTATTTGTATTTTTCTCGCGCATAAATACACCCCAAATTCCTATGATTGTAGAATTTCGGTAATCAGCTGGTTTTGATAACTACTAAACAATGATTCGTGTGACATAAATCAGCTCGGGTTGGGTACCAGGGAAACTCAGTAGCGTCAATCATTCCACCGACTTACGTCCGAGCGCAGATACGTCCAAATGCGATCCTACCACCCATTAATCACGTATGATTGGAATTTTAGTTCTATGGCTCAACTGCGAATGACGAAAATTCCTGTAATCTCATTATTAGCTTTCTTGAGAGAACAGAGGACGCGTCAGGTTTGTTCCAAGTTCTCAAGACAAAGAAGGCAAGAAGAAGGCAAAACAGCAGACACCTGGCTGGCTTGAGCTACTGACTCAGTGAAAGAAACGTAATGGATGACATTTGTTCCTTCCTCTTCAAAAAGGTAAGGAAGACGTATACATATAGATTTAAGCGAATATGTCCGTGTCATAGTATGTTATGTCATACAGGACGTATATTTAGCTTCACTCTATAATGATGGACTAGCGTCCTGATCAAGTTGCGTGTATATCAACAGAACGTAACCCAGGTGCCCTTCGACGCATGTCTGTACTGCCTGAGCAGGTAAGATATGAGTTGCTTAAGTGCCAGCACACCTTCCTTCTTCTTGATCACTCATCGTGGCATGCCAGTATCAAAATATTTTGACAAAATACCCGACGATGAACGGAAACGCAAGGAAAAGGAAGCAAGTTCCTTCCTTCTTTAAGGGCATTAGTTGGGAAGTGAACATAAGTAGTTCCGGTCAGAATTTGAACTCGGATCGCCGGTTTCTTTTTCTGTGACCGTTACACCATTCTGCACTTCCAAGTTCTCTGTATAATCAAAACCCAAAGGTACGAGATGTGGCTATTAAACGAGAATGGGTTTATGTATTCGAACCGTATAGTACGGACTGGAATGTTGCTCTCCTGAGGTGCCGCAGGAACTTTTTTTTCATTGGAAGTATGAAGTAAAGCCTTTATGAATCGCCAATATAAGTACTTTAGAAAAAAATGACACCATTTTTTTCAATAGCTCGGTGTATATAATTTTCAAGATGGCAGCCAAATTCTTATAATGCCCGTCACTCGTTCATCATTCACTTTAAATAAGTTTTTTCAATGTGTTTTGTAGTTGCAAGTATTCCCGATCAATAACAAAATTGTACCACAGTCTAACCACCGGAAAGATATAATTTGTAAGCTGGCGTCCAAAATGACAGCCAAATTAGTTGGCTTAATGAAGGAGAAACACCACCGTACACCTCCAAAAATTACCAAGGGTTTCTAAACCTTTTTTAGTACTATCAGGTGTGCTCATTGATATACTAAAAGTCTACCACTGTCTGACTACTAATAAGGTTTAATTTTCAAGATGATGTACGGATGTTTTATTACAGACTGCACTAATAGCGCGCGTGCGCTATGTGGTATTAATTGACGATTGGGCAAGGATAGATAACCCCTGAAAGTTTCAATCTGCTTGCATCTTCCTTTCGCAGTTCAGATATGAATCGAAGTACTGCACTTCGCAAACATTATGCGATCACTACACTTTGAAGATGTTCCTCACTTTTTTTTACTTAGCAACAAGAAAGCAAATCACAGATATGACAAAATACGATTTCATACATATATATATATATATATATATACATATATATATGTGTGCGTGTTTGTGTGTGCATGTGTGTGTGTTTGAATAATGATGAAATATACACCAAACGAGTGTATAAGTATTGATGAATTAAGTAGTTTTTAGTTGAAAGAAAAACGAGAAAAGAATACATATATATATATATATGGACATCAAAAACGTACTTTTCAATTCGGTAACTCTAAAATCATTTACTTCAAAACTATTGATCTGATTGTTCGAGAAAATTATTCTGGAAACAAAAAAAAAATATTTCCATAATTTTCCAAGGAAAAAAGTGCAACAAAAAAATATCCAAGACCGAAATTTGACTTGATCCATAGAACTGAAATTTGAAATACTTTTGTGCAATTAAAATACGTTTCAGAAAAATTACGTAAATTCGAAGTTTCAATTTCGGATATTAGTTCAAGATATCGTCTAAAGTCAGTTGAAAAGAGAAAGAAAAACTACTTTTGTGAAATTAAAACACGTTTTTAACAATTTCTAGAAAAGAAATTTTTTTCTCGTCACGTATTTCTTCTCCCTTAAAAGTTAGCTGGCAAGGTAAGCAAAGAGCTTAGTTATGGATGGTATAAATGGAAGCGCCCATTTCTATGAGTATCTTTCAAAAGTTGGACAAAATAAACGTTCCCACACCGGGAATCGAACCCGGGCCGCCTGGGTGAAAGCCAGGAATCCTAACCACTAGACCATATGGGAAACCATACTTGCAACGGTTGAAGTTGAATAGATAAAGTGCACTACATTCTCTTTGTTGCACGTAAGAAATCAGCCAATTAGTGAACGATTAGAAGTTGATAATGAAAATATTTGATACCCCCGTCGGATAAATAAAGGGTTCGGTTCGTTACTTCCCCACACCTACCTGATGATACCTGATGAAGGCCGCAGAATACAACGGCCGAAACGTTGTTTGAAAGACAACCAAGATGAGGATGGTCCGATATCAATAGAAATAATGAATATACATTAAGAAGACATTAAAGTAGTTTTGCATTTTTAAATAGATGACTTTTCTTTGGTTGTAGATTTTTTTCTGAAAGCTTTCATACTCTGCTTATTAGTGACTGGCCGCGTGGCCTAATGGATAAGGCGTCTGACTTCGAATCAGAAGATTGCGAGTTCGAGTCTCGTCGTGGTCGATATTTTCAATTTTTTCTTGTTTATGTAAGCAAGATGAATGCTCGTATCCATAAATAAGTCAGTTTGTTAGGATGGCCGAGCGGTCTAAGGCGCTGCGTTCAGGTCGCAGTCGGGTCTTCCCGGCGTGGGTTCGAATCCCACTCCTGACAAGAAAACTTTTTATGACAATTCATACTTAATTTTTGGTGTTAATAATGAAGTCTTTTATCCCAAATTTCATTAATAAAGTTAACTGGTCTTCTAATTGGGTGTCTTCTGTTAGGTTTCAGATATTCTCAGTTTTCATTTGTTAGTCAAGAAGTATTTCGTTGTGTGTTTTAATTGACCAGGCGTCTGGTTTCGAACTAGACCATTGAGTGTTTCAGCTTCATCATAGTCGAGATGAATATTTGTAAGACGTGACGGAAAGCAATATTGAGATGAATATTACCTCTTTCATTCCTCACACCAATAATTCCACTATTTCTTTATTTTTATTTCTATTATTATTCGGACCATCCTCATCTTGGTTGTTTTTCATACAGCTTTTCGGCCGTTGTACTCGGCCTTCATCAGGTATCATCTGGTAGGTGTGGGGAAGTAACGAACCGAACCCTTTATTTAATATTGACCGCACTCCCCTCTTAGCATTAGTAGTATTATTATTGTCTCACACTGGGATTGAACCTACTACTGCTAAGAGGGAAGTGCAGTCTATATACCCCTGTCGGTTACATAAAGGGTTCGGTTCGTCACTTCCCCACACCTACCAGATGATACCTGATGAAGGCCGTAGAGTACAACGGCCGAAACGTTGTATGAAAAACAACCAAGATGAGGATGGTCCGAATAATAATAGAAATAATAATAATAATACCTCATCTCAAAAATTCAGAGATATACTTCTTTATTTTTATTTTTCTACTTTTTTTACTCACTGCTCGCGTCTTTTCATCAATCTGTTTCGTTGCCTCCTTTCCTACCTTCTTTCTTTCCTTCCTTCCTTCCTTTTTCCTCCCCCTTTTTCACTCTTTCATTCCTCCTTTCCTTCCTACCAGCTTCTTACCCTGTCAGTGTTCACAAATTAGTGGTGAATTCAGCGCGTTTCTAATTTTGGCAGTGCGAAAATCGTTAAATTAGCGTGGGCGTGGTTGAACATTTTGGCCATTTTTTTAGCGTGTTTTTGACCATTTTAGGTATCTTTATGGGAATGTTTTGGACATTCGGAGCGTTTTTTTTCAATTATTTATTTGAAATTTTAACGCCTTTTGACAGTCAAACTAGCGTAAAAATATTTTTGGAGTTGGCAACAGTTCAGAAGACTTCTCAAGAACTAAACTGATTAACCCTAAACTTACTTGATACAAGTGTCTAGTCAAACAAAACTTCATACAAAACTAAATACGCTTTCGAATTTCACTTTTCTTTACTGTTCTATCTTAAAGATTTGTCGTCATTCAAAATTTTTCTCTTAAAAATCTTTCCCTTTGAGATCTTTTCATCTTTCAAAATTTTCCATCGTATGACTTCTGTTGAAGTTCCGCTTTCGAAATTTGGTTGTTTTCTTCTCGCTGATCTTTGGGGCTCGGGTTCGTAATAAGGGGAAATGTTCAGGGTTGTGTCGGGGCAGGGGGTAATTGTAGCTAAATAAATCCAGATAACTGAAACCAACTTATTAGTGTCGAGAGAGAGAGAGACTGGAATTTCACACTTTTGTTCGACCCGAGACTGTAAAAACAACCGTGTTAAAATTATTCTGCGAACCTTACTAATCATTTCCTGGGTGTAAGTCACTCTCTCCGGCGTTGCAGCGGTCACGTAGGGATCATTAAGTACATTTAGAGCCATATAATATCTATCTACATATCTTTGCATAATAATCATATATACTTTGTATCAATGATGTTTAGTGCTTAGTATGAATCTCATATAATTTCTTAATAAGCCTGCATCACTTCCTACCCCCTTTTAAAATCTACGAGTCATTCTATATATTCAATATCTTATGATGATATACAATTCTATATCAGGCCCCACGACAAACACATGATTCCTTACGCAACATATGCTGCGGCTTAGCCACCTGGCTATCATATGGTACATGTCCATCGGATAAAAACCTGAGCTGCAAAGTGGATGGGAACTGAATGACTCTGAACAGTCTGAGCCCACCCTGCTGAGCCAAGCAGCTGTTTCATGGACATGTGTTGAGCTTCCTACTTGCACCTGCAAGAGTCAATGTAGGAGGATCGTTTGCGCATGCTCAAAAACCAACATGGGCATTCGTGTGTAATGGCGGCTATTGACCGAATCCTTAAAATACTGTGCCCAGTGATGCTGAATCAAACAACGGTACTGGATCGCATATTGCATGGACATTGTAACATAACGTGAAACTTGTTGAAGATGTTTTGTAGATATGACCCTTTCATATTCTTGAAGCCTCCAGGGCCTAAAGCCACAACCATGATATTTTGAAATGCTCTGTCGAAACTGAAGACTGCATGCAAGAAAATGCACGTCACATTCTTGGTATGGGTAGCTCTATAGTGTAAACATCTAAAAGGGCTTGTCGGTATGTGCTTTCTATCATATAACACCATTTTCCTATAGGAATTGAATGTAGACCCGTTAATGAAGATAGCCTTGGTGATTTTCCATTTGTTGTAAAGATGCAGCTTGACACGGTTTAGGCTGTAAATGAAACCTTGTTGCTACGAAGTCGATTTCGTATACAGTCGCGCTGGCAAGGCTAATGTGTCAACAGATCTCATATTTCATTTGATATTCTATTTTAGTAAGCTTTTAGTTCATGATTTGAATATCGAAAACGTTTCCTGAAAAAGCTTGGTGTGGGGATATGACCATAAGTTTTATCGAAGCATCCATTTGAATGGAAGGCAATCTGTACTTAATTATGGTTTAACCAGATTTTTCTGGTTATAAAGGATAATTTAGTAACTAAATACATTTCAAAATGGGAAATGTCCGCTATTTTTATATATTTATTAGTTGTTCGTTTCTTGGGCGCCTATATGTATGCAGTTGTGAATGTCATCAGGAAACGTAATATGTGTTAGCCGGTATTGACCTTTTTTGCACGTAGTGACCATGTATGACCTCTGCATCCCCGGGGGGAGGGAGAGTGACATACCCCGAGGCATATTAAGTTGGGGCCCATAAAATATTTTTTTTTAACACGGTGGTTGCTTTTACTCTTTCGGGTTGAGCGAAAATGAAATTAATCGCTCTTCCCTGAATTCTGCCACTTCGCTATACATATTCCAAATTTATTATACGTCTCTCTTTATTAAATTTCAGGAAACTTGTGTTTCACAGCAGATAAATGCTATTACTTTGAGTAGTTTCAATGTTTGCAGATAAAAGATACATTATCATTTTTTAAAATTGTTTCATTATAAGTTTTTATATTGTCGTTTGCTTCTTATGTATCCTTGTTTATACAATCTTTTATGTTTATATAAGTATAACATGTATAATACATGTACGCATATGTGTTAATTCATAAATCATATGAATTTATTCCCCATTTGGCCTGGACCTATTACCAGCTTTGCACAGATTTCTATATGCCCTATATTCCCTGTATGCGATTAGGGCGGCTGGATGCGGGTGGGCAAATGTACTGACTATTTAAGAGTTTTCGGGCCACTAATCGCACCTTAGTATACATCTGTTTCGTATTCATACGTAGGATTAAAAGCTATAAAAAGTCTGTAGCATTTTCAGCCGTGACTTCGTCAACCAAACTAGGAATCCTTCAGATGCGTGCCTCCCACCCCCTGCAGTACGATATTGAAGATGGCGATAATGCTCTATAAATATTGTTACATAAGAAATTTCGATATTTGAATTGGAAGCCGAAGGACGATACAAACAACCAAAAACAAATGAACAAACAGTTATTATTTAATAAAAAAACGATCCATTTGGAGGAATAACCCCTTCACGTCGATTCTCAAATGATAATATGCATTTTCTATGAAATTCTCCGAGTCTAGTGGTCACAAATTCAGTAAAGCACGTATAATGGCTTCCCTATTTTTGGACCTTTTTATCACGGATATGGAGTTCGAAACGCTTGAAAAGATGATAATCTTTAGGAGAAATGTTAAGTGAATATGGATGCTGCTGCAAGACTTCTCTAAGCTTAGACAAAATCAACTGAATGGTATAGGGTCTGTCACTGTCAGAGAGAATTTCCATTCAGTTTATACAAGACAGTTTCCCAACATTTTAACCTTTTTTATAGCATTGAGATGACATATTATGGTTGCTGATGAAGACCTTAAGTCTCCAGAAAGTGCTGGAACCGTTGATCAGGTGTCATTGACTACTGCAGTAGATAATTCTTCATTATTAAGGACAGGTTTGCCTCTCTGCAGATCTATTATTGGTATACATAGTTCCAGACCTAAACTTATTGAACTAAAGAGTACAAACTGTTGCAGTGATCTCTCTAAATGCTTTGCTGACGTTATCAGCAGCTGGAGTAGCTGGTTTGAAATCGTACTTCGAAATCAGTCTCGCTCTTCGAGTAGACAGTTTTGCTGCCAAAGGCTCAAAAACATCAAATGAAAACGAGTCTTATCTTTATTTATTTCGGATCCACAAAAAACCCCACGTCATTTCATTAGTAAATTTTCACTTGTAGTGTTATTCTACATGATGTAAATAAGCAAAAGACGAAACAACACTCGACACTTCAAGTGTAACAAACGATTATAAGATATTCCCATGCATAAGATAATTGAACTTTTTTTGGTTCAATCATCATCATCATCATCATCATCATCATCATCATCATCATCATCATCATCAGTCTTTTCACGTCCGTCGTTGGGTATAGACCTTTCCCAGGATCCGCCACATTTGTTTATCATAGGTGCCACGGAGCCAGTATTTTCTAAATTTGTCTTGTTCATCTCTCCATCTTTTATTCTGTCGGCCTCGGTTTCTCATCTGATCTCTGGGGATGATAGTGGATTTTAAAGTGAAAAAAAGAGGAAATAATAAATACTAAAAACCAAAACACTTACTAAAAATCGAGTTTTGTTCACATGGCCCAAGAGGGTGCGACGTATGTAAGTTGAGATTTTCTTTCATTATGTTTAATTTATCATTTTAACAGTAGTTTTTGATCTACACCGAGTTCTCAATTTGATTTCTCCTTAAAAAAACATTACAATTCTTCTCTGTTATTGGTCTGATGATTTAAGTAGGGGTCCCCAACCTTTTTGCACTGCAGAACGGTTTCATATTGACAATATTCTTACAGACCGACCGGCGGGAATGAGACGGGACTTTTTGTTAATCGCGACGAATTCAAGACGATAAGATATTCTGAAAACCATAAGAAAAAGCGTTCGAACCCATGACCCTCCGTGCATGGTAGCAGCTCCTATGAATGAGCTACAGTGGTTTATCGGCTCACAAGTATGAAATACTGCTTTAGATATCATAACATCCTGTGTACTCTACATTTATTAGATTAAATATCAGATGATGGAAACGGAACACACATTCGCAGAAACGACCAAGATAAAAAAAAATAGTAAAGATATTCTTAATCATTATTTAAACATAAAATAATGCTTCGAAATTTATAGCATCTTGTTTTGTATTGGGTTGATTAGATAAAAGAATAAACAATGAAAGCGTAACGTGCGAGCGCAGAAGCGAATGAAGTGGGTAACAAAAATATTATCGAAGATTATCATCTTATAGAAATACAATAATGTTCTCACAATTATGATAACCTGTCTAGTATTCTGTAGCTTAAATATTAAGAATTACAATGATAACGTAACGTACATACGCAGGAACGAACAAAATAAAGAACAAGGAATAATATAGTATGAATCGTCAGCCTTTAAATATGAAATGTTCCGAATATCATAATACAGTAAACTCTCGTTGTAATGATACTCATTCTAACGGAAATATTGCAGTCGTTTGGGTTGTGAAAAACCACACAGATGCTTTTATAAATGATCAAAAGAAAGTCGTGATTTAATACTGTTAAGAATTTATTTTTTTTCAAAACAGAGAAGATTTTTGAATCGAGATCTTATTTGATGAAAGCACCAGAATTAAAATAGGAATAATATATTTTCATAACCAACAGTCATCTGATATTTCCCGAACTCTAACAACAAAGACGACTAGTTAGTATATCTCTGAATTTTTGAGATGGGGTAATATTATTATTTCTATTAATATTCGGACCATCCTCATCTTGGTTGTATGAAAAAAAAACAAGATGAGGATGGTCCGAATATCAATAGAAACAAAGACGACATTCGTAAGTTTATTTGCATCCTAATAGATATATTTATACTAAAATATATGTTTGATTAATTTATCCACAAATAACAGAAATTATCCTGTCTTTTACGACGGGTATTATGACACTCCATTTATAAACCACACTTCTACGCATGTGCACTGATATATTTTTCTTTTCTTGAATGCGTCGATAAAAAAATTTCCAATTCACAAAAAGTGGACGGAAGCTCAATGCAAAATTTCCAACAAACGAGCAGTCAAAAAATGGATAAATTCTTTGGTCAATTGAAAAACACACTGCAACAACAACGCTAGAAAGAATTTACCATTAAAAGCAGAGATATGAATACTATGACTGGGTGATGAAACAGAAAAGCCAAAAAGGACTAACCAGAGACGAAGTAGCGTTGCAAAGATGGGGGAACAAGATAAGTGATGCCCAAGCAGGACCGGATACGCCGAACCCAGCGTACAAGCAATGATAAAAATAATTGTAGAGTAGCACCACAGACAGGACCGGCCCCAGGTTCCCGGGTGTACCGGGCAAAATGAACTTCGATACCTTTTTAAGTATAGTATTCAGATCAGCTTCTTAATTTACAAAATAAATTACAAAAAAAGTGGACGAAAGATCAATGCAGAGTCTCCAACAAACTCCCTAAAAACATCCTGAAGGAAAAGATCAATTTTATGACCAGTTGAAAAACACACTGATAGAAAGAGTTTACCATCATAAGCGAAGATATGAATGCCGTAATTAGGAAGAAAACTAGAAAAGCCGGAAAGGACTATTTGGATACAAAGGAGTGAGAACAAAATACATAATGTCCAAACAAGGACAGCCTCGGTGAAAGGCGATATATATATATATATATATATATATATATATATATATATATATATATATATATATATATATATATATTATATATATATATATATATATATATATATATATATATAATTTCTGCTTGAAGCCATTCCTTCCCATATCTATAAATACATTCAATCTGTGCTGCCAACAAAACCTTCATCAGATGATGACTCTGGAGAAATATCACTTTAGTTGTAACTTACAATACCACCAGGATGTGTTGATTATCCGTCATAGTGTGGAAACGTCAGTTGAAAATACAGCCTCATCATTGTATTTCTCAGCAAGTGATCACGAATTCACTCGTAATGTTCCCAATAAAAAACGCTAATCCTACGATAACAGATTAAAAATAACTGATAAGATGACAATGTCAAAATGTCGTTAATATACTCAGAGTGTTTAGAGTATTCTGTGTTTTATTCAGAATTCATCTTTCCTTTTTATCACTATTATCTAAATTTAGATCCTAATGTTGCACGCTTGATATTATTAGCTGTTTCGCCATGGACCTGTTTTGGGGATATATATATATATATATATATATATATATATATATATATATATATATATATATATATATATATATATATATATATATATATATATATATATATATAAACATAGTACAGCGTGAAAATGAATACACAAAATGTATATAAAGGGCATCATGACAAATCTAATTCAAATCAAATCTCGTTTACATAATATTGAAACCATGAGCATTTGTGGTGTTGTAATAACTATCATAATTCTTTGTAATACAATCTTCATCTGGTGACAGAACCACGTATTCTGGCAAACTATTCCATAGACCTACTACTCTCTTGCTATAAAAGATTTTTTTTTGATATTTAATCTACTTCCGATATTTAATATTCATCTATGTACTTATACAGTATATTCATGGCATCTTAATCCAGTGTAACATATTAGGCTCGACTGATTCGGAACCATAAACAGTAAAGCACACTAAAAACAAATGAATACATAACTGAATGGATTAAGATATTTCTTGTCTTGCCTTACTGGAATAGTTTATGTCGATTTTAATAGAGGCATCTGCTAATTGTTTTCTTTCTATTTTCTTTTAGGAACAAATTATTCAATCAAATGGTTGCTTTAAAGCAAGGGCTAAAAACATGAAGACAATTCTCTCAATTTTCAAGTTTCTTCATCTATCTATCGCCTGCTCAGATAGTGTAATGGTTAATACCACACACGCAGAGAGACCCAGGTTCGATTCCAGTTATGAGTGTTAAGTGAGGAAAACTCTTGATTACAAAAAAATTCCTGTGTACTCAGCTGCTAACTGAGTACAACATAAGATGTGTGATTCGAGTGGAAAAAAAGGGAATGGAGTGGAGCCCCCCACCCCACCATTTGAAAAGTATTGTAGCGAAGGAAAGGTCACTTCTGACTGTCAGTGCAAGTTGATATGCGTCGACCTGCATGTATGCATCTATCTAAACTATTTGTCTATCTCTTTATTTAATCATCTATCCATCTATCTATTTGTATATCTATTCATTTCTCTATATATCTATCATTTTATCTATCTCTATATATATTTATATACCTATTTATCTATTCATCTATATATTTGTGTATCTATTTATTTCTCTATCTGTATAGCTATTCTTTTATATATATATCTCTCTCTCTATGTATTTATCTCTCTCTTTCTCTACCTATTTATCTCTCTCTCTCTATATATATATGTATATATATATATATATATTCCCATATCTATCCATCGATTTATTTATCTATCTATCTATTTATGCATCTGTTCTTATCAATCTCATTGAACTATAATTGAAGAAATTCCTCTGTGTATGTACCCTGATATAACAAGACAACTGGCTATGTATATTAGTCAGCATATAAGACATTGCAGTGTCGAGTTTAAAGTTGTTTGGATAAGCGGTTCTCCAGAAATCTGATAGAGATAGATAAAGGATTAACGCATATAGATTTTTTTCAAACTAAAATTATAGATCTAAATTTCAATATAAATATCTAAATCGGCAACATTGAAGAGAAATAACTGAAATACGGAAATATATTCTGCGTGACTATTATAGCAGGTTGCTCCAACCAGCATGAAGTCCGTTCCCTTCAGAACATCGAAACGGACTCTGTCATAGTTCAACCAATCTGGCAAAAAGATACTGAATCCAGCGCTTGAAAGAGTACTTCATGGATTACAAAATCATGGTACCTATCCAGGTAAACTATGAGCTTATCTCGCAGACCGATTCGCTATATTTGTATCTTCGATCCTAACTGGGTTCTTCAAACTTACAGCCTTGTGTTGCACCAAGATGTCCCACGTGACACTTGGTCTTGCGAAAAAGAGTTTAGGCGTATCTGGTAACCTGCTCAGCAGTCGTGAGTCCGGGTAATGCAAAAGAAATATTCTGGCTCAAAGGTTGGGATAGACTATCAACGTCACAAGGAAGAATTAACTAGTACGAGATATTCCCTGGTATGGACAGCAGAAAGAGAACAACCCAACCCCGTGGTCTGAATAAAGGGCACGGTTAAAAATTCCTTGAGAGATACCTCAAAAAAGCTGGAGCAAAACGTTGGGAGTACAACAACCAAGGTGAGGACATTAATCCGAGAAAATCAGAGTATAATAAGGTAGCCGTTTCTGAAAAAACAGAGACCCCCCACGCTCTTGAGGAGGGTTCCCAACCTGGGGTCTGTGGACCCACGTGGTTCTGCAACAGTATTACTTGGATCCGTGAGCTCGTAACAGACAATTTAAGGTAATTTATATGATTGTTCTAGTCAGATCTCAAAAGAGGGGGACAAATTGATGTCAGACGAATTTGCGCAGATCAGAGGACAGAATGATCAGAAGTCGGACTGTCTGGCATAAAGCCGGACATCTGGGAACCCTAATGTATAATATACAGTAGATATCGCAGCTTGCAGTCAAGTCATGATGAAAGAGCTGGACTTGATCGTCGAGGTTGAGCAACATCGAACCTAATCAGTATTTAGACGGATGACCGTTCAGAAACGTCAAAAACTGTAAGTGACATGTAGTCTCATTCTAAGTTGAGAAAAACTTTGTGGATCAACTGACAGCTGATTGGTTATAACAGAATTCTTGCATACTTGATGGTGTCGTAATAACGAGAGTCTCCA
>OY735228.1:8262327-8362327 GCA_963457665.1 Thysanoteuthis rhombus | reverse complement strand
TGTTCCACAACGGTTAGTAATGACTGAATGAATGGATAAATACCCCCTAAAAACAAGCAAACATCCAAACATAGTAAAATCACTGAGTCCAACATTTCCAAGAAGTTCCGCCTTCGTAAAATCAAGGGAAATAACTGCACATTGCCCTCGGGAAGAGGATATGAAAGGCGCCAAAGTACGGAATGTTTATTACGGTATTCATTATGATTGGTCTATTTTTTTCGTATTTTTAGAAGTAGGGAGGGCAAATATTGTTTAGCTTGCAAGCAACATATCACTCCTCTAGAGAGAAAAAGAAACCTTATTTCCTTTGGCAACATCAATCAACACCTTTAATAGTTTTCGTCTGCTACTTTTTGACGAGGTCTTGCTAACATTTGCTGTTTGCTGTATTTTTATCAAAATGTTTTCGTCTGAATATTTGAATCAAGTTTTTTGTCTATACAGAGTGTCTCAAAAGTGACTATGCATTCTCTTTTTCATTTTTCTCTCTAGGTTTCTATCTAATCTCAGTGAACTTGATACAAATCGATAGCTCAATGCCTGAGATATCTTTTGACGCTTAAGCTATCCTCATTATTACGACAATAACATTCACGCAAGAACTGGGGTTTGAAGTTGCAGTTTGGAAAAGGTTTGGGTTAGCAATTTCTTTTCAAGGGGCTAAATCAAAAGCAACATTTACCCCTCATGGACTCAAGACTCAATAGTCAGAAATTGTTGTCAAAACATCTCAAAATGTTTACTGACGTCGGGAATGCCTGTGTCAATTGCTGGATCTGCTGGGGTGCTGTGAAGAAGTTGCTTCACGTGGAGAAAAAATTTGAATTTTGTAGTTTATGTGTTCCGAATCTCAAACGTTTTCGTGTGTTTATTCTGAAAAAAAAAAAAAACGTGTATAGTAGCTTTTGAGACACCCTGCATTAATGTTTGAAAGAAAAAAAAAAAAAACGGAAAAGAGGCAGCAGTCATATATATATATATATATATATATATATATATATATATATATATATATATATATATATATATATATATATATGTGTGTGTGTGTGTGTATATTATTGTGTCATCTACAGATAGACGTTTCCGTGTATTACAACACTTCAGTGTTGACTATCCATTATCCCATCCAGTACCACGAGATAGGATCGAAACCTTAGCTTCAGACCCAGAGGCTGGTATCCTTCTCCGCTCCATGGAACTTGATGGTCAGTAAGGTTGAATTTGAGCGATATATTTCTTTATGCATATATTCCCCATCCACCAGGGTGCTCCATTCCATGTTGGAAGAGCATTGCACATACACACACACACACACACATATATATATATATATATCTGCCATTCGATATCCGATGTATGACGGGTTTCTTTTATAAAAGTGCTCGATACAAAAACATTAAGTTATAGTAGATCTTTAAGCATATACTTAAATTCATTATTATAATCGTTATTGGCAACGAGAGTGAGTAAATAGCGGGGATCAGGAAATGGAGGATAAGCTCTCAGTGACATTAGAACTTACATTCCTTTTACCACGAGCGGAGGTGTCGGGCAGCTGATCTAATCGACTGAACTACGGGAACCCTGCAGTCGACAGAGGAGCAAATCTAATCTTCAAGACAATCCTTTTTTTGTGTTCTTCACTTTTAGTCACCATGAGCAATTCAAAAATTTTCTCATCAAAGAGTGAGTAAGAATGGAGTTATTCACGATTAGTTATTTAGGATTGAGAATAGTAAATATATATATATACATACTTGTACCGTTGGAAACACTAAAATATGACATGTTTAGAATAAAGACTAAAAAGACTAACATTGGGTAAGGCACTTACTACTACTAATACTACAACTACTACTACTACTACTACTAATTACCATATTTTTTTATGAATTATTCCTCAAAATGTTTTCATTCATGTTGGATTTCTTAAAAGAGTTTTTGCTAATATTAATAGCTTTTTTTTTACTATCATTATCTTTGTTTTCGTTTATTGTTCCAAATATTTCGGTCTGAATTTTTGAGATGCGCTTGCGTTAAAAACGTGCGTGCGAATGAGTGAGTGTAACGGACACATAAATGCGCTACACACACACACACATACATGTGTATATATGTGTGTGTATGTGCGTGTCAGCACGTGCTTGTGTGTCTGTGTCTGAGCGTGTCTGTGTGTTTCCGATTCTTCTCAGTGTGTGTCGCTGGTAGGTGAGGCACACGCCATCGGCCTTCAGCTGATTTTCTTTGCTGAATAAACGGGTTTGGCACTTGGGATATTTGGGACAATATTCAGAGGAGTTCAGCATTTTGGCGGGAGCGGCGCCGGTCGGGTGGGGCTAGGTTGGTCGAACGGACCAGCTGCCAGCAACGAAGAAATATCCCGAAGGCATATTATGTGCGCGAAAATTGTACAACCGCTCTCGGAAGACTTGCCTCCTCCACCGCGACACCCCGCCCCCGTGTTGGGATTCGTTTCTACTTGCAAATCAATAATCTTCGGAGAATAGTCTTAAGTCTTAAAACTGTCAAGAAAGCACCGTGTTTAAAACAGTAAATTCTCGTTGTAACGGCACTATTCAACGACACATGCGTTCTAACGGCGTGTTTGTTTTTATATTCTCGCAAGACTATTGATGGACATTAGTTTGCAGCAGCAGTGAATGAAGACTTCAACGCGTTATTTAAAAAACTATAAAAAAGATCGTGTATGGTGCAAGGCCAATAAAAAGCAGTTTTTGTTTGTACGTTTCAGTTTCTCATTATCAAAACCCTTCGTGTAAAATAATGAGAAAAATTGGAAAAAGAGGCTGATCAATGGATAAGTTGCTTTTCTCGCCTTTTGTTGGGCTGTGATCACTAAAAAGTCCGAATTTTCAGAAAAATAAGCGTAAATGCTGACACAAATCAAGGAACAAATCCATCATAAACTCACATTTGCAAATTGAATATCCCAACAAAAAACCTATTTGCAGGTGAATGGGAAACAGGTTCAAGCAACCCCCAATTTTTTTATACTTAATTGTGAATATTTAAATGTTCAGCCCTCTTGCTAGTGCTGTATGATACATACATACATATATAGCCAGTCAGACCACTTGAAAAACTGTAGAAATCTATGCTGATAGTTTAAGTTGACGTTTCCAAATAATGATAATGATGATAATAATGATGATGGTAATAATAATAATAATTGAATAATCGTAGCTTCAAAATTTGAAGTCATGTGAAAAAAATTCCATCGAATAATAAATATGGTCAGAATAAATTCTTTTCATGACATCACTGGCGTTTTCCACTGAAAAACAAAAACATAGATAAACATCAAGATTTTGGGGAATCAACTGGCCAGAATAAAGCACCGAAAAAGTCAAAAAGCTTTTTTTCCAAGCTTTTTTTCCAAAAATAGAATGGGTTTGGTGAAGTACTGATACCAATTTTGTCTGTGGTTTGTTGACAAAACGATATGGCCGGGAGTACTGGAACAAATGAATACATAAACACGCACAAACACATGCAAATACAAAAAAAAGGATAGGACCCTTCAACATCAGGAGAGCAAAAACTATGGATTTTTTCCCAACAATTACGCCAATAAGCCTTTTGTTGTTGCTCGGACAGTTGTCATCCCGGCGCAAATACTTCTACTATTACAACTACTTTTAATAAAGAATAAAAGTGGAGAGAAAGGGTTGGAAGAGAAGAAAACTCAGTCATGAATCCCTTTCTTATTGTACTTTGCCCCTTTCTTCATCCTAATACCTAAGCGGCCCGCACCCCTCTTAATAAACACATGTATACATCAGTCAGGTCATATATTGCGTGTATTGTCCTCAAAAAAACGGAGGTGGGTCAACCCTTTTGTAAGTCTATTAGGAACAATTCCCGGTCCGATTATTAACTGCACCCAGTGCGGTTTTTCATTTTCAACTTCATTTTGATTGTTTATTTTCAGAAGGCTGCTCTAGGGTTGGGGTAGGGTTAAATGGAGGTGCATGGCCCATTGTTTCCACTGGCGCCAAAGGACCGAGTTCAAGCCAGATAGAATGTATACATAATCTTTTATATATATGCGTAAGTACATCAATAAAAGAGGGAGAGAGAGAGGGAGGGAGAGAGGGAGTTTTTTTTTAGTTTTTTTTTTTTTACATATCTCTTGTTGTATATATACAGTGTCGGATTAATGCATAAGCTTTAGGGACCTCCTCTAACTGGGGGTTGGGGGAGCTCCAGAAATTGAATGATAAATCAATTAATTTGTGAATGTTGGATTAAAGTTCAAGTACTTTGAATTATCTTTATATTTTTGTAGTAAACATACTGTGACAAAGAGAAAAAAAATACTGTACTATATACCTACATATTGTATGAGGGTTTGTGACGTCTAAGGACGACTCAAACAGATTTGATCTCACGACAATTGATAAACAATGTCCCCAAGAAGAACCTACAAGTTACTTATGTTCCGAGGAAATTTGTTTGTAATAAATTATGCAAAACAAATGTTTGAATTTCAATCATCCGTCAGTAGAAGCTCAAATAAATAGGGCAGAGACATGAACGTGTTTGTGTAGCGAATCTTTACTCCATTCTATCTATCTATCTATCTATCTATCTATCTATCTATCTATCTGAGGCCCAGAGAGGGAAGAAACATGAACTAGTTTGTGTAGCGAATCCACATCCTATTATATATATATATATATATACATATATATACATATATATATATATATATTTATATATATATATATATATATATATATATATATATATATATATATATATATATATATATATATATATATGCCGGGTAAAATGTTTAGGGAGTAAAAATGGATTAAAGCTTTGAGACTTGTAAAATATATATATAAATAAGTTTCCTTTCACCTTTGAACTTTTTATGGGAATAAAAGTTTCCTTTCACTTCTAACCCCTTAAAGCTGGAAAAAAGGCTTCCTTTCACTTTTGAGCCCTTAACGAAGGAAAAGCTTTGAGACTTTCAAGAAAAGGTTTCTTTCGTATTTTAAACTCCTAAAGGGAAAAAAAAGTTTCCTTTCACTTTTGTCTCCTTAAAGTAGGGAGAAATTCCTTCACACTACTGACCTCTTTAAAGTGAAAAAAGTTTTCTTTCACTTTTGAATACTTAAAGGGGAAAAAATTCCCTTCATTTTTCGTTTCTTCTTTTATACACATTTCGAATCATGCTGTAGCCATTATCTTCTTATAATCTCTCTAGACCGTCTATTCTGCTCGTTTACTTGTTAGTACACTATGTAGACTACATATATATATATATATATATATATATATATATATATATATATACGTACTCATACATGAATATTAAGTACTTAGCACTGATCACAAAAATACTTAACGAGCAGTTTTGAATGGGGCTTACATTTCTCTTCTGACCTGGCTCTATTATCATTTTTTTACGGGCCTGGTCATGGTGTGTAACGTGCCTGTGTCTCCACGATGGAGAAAGCAACGTTCATTGAATAAAAAGATCTGTAAAATGGCAGACGACTTATGAGAACACAGAAGGCAATTTTGTGTCAATTTGTCGCCAGTCGGCATCAGTGTTTTAAAAACATGTTTTATGTCGTTCTCCTGTCGGGGAAAAGCGACTTTTAGATAAACGTCATTGCATTTTATAAGCAAACGAGCAAATTACCATCGCGTCTGTTGCGTAGGAAATTGCTATAAAAAAGGGATTTCTAACAATATGGCCGTTTCTTCCCATTTTCAATATTGACGTTTTCTCTCTTTTCCTTCAACGCCCTCTATTTTCTTTTTTCTTGCTTTTTTCTTTCTCTTGTTTTTTTCTTTCTTTCTTTCTTTCTTAGTTGATTAGTTTACTTTCTTTCACATCTTCTTGGTTTAGTTATCTTCCTGGCCCTTCCTTTCTTTCTCTTTTCTGTTTATTTTCCTTCCTTTGTCACTTTCTCTTTTTCTTTACTTTCTCTCACTTTCCGTCTCTTTTTTTTCCATCTTTTTTCCTTTGTTTCTTTCTTTATTTTTTTGTTTCTTTCTTTTTTCGTGATTCATTGTCTTCGTTTTTCTCACTCTATTTACTTAGTTCATTTGTATGATTTTTAGTCCTTTTTTTTCTTGATGTTGTTATTTTTTTCATTCATTATTTTTCTATCTTACGTTTCTTACACTTTTCTTTATTCATTTGCTGATGCTTTTATTATATCTATATTTCGGTATTTCTTTTCCGATTCATTGGTTTTCTTTTCTTTTTAGAATTAATTGTTTAATCTTATTCTTTTTTTCTATTTTTGTTTAGTTTCTTCCTTTTTTCTTTTTATTCTGAAAATCCTTTTCTCAAAATTACCGTTCTTTTTCCCCTTCTTCTGTTTGAGATTACGCCTGAGTATGAATGTATTCACAACTCGGTCGTCTGTACTTTTTTCTTTGAAGCCATTTGTATGCTCTTCAAATGATATAACTTTCATTATACCCACTTTCAGTTCCCATGCAAATATGAAAAATGACAAAAACCCCCCAAAAAACAACAACAACAAAAAAAAAAAACTGGTCTGGTTAATAACTCAATAGAAACCCTCATGTGACTTACGTTTTTTTTTTTGCAGTATGCCATGTTGGGGATGATCAATTGAAAAAGGAAAAAGATATGATCAATGAATAAGTTACTTCTACCGCCTTTTTATTGGCAAGGAGACCGGATTAAAAAAACAAAACAAAAACAAAACAAAACAAGCATGAATGCCACCGGATACGAACTAAGAGACCAATTTAGCATTGAGGAACGTTGCAAATAGAACCCCCTCTAAAAACGTTTTGGGTGATAAAAAAACAAACAAAAACAAAACAACAAAAACAACGTTTTTTCTTGTCATAATAAGGAGTATTTATTTAGAATATCTGCCCTCTAGCTCCATTGGTGCGGCCTGTCTGCGTGATACATACATAAGCAGCCAGACACACCGTCGACCAGACAGACAAACCAAAATGAAAAAAAAAAAAAAACAAAAAAAAAAAAAAAAAATTTGAGAAACTTATGTAGACAGTTTTGGTTGACAGTTTCTTATATATACAGTGAGTGCAAAATGTATCCGATACATTCCAAAGAGCTTCAATTCAACGTCCATGTACAGTTTCAAAATTGTCAGAATTTGGCTCAAAGATTTAAGAATACAGAAATGAGAAATATATATAGAAGATTGGATATCGAAAGGTTATGTGCAATAAAAAAATCCTTGTTCCAAATTCTTTTATTTTGAAGATGTATAAGGATGTTGAAATGATCTTTTTGAAATGTATCAGTACTTTTTACACTCATTGTAAAAAGCCTGCTTCAAGGACGTTGTCGCTGGGAGACCGGCTCTGCAAAAACATGTAACGTGGATAAGATTCATATTTTCGACCTTCAATCGTGTTTCATGAAAATTTTCCGTGTACAGCAACCAATCAACGAACAAATCACGACTGACCAATCAGCGAACTGATAATGAGTGACGCAATAATTGAATAGACGACAATGATAATTCCTGTTCAACCATGTCTGCTTATCGCTGTAATATGCATGTTCAGAAAACCCTGACAATGTCTCCGATAACCACTTATGTTGAGTGGCACAAAAAATTTTAAAAACTGGAATTATTTTTTTTATGAGAATGTGAAGGAATTCCCCCTTTATACATTTAATTTTGGACCTTGGAAATTACTTACGAATTGTGGAATATGACACTCTGCAAATGCCTTTTATTTTCAGCTTTGCAAATTAATTTCGCCTATATCAAAAATTGACAGGCCGTCGCGTTCACCAGATTTATTTCATTTGAGGTTATTTGAAAGAAACCGTTTACGTAAACAACACTCCTGGAACTGGAGAATAATGTTCGAAATGAAATTAGTCATTGGAGCCAGATTCATTACGAGCTGTCATGGAACATTACCAAGAAAGGGTTCGACTCTGCAAAACCGAAATAAGAAAGTATATGCAGGATGTTATCTTCCACAATTGGTTCAAATAAATTTCTAAGGTTCAAAATAAATTTAAAATTCATGAACCTTTTTATCTAAAGTTATTTAAGTTTCAAAATCTAAAGTGATTTTTTGTTCCACACTGAACTTTCACTCAGTTATAAGCTGTATTGGTGCCAATAAATTTTGTAGAATAACTAACATCTTCTAAACGTCGACACTACAATAGTTGGACACTCAGTGAGAATCAGACTCACTACAGTAGTCGTAACTTTTTGGTGGCGGGTCAAATAAGAAATGTCTTTATTTTTATGTCTTGCCGTCCAATGTAGGCAAAAAAAAAACAAAACGAAATAACGATCAGACGAAGCTGTGAAAACAGCTGGCGTAGTGTTAAAATATGTTTTGCTATGAAACATTGATCCATTCGAGGTCACAGTGAAAATGAAGCTTTTGTTCGATATATTTTGTTTTGAGAATGATTTTTATTGCTCGCTAACCAAAGTGAAAAACAAAGAACACAAACTATTTTTGTATGCAACATCATATATTCGATAAAGTTGGCGAGCCGGATTGAATGAGGCAGCAGACCGGAGTTTGCTGAATCCTCATCTAGCGTGAGATTTCATTTTACTAAACCTAGTCTGGCACAAGGTCAATGTAGTTGGGCATCCATTAAAGAACGAATTAACTGCACACAAGAAGTAGTTTGCAAGACCGGATTGTTAACCGTCACAGCTCAGAAGGCAACGGATAAAAATCTTCTAATTCATAGATAATCGAATAGTCTTTTACGAAATCCGCTAATAGAGGCTCCATCCGCTATCCGAAAATAGAGCGTTCCTGATAAAAACTTTTCTAATCCGAAATGGCGACAGTGGAGGAGCAATTACTATAAATTTATGCATTAAATTTTCTTTGGCGTTCCCAGACACAAGAAGAAACTGACTTAATCATACCAAACAACACGTGACATTTGAAATAACATACAGTAAAAGCAAGGAATGATATAGGAGGAAGAGAGTTCCCGCTGCCTCTATAATGGATTGCAGCAAATCAAATGCTGAACGCGGTTTTCGTTTTTCTCTATTTATCGTGAAAGCGGCGTAAAGCAAACTTTCGAAAAATGGGGTATACCTGCGTTACAAAAACACAAAGTTTTATCTAGACTAAAAGTTTCTCTCGTTATCAGTAATTACAACGTTCAAATGAAATATTTCCAAAACCAAAATGGCGTAAAGCGAAGAAGTGATTATCATCATTATCTCTCTCACTCTCTTCCTCTCTTCCCCCCTCTCTCTCTCTCTCTCTCTCTCTCTCTCTATATATATATATATATATATATATATGTTTAGCAATGGTGATGATGGTATACTAGATAGAGTCCCCGGTGGTAGGAGTGTGAGGTACAGGGGGCTAGGTGTAGAAGAGAGAGGAAGTTCGGGGAAGTTCATTGCAGTACTTTGCTTCATAACGGAAAAATTCATAATACAATCTAATAACTTGCTTTTTATAGCGGTGGCGTAGCCAGCGTTCTCGGCGCTCAGGCGCTAAGGAGTGTCCGATGGCAAAGCCAACTCCCTGACTAAGACAGCGACCGGGGACATATACGTTATATCTAAGGGGAAGACATGATCATAGACTAACAGGTATTTTAGACCAGAAAAAAATAATCGGGATTGCCGATTTAAACGTTTTTATTTTCCGAATTTGAGAATCCAGTGTTGATAATATCTACATCCGAAAACATGGTCACCAATGTTCTTTTCATGCTTTGAAGTCCAGTGTTGCCAATTGAGATGTTTTTATTTTTTCAAAATTCAAATTTGAGAGTGTATTCCAGAATTGGAAAATCGTAAAATCACATCTTGATAGGTGCCACTGCCATTTACATCTGCACCCAGGGGCGACTGTCCCCTTTCGCCCCCTCTTGCTACGCCGCTGTTTCAAAGTTACTTCTTCGTAAGAAAGTTATGTTTCTGAGTGCTTCAAAAAAGTGTGCGCTGCCGTGGGGTCTGCCAAACATTTGGTCTAAGATACTCGGTAAACATAATCGAGAACCCGCCTCTGCCCACTCGTTCAGCATTTGGTCAAAGACTTTCTTCCTTCCTTCCTTCTCCTTTGCACGACTAAAATAGAATAAGAACGCAAGAAATGCGTGCATAAATGGCCGACGAACAAGATGGAGGAAGAAAAAAAAAGAATAGAATGATGTGTTCTTTGTGCGCGCATGCGTGAGACTGAAAACGGAAAGATGTAAATTAATTATGTAACCATGAACGTATCAGCATGTTAGGGAATAGGGCAGGGAAGTAGGGAGTGGGCAGTGAAAGACAGAGAGGGGAAAAAACGGGGGATAGGTAATAGGTAAATATATTACAAGGTTGAACTTGTACGTCGGTTGGGGATGAGGTTATGCAGACCAGCTCGAATCATAGAATACTTTAAAAAATTAATTGTGTGGGGGATAGGTTCACAAACGGTTACGTTTGGAAAGTCATTTGTAGATGGGTAAGAATCGGCAAAAACAGGTCTGGTTGATCACTCAATAGAAACAGTCTTTTGGCAGCATGCTTTGTTTGGGTGACCAATTAGAAAAATTGAAAAAAAAAGGGAGACCAATGACTTTTCTCGTCTTTTGTTGGATCAATTGAAAAATCTGAATTTTCAAAAAACGAAACAAAACGAAACAAAACCAAGCGTTAACGTAGCACTAACTAGGGACGAATTTAGCATGAACTAACATGGAAAATTGAACCCCCTCTAAAAAAACCTCTTTGGGGGTATTGAAAAAAAAAAAAAGAAAAAAAAGTTATCCGTAGACATATCAAAAGTCGAGAGAAGTAACTTATTCGTTGATCACGCTTTTGCCCAATGTTTTTGATTGATCACCACCAACACAGAATGCTGCCAAAAGACGTTGTTCACGCCACAATTTCCATCGAGTGGCTAACCAGATAAATCTATATATCTATCTTCAACGGAGCGTATCTTACGCTGAATTACACATTCAACATTTCGATGCTCTATGAAAACATAGTATGGGATTCTTTGCTTAACCGAAGTAGGAACTAAAAACGTCCCTGTGTTTAAATCTCACCCTGTAAAAGCCCACGTCACTTTCTTTGTTTGTACGGATGTTTGTCTATTTTTTGTCACGTGAAAGCAAGCCAATATCTGAAATTAACGAAACCCAACCGCGATTCGAACAGAAAAGTACAACAGCCATTAAGCTATCATAGCCCCCCTGTGAGCAGCTAGGTAAAATTAATCAGTGCTGTTTCCGTCGATGGTCACGCTAAAGCTAATAGCCTGTTGCCACAACTGCTGCTGCTGCTGCTGTTGTCTTCGTATTTAGGACAGATCAATGTCGTTCAACGCTTCAGTATTATAAGAGAAATAATAATTAGAAATGTGCAGATGTCCTCTGTCACGCTAAGGGACGCAACTGACTTAGTACAAAAGAATTTGATTGATGTACCTGATGTAGTAAAATAGAATTTCATTAATGTTTTAATGACGTAATACAAATACTGAATTTTAAGAATAATATGAAAATAGAAAAAATGATAAGAGATAAAAACAAAAAATAATGAAAAATCGTTTGTGATCTACAGAACGCTATTCTCCAATCTTACTGGCAATGCAAATCTCTATTATCCACATCTATATAATGGAACGTGTACAGAAGGCTATTCTCCGAGCTGACTGCAATGCAAATCTCTATTATCCACGTCTATAAAATGCAATTCGTACTGTAGACTATTCTCTCATCTCACTGCCAAGCAAATCTCTATCATCCAAGTCTATGAGATGCAATGTTTATAGAAGTTTATTCTTTCATCTCATGCAATGCAGATCTCTATTATCCACGTCCATGA
Organism: Thysanoteuthis rhombus; assembly: GCA_963457665.1. NCBI lineage: Eukaryota > Metazoa > Mollusca > Cephalopoda > Oegopsida > Thysanoteuthidae > Thysanoteuthis > Thysanoteuthis major. Next base: position 8,350,484 of record OY735228.1, on the reverse strand, counting down.
AATGCAATGTGTATAGAATAATATTCTTCAAGCAGACTGCAATGCAAATCTTTATTATCTACGTCTATAAAATGCAACGTGTAGAGTGCTCTTTTCCAAGGTGATTGAAATGCAAATCTCTATTATCCACGTTTATAAAATGATACGCATTTCACATATACCGTCATTTTCAACGGCACGATTAAACTAATTATAAATATTAAAAAAACAACAACAAAGCACCAAGCAATCAAAGAGCATTGTTAGATTCTATGCCTTGAACAGATGACTGTCTTGTCAAAATGTTAAAAAGTTTCAAAATTAGCTTTCACTTTTTCAATTACGTGTAATGCATCAATATCACAGAAGAAAAACAACGAAAATTATAAGCGACCCTTTTGAATATAACAAATATTCAATAAACCAACTTATGACCTAATATATACGGGTTGATTTCATACTAATAAATAAATATATGTATTCAAAGATAATATGAAAAATACGTCATTCTTTATAGGTAGTATACTAGTTATGGAATATTATGTATTTCAAGCGATGCTGAAAATGGAATAACTTATATGACAAGTGTTAGTATATCTCTGAATTTTTGAGATGAAGCATTATTATTATTTCTATTATTATTCGGACCGTAGAGTACAATGAAGGCCGTAGAGTACAACGGCCGAAACGTTGTATGAAAAACAACGAAGATGAGGATGGTCCGAATAATAATAGAAATGACCAGTGTTGTTACAAAAGTTTTGATCTTTTATTTACAACTGTTTTCTAGTTTGCACAACTACAAAAAATGACCTTTTCTTTCCTTACGGATAGTACACCTATAGAAGTCCGTACAATGGATCGGCTGAATCGTTGCAAGAACAACATAAACCATATGAATGATGAGTTTGGTAGCCTGAACAACTCTTGTAACGATAATGACTCCTCTCAAAGTCACAGAAATCGGCACATGTATCAGTACTAATCATCTAAAGACATATAAAAGTATCAAATTGATAAATCTTTAACTGAGATTACCTACAAAATTATCTAATAAATAGATCTTTTATCTAAAATTATCTAAAGAAAAATAGATCCGAAAATGAGCACAGAGACCCCGAAGAGCACTTTTTTGACAAAACAAAAAATTAGATTTTAGGTAGTCCTTAGTGTTGTACCCATGCACATCTTCAAGGTTGCAGTTTCCAAATAAAAATGCAGTTGTTTAATTAAACAGTAAAGGTGGCTCAGTTAATAAGGGTTGATTGATTTTCATTCCAGGTATAGATCGGTGAACACACACCCATACACGTTTGCACGCACACACACACACTCATCACTGGAGACCAAAGTATTGTCGTCTTTTCCAACCCTGGGTTTTAAATTTTAACAAAGCTTGACCAATGACTGAGGGACGAATGAAGTGATCTGCAATATCTTCCAATAATTGCTTTCAACAAAGTCGACAAGACAAACATCTACTTAAATATTAAGAAAAATATAGACAACCACTTGAATTTTTTGTGTATGATATTTATCAAGGCAGATAACTATTGAATGCCAATAATAGAGTAGTCTCCTTATACATTTTTGCAAATGCGTAAAAAATCGGTTTTATTTTAGTTGAACATGAACAAGAAAATGCAGAGCTAATTAATGCTTTTAATATTTCTTCAAGTAAAGTGCAGTTGCAAAATTATTTAAATACTAAAAAGACTTCTTGAAGGCATGGTTGAACAACTATGTACGTATAATAACCCTTTCCTGTTAATGACGTGAAAAGCCTACTTATTCAACACGTAGCAAAATCTTAAAAGTGGGGCTTAGGATCCAATCGCTGGTTAATCCTCCTGTTCGTTAATTTGATTTATCGGCGGCGGATCGTATTTCTCTTTTGCCCCCATCCTGACTAGGCTTTCTCGCTGAGGGTGAGCGGGTTTGTAAGTCGGAATCGCATATAGGCTGAGGATTAAGGGTTCATTATAGATATTGACAGTTTAGGACGAGCCGTAACTAACTACTCCTTAGTTCTTTACCGGACAATCAACATCTAGATACGTACCCCCTCCCTTACCGTAATACATCGTTTTCTCTTCACCGGAAACATAGACAACAATCACCCATCTATCTATCTATCTATCTATCTATCTATCTATCTATCTATATATATATATATATATATATATATATATATATATATATATATATATATATATATATATATCAAAGTACAAATCTGTAATGAATATACGATGTGGGTGATGGGTTTATTTCATAAAAGTCACGATACAAAAAAATTGTCATAGTAGAGCTTTGAATATACATTTAAATTCATTATACTTATTATTATTATCATCATCATCATCATTATTATTATTATTATTATTATTATTATTATTATTATTATTATTATTATTATTATTATTATTTTGGAATCTCACACCAGTTGCCTGGTGGTAACCGCTGGAGTTTGAGTGACAGCAAGTCTCCTCAAGTCTCCAGCCCTCTTCTCCTAGTACTCATAGGTCACAGTAATTCTGCAATGTACAGTTTCACACCAGTTGCCCAGTGGTTATCGCTGAAGGCTGAGTGACAATAAGTCTCCTCAGGTCTCCAGCTAACGTCTCCTCTCTCTTTTGCATATCATGACAGAGCTACAATTCGTTGCAGTACTTATATCTCCAGCACCTTCCTCATTATCCGTGCAGTTCCCAGTAGTGCTGTGGTCTGCACGGTCTCTATCCTTCCCCTAATCCCGATCTCCTCCAGTCTCACCCTCAGCGTTTTGGGGACAGTTCCTAGTGCGCCCACTATGACTGGTACTAGCCTGGTTTTCATGTTCCACATCTTCCTCAACTCTCTTGCTAGGTCCTGGTATTTTTTCCTTTTTTCACCCTCCTTCTTTTTTACTCTATGGTCTGCAGGCACAGCAACGTCTACTATTTGGCAGGCCTTCCTTTTTTTTGTCTACTATTACTAAGTCCGGTCTTCTTGCCTGGATGAGGTGGTCAGTTTGGATGTGAAAGTCCCAGAGTAGTTTGCGGTTGTCATTCTCCAAAACTGTCTCTGGCTTGTGCTGATACCACTTTTCCACATGGTTGAATCCCATTTGTTTGCTTAGTTCCCTGTGTATCATCGTTGCTACTCTATCGTGTCTATGCTTATACTCCTTCTGGGCGAGTTGACTACATTCACCAGTTATGTGGTTTACTGTCTCATCTCTTTCACCGCACATGCGGCATTTGCTGTTTGTCTGTGTTCTGTCGATTTTTGTTTTTATGTAGTTTGTCCTTATGCTTTTGTTTTGGGCCGCCATGATGAGCGATTCCGTTTCTCTCTTAAGGTTCCCTTTTCGTAACCACGTCCATGATTTCTCGTCTGCTACATCTTGTATCTGTCTTTTAAACTCGCCGTACAATTTTTTCCCTTCCCATCTTTCTTTTCTTGTTTGCTGTACTGTTCCATTGTTTTCTACTTTATTGCTTGTTGCACTATCTCTCGCGCTCTTTATGATTTCTTCACTATTTGTTTGCACATACCTTTCTAGGACTATTTTAGCTCTCTGGACACAATCTTTTATGCTGATGAGCCCCCTGCCACCTTCTTTTCTCTTAACGTATAGTCTATCTGTATCATCTCTAGGGTGTAATGCTTTATGTAGATTGTGGGCCGCCTGAAAAGGGCCCAGACAGGGCAGAAACATTAACATGTTTGTGCAGCGAATGTTCTACAATATTTCCAGCTCTACTCTGACCCAACTCAATATTTGAAGTTTCAAGTTGAATGTATCGAGCATTCTATGAAATAAATCCATCACATATCAGGCCTCGATTTATATAATATTATGTTATATTGCATACCTGATTTGTACTATATATATATATATATATATATATATATATATATATATATATATATATATATATATATATATATACCAGCCGATTGTAGTAATGTGGTAAAATCAATTATTATATGCTCATTACATTGAATGATGATTATTGTTTTATCTTTAACGACCCTTTTCTAAAATATGGAGTACCATGTCTTTCCAGCAAATACGTAAAAACAAATATGTGTGTGTGTGTGTGTGTGTGATTTCTTTCCTCGCAAAAGATGGATGAGAAGTCAGTATTCGAGGAAATACCTCGCTAAGCCTCTGTCATTATTAGTTACTGCTTTCGACCGACAGATGGCACGGCTGGTTAGTCTCTCGTAAGATACGTCTTATCAGCTTCAAGTTCGTATCGCTCGCTTTGCTGCGTTTGTGCGTCCCTCGCTGCTGCTCCCCTCATCTCCCCGATCTCCTTAGCTCCCGATTAACCAAATAAACAAATATAGACGGATAAACAAGCTGGGAGATCCTCAGCCACACCTTCAAGACTTCGCCACATGTTGGACTAGCTGGCTTTTTTTGTCTTTCTTAGAAGCTAATTTTTTTAGACTCGGAATCCATGAGTGATGTATAATACAATAGACGCCCGTTGTAATTATGTCTTTGAGCAATGTCCGATTAAAGCGCTTGGAGGTCGTAGGCACTGATAATTATTTAGATCATACTAATGTTTAAAAAATGTATATATTTTTACTATCTTATTATGTGTAAATTCCGCAGATGATTTGTGATATATTATTAGTAATTGCTGAATTTTCCCCAAGTCCCAAATTTTCCGAAGGCTCTAGGCATTGTGTCTATTTTTCCTATCAGATAATACGTCTTTGCCTTTGAGGAGTGCAGTTATAACGAATTTGCCGTCATGACTCGTAGATCAAATAACGTGGAATGCTATCTAAAAAATACGGCGAGCAAATCATTTACTTTTTAATTTGGTCCGAAGATGACATAAATTTCGACTATAGTCTTGCAAGAAATACAAAAACAAAAAACAAACAAAAAAACATACGCGTCTTTGAATTATTTCGTTAGAACGAGTGCCATTACAACGAAAGTTAATCGTCTGAGTGCGCTGTAAATGATTTTACTGAAAAAACTATTTTGCTAATGATCTTAATACAGAAATACATTGAAAATCGGGATTTTCAGAAAACAGTAATAAATGTTACTGGATTATCACGTATATGTGATAAATGCATTGTTAATCTTACTATAAGAATGAGATGCAAATGATTTTATGAAAATGCGTTGTACATTTTAGTACAAAATTTATTCAGTATATAAACTATATAAAATAAAAGTATAAAATATATTCTATTTTGCCTCTCTTGGCATCTCCAATTATATACAATCTTTACGTGTCAGCTTTAAAGATAAATACGAAATTCATGAAAACTTTATTCAATATATATGAATACAAACATTATCTACCATTTAACACAATTTACAAATCAGATTCTCTTAAAGATTTAATCAAATAGACTCCAAAATTATCCTTGTAAGCTCATGCTCTTTCCATAATTTCTAAACTTATTATCATTAAACTATTTTTACTCTGTACACTAGTGCTATTTTTAACATGACTTGGCAACTTATTCCAAATATATAACTATTAGAAAAAAATCCAATTATTCAGTTGATCTAGTTTTTGAAATCTTTCTTGTCAATAGATTTCCAGTTCGAGGAGAGATATGTTGAAAATAGTGAATCATATTTAGAAATTCCATGACATACCATGTTGTAAATGATTTCACGATAAAATACATTGTAAATGATTTCACTATTACAATGCATTGCAAATGAATTTACTATAGATATGGCTTGAAAATAAATTGACTCTAGAAATGGACTGGAATCCAGGAAAGGGGATTGTCATTATTCAGCCTTATTGAGAGAATAAAGTGATTATAGTGTAATGTAAATGCATCGCTAATTCTGTTGTAACTTTGATGACTACTTTGTGTTCGGAAGATTTTTAATTAAAGAGTTAATATTTTTTCTGGCGGCACACATCAGTTACGGTAATTCGTCCAGAGCAGTGTTTCCCATACTATATCGGACTATCCCCCACTATTTAGAGTACATATTTCATCACCCAATCCCCAAGTGAAATTGGTAAAAAATTTGATTTTATTAATTTTTCTCCTTAATTTAAACATTTATTTTATAACCAAAAATATAGTTGTACAAAAGTATCTAAAAGTACTTGATTAATTAGTATAGAAATGATTAATATTAAGGCTGGTCCTGATGTGATGAGACTAATTTTTCCACATCCGGTTAATAATTAGGGCGCAGCATCCTCAAATCGCCAGGTTCGACTATTTGTGGTTGGTTTCCCGTTTTCGTCCAAAGATCCGTAACGGCATTAAACACACGTTCTTCTAAATATGACGATGGAAATGCAATTAGGGATTTTTTCTTCACAACGTCTCATAATCTGGGATCAAAATTTATATTTGGTGCTGCAACTAAATAATGGTAACCGTTCTTAAATGTGAGCTCCAACGCTTCGTTGGTTTTCTAGTCTTTTTTTAATTGGATTTCTGCTCCATCAACACGCTCAGTCATATTCATTGTGAGAATATGTTCAAATCGCTCCGACAAATTTTTATGCAATGCTTCCAAATGATAACAATAGACCTGAAAGTCAGCATTACGTATTTCTGTCTTTTACTCGAAAACTGGTAAAATAATCCACGTCCTTAAGTCGCGTTTTAATAGAATGATCTTTAAAACGAATGTAGATATTCGTTTTAATCAAATTCACTACATCTCCTGAAGGCTGAAAATCCAATTAATTAAACTTGTAATAGAAATCTAACAAGTAATCTTCTAGCTGAAGTACCCTTCTACGCCGGGCCGAATATTCAAATAGTAAAAAGGTTTTTGAAAATAACTTGCTAACCTTCCATGTCGATTGAGTATGCCTGCCAATTTTCTCTGGGTATTGGCCATGTTTAGGGGGTTTCTATAGCGCGACAGACAAATACCGCGACATCTCACACTCTTATATACGGGTATTTCTTTTAAACTTCTTCAAGTTGTCTTGCGGGGAAAAATCTTTGTTTTCAAAGAGTTCCAAAACCGTCTCAAAAAGACTTGAAAAACGTCTCAGACAGACGCCCTTCGACAACCAGCAAACTCCAGTGTTCAGTAGCAAGTGATTAAATTATTCATTGTTTTCTTCGTACAATGGTCTGAATAATGTGTCATCGAGAGAATTGTTTCTGATTTTGTTAAATGCTGTAATGAATTAATGCAATCAGCGATGCAAGAAATCATTAAGGTTTTCTTTTTGCAACGAAACGTTGTCGGTGAATCATGCATTGCTCCACCGACAAATCCAGCTCTGTCTTTTTGGAAAGTGTGAACTAAATCCACTATGGCAGCCGACCATTGATAGATCTCCATCAGTTGCAGCTGTCCTTACATCTGTATGAAGAACCCTCTTTTCCTTAAAGAAAACCTCTTCCGTAACAAGAAATGTTGACTCTCTTTCCGGGTCTGTTTCTAAATATCTTGCACATGATAGATTTTAATTTCTCTTCTTAGAAGACATGTACACCTGGCTAAATAATATATGTGTGAATATTATTCTGCCCTTGATCTGATGGAATATGCACGAGCCATCGTCACACCACCTGTGTCTCGATATATCCAGTTGTGACTCGTGTGTTTTCTCGCCTTGTTATACCGAATACGAGAAAGGCTATTTCGATATCTCCTACGTACAAAATTGCATGTCCGAAAGGCTGATTTTTCTGTAGAGCTTTTTGAAGTTCAATGGTAATTTTTTCCCCGCCATTAATTCATGTCTAATAAGTGATGATTAAAGTTAATAGAATTTAAATAAGAAAAAAAGGGAAGATATTGTAACTTCAAACGGCTCAATTGTAAAATCAACTTTTCAGACGTACGGCTTTATGCATTGAGGGTATTGAGCTGTATTCTTTACACCTAATCCCAATCAATAATTCATGCCTTCCAACACAACTACTGCCCCTTTGCCTTCTAGTGCCCCCTTGAGTTTTCTAACGTCCAAAGCGGGTGGTAGCGCCCCTTTTGGGAATAGCGGTCTAGAGCTTTGTTTCAGTCACTGTGCCTATCGTAGCTTCTCTATTTCCGACTGTGTAGCATGACATCATACTTGCAGACAAAGCGCTAGAATCTTTGAAACCAAGTGCGCCCGTGAAGAGCGCCAACACAGAAAGACGTACAAAAATAGCACACACCACAGCCCCTTCCCGCCTGGCGATGGGATCCCTTACCCGAGGCTGAAATCACCGAAGGAGCCATCGATCCAGCAACAACAACAAGAACAATAACAATCCACAGCGAGTTTATTGGAAGAACTGAACATCATCGTCGTTTCGACAGGCAACCACGAGCAAGCAGCTTCGTTTGAACTTCGAATCGTGAAATTCTTTACGTTGTGTCATATCTCATGATTACACTCAGCTTAATTGATATCCCGTCTATGTAATTCACAGCCATACAAAATCTACTCCAATTTTCAATCCAGAGAGCAGGACTATTGCCAAGGTACGACGATTCAGAAGGCAGGGAGTGGTGACGAGTAGAAGGGCTATATGTTGCCAAAAAAGTGCTAAAGTAAAAAAAATCGCCAAAACCCACCAAAAAAAAAAAAAGACACTTAAAACTGCCAAAAAACATGCAGAAAATCGGTCAAGATGTAACGTTTAGCTAAAACAGGAAAGGCGGTGAATTTAGCGGCACAAAAGCGCTGAATTGGTAACATTGGGAGTGCTTCATGGAGATCCAGGCGTGAACTTTCTTCACTATCGTAAAAACAGGTTTATGCTGAAAAAATTAGCGCTCTAAAATTCATTCACATCACGTTCACCGGAGGAAATGATTCCTTGGAGGGGGCTGTCCCATGCCCACCCAACGGGCCTGCTAGTTTCACAAAATTCGAAAAATTAATTTTTTTGTAGTCCCAGCGGATCGTGAGGGCCTAAGCTGTGGCTTATTGAGCTTATGGTTAAATCCAGCTCTGCTTACCAGGCACCCTACGCAACACCTTTCATAGCCAAAGAACAGACAGAGAAAATGGCGTGTGAATTGAAACAAAACAGGTCTGGTTAATCACTCAACAGAAACTGTCAGGTGACCAACATCTTTTGGCAGCATGCTGTGTCGGGGTAATCAATTTAAAAAATATCGGAAAAAGAGGTGATTAATGAATAAGTTACTTTCTCGCCTTTTATTCGGCAGTGATCTCTGAAAAAAGTCTGAATCGTCAAAAAACAAGCAAACAACTGAACGGACAAATTAGCATAAACTTACAATGTAAATTGAACCATTACCCTAAAACCCCTATGTAGTGGATGGGGATCAAAATACAAAAAAAAAATTTCTTCGGACATAGTAAGGGGTAAATGTTTAAATTTTCTGCCCTCCATTGGTGCGACTTGTCGCCAGACCATCTTAAAAACTAAAGAAACCTGTGTTGACAGTTTTGGTTGATGGTTTCTAATTCTATCCTCCACAAATTAGCAGGTTGAGTTAGTAATGCCATTGTAGGCCCATGAACTACATTTAAGCCTACTAACCTAATGAAGCTGATGAAAAACCGTTTTCAATATCATCTTAGCACCGGCAGTTGTTCTGTATTTTCTTCTGTCAACTTTTCTTGCTTATCAGTCAACAGACGTTTTATCCTCGGAGAAAGATCGCTTAGTATGCACACGGGTTTATCTCTCCAACAGAGAGGATTACACGATGATTTCAGAGCAATGAAGCGATGTGGGCATAACAGAGGTAGGCTTACGTGGACCTACAATTTTGAGCAAGGGAGCTATTGCTGAACGACTGTAGCCATTAAAAATGGTGGAAGGTTCTATCTTTTTTTATTTTTTTAAATTCTTTCGTATTTTTTTTAGAGTTTATCCATAAGTCCACAGACTCGTAAATTGGCATCAGTACTCCCCAAGACCCCTTCTAAATCTGTTTTTCTTTAAAAAAATGTTTTTGGAGATTTTTTTAGATCTCATTTCGACGGGTTAATTAATTACAATTCCTAATTAATATTTTTGCTCTATTTTACATGTTTTCCCGTAAAAAAACGCCAGAGATGTCATGAATAGAATTTATTCTGACTACATTTATTCTTCGATGGAAATTTTTTTCCGTGACTTCAACTTTCAATGCTATGGTTGTTCAATTATTGACTGTAATGACGAATCTTATATATTCTTATAGATAAAATTGTTTGCCATAACTTTTTTTGTATAAATTGTTCTAGTTCTTTTATCGTTAAATTCCAGTCCGAGGCTGTAGTTGATGCTATTTTCCCACCGTAACTGCAAGAACAAGAACAATCCTCACTTAACTTGGGGGAGTAAACTCTTCACCATTGGTCTGTCCCGTCATGCTAAACCAAACCGATATAAAGATGATTTGAAATAACGACAGAGTGGTTGATAGGTGGTCCTCTTACTGACTGACCCAAACTGACAAGACTTACACGTCAGCAAAAATCTATGTTCCAAGTAAGCAAGGGCTTATTTCATTTTAATAAATAAATTCATGTATCCTGAAAAATGTATTTCCGGATATTTTTAAAAATACAATACAAAAGTTACAGTAATTATTTTCAATCGAAAAAAAAACAGGATTAGAGAATGACCTTGCAGTTGCCAGGGTTGTTACATGCAAGTACATTACACACACTATCCTTACATTAATATGCTCATACATAAATCATATGAATTTAGCCCTGAAAAGTACCTGTATGTATCCATATATAAATCATGCACTTTCTGCAACGTCGAATAAATAACAATTTTTGATAGGTACATGCACTTTAAAAAAGATTTTGTTCATGTTTTTAATATTTTTATCTTTTAAAAATGCCCTTCGTCGTCATCTAATTCAATTCCTTGACACCCCACCCCCAAAGAAAACTTTCTGTGAAATGTGAGGGTCATGGCGGAATACGAGAAGCAACGGGTGTTAATGAGAAACATTAATTACCCGTGACAATTGCTCTAATCAATGAATAACCCTACCCAACCCTAACATTAACCCTAAATTATTTAATAATCATGAACCTCGGTATAAAACCTTTTGAGACTATATTCCCGTTATTTCTCGCCATGAAAAGTAAAGCAGCAAGAAACGAAACGTGTACATGATTTATTACCAGTAGTAATTACTCTAATCAACGAATGGCTCCTAACGTTAACCCTAACTAATCACAAACCTCTCCTCGTTTATCATTGTTTCTTGTAGCTTCTCGTATTTTACAGGGGCTGCTTTTTGACTTAATTTGAGACTAGGGCTTATATAGTAAATAATAACAATTGGATACAAAAGTTTTTGTCAATTAATTCCAGGCATTTTTCGTCGATTACTGCCTTCGGTTTAGTCTGATGGGGTACAGTACATGTTCGAATTAATCGTTTGGTTTTCTGGGAACAACTCTTAATAGAGTTTTCTCTTTCAACCGTGCCATATACACATCATCTCCTTTATGGGAAGAACGACCTTGACGATGTGTGTTGGCTTATTTTGCTAGCCCTCCGATCTCTTGCATTCTATATCTATTTTGTTTAAATGCGAACTAATGACAGTAGTCACAATATACTCAAAGACGATCTTTTGAAATGAAGTTAGTTAAAACTTAACCCCCCTAATGCCATATAGTGACAAGAACGAACTTTTGGGGTCACGCAATGATATTCAAGTGGAATGGAAACCGAGAAATATTTTTTTGAATGCGTGTGTTCAATGGGGGAGAGGTAAGGCGACACATTGGTTGCAAATTTGTATATCTGAAGTGAATTATCGAACGGCGAATATTCTGGAATAAATATATTTCTTTTATTGGCCCCATAATTAAAGGATTAAAAAGAGAAACGTCTTGCTGATTTGGAAACCGGAGAATAGGTTGTTTATAAGACGTTTTCCACCAAAAAAGACTGACAAAAACTTGAGAGGACGAAAAAGCCGTCTCGACATTTCCAACTGTGCTGCTAATTAACTAATTAAGGCAGCTAATTTGTTAGGAGCTTTTCGTTGTGCCAATCTGACTGTAAATCTTACGCGTAGAGTCGACGAAGCGAAAAGGAGACAGGGCAACGGGTTGCAATTTGGTACTTTTCAATACCAAAATTGAGCAAATTTGGTACTGAACAAAGCTACTTGGTACCTAAATAAAGATTTGGAACTGAAGGAAAATTTGTAAAAAAATAATGATCGTTACGTACGAACGATGTAATACGACATGAATATAAATGAACAATTGATTGTAAAATATGTATTTTGATACATTTTTTCCGAAAGCTGAGTCTGATGATGGATTTGGATTTATTTGATTATTTTGGTAATGAAACTTTGTTATCCCAAGACGATATGAATTAGGTCTTGTGTGACAAAAGACATCTAGCAATTCTGACGTGGGAGCAAGAAATGAAGCAAGGTTCTTGCTGTCGTAGCCCACTGGTCAAAGCGGAGAACTGCATGCCATAGAGAGTGCAGTAGGGTTGACAGATATCTTTTGCCACACACACACACACACACTATATATATATATATATATATATATATATATATATATATATATATATATATTTATATATATATATATATCACAGAATAAAAATCAGGAATGCAACATAATATAATATAATACAATATCCGACGTGTGATGGGCTTTATATGTATATATATATATGAATGTTCCAAGGCAAACTTATAACCATTAAATGGTACACACGCACACGTGCGCACATACATACATACACACACAGCACACGTTTCTGAAGATGGGAAAAGCTCCCGAAACATGTCTAGACCATCAATGAAAACATCAACGGATAAATAAACCTAGTTTCCACACGCTTTCGATCCTGAGTCTGTCTCACTTCCTATAGTTCAAATTATATATATATATATATATATATATATATATATATATATATATATATATATGTGTGTGTGTGTGTGTGTGTGTGTGTGTCCATCCTTTGGCAACAGTAGTGAGACATAGCGACGTAGGGTCTTCCAAGCATCCATCCTACCTTCCAATTCGAAGCAATCCACAGAACTAGAGCAGAAAAATAAAGAATTAAAAGTAATTAAACCGGAGATCCCTTCCATTGCCAGTCCTTCTTTTTTAACCCTTGTGAAAATTTACCTGTTCCGTGTGGGTCTCACCGGCCATAGGCACACCTGCAATAGACGTGGTATCCCTTCCCTAAATCTTTGATCGTGAACCAAAGTTATGTTGATATATATGTGTGTGTGTGTGTGTGTGTGTGTGTGTGTGTGTGTGCCTCATGGCGTCAATTTAATTTCTAATTAACTCGTAGAAAATTATGTGAGGAAAGTTTTGATGTGTCTCTCTGAAGTTCACATGCATGCACGCCTTTCAGTCGTTAACTGCAGTTTCGTGACGATAGAAGGTGCGGGCTAGATGAGTGGTTAACGGCTTGGAGAATGGTTTCGACACACCGAATTCTAACTATGGTTTGGACAGTTTACGTTCACCTCGTACCAATTCCCTTGGGAAGAGCCTGAATCCATCCCTTTCCGGGCTATGTTGCCTCTAAGTCTATTTTACTTACCGCAAACCAGGGTGGAATAAGTCGTAATGTTATATGCTGAGTCCAGGCAGGAGTGGCTATAGCCATAGCCAGCGTAAGAGCACTACTATATTTGGGATATCATCCCGATTTCTTTTAATTTTTTTTCATTAAACCATGTCTGGTTTTGACCGTGAAAGTGATCTCTTAATATAAACAAGAAAAGATAGTATACTGTAATTTTCGGAGGATTGTTTCATATTTAGATGATGATAACACTATCCAGCTTTTTTTTCTTTTTTTGTTCCTCGGTAATAAGTGTTATTTTCTGATTGAATATGCCTAAAAAGTATGGAAAATGGCTATTATTCCATTCAAACTTTGCTTTTATGATCAGAACATTGATATTTTGTGACTTACCTATTTTGCCTTAGAAGGTTAGGTAGATACTTGAAAGTTGCAAACCCCTTATCTAGAACACATAGTTTCATCATCATCATCATCATCAGCAGCAGCAGCAGCCTCTAAACGTCTGTCGTTGGACTTAGACCTTCCCCAGGATTCGCCACACTTCTCTATCTTGGGTCTAAAAATGTTTTTACTGTCCATCGCTTTTTACTGACACTAAAATATTGTTGTGTTTTTGTGCATCCGTAACTCCGTGCATTTCCGTGGTACAGTGTGCACCTGACGCCATAGGAAATATAAGAATTGTTTTTGTCCAGAATCCAAGATTCTTTCTACAAAAAATAAAAGAATTAGTTTCACAGTCGGCTTTTGTCAGAGCTAAAAATGATGATTGTCTTCCTGGACAAGTAATAAACTTTTGACCATAACTATGTATGCATGTGTCACATATACAAGCCACACCGATGGAGCTAGAGGGCATTTACCCCAGATTATGCCTAGAAAGAAGTCTCTTAAAAAAAAATTTCCCCTTAAATAGTTTTTTACAGTAATGGAGGGGGTTTCAATTTAAATCGTAAATATATACTAAATTGGCTTCTTTGTTCGTGTCTGCCAGCGTTCGCGCTTGCTTCCTGGAAATTCGGACTTTTTTCGAAAATAACGACTCAACAAAAGGCGATGTATGTAACTTATTCTCTATTCATCCCTTTTTCCAATGTTTTAATTGATCACCCTCAACACAATATGCTGCCAAAGGACATTGGTCGCTTAAAGGTTTCTGTGGACTGACTAGCCAGGCCTGTTTAACTATTTTTCAATTTGCATTTTAATTCCTCCTCCAAAAACCTATAGAAATTTGGTCAAGAGAAATGACCTCCTTTCAGCGTTGAGTGAGTAGAGAAAAACGTTTACTTATTAATTATTTATTTATTAATTGAATAGAATGCCTCTATGGAAATCTCCTAAACCAATTTACATTGGAAATACTTATTCAACATTAAAATATACATCCATACAAGCAATAAAAATGTATGAAACTTGATATTTTTTCAGAATCACACCAGTGCAGAGGAACATTTATCAGGCACATTTTATTGATTTATTTTCCTAAATTCTTCTGTATATTTCAGCTGATAAGTTCCTGAATTACCCTATAAATTTATTTTCTCTCCAATAGGATCTAAAATTATCCAAATTATTTTTTTGATTATTCATGCTTGTACTATTTTTTACACAAGATGGTAAACTATTCCAGTACTTCAAAATTCTTTGGAGGAAAAAAATCAATTTACTTTTTGCGGCTTTGATTTCGTAATAGACATAGCAAGTAAATTTCCTGTCTTATCTGACATTAAATGTTAGAAATCCGTTATTTGTAAAGCCATTTATTATTTTGAAAGTTTCAATTGTCCGCTCTTGCCCACCCTCAAACAATGTATATACGCCTAACTTTTATCTCATTCCATTTATTATTCTGGTAAGTTTTCTCTGTACTGTCTTACCATGTGTAGCATGTGGGACCCAAGCCTATACACAATACTCCAAATGTGGTCGTATTATTTCTTCATAAATTCTTAGCATAATGTATTGATCTCTTGATTTTATATTTCTGCTCAGCCAACTAATTTTCGGGGATAGCTTTAGCTGCTACAAAATCATTAAATTTCACACCCAAATCTTTCTCTTCCGATACTTTTTGTAATGGTTTATTTTCCCTCTGTGTATTTGTAACTTGTATTTCCTTTGCCAATGTATATTACTTGACATTTACTCACATTGATTTTGAAATTCCACATGAACTCCGATAGATCTAGCTTTGTCAAGTTTTATATTCATTTGATCCAATCAATATTTTTATATCACCCACAAACATTTCTATAATACATCTTAATTTCTCAGGAAGACCATTAATAACCATTAAGAACAATGACAACCTCTATAGTGACACCTGTGGTGCTCCAGACATGACTGGTTTTGTTTCAGAAAAAAGTATCTCGGACTACAAATCTCATTTTCCTATTTTTCAAGGAATCTTTTACAATCTTTATTACATTTTTCTAAATCCCAAATTCCATTTTCACAAGTAATCTATAATGCAGGACACCATCAAAAGCCTTACTGAAATCAAAATCTAAAATATCTACACAGCCTTCCATAAAGTATTTACTTATAGCATCAATAGTTTGTAACAAATTAGATATTGTCTGATTTTTTAGATGAGGGAATATCATTATGTAATTTTTTTTTGAAGCCTTTTGTCAAGAGGACGATGATAAAAAATACGCCCATTCATCGCCTGAAGACAGCTGTAGGGCACAACGGCTAAAAGGTTGTGTTCAAAAGATGAACCAAGATGAAGACAAAAGCCTGCAAAAAAAAAAAAACTTCCCATAAAATTAGATAGTGTTGATTAACATGAAACGAAACCGTGCTGATTTATTACAGTATTTCCTCTCACAAATTTTTGTATACGCTTTCTGATAAACTTCTCATAAATTTTACCTAATACACGGATTAAAAACTCAAGCCTACAATTGCATGCTGAGTGTACTGAACCTTTTTTCATGTAAAACTACAACTATAGCATTTTTCCGAATTTCCGGTTCTTTTCCTTCATTAATACATTGATTTGAGAATTTTACCATCGCCATCATAACCTACAGCTCGTAAATTAAAATTGAAGGTAAAAAGTAGCCATAAAATGGAAAATAATGGCATTTTCCTAACTTGAAAATTGTTCCACGGCTCGTTAACGATCTACTAAAGTTGACTGAATGCACAAGCAATAAAGATGCAAGGAAACGCTTCTAATATTTCCCTAACACTGCGTAAAAGATGGTGCCGGGAACTTTTGCATCAATCTTAATATGTGTGCGTGCGTGTGTGCGTGTGTTTTTTTACAAAATCTCAATTACACAATTCTAATTACTTGTAATGCCCTCCAGACTCTGAAGGACATTTCAATATGAAACTCATTACTCTGAATTTTCCAAATTGAAAAAAAAAAAAATACTCATGGAGGTTTTTGTGTTTAAATGTAGCTGTATGTTGTCGGTTTGTCGGTCTGTTTAATAGGAGCGGCTATATGAACTTATACCAATATCGGGTCTGTAAATGAATATTAGAGCTAGGAAACACCCAGAGAACGCATACATCTGCTAACGCCGAACGCCAACTAAAAACCGAATGAAAATAAAATATTGAGAAACAAGGGAGAGAACTTTACATATACAAATATTACATTCTTCGCGATTATATTTTGTCCTTTTATTAGCGATTCATTAAAAAAAAATCTATTTTATTCTAGAATAATACAACTATCTCTCAATCGATTATAAATTCCTGGATCCTTTCCGATATTTAATCACTTCTTCTATAGCCCTCAGCTCAGCTATTTATCAAAATTTTACTGATATTTTTTTGAGAACTTTTGGAGATATTGTGTGGATAGACAGACACAAATAAATACATACACCTCTTCCAACTTCTTTGGCAGAATACAAACTTCTGTGCATGAATAAAAACGATATATTTGTTTTTCCTTTGAAGGTTTGCAAAACTGTACCTCGCCCCGACATTTGAAACTTCCTGAGCAGCAGAGAGAACTTTCTATTTTTAAATTCGAATATTTCAAAGTTCTTTTAAAATGAGGTTTCAATTTTATATCTGCCATGAAAGCGATAAAGACCATCCTTATAGAATCAGTTACAGTTTAATTTTCATCAAACACACTATATCTATGATGTCCTTCTTCCGTCAGCAACGGTTACATTAATTTCTGACCTCTAAAAAAACCTGATTCTAAATTACAGCTCTTGAATATTTTTGCTAACTGACGTTTCACCGAAAATAAGTTAGCCAACAGACGTTTCAGTGGGTGGACGTTTTACCGAAAACCTTTTTGCCGAATTGATGTTTTGTCTACTGGGCTTTTCACCGACGGACGTTTCGGCGACAAAAGATATATTGATTTTCTGCTTTTTCTCTCCTGAATATTCCCTGAAAAATATCTATATTTCATATTGCAATAGATAAGTAGATAAGTAAATAAACTTATTCAAAAATATTTTGATTCATGTGAATTCTATGGTATTTTGTAATTTTATTTTGGTCTTCTTTCGTCGACGGACGTTGTTGTCGTTATGCTTTGATTTCAATTGTTCTGATGACAGATACGAAAATTATGGTGGAGTCGATATTTGCTTTTAGTCAAAAACGTAAAAAACAGCCTCATTCTGTCCAGAGATCTTCTGTGGGTACGTAAAAGTATTTTTCTCTTTTGCTGATAACTAACTTTGAGCTATTTTCTTGTAGTTATAACCAATATCAAACTTTCAAAAAAGATATTAAATTATTGCAATATGTTTTAAAACATTGTTACTAAGTAAATGTTACTAAAAAAATAATTAACGAAAACCATAAATTTACGGTGCAGAAATCGATAACGATTTTTTTTTCTTTTTATGTTGTCACTTACGTTCATCTTATCATTTTTGTTGGTTTTCAAGATTTCTCTATCCGGTCTGAGAAAAGATGTGATAAAAGCAATAAAAATATGAAGATTTAAGTAAGTAGTTAAGAATGAAAAAAGATGTTAATTTTAATTCTCAATACTTCATCTACTAATGAATAAATAAATATATTTGTTTACACTGTGAATAGCTAAAAGATTATCTCTAAAATACCGTTCAACTGACTGGTTCGCAAGTGTTTAATTCGCATAGATAACTGGGTTTATATTGTCTACATAAATACATTGATAATACAAATATTATTACAATACATTTAGGATTTCCTAAACTTTCTTAATTTTTTTACATTTTGTTTATATAAGATTGCGTATTTTCAATAAGGCAGTATTCTCTGCAGTACCGATCCTCATTTTATTATTCAAGACTGAACCGCGAATTATCGTAACCACGAATATCAAGGGATAATTAAAGTGTTTCATGAATTACTAGAAATATCCGAATATAGTTAGCTTAGTTTTATTATCGGAAAAGCCCAACCGAAGTATCTAGGTGACTGGACATAAGTCACAGGACAGAAAGTCACGGAACTAAAGTTACAATGTTGGTAGTACACTAAACTACCAACAAAACTTAGCCGGACATTAAGTCATGAGTTTTTAATATAATGTTTTGCTTTGAAAGCGAGATGCATTGCCGAAGAGCGTATTTTAGTTTAAAAGTCAGTTATATTTTAATTCATCTAATTCATATTAATGATAGAATGTATCATAATTTTAATTCCAAGCAATATCTCGAGTTTACAGTCGATTACGATTGGAAAACTATACAGTTCTTATGATGTTATAAAACTGTCCATTACAGAACAATTCGAAGAAAAGAAAAAAACTTGAAAAATTATGTAGAAATCTTCATGGATAGCTAATTTCGTTTCGCTTGGACCAATAAGTTATAATAAAAGACGTATTATTTTTTTTACAATTAAGATAAGTAATATCTCCATTCATACTAATAAATAAGAAATATTCTTATAAAAATAATTAATTTTTTTCCAATTTATACTAATGAAATGATTTTAAATGAAACAAATAACATTTTAATAAAGTAAATGAGTTGACAATTACGAGAGAGGCATTCAGCTACGATATTCGGCAATACATCTCGCCTTCAAAGCAAAACAACAGATTGGAAATAGAAGATTAATCACAAAACTATACATTTAAATTTACCAAAAAAAAAAAAAAATATTAAATTACATAATTAGAACAAATTTAATTAAAATGTAACTTATTTTATCAAAAGAAACTTTGTCGGTCTGGGAATTCAAATCCTGTCACCGCGAAGAATGTCGGACTCCAAGTGCAAGTGTACGTTCAATAAGAAAACATTAGTGACATTGAAAGATAATATATATTTTCTAGCGTCCAGTTAGTCACTCAATAGAAACTGTCACGTGACCAGCGTTTTTGTCAGCATGCCATATTTACTTTTATAAAGATAACTACGTGCAAATGGGTTGAAGCGTTCTCTCCCTTTTTAACAAAATCAATATCGAGCTAACGTTGTGTTTTCCACCTCCTGCAAGGCTACCGCCACGAGTCTGATCTTTTACCATTCGGGGCCACCATAGTCATTTCGTAAATGGTACCGTGTTTACAATAAAAACCTATACCGAAATGAACGCTTATTTGTGAATATCTAAAAATGACGTGAATGTGATGCGAATCGTGTCTCTTATTATTTCGAAATAGAATCGAAAGATACCTTTTTTTCACGTGTGAGTGGAAGGAAGAGAATTGATGCTTTCAAATTTACAATAATAAATGTGTTCGGTCGAGGAATTACGTACACGTTTTTATTTTCATAAGAACAGCTCGAATTGCAGGTGAGGTTTTTTCCTATTGGAAAGACAACGATAGATTAATTAAAATTTACTCTTCGAGCTGCTCTATCTTAGAGAAAAAATAAACCTGAATCGTCTCCACTGGTTACATTATCTTTTAGTGGGTTGGTTGCTTCAATTTACTATACAAATACAATGCCGGACTAGATCCTTTCTTTCGGTCCACGTGATAACGCTAAAATTTCGGATTGAAATTCAGTGAAATTCTGTGGAAGTGTGGGCAATTGGACAAACGAAGAAGTATTCACATTTTGGGGTAGATCCAGGAATATTTCACAGCCACTTTCCCTGCTTCTGAGCTATATGTACACAACAAAATATTTCCGAATGTTTTCAATGAATTTCAATTAGATTTTGTGGACGGGTGCACAATCTGCCATGGGAAAACTGTTTGGGGACAGATCCATGGATTTTTCACAGTCATCTCTTCCGCATTGTAACTATATGCTTGCAACACAATATCTCCAAAAGTTCTCGATGGATTTCAGTAGAATTTTGTGGAAGAGTGGACAATGGAAGGAAACGGGGTTTAAAATTCATAAACTTTCATTATATCGCAAATAGAATCCCCACCAAACTCTCTTCCATTACAGAGGGGATTGAAAAACGATGGCGTAGGGTTCTATCATTTTTCATATTTGCATGTATTCGTATGTGTGTGTATCCCAACGTTCACGGACATACCGTTTTGTCTTCAGACTTGAAAATTGGCATCAGTACTCCACAAGAACCCTTCTAAAAATGTTTTTTTGATATTTGGAAAAAATGCCTTTTGACCTCTTGGGGTCTTACTTTGACGAGTTTATTGATAACATCTGGATTTTTCAGAATCATTTAGATGTTTTTAGATGTTTTTTTAAACCCTATTTTACATGTTTTCCTGTTGAAAATGCCAATATAGTCTCAAATAGAATTTATTCTGACCAAATTTATTCTTCGGTGGAATCTTGTGGCTTAAATTTTTGACGCTACGGTTGTTAAATTATCGACTGTGATGGCGAGTTGAGATTAGTTTTGTATTGTCGATAAATGACATGAATAATTTCATTTTATTACCTTGCTTTGTCGAAATAAAATGAGATTTTTTCATGAAGATATTGTGCTGTCAATGTGTACAAGACATGGAAATACTTTTTTTCTCTTTACTATATGTATAGAAAACTATAAACTTTTTAGAAATATTTCTTCAATTGAGAAGCGCTAATTTAGATAATGCATGTTTTTCTAATATCTTCATAGAATTTTGAAGAAACGTTGTCTGCAACGTTGCTATGGCGTTATAGGGAGTCTTCGAAGTAACGTTAATATAACGTTACAAGACGTCTATGTAACGTAGCCGAGACCTTGTTAGCTGGGAATAACTCTTTCCCCTTTACATCTCGCTTTCAAAGCAAAACAAAACAAACAAAGTAAATAAATAACAAACCTTTATTCAATCAAATTTACCAAAATTTACTTTATCAGTACAAATTGAATTAAAATATTACTTATTTTATTAAAAAACGAAACAGTGAAATTAACTCCTGTGATTTTGTGCCTGGTTATGTTTTGGAGTTAGCTCTGAATGCAACCAACATTGCGACTTTATGTCCGGGATTCAGCATTTCATGTGGTTATTTTGTTGACGAATTAAAATTTGAAAGGGTGCAGGAAGGAAGGGATTGCCAGTGATCATCAGTAATTGAAAATTCTACCCTCCTGCTTTAATATCTATAACGACCAGGCTTTCTGTTTTTCAGAGCAGAACTCTATATATGAATTTGTAATTCATAATGCAACACGACCATAGGCCGATTCTTCGAACCGTTTCAGTGTTGTCGTCTCAGTTACTCTTTGAACTGATAATTCTCAACGTGGGTTGCACCTCAACGAGGGAACAATTCAAATTTGATGAGAAGCAATTTGAAATTGGAGTGTAAATAGCAAAAAGCGTCGCGTGACTCAAAACTCGTGCTAAGGCTTAACTGATTAATTCCTGATTACACAACACTATCGATTCATATTTACACAATATTGTTAATAATTAATTTTACTATAGATTTCTTAGTAACTCATATTTGACTCATGAATTTAGTGAGATACACAAGTGTTGAGTTCCCTAAGGTTCATTCATCAGTATTTTGTTTTTTATAAAGAATTTGTTTCTATACAGGTGTTTTCCTTGATTTAAACATTTTGGTAAGTTTCTGAATAAACATTGCATTTTCATATCTTTTCAACAAGAAATTGAAAGGGAGCATTAAATCTTTTGAACTTTTGCGTGGAGCGAAATAGTTTATATGCCTTTGGCTGGACAAGACCAAATTTGTACGATTCTGGGATTACATTAGGGAACCTCCAGACCAAAATAATCAAGTGATTTAAAATCCATCATCAAACTAGATTTGTATGGTCTCGGGACAGAATTAGCAAACTTTCGAACGAAAATAATCAAATCCATAAGCAGACAATTTCTATGGTCTAGGGACCGATTTATGAGGCTTTTGTACCAAAATAATCAAATAGCTTAAAATCCATCATCAGACCAATTTTGTATGGTCTTGAGACCGAATTAAGAGGTTGATTCTTTTTTTTTTTTTTTTTTTTACCAAAATAATCAAATAACTTAAATTCTATCATCAGATCAAATTTGTATGGTCTAGAGACCGAATTAAGGGGTTTCCTAACCAAAATAATCAAATAACTTGAAATCCATCATCAGCCTTGATTTTCGGGAAAATTCTAGAACCTAGCTGCTGCAGGGTCAAATTCATTTACTACTGAAGATGATTACATTGTATAGTATGAATGAGTCATCTGAACTTTCTTTCTCTCTCTCTGCCCCGCTGATGTAGCCTGAAGGAAAGCTAAGATCTGGGCTGCAGGAGCCGCCGGAAGGATGTCAATTTGGGTGTTGGAGAGTTGTCCTCCTATACTGGTTGCCTTCCAAGGCAAGATTGCCAAATCTGTAGTGCAGTTTGAGAGGAAGAAGAGATTGATTCATGCCTTTTCCTAGGGTATTAATGTGGAATGAACATAAATAGCCCAGACTGTTACCACCAATTGTATTAGATGAAAAAATTAAAATTATATGATACATTTTTTGTATAAACGTACTCATTTGTTAGAATGAAATAACCCCTAATGTGTTTGGAGCTTGAATTTTCGCAAATACGTAAGACTTGTCCGTGTGGCTCAGTTAGTAAGAGAATCGTCAATCGATCACTTGGTCTTGATTTCAAAACACGGCAGGGAAATCTTAATTTTATTCGCCCGTTTATTTTATTGTGGCAGGATAGACGAACAGTGAAGAGTTTACTAGCTTGAATTAGGTGAGGATTATTTTTCTTGTTATTTAGGGGAAAAAACAAGGTCAACTCAAGCGATTGATTTGGACTGGAGTTGGCAATACATATCTTTCTATCTGTTGTTCATGTATATTTATGTTGTATCGTATATACATGTATAAGAGTTTGTTATCTTATGTGTGTTTCATTCAGTACCAAATCTTTGTTTGGAACCAAATAGTTTTTCTTAGTACGAAATCTGCCCAATTTTGGTCTTGAAAGATACCAAATGACCACCCGGCATCGAATTTGTTTTTATTGTAGCAAGGGATGGGACGTATAATTTTTTTAAAGCTGTCGAGGTTGGACGTGGAGCAAAGTGGTTAAGAACCATTGCTCCAAAGTCAAGTATTTTCCCTCTTTATTTTTAATGATTTAAACTCTGCTTAAAAGCAATTAAACTTGCCCGGCCACCAATCTTGTCCGTTCGATGACCCCCAACAACCCCGATCAGAGGGAACTGGAATGGCCACGATGAGAGGTCTTGGAATTATAGCTACTTAGAATATTAGCAGGAATGTTAACTTAGCATGACATACCATATATATCCCCTTTAAGATAGATGCTCTGATTCTTATCTGGTTTGTTTAAATTCTTTGCATGAAACCCCTCCTCTATGTCTCGCCTTTGGACTCGGGGGGGGGGGGCGAAACATGGAACAGGGTATGATACTTGATAACGAGTTGACGCATATTTCTCGAGCGTTTTCTTTCATTACATTCTCTCTCTCTCTTTCTTCTCTGCTGTATCTCTCCCTTCTTTCCTCTCCATTGATTTCTCTTCCGTCAAATTCTTTCTCTCTCGTTTCCCCATCAATTACACCCCTTCCCTTCCTTATCTCGCATCAAATTCTAACTCAATTTCTTTCATTGCCTTCCCTTTCACCCTTTCTCTCTCTCTCTTACTTCAATTACTTTCTCGCCTTTACCTCTCATCAATTTCTCTTTTTCTCTCTACTTCATCGTCTTTTTCTCTTTCTTCAATTTCTTCCTTCCTTCTCTGTCTTTTCCTTCTTTTCCTCGTCCACCATCTTTCTCTTCCACTCTCATATTCTTCTCACCACTCTCTGTATTTATCAGAGCCTTTCTCCCTCATCACCACTTTCTCATATCTGTCTTTCACATTCTCTCACTGACCTCTCGCATCCACTTTTTGGGTGCCCGGTAAAAAAACGGCACGGGTAAAAATTACAATGGTAAAAAAAATGGTACCGCTAAAAATGACACCGGTTAAAAAATGGCACTGGTAAAAATTGCACCAGAAAAATAGCCCAGGAAAAATGACTAAAATGAAGGAATTCGAAGAATAGCACGTTAAATAAACAGTCTCGCTTTGTCTGCCATTTTAGAATTTGAGGGGGGTCATACAGACATATTAACGATCATTTTCATCTGAGAATCTTTTAATTGTACAGCTTTCACATTCTCAGCCCTCCCCTCAATAAAATTGTATATAAAAACCTTTAGTTAGAAATTACACAGAGAACATACGGGATTTTGGTGAGAGAAGTAAGAAAGATTTTCTTTTCTGAATAAATGAGATGTTATGGTGAAAGGAACAATGTTGGTACGAACGGGTCAGTAAATGAGACTAGTTAAGTTTAAAGTTGAGATAGTGATGACCAAAAACTTACCCCACTCCCCAATTGGACCGTGTGTCCGATTTTCCTGGGAGGAAAACCTGTAATTTTTTTTCTTTCCTTTCAGGAAATAAATAATATACTTAAGTTATCTCAAGGCGTTTGACACAATATTCGCTTTTAATACGTCAAATGATTTATGCTCAATGCTTTCCCTTACCTTCATAATTAGATGTAACTATTTGACCAAATTTTAAATAAATATTACCTGATATATTTATGGTTATTTTTTCTATTCAAATATATCCTTTAAATAACTAACAAAGATCAGTTGTTTTAATTAAATGTGCAATTTTTCTTAGTTTTGCACTTGTGCAATTTTCCGATGACATATTCACTATTTTTACCGATGACATTTTATCGAGATCCGTGTCCAATATATGATAATCATTTATTGTGAATATTCATCACATGCATATATATGAAATGATGCACATAATAATGGCCCAGGTAAAAATGGCAGCGGTAATAATGGCTCATGTAAAAATGACCCCAGTAATCATGGTCCAGGAAAAGATATTACCGTTAATAAAGGCCCGGTAAAATTAGCCCCGGTAAAAATAGCCTGTGTAAAGCTGGCCCTGGTAATAATGTCCCGTGGGTAAAAATGGCCTCGGTAATTGTGGATCAGTAAAAATGACCCCGGTAACAATGGTCCCCGTAACACTAGTCCAGTAAAAATGGCCCAGGTAAAAAAGGCGCTAGTGGAAAAATTGGGATAAATGGCCCAACGAAAATGAATAGTTTATTAAGAATGATTATTAACTGAAAATCATGTATTAACATTTCTCAGGCGTGATTAAATCAGATTCAGACTTGTAGGCGATATAGATCCCCGAAACTATTCAAATTTTCAGCGCTTTAGTTACATTGCTGCAGCTTGTGACATATAAATAGCCAGTTAAGCACCCAGACTTTTGGTTGAAGGTTTCTAATAGATTGATAGATGGGAATCAGATAGTGGTTAATTCAATTTGTTTTACTAAGTGGTATTTGTTACTTCTAGAGTTTTTATACGATCTCTGAAATATGTTCGTGTATGTAATGTTCACAAAAAATAAACAATGTCATTCTTCCTCTTACACTCAGCTCTCTTGTATGAACGAAACGAAAATAACCTATATTCTCCTTCGTTTACGAAGTCCTCGCTCGCTATACGAATAAGCAATTTTACAGCAGTAATCTGAAGACTGTCCATGGGTTAGGCTGAGAAAAGCGGGCATATAAATGAGCCCATTTTAGCATAAATTTGTATTGAATATCGAACATGAAAATATTTTGGGGTGAATTTGAAAAGCCAAGTTGATAAAAAAAACTTTCCATGGGTCACATAGATATACATAGATAATTTTATCGGATTATATTGCGCAGTTTTTGCAATAGGCTTTGGTGACTTATAATTAGAGAAGCTCAGTAATACAGAATAGAGAATTGTCGCAACTAAACCGATTATCTTACATGCCTTTTTAAATCTTTTTTTAAAGGGAGTGTTTTTAATATTCCACTGAAGTCAATTTTGCTTGCTGTTCCCTCTCGATACTCAAGACGGTCAGGGCATCCAGACTCTCTTGAGTCATCATTCTCCTGAAGAAATTCCTGATAAACTTTAGTTTGCTAAATGAACCCTCAACAAACGCTCCTTTAACTGGCAATGTGCAGAATATTTGCAGCGCAATACATGCATTTTGGAAAATGTCGTATAGCTTCATTTTGATTGTATTTTAAAGTATGGATGCACATCCTCGCCAATATTTGATGCATGTATAGTCTGCTTCAAGGTGTCTCATTCCCTCAAGCATATATTCTGAGAGACATCTGGGTATTTGTTCAATGATCTGGCACATGCATGGTTGAGTTCCCCTTCTGATATGTTTGGATATTACCACAGAATGTAGAACAATCTATTAATCGTGTTCACTGCGTCAAACTGTTTTGACACTTTGGGAATCACTGAGTCAATCACAGCCAAGAACACATTCCGTTTGAATTCAGTCGGGCTCATCAAAGCCATTACAACGATTTTTTAAAATGTTTTAATCTGGTTTATTATCTTTCTCGGAGATAACACTTCTTGCTCTTTTTTCTAACTTGATATTTTGTTGGGAGATCGGGCTCATTTTCGATTTCCTCAGCAACCAGTTTCACTTCATTTAAAAACCTACGACCATTTCCCATGCAGATCTTCAAGATCGTTCAAGAGCGGCTCTAGATTCGAGACTGCTACATCCACTGTTGCATCTCTTGCTTAGAAAATCTGCTTCCTCTTTTGGGCTGTACAAGAATCTCCAGCCCTGCAAATGACGCGACAATCCAACTGGAGGATGACAAATATTTGATTACGCTATTGACTTCATTAACGGTATTTATGGCGTGAAGCTGAAAGACAGAAGTTTCTTTAGCGCAAGTCGTACTCCACCAAAATGAGCTGCAAATGGGCTCACACCCAGTCTGTTCAACGTGTACCTAACAAAGCGTGGATAGATTTGATCATATTGCTGAGGTCTGTGATAAAAAACAAATTGTAAACTGCGTACACTGTTTCAAAATATGTAACTGTCACCGTTCAACGTCAGAATTTGCTCGTGTAATCACGTGGAGAGTAAATACACTACAGATTGGCAGCCAGTATGTGCAGTTGGGAACGATTGAAATTGGAAACGTTATCATAAACCTGTCCACAACAATCTCCAATAGATGGCCCGGTAAAAATGGTCCCGATAGTAATGACCCGGGAAAAATGGTCTTGGTAATAATGGCCCGGGAAAAATGGTCTCGGTAATGATGGCCCAGGAAAAATGGTCTCAGTAATAATTGCACGGTAAAAATGGTTCCGGTAATGATGGTCCGGTAAAAATGGTACCAGGTATAAAGGGTACTATCGGAAAAAAAAAGAGAAATGTCCCAACTAGAACAAATAGTTGATCAACTGAAAATCATGTATTGATATTTCTCAGGCGTAATTTAAGCAAATTTATATAGATTAGATAGAACAATGGAAATTTTCAAGTCCTCGACATCATATATTGAGACGTGATCAACATTCTAAAAAATAGTTCATTAAAAATAGATATTAACTGAAAATCATGTATCAACATTTTTCAGGCGTAACAATCTAAATTTGATTCAATTTCAATTCAGCCTGGAAAATGTTTTTGTACCATTTTCAGTTAATTTTTTTTTTATTGAATTACTCATTTTAGTTGGCTAATTTCTCCTATTTTTCCTCTTGCGCCTTTTTTATCACCAGTGCCATAATCACCGGGAACCTTAATTGGTATCCCCAAATACTTCAGTGTCTCCATGATCAGACTTGTTGATCCTTACAAAAATCAGCAAAGATTCAAAATCGTTCACGAACTGCAAATTCAGTATCACTGACCAAATAACTAATGATGAATGTTGTCTGCTCCACAGGTATAGACTCCGGTGTTAGATCAACCATGATTGAACGATGTTTTGCGGCACTTATTTCATCCAAAATGATTCCAAACATAATCTGCACAGTTATTGATGAATCGAATTTGAGTTGATCCTGACTTGAAACCGTCCAACCTTTTCTTGCAAAGCTCTAATCTTTGCGACATGTTCGGCTATGAAAGTAAAAAAAATCTAATCATATCATAGAGGCTAATTCAATTAACCGTCTGTCCTGTTAAAATCTAATAAAAGAAGAAGTCTAGTAACAGGTCTGGTTATTCACTCGATATAAATCGTCAGGTGACCAAAGTCTTTTGGCCGCATGCTTTGTTCGGATGATCAATTGCAAAATTTGAAAAAACGAGTGATCAATGATAATATAACTTCTCTCACCTTTTGAAGTCCGTATTAACAACAACAACAACAACAACAACAACAACAATAACAACAATAACAACAACAACAGTAACAACAGCAACAACAACAATAAAAACAACAGCAACAACAACAACAACAGCAACAACAACAAAAACAACAACGACAACAACAACAGCAACAAAAACAGCAACAACAGCAACAACAACAAAAAAAAAACAACGTGAATGGTGCTGGACATAAATGAAGGGACCAATTTAACTTGAAATTACAATGTAAAATTTTGTGACATATTCATGGCTAGGCAGCCGACCAGAATCATTTGAAACTGAAGAAAACTATGTTGACTGTCAACAGTTTAGGTAGCAACGATAACAATTGGTGATTTTTGTTTCTGTAAATGAAAACATAAACAAAGAACAAAAATAAAAGTAATTTGGAATGAAGAAATACAAAGGTAAGCTTTTTTTGTATTCATATTTCGAGAAAATCTGTACTTGTAACGAGAGGAAGCCACAGAGAAAGAGAGAGAGAGAGAGAGAGAGAGAGAGAGAGAGAGAGAGAGAGAGAGAGAGAGATGGTGAGAGAACGAACTGAGCGTTTTAATTATCAAGTCTCATGTTCTTGGTCGTTAACTTTCCTCAACACTCGAAGGAGAGGATGACACCGGAAAAAATGGAAAGGAAGTGAAAAACTACAGAAAATGATGCATTTAATTGAAACGTCCATGGTCTAAAACATTGAGTATGAATGGATTGATTTAGAGATATTGCGTTTGTTCAACCTATTCAGAATGTTAGTGATGAGAATGAGTTTATTTGCTTTTATGGTTATTTGTTTCTTCAAGTGAAGTAAAACTGCGTAGCAAGGGATGTCTAAGCACATCATAATTAATAAAAAAAATGTGGACTATTTCTTCAAATGGATTGCAAAAAAAACAAAACCTTGATATAAAAGTTGCGCGCATAGATGTAAATTTGCTGCCGTAAAAATCAAAAGGATTTACCTCCCTTGGTGGCTAAAGATGACTGAACGTGGCTGAAAGTTGCTTTATTTCTTAATTTTTGATTTTCAGACAACCTCAAGCAAAAGAGTGACTGGATTTGTTCAATTCTCATTTCCAGCTGACTTTAGAGCTACAAATATTCTGGCTCCTGGAATATATGAATATAGTATTTAAAATCAAATAAATGTCCTGAAAGGTTTCGAAGTTTGAATTTTATTTTGATGAACACTTTTTCTAAAATCATATTTTAATGAAAAAACATTATCTAAAAATCATAATATTATTTATCTAATCGATCAATTGATATTCGATACCTTTATCCGATGTATCTGTGGATACGTGTTGAAAGAACATTGAAAAGACAGTTCGGCGTGTCGGATGAACTGTTTTCATCCAACTAGGATCAGTTTGTGGTTCGGAATCTTTTGATTAAAAGCTGATATAAGACAGTTAGTCTTATAATAGCATTGATATTAAACCAATACACTGTAGATCAGAAATATAAGACATTCAGTCTTATGATAGCATTGATATCAGATCAATACGTTGTTGATACGAAATGAAGGTGAAAAGGTAAATGAAACAAACTTTTTTCATGTGTTATTCATTTTCATTATTGTCTTCATTTCTGATCAATCAATGTTGAGTATGCCCCCCCCCAAATTATACGATGGCTCAAATATCATTTAAGTTTAAATTTTTAAAAGAAAGAGTTTTGATAGAAAGATATATTTTCTAAAGATCACGATAATCGTACTTTCATTTTTATCATTCATTGGAACTACTGTATGAATTTTCCAGTGTACAAATCAATATCAAGAACACTCGAAAAATTACGGAGGCTCTAATAATTGATGCTAATTTTTTTATTTAAAAAAAGAAATGCATTTTTTGATTTTATAAAGATTTTAGGAGCCACCGTATATTTTCGATCATACTTGGTATTTCTTGAATAATACATTTGTGAATAAAAATGTCAAACATCCAAAGAATTTGGAGTCATCGTATGTTTTCGAGCTGAAAGTTGCTGGAAAAAAAGTGGACAAAATCTAGCCATTTTTAGCCATCAGGGGACGCAAACAGAGGCAACCTCTTTTATTCATATTTACGCCGGCCACAATTTACATCCGTGCACACAAGAATCACCAACCTTGAAATCAAGAAGTCAGTATACGCCCCCGCCCCCCACTCATTCTTATTCCCACAAAAGCATTTGTATTCAATCGTCGTATTTTTCAACATTTGAGGTGTATGACCATGTAGGTTGCACCTTAATTTTTGCAGGCATATTCTCTGAAAAAACAAAATACCCTCCATTTCCCTCGATCTTCCTAGCCCTCCGCCATTTTTGGTTATTTTAACGCCCTTATCTATCCAGATCTATATTGAACTCCACAGTGACTGGTTGTTTACATTTTTTGTGAGCAAAGTAGCGTTAGTAAACAACTGATGACGCGTTCGCCGCCCGAGAGACATGCTATTCATTTACTCTCCCACCGGAGCAAAATGTGACACAAAGTCAGGGCTTTACCATTGAAAAATAGCTCCAGCCGACGCGGCTTTGGTTTGCTAAGCAACCATAGCAACCACCGCCACGAAAGCGTCAGGTACGAGCCCGACCTGTTCCGTTAAGTGCAATGGAACAGTGCTGCCCTGGGGTAACGGATCCCCTGCAGCTCTAGGAGAGTCCAAGGACGAATCCAAAGGCTCCCAATGCACGTAACAATGCGCGGCCTCAGTATAACCTCACTTGCTGACGCATTGCATCGGCACACTCGGTCTTTGATGCCAACTACAACACAATCTTCGGCCTACTGGGTAGGCAAGTGTCAGCCTCTTGAGAGGCAGAACAGACAGAAAAAAAGTGCGCCTTATATACCGAAAAATACGACATATTTCTTGTGTTTATCAGTCAATCAATGAAATAATTAAAGAAGACGATCAGTATGTTGTTTTTGTTGATTTGTATATCCGTACGCTAATAAGTATCTGTCTCCATCTTTAAACACCCTAGACACGAACTCTCTTTCTTATCCCTTTCAGAGGGTCTCTCTCTCTCTCTCTCTCTTCGTTTTATCTATCAGTCTATCTCAGCATTCCTTTTCCCCTTTGGTTATCTCTAAGACCATCTTCTTACCACTACGCCACCGATACCACAGTGCGGTACATGAACTTCTAGGGAAGGATTCGGGAATCTTTTAGGGAAATAAATACTGAAGCGGTGACCGCGTCAAGTGACATAGGGTATAGAATGAGACGTGGAGAGACCGGCGCACATTCGCGAGACATTTTTATTGGCACCAACCGCACCAGGGTGCCGAGAACGAGAGAACGAGAGAGAAAGAACGAGAATCACCTTTCGGACATTCAAATCAATCATACCTGAGGGTATAAAATAGCACAGGTCAAGTGAAATGGTTTTTCTGAGGAAATGGTAATTGTACTTGGGGTGGAAGGAAGTGGATATGTCTGGTTATTTTCTTAGATTTCTTACGAGCCTCTCCGGTGCGGCATTTTGTTTCTTTTTTTTATGAGCAGAAAATTGGCTGTCTGTTTTTGGGTGACTGAAATGAAAAACCCGAAAAAGTCATTTTGTAATTTGGTTTCTGGCTGGGAAAAAAATCATGGTATTTTTTTTTATAAAATAAGTAATCGTTTAGTTTAGTCTTACCCGCTTCGAAGATTGACGCAACATAATCTAGTAACCGGAAAAGTGCCCATCAGGAAATCTCTTCATCAAGGGATCTGAACCCAGAGAGCCCATTAGGAAATCTGCCCATCAAGAGATCAGACGCCGGAAAAGTGCCCATCATGAAATCTGCTCATCAAGAGATCGGATCCCGGAAAAGTGCGCATCAGGAAATCTGTTCACCTTAAATTTATCAAGCGAAGAAAACTGACCACAAAAAAAAAACCAATTTGCCTATCATTCTCTTATTTTTTTAATGATTAATTAATAAGTATTCGTTGTTTTCCTTTCACACATTGGCAATCTCGAATTTATTGAGGGAGAAAAATTGCCCATTTTACGTTTTATCAAAACTTTTCAGCTCAACTTAACTGACGTGGTCTCGATTGGAATTCTGTGAAACAAAGAGGAAATGAACAACAATTTATTCAAATTTCTCTTATTTCTTTCCGTTTTTACACTGAAATTTGGGCTTTTTACTATCAAGCGAAAACACGATAACATTAGAACGACACACAGTTTCGATTTATTTCCGCCCATTTTCTTTTGACAAGAAAAAAAAAAATGGAAAAATAGAACGAAACTACATTTCGCAAAAAAAAAGAAACAAACTGAAAATGAAACTAGAAATAATGTTGATACTTTTTTCTTTGTTTTCGCTACGTAGTAAAAAGACAAAGTTAGGCTTGCAGACCATTAATGATTTCTGATCTTACAACTGTAGCCATATACCATACTAAGCTACGCCTAAAAAAGAATCAGTCTTTCGTTATGATATAATGGTTGACAAGTTGCTGTTGCTTACCAGTTTCTATATGATATAACACCATCCGTAATCACTCTGTTGGTCATATATACATTTCTTGATAAGATGTATTTTTAATATATATATATATATATATATATATATATATATATATATAGAGAGAGAGAGAGAGAGAGAGAGAGAGAAAGAGGGAGAGAGAGGCAGATAGACGTGTGTAGGCATAGGAATTTAGAACATGTTTACAGTTTATATCCTTGTGCTTATATATATATATATATATATATATATATATACATATATCTATCTATATATATATATATATATATATATATATATATATATATGTATAAATATATATATATATATATATATATATATATATATATATATATATATATATATATATATATATATATATATATATATATATATGTGTGTTTGTGTGTGTGTGTGTTTGTGTGTGCTTGTGTGTGTGTGAATTCTCTGCATATAGCCCTACATAATCCAACGGTTCTGAGTCACATCTGTACACGCACACCAAAGTTATACAAACATAATGAGACGGGTTCACTTTTATCAGAGAGCATCAAAGGCTGAAAAGATAGTTTTGTTATTTGATCCTTGGTCGCCGCTGCATCCGAAGACAAAATGATTGAATCAAGTGACAAGAGATCATTTTTTGTCCATCACGTGACCGTCGCAATCTGCCCGGATCTCTTTTACGATTTGTCAGGCTTATTTGCCTTCTTCGCTTCGGATAAAATTGCTTAATATGATAGACTCCCATCACAACCAAGTGAGGGATGGGGAATGCCGATATAACGAATATGACGTACAAAGTGTTTTAATGAAGACGAACCAAAGAGTACAAACAAAAATGACTTTTAATGCCCTTTCACAATCTAATGTCCCACATACGGGTTACAAGTCTGCGAATAAAAATGAATAAATCAAACAGTTTTTAAAATTCGTTTGCACAGCTATCATGATATTCGCAACCAGGCAGGGTTGCTAATTATTTTTCCTTTTTCGACTCAGTGAGTCCGATGTGGAAAATATTCATATTTCCAAAAAAAATTCTTCATGTTTTAAGGGTTCGGTGTCGCAACGGAGATCTTTTTTAATTGTTTGGAATATGAGAACGACTTCCAGAATCGAAAAATCGAAAAATCACATCCAATTTGGCAACCCTGTTTTGCACCTTTGCCCGGAGTGCCAGGGAGAGGGGCCCGTGGGTTTCTTTGGCAATACAGTGTATCAAAACTTCTTATTCGATACAATATGTCTATTGATAAAATATGTTGACTCATTTACCGGCGAACGAATATAGTATGGCTTGGTAAAAGGGTTGTAGCAGATAAAAAAACTGGATGGTGAGAAGACGAAGGAGTTTTTCCGGTCTTATAAAATTTCTCTTGGAGGCACTGTTCCTAAAACAGAATGCCAGAGATAAATACATACATTATTTCATCATACATACTATTTTTAGCGTTGAATGAATTGTTTATTGAATAGTTTTTAACACGCTCATTTCTTTTTATTTCACATCTAGAATCCAAATCGGGACCACCTCCGTTAAGTTGTCTCAAAAACTTTAATAAAACCTTATGAAATTTTCCCGGAATCTATAAGATAGGCAAATAATGTTTTAATCGGCACCACCTCTCTTTATAAATTCGAGATAGGCAGATTCCCTGATGGGCACTCTTCCGGGAATACAGAATCCTTTTACTTTGTAGCTAAAAAACTACCACATTGAACCACCGTAGACATCAAAGGTGGTGAAGGGTTCTATCCTGCGCATGTGTTTATTTCAGTGTCTGTGTGTTCTAGCACTCCTGGCCATACCCTTTTGTCTATAGACTTGAAAATTGGTATCAATGCTCTACCAGGCCCCCTCTAGAAGTGTTTTTTTTTTTAATTCTTGAAGAGAAATAAACCCAACTTTTTTCCCGCCTTTTTGGGGTCCTTATTTGACGGGTTTATTGATAACATTCCGATCCTCCAGAATCTAGATATTTTTAGATGTTTTTCCAGTGAAAAACGCCACTGATCTCATAGATAGAATTTATGTGAACCATATTAATTCTCATTGACTGTGATGCCGAGTTGTTCAATAAATCTCTCTATTGCATCGCTCCATTTTTATTTTATCGGCTTTGTTGACCTCTTCTTGATTAACATGAAGACATTATATTTCATTTTTCTTTGAATGAATTAATATCATCTCGTGATTTATGTTATTACATAGTTTTGTTAGCTGTTAGTTCCTACAATCAGGTTTTCTTATTTTGTCTCACTTCTTCTGGGTGGACTTCATTTTCTCAACTTAAAAACTATGAATCCGGAATTCCAGTCAAGAACTAAAAATGATGGATATTGAGAGAAGGGAAAGGTAAGAGACAGATTCGGTTCCAATGTCATCAATCAACGGAAGGAAGGAAGACTGGATTATCTGGTGTTGCTAAACAGAATATTTTAATTAGAATTTATCACTTTTTCTTTGTTTTTTCATCTTGACTTTAATCAGTTTTCTTTTTCTCTCTTCTCTACTCTTCTCAGTCTTCACTGAAGAAACACACATTCTCCTCAATGAATAGAGAAAACATTTAATAAAAACATTTTGCTTAGTAGCTGAAATGGTTGCGTCCAGAGTGGAGTTTAACCCTTATGCAACCAGTTTTGTTTTCTTGGTCACTTCACCACTCATTCTGAATTCAATGTTTTTAACCTCAATTTGATCCAAGGAAAGAGTATTTTTATTTTTTATTGATAACAAGTCAAACCGTAGGATCACACTTTGGGGATAGATCAATGCAATCTGATGTAACCAGAATCAACTCAGATTCTTTACTCTTATACTAATAAATAGATAAGTGAATATGGGAGACTATTCTATCATTAACATTTAATGGTTATCTACCATGACAAATCGATCGTTATTTAACTGATGGGTCTCAGCACGGATGCCGACCCCAGACTATCATTAGACAGTTTACAAATCACCTGGATATTTTTCTTGCATTTTGTAAGTTTGTGTATTTGAGGGGTACATTGTTTCAGGACCTCTGGCTACAATGTTCGTTTCGCTCGAAGATGAACAAAATTGTAGATATTCAGACTTTTAGTATTATATAAATGAGACTTTTGCTTTGCTTAAGAGCAATTAAGCAAAATGGTGACCATCAAAACTTCTCAGTTACAACACATTTCCTTTATCACAACAATGGTTATACGAAAATCAGCCAGAATACTGAGGAGAGTCCTATATTATCATACTAAAACTTCGTAGCCTTCCCTGTCGTGCAAGGTTTTCAAAATATATGTCCTTTAAAACTCGACTATTTACAGCACATAAATAACTTACACACACACACACACACACACACACACACACATATATATATATATATATATAGAGAGAGAGAGAGAGAGAGAGAGTGAGATAGTTATAGGCGAATGTGTGAATGTTAGTATGTGTTTGAGCATGTATAAAGGGTGAGTTAGTGAACGTGAATACACAATCATATCACACATAACATATACACATATTCCAATTGCAAACACATCTGCACAATTACACAGAGGGATTGCATAAATTTGCACGTTCATTCTCAAAGACATGTGACCTCATATTGAAGGTCATGCGAATCTTTCTTTGATGTGTATTATGATCTATATTGCCGATTTTTGACCGTACAGTATACTCGGAAGTAAGGGATTCGAGTGAATGATAAGTCATACCGTCTTCATGATACAACGGTCTGGGGAGGAACCCAGATGATAATGAGAGCGAGCCCAGGGGATGGGGATGAGCTGGCTGGCTTAAAAAACCAAGTTTAAAATTTGACCCGACCAAAATCATCTGAGTCTTGCCTAATTCTCATCAATAACACAACCAGAAGTTTTACCTTTACGAACACAGACTAACAGACGCATGCATGCACACACACATACACACACACACACATGGTTGCTTAATCTGGCATTGGGTGGACTCGAGAGCTAATTTCGAATAGGGATGGCAAACTTGCCACCGATTTGTCCACTCTGATATGATCTTGAAATGAAAAACCACCATGTAATTTACATGTTAATGTAATTTAATTAGCATGTAATATGTTATATAACGATTTTATATATTTCGAATGAAATTTTGAGATTAATAACTACCATGCTATTTTATCTACAGCTTTGAGAAAGGAGATTAACATTCCATGTTTTGGATAAACCGTTCTGGTTGGTGTATTAGCGGCCATTTTCTAGCCATCTTGTATCACCCCCCCAAAAAAAAGAAAAAAAAAAAGAGACCGTTGCCTTTCCTGATGAATTATACGCCTGGAGAAGGTTGTAGAATAGGTCGGCTGGAACGTTGCGGTAACAACATCGGAAGCTTGGAATACTATGTTATTGGTGCATTGATGGATATATGTAAAATACTTCCATATTTTGTTTGGGTCATCAAGACCCTTGTTAGTGTTGTTGAAGTTGTTATCATTACGTTTCAGGCGATCCATTTCAAGATCATACAAGAGTGGACAAATCGGTGGCAAGTTCAGCCTTCTTCAGTTATATAATTCATTAAGAAGAGAAAAAATCATATAAGTCATCAAAATGATTAAAGTGAATTTATAATGATCTATTCAGACAGCAAGCCAATGAAAAACTGTATATCCCGATTAGAAGTCTGCCGTGGAAACGTTACCGAGTTGTATTCGTTGACTTGTCAGGTACCGAGGTGCAAACTCTGGACCTCTCAGTCTCCAATCCCTTACTCTTGCACAGAATTAATTACAGTTTTTGCTTTCGTGAGATTAGAAGCAGGTGTTCGTAGCAATTAAGTGAATATCACCTGGAATTTAGATGAATTTGACTTTGATGTAACTTGCTACTGATATCTTTTCGAAAACACGTCTCTTAAAAAAATATACATCAGATAGTTTCCAGCACATGCAAGCGTATTTATGGGAACATTGGCTGAGTTCAGGTCTGGTACAAGGCCTCAATTTACTTATGGGCGTTTATTAAGCTTAGCTTAGTGCGACACAAGGCCGGAATGGGGGCTTGCAAAATAGTATTGCGCCAATCTTTGAAGCTAAGCTTTCGTCTTGGTTTCTTACTGGGCCCACACACCAAAGGTAGAGCGTTTTTTTTAAAACTTTCGGAAGCCGAAATGACGTAAAGCGAAGAATCAATCAGCATTAATTTATATGAGAAAATCTTTTGAGCGTTTAATCTATAAAAGTTGATATGTCTACTAGTTTTAGGCTTAGCAGGAAATCCTTACGAGCTATCTTAGGCTTCTCTGATACCTTGGGATAAATCTTGCTAGTGGATGCACCAAATAGATCGACACAGAACTTGAAGTCTTGAAATGGCGTAAGGCGAACTTTCGTGGAAATGGGGATACCAGTAAAGAGGAAAAGGACAAGTGAACGACACGTTCGAAATATATATTCATGAGAATTGTATATTTTACAAGAACACAATCACTGAAGAAATAGGAGGACAGTGCAGCGTCAGAACCCAAAAGGACAAACTTGACTTAATAAACAATAGTCGGCGTTGTGGCCTCAACATGGACTCGAACACATATAACTGGCCTCTGATCTAATTGGTTATTCTTTTAGCCAGAAAGGCGGTGGAGTCAGATCCCCGAGTATAAAATTCTGTCCATCGAAACGGATTAGTGAGGCTCATTCACGGACATTAAGCGAAGATTGGTATCGGAGACTCTGAATTAAACTTGGGTCAATTCATTCCTATCTTTGTTATCAGTAAAATATGCCGAGTCTTAGGGGAGGGGTAGTAGGGTAGCACCTCCCCATAGCTCTAAAAGAAGGGCGTTCAGATCACCCTGGCGCCTTCGTGATACTATTCGCTCGGACGAAGCAATTTTTGTTAATGCTCACACCTATTCGTGTGCCCCAGCCCCATATTAGACTTGACGCGACTAAGAAGGCATCAGTAAACAACAAAGCTAATAATGAAACAATCGAATCATCGTAGCCGAACAAATGGCCAAGTGGGATACAGATTCTTCATTGTTCGCTCGTCCCCGTGGCTGTGTGTGTGTCTGGGTTCTCCTGATCTCATTTTGGGGGTCACAACCTTGACGATTTGCATGAGTATTTCACCCTACACCATCTAAAAACATTTTTTCAAGTTCTTTCTTTTTGGTGTCTATGGTCATTTTAGACCAACAAAGCTCAATCTCCTGCTAGTATTTTTAAAGAGACAATTTCGGATCAAAGGTCTAATTTTTTTAGATAGTTGTAGATCCTTTTTAAAAGATATTTGTTTTGATACACAAGCGGTGTATGGTGATTCATTTATGCAAAGTAGGGATATCGATTCAGAATCTAGTTATGTATCTTTTGTCACCCGGCATTGAAACTACTTAAAGTGATAGCATTTATCTGTTGTCAGAGTCAAGTTTCCTGGAATCTAATAAAGAGATAGATATGATAAATTTGAAACAGAAATTGGTTTCCCTTATCTACAAGTCATTTATCTTTATTTACTTTGATTACTCTTTTAGAAATATTCCATGAATTTGTTTCAAAATATTTGATATTCTGTCTTGAAGAGTTTTCCCTTCGACTCTCTTTACAACAGCTAAATTATTTATCAAAAGAAAGGACTCTCCTGTATCCATACCAGGGGGAGTAGGCCCCGTCTGGATCGTAGACGTAAACCAACTGCCCCGGCTGTCCCCTTTCTGACCTATCCAGTTCCGCCCTTGTGCGAAAGGAAATAATTACTATTACCTTTGCGATTAGTCTACGGGCTGTAAAATGGAGAATTTGGAGTGACAGTGTCTACTGACAAGCAAACGTAAACATCACAGGCACAATGAATGTGTGTCTATCTGGAGAGAAAAGAGGGAAGACATGGGAAGAGAAGAAAGATGGAACAATGAAAAGAATTAGTTTAGATGAATGAATGCGTATATGTATATGTTTATGTGTGTGTTTATGTATGTGTATGTATGTAAAACAATACCCAAATGGCACCAAATAGACAAACAAGCACACACACACATACACACACACACACACACACACACACTCACACATATTTTTAGTTTTCTTCAATGTCATCAGCCAAATGCAATATATATTGTGTACAACATTCGAAAAATGGATTTATCATTAAACACGTGTAGAGTTGCCCTATAATTGTTTATTCTATTTACGCAGTCTAGGCCAAGCGATATATCAACCATTCAAAGAGTTTCTATGTAATGCAATTTATAATCATATATATATATATATATATATATGTGTGTGTGTGTGTGTGTGTGTGTGTGTGTGTGTGAGAGAGAGAGTGATAGTCAAAGAGAGGAGAAGAGAAACAGCAGGGTGAGAAAAGGACGTGACAAATATGATTAGGGATTATGATCAAGAATTAAATATATATATATATATATGTGTGTGTGTGTGTGTGTGTGTGTGTGTGCGTAGGTATCTGTGTATGTATGTAAAAAGAAGAAAATGTACTTTTTAAATATATATATGTATATACATATGTGTATATATTTATTCACACATGTGTGTGTATTTGTATTGCATTTGTATGCATATATATATATATGTATATATATATATATATATATATATATATATATATATATAATCAAAATAAATTATCTTGGTAAAGGGGTTAAGAAGTTTGATAAAAATTATGTGCAAAATTTTGAACCAAAAGTACATACACAAATTTTGATAAGCACGAGTAAGAGAGAGAGAGAGAGAGAGAGAGAGAGAGAGAGAGAGAGAGAGAGAGAGAGAGAGAGAGAGAGAGAGAGAGAGAAAAAGAAAGGTGGGTATATGGGAGAAAGAGGAAAATATCCATAGATATTGGTGAAATTAAGTTTGAAGGCCAAAAAGCGAGACAATGGTGGCGGCAAATATCTTCCCAAGACTAAGACTTCAACTTCTCGCTCGAGAGCGCCGGGGCCTTCAAATCCCCCGAAAGGGTCGATAATCGTTTCATCCACAAATTGCTTCGCCTCTCCTATGAAGTTTTTTTTCTTTCCATTAAATAAATGACAAAATATTTCATTCACTGGTTTTTATAGCCTCCTCACAGAAACCACTGTCGTTACCATCGCTGCCACTGTGGCCGACTCGACACATTAACCAGTTATATTTTCCCGTAACAGCTTCATGGTAAAACGGGTAATGACCAACCACTCTCTGATGCATTGTTTCACAAAAGCTGAAGACCCTCGTTCGCGGCAGTCAGTCTGTTACTCGGAAAATACGATTGTAATGTTTCCCTAAAATTAATTTGTAGGGTAGCCAAGCAGTTGAAAGCGCGGAGAATTGATTAAGAGAGTCGAGTTCAAACTCTAGCTGAGACAGTTAGTGTTTGCTCAAAACTAATGCTCTTGGGAATTGCATGAATCAATCTATGATAAAGAAAATTGCAATGGGTAAAATTGAGCAGGTTGTTGAGTCTTCCAAATTTCACAAACAGGCCGAGTAATTCCGGTCGACATTGCTACAGATAAATCGAAAAATAAAACATCTTCATTTTACAGCTCCACGACTACGACTGGAAGCTATACACTTTTTTTTAGCTTGAGATCAAAAGCAGCTGTTGTGGTTGACGATAAATAAAAAAGAATTTAAATTGAAATGAAAGCCAGTTTCGCGTCGCTCGGACCAAGAAGTTTTGAGTGATAACGGGATATGCAGAGCCCACGCAAGGAAGGTTGAAGTCGTAGCCAGCACTGCTTACTTATAGTTTCATAAAAGTCGATTTTAAATAGGATTAAAGTCCCATCTCCAGTCTGTCCTATAGAAAATATGACTTAGATATTTTCTTGGCATTGCATTGATAGGCACAGGCCACTTGTTAACACTGGGTTCTTGGTGGCGTAACGGTTTGGGAATTAATTAGGCTAGTTCAAGCTCCAGCCAGGGCTTTTTACCTTCACTTTGCACTGAAACCCTTGGCATGAATTTATCTATTCTCCCATCGACTAGGGGTAAAATAGCAGGACAGACCAGACCCTCTAGCCTTGGGAACAATCTAGCGCAGTTAAAATAGCTCACCAGAAAGTAGCGGTATCGGGTAAGTTCTATTATCATCCCAGAACCAACGTGACCATTCAATAGTCGAGAGAGGGATTGGGCCCAGCCGTAGACCTGGAATGGCCGCTGCTGATGGTAACTGAATTCACTAAATTCACTAAATTTAACGGTTTAACTTCCAAGTAAAATACTGTTTGGTATTATTATTAATTTTTAAAATTGTCTACCTTCATCCTAA
Source organism: Thysanoteuthis rhombus (assembly GCA_963457665.1). Taxonomy (NCBI): domain Eukaryota; kingdom Metazoa; phylum Mollusca; class Cephalopoda; order Oegopsida; family Thysanoteuthidae; genus Thysanoteuthis; species Thysanoteuthis major. The sequence goes on along the minus strand of OY735228.1, from coordinate 8,307,779 downwards.
CATACAGTTGATTTTTGACATAACTTTGAATTAAACCATAATCCTACGACAACGATTGAATAGTGCAATCGGAAAATAAGGGGAAAGCCTACAGTGAGAACCGAACTCATACCCCCAAGCTAGAGGGATTCCAGTATACGCCTGGCCGCTTTTAAACATTCAGCCATAGGAACTTCATGGTTGCATCTTATATCTAACTCCCCCCCCAACTAATATTCCATGCTTGTTGATGTTAACACCTGATATAACGAGATTTTAAATTTTCTTCATATCTATTCTTTGATGAAGTATTACAACATTATAATTAATTTTGACTAATTATTGCCTTTATCCTAATTTTCAGTTGCTTTCTGCGATCTCTATGGAGTATAGATACGTAGTACCCGCTAATCCAGTTGTTACTTCTGATGATTAACTTCAGTGACTAAGCATGAAATCGTTTTCAGTCAGGATTTAATACAGTGTTAGTTTATACTTAACTTACTCTGGAACTCAAGGAGCGGTTTCTAATAATTTTAACCAATCAAAAACTCAGAAATAAAAATGGAGGTTATGATTAATTTTTCTGCTATTATTTAACTTCGAATCACAGGACTTCAATTCAAAGAGAAAAAAAAGTAATATGTTAATGTAATTTATACAAATTAAGTAATGTGATATTATTTTTTATTGATAAATTTGAATGAATAAATGGTTTATAGTGATTTATTTCTATTCATTACCATTTCGTTGTGTTTTGCTTCGGAAGGAAAGCGAGATACTAGTTTGATATGGTCAAATAAAGCCAATCGTTTTATTCAAATGAAATAGATAATATTTTGATTAAATCTGTACAAATCAAGTATTGTGAAATGAAATGCCATATAACTAGAAATAAATCCTAAAACAACCTTTGTTCATTCAGATTTACCATTAAATACATCACAGAACCTAATTCGTATATATCAAATTAAACTATTACTTATTTGATAAAAAAAAACTAACTTTTTCACGTTGTTACTTTAGCCTGGTCACACTTTATAGATGGTGCATTGGGCCAACTATTTTACGATTTTAGGCTCTAGACTTTCTGAGATTGTGCTTGCCACTAGTTCCTATAGCACAGTGATAGGAGCGGTCGCGAGTAAACCGAGCCATTCTCTGGCAAAGAGACTCATTCTTCATTCTGATCCACGTTGTTTACTTATTTGCTCACTGCCGGAGGGAAACCGGTCAAAGTAAAGCTGCGATAAGAACAAAAACAACAAAAATCGAGATGAGGACAAATTTGTAGTTGTACAACAATTAATAAGAGAGATTTACAATACTTGATCTAATAAAAATAAATGTATTAATGAACGTTATAATCAATTTTTTACTAGTTTTCCTTTCATCTTATCTATGTTGCTTTTATTTTATCGCAGCTCCCTTATAATAATAATAATAATACAATCTTTAAGTAAGCATCGCTAATCGGGAAGAAAAGGGCTTCTGTCGGGATTTGAACACAAATCGCTCATCTTTGTATCCTGTCTTTCTGTAACAACGATCCACTAATTAGGCTTCGAAAGGGAATTAAGAGTCAATTTTGCGAGATAGTATTCGATTGTAGATTGTTGCACATGAAATATTTTTTTACATCATAGAGAATAATGCAAAAAGTGAAAGATTTATTAATGTAATTGCAATTTTTAAAGATTCAATGTCAATAGGGTTATAATGTAAAATACAAGGGGTTTTAGAGCCCTTAACATCTACGGTGTCTGCCCCAGAAGTTGGACTGATTTTTAAGTCCGATGTAGAATTGGGATATAATGCAGCTCAAGTTGCTGATAACATCAACAAAGGAAATGGAATGATCACTGCGAACTATTCAGCGTTGGCTCAATGGTTCAGGTCTAAAAATATGGATATCAATATTAAACCCTGCCGGGAGGCTAAAACGAGTGATGATTTAGAATTATCGACTGCAGCGGGAAACGATACACGAACAACGGTTCGAGCACTCTCTTGGAAATTTGGGACTTCCACAGCAATCACATCAGGTCATTTCATGGCAATATGAAAGATTACTAAGTTGAAAAAACGGGTCGCACATGAACTGAATGGAATGTTCCACCACAGCAACTAACCTTACACCTCTCAGCTGACTCTCACAGTGAAGAGAGGACCACTGGATTCATCTGACTGTTTGAATAAACACTTTTTTTTTAACCCCGGCCTTGTGCATCGCTTTGCCGACCCAAATGACCCCGCTTGACTTCATTCGTAAAAAAAAAAAAGGGTATTCGGTACATAACCTGAAAATCCTGTACTTGGAAGTAGCAAACTGAAGGCAGGGACGGCGAAAGGTCCTAAAAGTAATTGCTTCATATGTATTTTTTCTCCTGAGTTATAAATCAATTTTCAGCAGGCAACATGGCGGTTTTTTCAAGTGTCTCCTGGTTGTTAAGACGCTTCATCTCCGCCTTACTTTCTTTGAGTCTCGTCTTGGAAAAAAAAAAGAAAAGAAAAGAAAAGAAAATGGTTGATTAATATAGCAAGAGAACGTTAAAGAAAGAAATACAAATGACGAAGAAAGTAAGGACGGAAAAGAAAATTGGAAGTAAAAAGGGTGGAGTAGTTTATATTATTTCGGCGATGGGCGGACAGACCTCTAATGTTCCGACAAACCTCTTTTCTGTCATCACAATGTATTTTCGTTCCTGGTCGACTCCATGTAGGCGTTAACTCTTCCAAGCGCAGAATTTTGGAAAAGAAAAAAAGCGATGCTGCAGAGAACTTCTATTTTCTGAAGGCAAACTTGAAAAGTGTTTTATTGGATTAAAAAGATGTTTTTTGGTTGTAAAATGAAAAAAAGAAAAATGATTTCAATCTCGTTTTCTTCCACTTTGAACTATTCTGCCATCTGCTGATCATCTTGGGTACTAAACAAAATGGCGGAACAGAATGCAGAGCTTTAAGTACCAATATACACGAAGATAAAAGGGCAGTATAAGAGAGAACGATCATGCAAATATTGACACTTTGAAGGTGGGATAAATGCAATCCACAATTCTTTAAACAAAGAAAAAACAAAAACAAAAAAACCAAAAACAAAACAAAACAAACAAAAACAGAAAAAAAAAAGAAATAATCAAAAGTAAAAGAATGAAAATAAATTAAAAGCTTTGACCTTGTGTTTATATTTCTAGGAATACCCGGAACAATATACAGTGCCGAGTTGGAATATAGTATGGAAATTTTAGCAATAAATATGTGTAAATGTCTACATTATTATCAGCAACAATCCTATCAATAAGTTATTCAGTAGTAACAATAGCCTATATATTATAAGAAGATTTGCGTAAAAATGCACATACATACAAAAATACATGTATGTATCCCGACCGGTCATCTCTTTTGCTCATCTCCCTCCGATGATACACTCACTCCTGTCAGTGTATCGTGCTTATGTTCAATCATGTTATATATATATATATATAGGCGTATATATCTTTAGGCGTATCTAAAGAAGCCCAAACAGAGCAGAAATGATAACCCTTACTTATATATATATATATATATATATATATATATATATATATATATATATATATATATATATTAATGCTCCCTTCTTTGGGGTTGAGCTCATTTAGGTAGGGCACTAATCTATTATAAGCTACTATGCTATTCTCTTCCAACTCTGGACTGGAGCACTCTGGTAGATGGGAAATTATGCATGTGAATATATCGCCTAATACGGTCCTACTGATCGTCCAGTTCTGCATGGGCAGAGGTAGGGCATCTGGGTCTGAAGCAAAGGTTTCGACCCTACTTAGCAGTACTGGAAGGAGTATCGGTTTGTCTGTAGCCACACTGCAGAGTTGTAATACAACGGAACAGCTGTCTATGGATGACACAATTATTATATATATATATATATATATATATATATATATATATATATATATATATATATTAAAAACGTAATTGTCACGTTGAAAGAAATGCACATATATATCGTCTAGAATGCTTAAAACCTTTTTCAAACATTCTTTGTGTGTCATTTCAGTCAGTTATTCCCCAATATCTGTTTTTTGTAATTTATGTGATTCTTTTCAGCGGTTTTTAAAAAATGTTTTATACATACTTTGATATGATACTTGGTGAGAATCTTTCTTCTTAGGATTATCAGTTGTTTACCATGTAACCGTTTCGGGGATTTAAAAACAAAACAGTTATATCAACATGACACCCCAGCAAGGCATATATATAAACTCATATCAAACCCATTTCTTGTTATATAGTAGTAAAACTCCCACTTTCTCTACCTATACCCAACCCAGGATTTTCTTTACTCAACAATAAGCATCCTGGAATTTCTGTAGTTGTTACCATTTTTTCTCAAACAAACTTTCGCTTCTAAGCTCCGAAGAAGCTCTATATGGGTGATACGCACGTAAATAATTACATTTTAATGAAAAAAAAAGAAAAAAAAAGCAACGGTCATTCACTGAGAACTGTGAAAATGACTAGGGTTCGGCCATGTGGACAAATGGTTCCAGCACAATCCAGAAAGATTGCCTTGGGAAGTAGAAGTAATAAAGTTTTCTGAGACATTTATGTCTAAAACGATCACCCCATCCAGCTAAAAAGACTGCATCTCAGGAAAATAAGAGGGAATCTGCCCGATGGGAAACGTGACTGTGTTAACAGACCACAGGGTTAATGTGAAAGAAAGTGAAAAGTTGAAAAAGTACCAGGACCTGGCTCGAGAGCTGAAAAGGGCGTTCAACATGAATGTCTAGATAGTGGTTGGCGCTATGGGAATCGTGCTGAAAACACTGATCAGTATTGGAGGAGCCGGATATGATAGGGAGGATTGAGACTGAGCATACCACAGCACTCATGGGATCTGCGTTAAAATCGAGTAGAGTGCTGGAGATTTGAGACTAACGACCTTTTAGGCTTCAGCGAGGACTAGATACATAGAATGAACATAAGAGAAGATTTAGTGACCCGAGGGAATGTTGGAGCAGTACAAACCACGGCGTTGCTGTAGTCTGCAAATACGTTGAGTGGAGGACTGGAGACCCAGCGGGACCGTCATTCAGTCTTTAGCGTTGACGACCAAGTATATGACTGATAACAATAATAATAATAATAATAATAATAATAATAATAATAATAATAATAATAATAATAATAATTGGAAAGAAGAATGAATTACCTTGGGACTTCGAGATCAAATCTGATCACCCCATCCACGTGAGAAGGCCGTATCTGATAATTGGATCACGGGTTGATGATGAAAGAAAGGGTTAAATGGGGAAAATCCCAGTAACTTGCCCAAGAGCTGTGAAAACATGGGATGAGTTGTAATTTGAGTAAGGAATGAGACACCCGAGACTACGAAGTTCATTTCGAAAGGGCACGTAGCTTTAAGGAAGGTTTGTATGTTTTGCTGACAAAGAATTCTATGATAGGCAAATGCGTGAGACCGCGTAGCCAACCAGAGCATTCTATTTCAAGCCTTCCATATCAGCTACAACAGACGACAAGCTTCGAACTTCAACATCGACGCAGGCATAGATGAAGACTATTTTGGGGGTCTGGGAACGCTCAGAATGTGTCCCATGTAGAATAATGGCAATTGCTTCTTCGTTTTACTACATTTCGGATGGCAAGTCTTTCGTGAAAACAGAAATATGTAAAGCAAACATTTGAAAAGCAGCGGACGCCAATACGGAAAAAAGGAAAAGATAGAAACGAGACTGTAAATTACATCAAACACATAAAGGTTACGCCGTATACACAAGTTCATTCGATGCTGTTCCACTGCCAACTGATTAACCCGAATAGAGAATGTTTGATCACGCTACTCTGGTTGCCAAATTACGTGAAGGACGCGCAAGCAGTTCTCGAGATAATTGAAATAGCTGGTTGCTCTTTGGACAGACATCTCTTTGTATATATATATATACATATATATATATATATATATATATATATATATATATATATATATATATATATATATATATATATATATAGCTCCTGTTAGTGGACTCTTGAACACATACTCACGCAGCACACATCGAAACATGTCTGGACAATTTACATCTAAGGATTAATAAACCTTACCTCTAAACACTTCTGTCTGTCTCACTCTTTACAGTACACATTATATTTATATGTGTGTGTGTATATATATATATATATATATATTTTATTGTGTCATCCACAGACAGCTGTTACATCTCTTCAGTGTGGCTAAAGACATTATCCCATCCAGTACTGCGATGGAGAATTGAAACCCTCACATCGGACCAGGAGGCCGATATCCTACCTCTGGTCAGTAAGGCTGAATTTAAGCGATATATTCATTTTTACGCAGAATAAAACATGGGAAACTCTGCACAAAGTACATTATTAGCAATTGGAAAATGAGAGAATTGCCTATCATAACATCATAGATTCTTTGGGACTGAATAAAGTTCCTAAAAGAAAAACTATTTTTTGGTGGCAACGTGCTAAGTTTTTATTACTATATTTACACCATTTTCCTTTTACTGTTTAAATCCTCACCGCCTGGATCAGTGAACTGTTTTGATTATTTCCTCCCAATATTGATCGAGAGCCAAAAAAAAAAAATGGATGAATAAATAAAATAAAAAAAATCATTAGCTTTTTAAACTAACAGTTTTTATAGGGAAAATTAGAACGACTACCAAAACCCTTTCCCTTAAAACCAATTTGGAGGGACGTTGTGACCGAACAACCAACGGCACGGAGGATGAATACGACGAACCGAGTTCAAACTTTTGCTGCGGTAGTTTGAATTCACTTCATACTAATGCCCTTGGGAAAGTCATGAAACCACCCCCTCTTGCTATTGGTAAAAGAGCCTGGTGTGAGTGATACGATTTCGACTATTTGTCACTTGTAAGTCTATTCCACATATTGCAAACCGGAGACGAGACAGAAAATCTTGAGATATGTGTGAGTCCAACTGGGGACGATTGAAGCTATAGCCAGCATAAGGACTCAAAGAAAGTGAATAAGTTGTAGAACTTATCTGAGAACCAATAGTTTGAAAAAAACTCCGTACTTTGAGTCTATCTATTTAGTAAGCTAGACGGAGAAGTGAATTCACGCCTTTCCCAAAATATCTCAGCCAGAATTTGAACTCTGCTCGCTATGTTTAATCTCCATGTCGTTAACCGCTCTGCTACGCTGCACTTTTTACTTGTTCTAACCACGGCTATCAACTGCTTTTCATAAAAATGTAATCCTGCGGTCAAATAAATCCAAATAAACCCAAACTTGACGCAAAACTCTCAGATGTATGAATATCTCGTATCGATTCTTTGTTTTGTTTTTCAAGTATTATCATTGTTTAGATAGAGCCAAGACAAAAAGTCATTTATAGCGTTAGTCGTTTGTTTGATTTAGGTGTTGGTAAGCGTTCTAAATTTCCTCATGAAACTGTCACTCTAAAAAGCTTTTGATTGTTTTATCATTCAAGCCAGTATTCAGGGAAAATAATTAAAACAGACCACCGATCCTGACTGTAAGGATGAAAAGAAAAAAACTGTAAGAAGAGGATCTGCTAATAAAATCTCTGCACGTGAGCACCGAAAGAGATTTTCAAACTTGAGTAATTGAGATACGTGGAAAACTTCATCAAAATTCAAAAATAAAAAAAACCAACCACCAACCCAGACAGGTATCGAGAAACCTACACCTGGATTTAAAAACCCAGGGCTGTTAGCCTTTGAACAGGCAGAGAATTGATATTAGCCACCATAATATTCAGTGCCTCTGGAAATCAAAATATATCAAAGAAAATTAATCAACTAATTAATATCAATGTAGACAGGGGACCGATGGAAATATGGAAGGGTTTCTTTTTTCGATACCCACTCTAATACGCCATGCTTTGGTCTGCTGCCCGACAGATTTCCAACAGTCCTGATCCAACGCTCTTCGCTGCCATTAATAACTTGACGCCATCTTGCATGCCCCTCGCGTGAACAAACATACGATCCTGATTTATGTCTTTCATGTTAATCCCCATGAAAAAACAAAAACATCACAGACATATTTGAATTTCTTTGGGATTATTCTAATAGAGAAACAAGGATATCAGTCCAACGATGCATCCACATTCCACCTGCCATCACTACGATGTAATAAGTCTTTTACTTCACATTACTCTTCGGTGACACACTGAGAAGATTCACATTCAATCAATATATATATATATATATATATATATATATATATATATATATATATATATATATATATATATACATATATATATATATATATATATATATCAGGAATACAATATAATATAATACAATATCCGATGTGTGATGGGTTTATTTCTTCATAAAGTGCTCAATACATTCAACATTAAACAGTAGAAATAATTATAAATGCATTATATTATTTCGAAACTCAATTTGAAATGACATCCCGTTATCATACGATGAATGTATGCCAAATGATACATTCAACGTGTAATAACGAGAGGTCATTTCAAAATGAGTTTCAAGGTAATATAACACATTCATAATTATATATATATATATATATATATATATATATATATATATATATATATATATATATATATATACCGCGAACTACGCCATAACGGGCCGTGTTGTATCAGGAAGTGCCTGTATCAATGAGATAGATATTTTTTTATTTGTACGATATGTATATGTAGCAAACAGTGCTATATTAGGGATGCCTGTAATTGTATAATAATTGCATCTTTGATATCGCGAGCCGCGTTATATCGGAGAATACCTGTCCTAACAGTATTTTTATACTACTGACGTTAGGTCAGGAGAAAAAAAGCCAACTCCCTAACGGAAGAATGTCAGATCTTTTAATTTTTATGACATCATCAGAGATATTTTTCATTTTTTGACCGATATAATTCGAAGGGTTCATAAAGTCACTGGCCCATTCCTGCATTGTAATTGTATATCAAATTGAGCCCCCTTTCTAAAACATGACGTAACTGGCGGAAACTGCCTGATTTCGTTTTATTCTCTGTGTAAGAGCACGATGAAGATGCAGAGCTAATATAATTCTCTCTAGCATGTGCCGAAAATCGATTTCGAACGGAACGATCAACAGACCATCTTATAGAGATGTGTATTGACGCATCTAAAAACTATACCGTAATTTTCGGAATATGAGGCGCGCTTTTTTTTCTCTCGAGAGGCTAAAGCTTCATCAATTGTTTACCTACGTTACTGCACAAAACAAATTATGTAAGCCAGCCAGCCATTGTTGCGGTTTTTATAGATTTGAATTGATAAAATCAAAATAAAATAACCTGGTAGTGGGGAGGACTCTGAAGATCAAGGGAAAAAGAAGAGACTTGATTTTTACTTTTTTCAAGAATAAGCCTACAAAAATTGTGGTGCGTCCTATTTGCTGGAAGATACACACACACACACACACACACACACACAGAGACACACACACATACACACACATATATACAGACATATATATATGCATATATATATATATATATATATATATATATATATATATATATATATATATATATATACATATATATATATATATATATATATATACATACATATATATATATATATATATACATATATATATATATATATATATATATATATATATATATATATATATATACATATTAGTTTAACCTAACCATAAAAATGACAGCAATATATATTTTGTAATTGAAATAACGTAAGAACTTGGATTATCAAGAGAAGGTGTGAAGTTAATTCAACCGAGAAATTGTCAGAAAATTCAAATATTATTATGTACAATCATCTTTCTCTCATAGAAATGATGAAGAGGTCTCCTACGGGAAGTAACTGTTGCGTAAAAAGATGAAAGTCATTCATCACAGGTGTTTCAGACAAAAATGTGAGTATACACCTATCATATCATAGAAGTAGATACAAAACGCTGTTAAGCATTTGGCAAAAATATCTACCTATATTTCAGTAGATTTTGAGCACTTTCTTTATATTCCCTTTTCATCAAGACTTAATAGTTCCTTTCTTCGAAGTTGTTAATCTGCATGCAAGAGAAATGTTACACCGCCATTTTGTCTCTCACACTATAGAAACCCACTAAACATGGACGCAGCCCAACCGAATATAGCAAGCATACTAAATAAATCATGGAAAAGTTTTCAAGTAAAAGGTCTTGAGAAAATGTTTTGAAAGGTTTCAATCGGAAGTTCTATTTACAATGCAATTATAACGCTAAATTTGACGCTTACTTTCTGTTCAATATACACATATACATATCGTATTTTATAGGTTTATATATAGTTCTTTAAGGGGTCGAAAATGAAAAAAAAAACGTTTTCCTCTTTTAGAGTTGAAAGTAAAAGGAGGGTTTCCCTATTTTTAAGTATCAAAAGCGAAAAGAAATGTGTCTCCTTCAAGGAGTTAAAAGTGAAGGGTAACTTTTTTCCTTTTAAGTAAAAAAAACAATCAAGGCGAACTGTTTCTCCTTTAAGCAGTCAGAAATCAAGGGTAACATTTTGCCTTTTAATGGGTCAAAAGCGGAGGGGATCTTTTTTTTTAACAAAATTATAAGACTTCGGTCCTTTTTTGTTACTCCTTAAATATTCAATCCGGCGAAATTGAGTAAATGAATGATTGCGTCTGTGCAATTCCATCTGAGGATTTTGGTTGAAAGAAGAAGAGTTCATTGTTTTAAATGGTTGGTAGGAGATATCTCATCTGACTGAGCTACTAGAGCTCCTACAACTAGCAGAAGATCAAATCTAACGCTTAAACTTATTTTTCATCTGTCACCGATCGCTCGGCACCATATTTTATTTTACATCTGGAGGGCGTCTACATACAGCATTGTTCTACTGACTGATCTATTGAAGCCCTTACGGCGAAAAGAAGATCAAATCGAACGCTTTTACTCACCCTTCACCTTTCTCCGATCTCTCGGCGTCATATTTGTTGTTGTCTTTAAGTACTGTAGTTGTAGTAGTAGCAGTAGTGATATTATTCTGATTTAATTTCCCATCAAATGAATCATTCTCAGCCACTATTAATTTTTGACTCGTTTTTTCTTTCATCTTGAATTTAAAAAAAATTCTTCATGATTACTTTTTACCATCTTGTTAATTTTTATTAGTTATCCTTTACTTTCCGATCAAACGCTGTTTGCTCACTGCCAGAGGGAAATCGGTCTGATTAAAGTTGATATAAAAAGCAACTGATAAAAATCAAGCTTAAAGATAAAAGTAGACATAAAAATTTAAAATAATTTTTTTTATGATACTTCATCTAATGGAAATTTAAAAAAATGTATTATTATTATTATTGTTGTTGTTGTAGTAGTAGTAGTAGTAGTAGTAGTAGTAGTAGTAGTAGTAGTAGTAGTAGCAACTTATACAGACTGTCGGTCCCCGGCTGTGAGTTAACAAGCCGAATTGTGCCCGACGTTCTGCGTAAGTTGCGATAAAAATCATCAAAAATGACTATGGAAGAAAATACCAGTCAAAAATTAATAATGGCTCTTGGCTGCCGTCCGACATCCATAATCAGAAACAATTTACACAAACACAATCTGTCCAAGTTCCATTCCCCCTCGTGTGAACAAACATCCGATCATTTAAAGCCTTCCCGCCATATCTCTCCATCTTTCTCTTGCTGGCGCCTGTCACGACCCTTTCCAAATGATAATTCTTTGTAGATAATCTACGCCTGGGCTTCTCAAACTCTTTTCATTCGCGACCCCCTTTTGACAAGACGAAATATTTCGCTAACCCATTCGATGAGACGAAAAAATGTTTCTGCGACCATTCACCCACTGTTATAAAAGCAATAGGTTCTAAGACTATACGAGAGACCAAGCATGAACCATTTTTGAAAAGTTTTTGTTGATTTTAGAGGGACATTGTTAATTTTTTTTTAGATTGAACGCACCATGAATCATAATGCAGTGTTCAAGCTTCAAAATATAATAAACTGATTATTGTAGTTCTATAAAAATAATGAAATGAAAAAAATAGAGACAAATGAAGAACAAAGTATTGTCAATAATTGTAATATATTTATTATAATCTATATCATCTTATGGTGATTATTCCGAATAAAAAAAAATACTTTTGAAAATAAATCACTAAAACGCAGCATAGACGAAATTTGTTCCGAAAAATATTGCAATAGCATTGAGTCATTTTTCAATAAGCAAAAAGGGTGCATTTATGAATGGACATAATTAAAAGCACAAATCACATAATTATTCTTTAAAAGAAATTATCAAATATATCTACAGCTCTCAATAACTTCTACGATTTTGAGAAGCGCTGATCTACGCCTTGCACCCGCTTCCTTTCTTTCACCTGCCTCGGTTTCGTTAAAACACTCTCTTTTTCTACAATTATTTTTATTGCAACTTACTTAGATCGCCATTCTACGGTAGTGAGAGAACAGCACCGATCGGAGAAGATAAACTCAGCGCGAGAATCGAAATCATGTCACTTTTACATCGGAAGGCTGCCTATGTACAGCACTGCTCTACCGAGTGAGCTACTAAAGATCTCGCAGCTGGCAGAAGATTAAATCTAATCCTTGAGCCCATCTTTCACCCTTCAAAGATCGTTCAGCGCCATTTTACAGATCTTAACAACATTCTCTGTATTTTCTCCTCATACACAGCCTCAGCTTAAGTCCTCCCCCTTTCTGTTGATAATGGCTCCTCTCTTTCTTCATCAAGACCTTTTCTCTCTTCTTCTTTTATTACCCCCGCCTCCTCCGTTCTTTATTCCATTTGTCTAATTTAGATTTCTCCTCATTTCCTTCTTTTAATTTCTCATCCCCTTTCAATACACATCTTTTTCTTTAGATTTTTTTTCTCTCTCATTTTCTTCTATCTGAAAATCCCATCCCTTTCAATTCCCCTCCTCTTCTTCTTCTCCCCCCCTCTACTGTCTCTACTCCTTCTTCTTACTACTGGACACATTAATGGCTTTATTCTCTGAATAGTAGAATATTTCTCTTATTCATATTCGTTTTTATATATTTTACATTATTTCTTGTTGTTATTGTTGATGTTGTTGTTGTTCTTCTTCTTGTTCTTCTTGTTCATCTCCTTCGATTCTCTTTTTCTTCATTGGATTTCTCCTTCTCCAAATTTTTTCTCTTCTTCAAGATTCCTCATTGGTTCCTTTGCAGCTTTGAAGAGAAAATCTAAGAACGAAAAAAAAAAAAAATGGCGTAGAATTCCATTCGCACCCCTAAAAAGGCACGTGTCTTCTCTCTTCCACCACTTTACCTTGGCCAAACATTACTTTCTTTTTTTTTTTTTGTCAAAGTCGCCTGCGCTCTAACCTTGTTATCGCCGGGTTATTGTTGCTGAGTGAAAGGTTGAACGCGTCTGACAAAAAAACTTGTGGCAGACGATAACGATTTTCTACTTGAAGATGAAGAAAGGACGTAAAGCAAGGGGAAAAAAAGACTGTTAGTAAACAGGATGTAAGTACAATTTTCCGAAAGTAGCATCGATATTCATTGACAAGAAATAGAATACAGAAAACTCCCGTTCTTACGACACCATAAGAAATGCCATTGCAATGAATTTGCTTTTATAACGGATAGATTGAAAATACTGCTTCCAATAATCTATGATAATAGTCTTACCAGAATATGAAAACAAACGTATCCAAAAGTATAGCGTTCCTTCAAAAAGAATTCGTAAGTCGAAATGGCATGAAATGAAGAAGCTATTATCATGGGAAAATATTTGAGTGTTCTCAGCTCCCCCCCCCATGATAATGATGGTATGTTAGGCTGAGTCATCGGAGGTTGGAATGGTAGAAGTACAGAAAACTGCAGTTCAGGGGAGAGAGAGAGAGAGAGAGAGAGAGAGAGAGAGAGAGAGAGAGAGAGAGAGAGAGAGAGAGAGAGAGAGAGAGAGAGAGAGAGAGAGAGCACTTCGCCAAATTTGAACAAAATGAACTCGTTCACCTGACGAGAAACCCAGATGTTCCCATGTCTCGCCAGTATTCTAACTCGAAATTCTCGAAATTACTCGCTCAGGTAAAAAGAACCGCAATTTCTATTTATGAGGAAGCCATTACGAGCCTTGAGTTCCAATGAGTTTTCGGTAGCACATCGTATCTCCACGAGAAATGTCAGTCAACAAGTTAGCTTCGCCAGCCGTTATTACTGTCATAGGTTCGCTCTTCATTGGGTGCCTCAGACTTGTGGCCTAATGTCAGACTGAACAAAATCAGTTGGATATGATTTTTAGGGTTTCAAAGAGCAACATTCCCTCTAAAGTCATTGGCCATAAAGTCACGATGTAGGAGCCACACCTTGCCACTCTCGAAGCGTAATTGGTAAATATGAAGGGAATAAAGGTAGTTTTATTGTGATCTATCTATTTCGTTTTCTTTTTGCGTTGAGAGGATTTCAGGCGAGATATTGTAAGTCCAAGGTCTGGATTCGATAAATGTATGCACGCGAATTCTTCAGCAGCGTTTGCACCACGACTATAACAAAAGAAAAACAGACTTTGTTCAAAACCTACAATGTTATATGTACAATTTTTGAAAGCATTCGTCTTTGTAATAAATATATTAGCTATGAATAGGATTTGAAACAAACCTTTGTAAACTCGACGATATGAGTCTGAATCAAAAAAAAAAAAAAAGTGGGCACAAAGTAGGGAACAATTTACATTGTAAATTGGCTCCCACCCTTAAAAAAAAACAAAAAAAACGAAACATTTTGTTTGGCATAATAAGGCGGACATGTTTAAATTTTCAGCCTTCTAGTTCCATTGGTAGGGCTTGTTTGCATGACACATACAAAGCCAGCTAGCCAACCAGCCAGACTGACTTGAAAACAGAAGAAACCTATGTTGACTGTTTTAGTAACAGTGTTGGTTGACAAACCTCAAAACTTGAATAATATATGCGAAAAAGAAACCAAATTTCAAACGTTGGAAACAAGATTGTAATATTTGATACGCTATTTTTCAAGTGCATTGTGCGGGAAATATTTTATGATGATCCCCAGGAGGAGTACATTTATAGATAGAGATCTTGAAAAATATAGTTATATAATGATTCTTTTATAGGAATCTTTTTAAAAGAAAAAAAAAATTCTAACACCCCAATAATTTTTTAGCAGTTCACCAGACGGGTCCCGACCAATTTTGAGATGACTTTTGAATCTGGCAACACTCTTCGCCGTCGTGTCAGATTAAGAAAAAACAACTACAAAAAAACAACAACTGATATTCAAGGTCTGGAAGACGCAAAAACCCCTTCAAATCTTTGTCTGCAAAGCCAAGCTATGATGATGACTTGATTTCAACAGTCAAGATGAGAAACTCAATAGCGTTATGAAAAGAAAGGGAAAAACGGCGTCAATTCTCGAGGACTCGCTGGATATCCAATTTGGCTCCATTTATTTCTTCCAAAATGTGTCTTAATAAATTCGGGCACCCAGATATTACATTTCTACACGACGTCTATTTTTCCAGACGCCGAAGACACGTTTTGATGTCACGAAACTGATGTATAAAAAATTCCTATTTGTCGCTTGACATCAGCTCTCCTGTTAGTTACACGATTTTTTTGTTTCCTTGGTCTCTTTTGTATCTTAAAGGGCTCTTTTTTTTCATTTTATATATACATATATCTGGCCACGTTCTTACTTTTGGGGGCTTTGTGTGTCTTTTCGTTAAGGGTGTAGATTTTCTTTTTCAACACTTTATCTCATCGTGAAGTTTTCTTTGTGAATTGAGTTGATATAGACATTTTATCTTCCTTCCTTCTTTTCTATTCACTTGTAGAGAAAATATCTATGTACGCACACACATGTGCACACATACGCACACACACATACACGTACACGTGTATGCATGTACTGACCCGTGCTGTCTCTTTTCCACTGCCCTGATTCTGCAGTCGAATCCAGGGGTGTACGTAGCCTGGAAGATCTTGTGACGCCGCGTTTGTCTCTCTGTAGTCATCGTTGTTCAAATGCAGTAGTCTCTTTCATATGAGATGAGGGATGAGTCCATGTATCTCTTGCCTGGTACACCTCCATTACGTTTACCAGAGGACAGGTCTACGAAGCACACAAATGACATCGAAAACGTATTCATCTGTAAACGTCCAAATGGCAACCTGTTCAATCTAAAAGGACTCCAGGGCCTACGGTAAGACTTCAATGATACCTGTGAGGGAACTACCATTATCAGAGGACACAGCTTCAGTTGCTCCCTCGGGGTCAGCCTCACAGCAAGTAACGTCCTGCTTTGCTCAGACCTCAGAGCTCATCGGTTTGGAGGTCGATTCGAAGAAAAATATCAGCCTCTATCATCCTGCACCCGACAAGGGTACCACCCACTTTCAACTATCTGTTCGACTAAGCTGGACACAGTCAAGGACTTACCTGGGATTTGTCATATCAGCAGATGCTAAGGTAGACAAAGAGGTTGGCAATTGGCTTGAGGGGGCAAAAAAAAAAACGAACAGACAAACAAACAAACAAACTTACTTTAGCAGACTGCATTAGCATGTCTGGATCACCAAGAGCCCAAGGAAAGATGCAAAGATAAAAGCGTACCTTGTCGATCTGTCTAATTATTTATGCAGACAACGGTGGATCAATGAGCCCTTGGCCCGACAAGTTGTCATCTGAATTTTGATCTGAAAATTTCATAGTATAATGTTGGACCTATGTGATTAATTGTCATCACTGAATTTAGTTCATCGACAAGAACGGAGATTGGTGCAATACTATCTTCTCATCTTTTTTTCTCCAATCTGGCCTTGTGCCACACTAAGCTTACTAAGACGAGTTACATTCCATACTCCCTCCTGCCCAGGAATTTCCAGTTAAAACTCGACCTGCAATTGAGGCACTGTCATACTTTTTAGATAATCAAAAACTCACCACAAGTTCTGCGCGAATAGCTTCGAGGACACCTGCTATGTGGAATGAATTTTCTCCCGTTTTGAAATCCAGGGTGAACCGGTGCCTTACCCTATGTTAGCCATTTTTTTTCAATTCCTTTATTTCTCTTCATCTTTTGTGGTTTTAACTTCTACAAGTCATTTCAACTCTCATTGCTTTTTTAAAAAGTAATTACAAGTCTTCATTTGAAAATTTTCATGTTTCAGTGTTTCCTACTTGACAATCTTAACATCAATAAGCTATTCAACATATTTTTTTCTACTGGGTTTAATTCTGTGGCATAAATAACCCCCTTCTTGCTAACACTTTCGTGTGTGACCGAAAAGCCTTGTTAAGGAGGACTAAAAGTAAAAAAAAAAGTACCATCAAGAATCAAATTTGTGTCAACCCGGTGGCAATATTTAAATTGTGGTTCCCGTGGCCTCCCATACTGTTTGCTTCGTCTCTTCCGCTGCCGCGATTTGACTAGCAAGGATTATCCAAGGCCATGGTGGGGCGATAAGACGCCGACCCTCCCATTTCCTGGGGACAAGGAGGCCATTAGAATAAACGGAAGGAGGTAACGAGGGTCATAGAGGCGGATGGAGTCGTTGTGATACGCGGATGTCAAACACTAGATACGACAACTCCGGATTAGGGTAGTCAACGAACTTCGCGCAAGGCTGATAATTACGTTCATTGTTTCGATGCCTACTGACATAAGTAAACATACACATTGGACAATGTGTGTACCAAGGGTTAGGGTTACCCGGGGGTGGGGTGTGGGGGTAGACGGGTGCAAGAGCGAAACTACAGACACATGCCCAGGATGAGCATTGGTGTGGGCTGGAGGTGGTTGATATTAGAGAATGTGGGGTGGTTGTGCAAGCTTTCTTAAATGGTCCAGCTTTTGCATCTCGTTGGTATCACGGATTTTACAAATACAAAACTAATTGCAGAGGACAGGGAGAGGGGAGATCTTAAAGATGGACTCTTCCATGTAAAGGTAACAATTTTGATGGTAAAATATCTCCTACCAACGATTTGAAACAATGTACACATGTAAACAGACACGTTGCAAATGTATGTACCTTGGAGAAAGATTTAAACCATACACACAGGCCTGTGCAAAGGTAGGAATAGACATCACCCAGATGGGAAATGCAGACCCCATCTCAATGTACTAATCAAGTATTTTTGTAATTAATGCTAAATGCGTATGATTTATATGTGGGTATATATGTTATGTCGAATCGATATAATTGCTTCATTGGCAAAATTTATTTATTTTTGGGAAAAAAGTTTGATTTCACTTTGATTACATAAACTTTTGATAGTAAAAAAAGTTTATTTTATATCCATGTTTAGATTAGATAAAATTTTGATCATATTAAAAATACGTATCTGATTTTGTAAAAAAAGTAGAAATTACAAATTAATTTATTTTCTCTGTAAAAATGATTGATTTCCCAAACTTTGGATCGTGCGAAAATACTTGTTTTACATGCTTTTTTTGATTAAGCAAACCTTTGATCAAATTAAAACTACGTATTTATTTATTTTTTGTAAAAAAAATGTTAAAGTTTCGCCAATTACGCAATTTCATCGATTTGGCGTAGCATATACTTATGTAATGGTTATGTACGTAATGAACTTACAAGTAACTAAACAGAATAAAAGAATTTGAATGATTCATTAAAAAAGATACTGGCAAGAAATTTTCTTCAGATATTATATAAGATAATAAGGTACAGAACTGTGATAGGAAGCAGTAAATAATAGTGTATTGTGCTGTAATAAAAACAATAAATATTGGAGTACAGTACTGTAATAAGTAGCAGTAAATAATAGAGTACACCACTGAAATAAAATGCAATAAATAATGGAGTACACTACTGTAATAAGTAACAGTATATGATAGAGTACAGCACTGTAATACGAAGCCGTAAATAATGGAGTACAGAACTGTAATAAGAAGCAGTAAATACAAAAGAACATTCATATTTAGTCTGTATTTTGAATTTATCAGTATTAATCTTACTTTGGGCCAACTGTTCACTTTTTGAATAAAGTCTCATTCTAAGTATAGAAAACTACACGATTTACTAACTTGATAGAAAGGGGACACATTTTTGATCTTGCTTATTTCAGTAAAAACATGTAATGATATACAGACCGAATTTTCTGAAAATGTTGAAATTAGCTTATCGGGTTGTAGCACATTTTTTGAGCTATCATTTATTTTGAGTAGGATATTGGCAATCAGGTTAAATAACATCTGAAAACTATTCAGATTCAGAAAAAAGTTTTGGGGGGGCGGTGATTTTGAAATTCAAAATGGACGACTGTGAATGAACGTTTCTATCAATTATGACTAAGTTACCGTGCTTGGATCCAACCCCAAATTTAATCATTTCTTTCCTAGCTCATTGCTCATTCTTCCACCTAATTTCATTGAAATCCATTGGGAACGTTTGCAGATTTCGCTTGGACAGACAAGAGCAAACACAAAAACGTATGGAAAGAAAAAAAAAAAACGACGGAGAAATATCTCTCAATCCAAAACGAATTCCTCGATCTACCACCAAATGTAATCCCAATTTCCTTAATACGTACCTCACCTTTCCACAAAATTTAATTGAAATTCACCCTTTTCAGAGATATCGTAGGAGCAGTCAGGAGCAAATACAGAAATTTATGAAAAAAAAAATCTCTCAATCAGAAACGAATTCCTCAATCCTGTCCAAAATTCAATCACTTCTTTCTTACCCCGTGGCTCATCTTTCCACAAAATTGAATTGGAATTTATGGAGAACTTTCAGAGATACTGTATAGACATACAGGTGCCAATAAGCTACATCAATAGTTTGTTTGAATAATTCATGATCCAGTTCTAACACGCTCAGCCGCTTTAGGAAACATTGTTTGTGAACGCTTTCACATTGAAAGAATCGTCTATCAACCTAATATATAAAAAAGGATATCTTTACTACTACCTGTGTTGAAAAAAACTGACTACACCACGAAAAAGTGTTTTGTGTCCAAATAGTTTTTTAAGAAGACATTACAGAGCTTATGGATACTATTCGGAAATTAGATAATCTTTTCTTGAATGACAGTAAAGAATTAGTTGTAATTGACACAAAAGATGTGATGGATGAGGCCACCATAAAAAGTATGATTTTGGCAGTGAACAGTACAAATAGTATACAAATGCACCGAGTCGATAACAGATAACAGTATAACAAAATACCACTCTTTGCCTCAACTAAAAGCATCCAAAACTGAAAAGCCCATCAAAAATTGGCATCATTAAAAAAAACAAACTGTTACTTATTCTCGTGTTTAACGATTGCTTGTCAAGCTAGAGATGGATACTTGTACGTTTTCTTCTGCCATGAAAATCAGTCCACAACTCCTTCCCTTTCATTCATGGGGAACATTCGACAAGGAATCAAAGCGAATATTTTTAATCGCTTTGAAGGCAATAAGGTTTTTGTCGAACAACTTGTTGATGCTAAAATCCTCAATGGTGCTGCTATTGTAAACATGCTTAAACCATCCAATAGTCGAACATTTTTTTTAATCATATTAGTATGATTTTCTTGTCCGATTTGCAGAAGAGGCTAGAGGATTCCAACGATTGGACATAGTATGGGACCAATATTTATCCAATAGTTCGAAAAAATTGCCCAAATCAGATGGCAAGGGAATATATTGCATCATGGTGTGTTATCTAAAAAGTGGAATATTTTCCCCGCTTGAATGAAACAAACCAGAACTTTTCGAACTTCTTGCAGGACATATTGTTAAGATACAAGCTAACAATAGCCAGATAACAAGCCAAATAATCGTCATTACGTGCTGGGAAACATTTGTCAGTTCAAATCCTATAGACTTGAATGGGTTATCACCTTGCAACAATGAGGAAGCAGAGACCCGAATCTTTGTTCATGCTTCCCATGCATCTAAGCAGTTTCTGAGATTCACAATCAAAACAGAGAATACGTGATAATATCTTTGTGTAGAAGAGTTGATGTTTCACAATTGTGGATTGACTTTCCAGTCGGCTAATCATTCCAGTTAATCCAAATTCACGATTTAACACGCGTTATTAGAGCTAAAAGTCGTGACTGGCCATCATTTTATGGGGTCAGAGATTGTGATACGGTTTCTGCATTCTCAAAAAGAAGCGAAAAAACTGCCAGTGCAACATTACCAGTTTTACCTGAAATCACATCATTATTCATCAAAGTGTACCAAGAACCATCATCCCCTTGCTCTGATGAAAAATAGACTTAGAGAAATTTGACGTGACCATGTACCGCCGCACATGTAGTGCTGATGGTGTGAATTAAGTTTTGAAAACATTGTTTTCACAAAATGACCGAACAATTGAATGTATTTCACCAACACAAGATACTCTGTACCAGCATGTGAAAAGAGCGGCTTACCAGGCTGGATCTACAAAAAGGTCCTTCTGAATTGTGTTGGTTGTAAGAATGTGATCAACGGTCTTCTGTTTGAACAGAATCGCCATAAGCATCAGATGTGCGTCAAAAGTTGATTCGATCAAGATCTTGTTTGAGCCGTCGTGAATGTCGCAAAGCCAATTTGCTATGCTTTGCATTACATAAGTGACTGTATATCTGAACGAATTTTTGAACGGATTTTGTAATTCTTTTCTGCTATTAATATTTGATTACGTTTACTTATTTCATTTTGCACTCGCTGTTAACCAACTGAGCAATCCAGATATTACATGGACCGTATTTTAACCCTATTCACTGCATGGTGCATCTGTTCCCTCCCACATCCAGGGTGGTGAATTTCCATTTGTAAACAGTTTTTTAATGGCATCAGCAATATGAAATGGATCCTTCTGATTTGCTTATCATGAAGTTCTTGATAACTTTCAAGCAAAATGCGATATGAGGTTATTATTTGACTCATTTCATTAGAGTTTCATTCCTCGTTCCAACGGTGTGTGGTAAATATGTAATGGATATTCTAGTCAAGTAACCGGTGACGTCACATAGGAAACACATAAAAACATTTTTGGCAGATTTTTTTTTGGCCGAAATATCCACAGATAAATTTAACGGAAAATCAAGTAACATCGAAACCATTCTAGCACGCAGAGAAAAGTTTTGAGTAAAACTAATATAGAAAATGGGCGCCCCCATTGAAGTGAATAGTGTTACAGACCAGTAAAAACAATTAGTTTTGTGAAGTATTGACCAGTTATTTGATTTTATAAAGATTTTGTGAAAAAGTTCCTGCTGTTAGACACGGTTATTGGGCATTTTTACCTTTTTCATCTGGTCAGTGAATTATCTGATATTTGTCCAAAATGACAAGATCCAAAGTGGACCCCCTTTACTATCAAATGAGGACACAATTTGCTACGGTTGGACCAAATATGTCACTTTCTTCAAAATTTGAACAATTTTCTCTCTTAACAGCCAGACAATAATATTCTAAAGTCCTCTCTTAGCTTTCTTGACAATATCAATATTCTTTACCAAAGAATCCCCCTTTGCCTCAACCACGTGGAATGAGCCCCTCCACCTAAAAAAAAGAATCAACTGGCTCACTTGGAGTCTTCTGCTCTGGCCTGCTGGTGAGCGAGTAAAACTACTCGTACATTTACATGGGACACAGAGTGGTTGTGGAATGGTGGTGCGAGCTACCATCGATCATTCAGATTTTTCATCTCGTTGGTATCGCAGAGTTTACAAAAATAAAACTTAGTACGTTAGACAGGGTTGGGACATTTTGCACGGGTTGGAAATAAACCTATCAACCTAAGACCGTTTCACCAAAGGGTTATGGATGAAAAAGTATTGTTATACTATGCAATCTACTTACATGATGGACGGTATGATTTTCCTGTTTCTCTGGCTGTAACAATGGACTCTTCAATTTGAAAGTAATACTTGGAACAATGGACTCTGGCTGCGACTTTATCCGTCTCCCATTGGGCTCCACATATCACAATATTGCTTACTCGACCCTGGTTTGTAATATTTGAGTTAGACTCAGTGGCGATGAGTACCCGTAGTGGCGTCACTCACTACAATCTGCACCATTTTACACATAGCTAGGAAGGTAAAGAGAGATGGATACATGCCTTTCCAAGATACATTGGTGCGAAGTGAACACAAACTGCCCCAGCCAAAGTTTGAACTCGTCTAACCGAGTTGATTCTTCGTTACCCGCTCGGCCACCCATCAAATGTATAGTAGTAAAGAAGCTGGGTTGCTGCATGGTCAACTAAATGTATAATAGTTAAGAAGTCAGGTTGCTGCATGGTCAAACTTCACTTCTACTCCGTCTGAAGATGATTGCTGCAACTTTAGTATCATATATATACTGAATGAAAATTATGAATGTATATATTTTTTATTAGATTAGATTATCTATTCATTTATCAAAATGAAATAAGCCCTTATGTATTTCTAACAAAAACTTTTCGAAGATGTGTCAGACGTGTCAATTTGGCCCTGTCCGTGAGAGAGTCGTTTCACAATCAAGGTAGGGAAATTCTATTTTTATAAATTGTATCAATTTATCAGAATGAAAAAGGCTCATCACTATTTCTTCCCAGTCGTTGAGCGAACCGTCTAAGACTCATTTGGTTATGATTTCAAATCAGGGTAAGGGAACGCTAATTTTATTTGCAAGTTTAGTTTAACGCTCCAAAACGGACAAATAGTTAGGTGAGGATTGTTCCTTGTTGTTGTTGTTATTTTACGGTGAGTAAACAGGGTCAACTCCAGACTTGGAGTGGATTTTGACAAAAATAAAACGAAACAAACAAACATAGAGGCTTGCAGATGAAAAACAAATCCTTACACTTAGTCGTCTGCTCCCGGGGGTTGACCTTAGAGACTTACGCGTAACAAGGAAAGAAATCCAACCCGTAAGGTTTTTCGTTCCTTCAGGGATATAATTATTTCATCATCATCTTTTCCCGCTACTTATACGCCTGGCTCGAGTGGTTATTGCACTGCAAACAGTGGAGAAATTGATATGAAACAGCAGCAGCAGCATTCCATAGTTCCCTCTAAGTTGCACGCATGTTCGTGCGCACACACGTTTTGTAACCAGTACACAAAAGAAGTTAATGTGCACAAAAAAGATTTTGAATTCTGTAGATAACTTACTGAATTTTTATTCGAAAATTATTGATATTATCATGACGTCGAATTAAAAAGAGCACACATACCTCTGTCACTGGGGAGCAATCGCATATATCTTAAAATTTTTTTGTCCATTGACTGCTAAAAATTAAATACAACGTTAATCAGCAGCAGCTCAAGTGACGTCGTCTATCCCTACCGATACAAAAGATAACATGTATTTTTGAATCAGCGCACAAATACTACACTCTGATCCTAGGTATAGCACACAGTTTATACACTCTTATACTAGGTAGAGGACCGGGGATCAACACGTTGATCCTGGGCTCAGCACACAGATATTCTGATCCTGGACAGAAGTGCCGTTACATACGTAAATAATCCCATCATTTTGATGGGTACTATGCTGGTACTACTCATAAAAAAATTGAGGTGAGTGTTGGAGTTTTGTGGAGGCTTGTTGTTACTTGCTCTCCATTTGATCAGAGAAAAAATAATAGTACATTGATGACGATGATTATGATGATGACAGAAAAGAAATAAATACAAAGAGAAGAAGATAGACTGAAAAAGAAAAACCTTAAGATGATGATGATGATGAAATCATAGAAAGAATTGTTCTTAATCATTATGATCAAGATCTGAATAAAAGTTTCAGCCTCTCTCCAAACAGTTAAAAAATCAGTAATTCTAAGACGTGTCTTATATCAAGGAAGCATTTTCCAACATAAAATATGGTTAAACACTAAAAATGAAGATTGAGATCAAATAAAATCAAATGATAAATGCACTAGATTGGCAACTTTGTGGTGGAAGCAGGACAGACATAATATGAATATGACAGACTAGAAATACATGTTGGCGTATTTGGAAAAAAAACCAAAAATACTCGGAATATTTGAGTGCCGCAGCATACAGTTTGAGAACCATTGGTTTACACTGATACGCGATTCCCCGGCAGCTGTTGAGTGTTAGCTTGTTGCCAGCGAAGACCCCCCGCTTCATCATAGCAATCTCAAAGCAGAAAACAAATGTATGAATTACAGGACGACAGCACAAGACGATGTATAAAATAACTTGGAGAAGTGATTCCTTTAAATGCTTTTGCGTTGTAAAATACGAGGTGCTACTAAAAAATTCCGGAAATTTGTACGGATTGATATGTCTGTTCATCTGTCAAGTCACCCAGTGTTTCCCTGGTCTCACCGGGCATTCCATACATTTTTCCATATCTCTCCGACAGGAAATGAAGTCTATTTCATCACGTTTTTCTCTTTCGAAGAAGACATTTCGCACTTCAAGTTCCCGGGATTACAATCACTACCACTACTCCTTCTACTGACGATGATGATGATGGTATTCATGAAGGAGAGGGAAGAAGAAAAGATAAATTGGAAATCCGTGGAAGAACTCAAGCAATCCAGATGACAGCATTTCTGAAACCAGGTAAAATTCCGAAGAGAGTGTTGCTCCTATTGCCTCTTGATCTCCAGTGAAAGCCAATGGTTACAACTGGTATGAAAACTCAATGAGTAATAATCATAATAATCATAATGAATAAAAAGAGAGCGTAAAATTGAAAAAAATACCAGGATCTCTCCCGGGAGATAAAAAAGTTTGGAACGTGATGATTAAAGTTGCGCCTACAGTAGTTGGTGCGCTTGGAACAGTGACCAAAACACGATAGTATTTGAGGAGACTTTAGTGTAACTTAGTCTCCACCGATAACTACTAGATATCTGGTTTGAGCACGCAGATGTATGAAATCTA
Organism: Thysanoteuthis rhombus; assembly: GCA_963457665.1. Taxonomy (NCBI): domain Eukaryota; kingdom Metazoa; phylum Mollusca; class Cephalopoda; order Oegopsida; family Thysanoteuthidae; genus Thysanoteuthis; species Thysanoteuthis major. Next base: position 8,281,921 of record OY735228.1, on the reverse strand, counting down.
CTAATATAATAAATCACACTTTCTGTCTCTAACATTTGTTAAAGGAGATAACTGTTAAAGGCTAACTAAAGTATATATGTGGAAAGTCTGCTCATTCTGTTTTGACCAAAAAAAAAATGCATAGCACCATAAGGTTCATAATACTTTTCAAGTATAACGCAGTTGCAAAATCATTTAAATTGATATTGTTGATTCTATCGTCATTTTTTACTTCATGGATAAACTAGTATGGTTTGGCACTCATAAAAACCCTGACGTAACCAATGTTTCAATTGTTTGAAAAACTGGAGAAAGAGGGGAAAGTGAATCAGTTATTTCTCTTGGCTTTTGTGGGGCAGTTCCAAATTAAAAAAACAAAAAAAAGAAACAAAAAAGAAACTAAAAAACAACGTTTGGATGGGGCTTTCGAGAATGAACAAAAGAAAATAGTTATTTCTATATATCATTATCAGTCATTTAAGGTCTGTCGTTGGACATAGACCTTCCCCGGGATTCGCCACAATTCTCTGTAATGGGCGTTGCGGAGCCAGTATTCCCCGAATTTGTTTAGTTCATCTCTCCATCTTATATTCTGTCGTCTTCGGTTTCGCATGTAATCTCTGGGGATCCATGTTGTGAGCTATGATGTCCATCGGTTGTCTTTCAATCTTGCAACATGACCTGCCCATTGCCATTTAAGTTTTTTAATAGATTATATGATGTCGCAGACAATCTTTTTCTTCCTGATATTCTGTGCTGTCTTGTGATCTCTCCATGTAAGGTTGAGCATGATTTTCTCATGCACACGCTGCATACTTCTCAGTTTGCATGTCTGTCTCTTGGTAATGTTCCATGTTTCAGCTCCATAAGTGACTATCGAGAGAATGCATTAGTTGCATACTCTTCTTTCTAAGATTATTGGGATCGTTTGGTTTTTGTAAGTTGAGCTTGCTCTGCCAAAGACTTGCCATCCTAGGATGATTCTTCGCTTAATTTCCTCCCCTTTTGAGGATCTCATGGAGATTCTTTGTCCTAGGTAGATGCAGTGGTCTACCTTCCCGAGTTTTGCATCTTCTATCTTGACAGTTATGTTCTTATTCTCAATGTGATTGTTGTACATGATTTTCGTTTTACTAAAGTTCATGTGTAGGCCGACTTTTTTGCTTTCTCCGTTAGATAAAAAGTAAATGTTTTTCAGAATTTTCAGACCTCTAACTCCATTGGTACGACCGGAACATTGTGATTGAAAAAAAAAGAAAAAAAAAGTGGAAGCTGAGGCTTATAGTGCAAATTATAGTGCCGTTACAATAAATGTCGTTACAACGGAAGTTTACAGCAACTCCTCTCTGATATTCAGATAACATTTAGTTGTAAGCTGTTTTCATACTGTTGGATCGAAATCCAGCAGTCTGTCTCAAAATAAGCAAAAAATTGATCCTTAACTAAATCTTTTTTCCTTTTGTGTTGATTTTCCTCCCAGAATTTGTTATCATTCAATTTAAGGAATGAACTTGAATGTACTCAGCGCGGTGCATTCAACTACATATAAAAATAACGTTAATCATTAGAATCTTAAAGGCTCCCAAAAAACTGTTTAAAGTGACTGGCTGGTAAGTGAATAGAACGGACGGTTCTTACATAAAGTCGACAAAAATAAATTTCTCTGTAAATTGTAAACCCTTTAAAATTCAGTAACCTTAAACTTCAAAGAGTCTCGGTGATTGGAGAGTGCACGATCTGAAGTGAACACAAATAACCAAAATGTTATCTCATCTCGTTTTTATGCGCTTCTATTCGTCTATTATGATTATGGTGAACACAAACAGTTCAGGCGATCAAAACAAGCAGGATCATTTTCAGTCGTTTAGTCCATGTTTATTTGAGCTGAGATTCTCTTGACTTGAGCCGACCGATTGATCGTGAAAGTACGAAAAGAAATAAACAATGAACCGGGGAGGAGGACAAAAAAAAATGTGTTATGTTATTTTGCTCTTGTATGAGGAAAAAGGATGAAAAAAAAGAGAGAAAGAGGGGTCATTAATCTGGAAAGACTAAGCTTTAAGATTGATAGATAGATAATCATTGATTACTTATTTGCTCGATAGAAACAGTCACGTGACCAACGTCTTTTAGGAACATGCTGTGTTGGGGGTGACCCATCAGAAAATTGGAAAAAAAAAGTTGATCAATGAATAAGTTACCTCTCTTGCCCTTTGTCCAGAATTTACAAAATAACAAGCATGAACCCTACCGGACATAAACTAAGGGGCCAAGTCGGCATAAACTTACATTTTCAATTCACCATCCAATTAAAAATCTATTTCTAGACGTAATAAAGAGTGGATCTTTGAATTTCAACCCCTCTAGCTCCATTCGTGCGGCCTGTACGCACTACACATATACACATACATACATACATACATACATACATACATACATACATACATACATACATACATACATAACCAGCAAGTCAGCTAGCCAGCCAGACCCTCTTGGAAATTTAAGGAAACTAAGCTGATGTTGATAATTTCAGTTAACCGGTTCAAATAGATAATACTGGCAGGTAGATAGAAAGTCCGCCCGGGTAATGCAACGGTTAGCACGACTGTCTCACACGCAGAAGATCCCGGTATGAGTTAAAAGTGTTCAAAACTCTTCATAAGGACGAGAACACTGTGTAAGCTGCGTGATTAGGGTAGAGGTATCCCTTCGCTGTAACTAGCATTCTAACAATTTGTAGGTAAAAAGTCCGGGTCTCGACTTATGACTCGCAGTGATCACTAAGCTGACGCATGCAATAGAAACCGGGACTCCGTCACCAGCTGTGATACTAATTTGAAGGTTGTCCCTTAAGAGACGGGACTCTTACTGAAAGATAGGAGCACAAATATAGATGAATGTACAGGAATAAATATATTGATAGACGTATACGTATGGATAAAAAGATATACATAAGATATACGTATGCAAAAAACAGAGGGAATAATGAACAGAAATGTGAACAGACGGAGATGAAAATGGTGTAGTACAGAAAATAAGAAGTGAGAGAACGCAGGACTGTTTGCTCTAGCAAGTGCAACAATATATATATATATATATATATATATATATATATATATATATATATATATATATATATATATATATATATATATATATATATATATATATATATATATATATATATATATGTATGTATATATATATATAGCTACAATGCACTGTTCCAAGTAATTTGAGAATACAAATAAACAAAGTGAATGGGAATTTTAGTAGTATATGGATGAAATATCCCCCACTCAACACTACATCACTCAGGATACAAAATGAATAGAGTGATATGAACAAAACTGGAGAAACATAAACACATTTTGAAATAAATGTAAACCAAGTATTATATAAACAATTTTATACATAGATATAGATAGATAAAAATTTATATGCAAATGCAAGAGAGACGAAGAGAAAACAAGTCTGGGTGCTGCTGGGTCAAAACTCACTCCAATTTCTATTCCGACTGAAGATGAAAGCTGCAACATTTTTTTGCATATATAATACACACATTCATGCCAAATCCTTGGTTGTGATTTCAAATCACGGTAGGGAAATGTAATTTTTTTTATATATTAACACACACACACACATATATATATATATATATATATATATATATAACAATTTACACGGATATTTACCCGATGTATATCAACATGTAATTATAATAACAATGAAATAAGCCATTGCGTATTTTTAACATAAATTTTCGTAAATATGTGAGATTTTTCGGTAAGATAGGCGCCTACCAATCACAGTAGGGGAAATGTTAGTTTTACATATCAGTTTGGCTTAACGTGATGACCGACGCAAAGACTGAAGAGTTGACTCCCCTAAATTGGTTGAAGATTGTTCTTGTTCTGGCAAATTTGTAAAGAACAATGTCTACTCCAGAGAAGGTCTCACAATTCATCCTCATTATCATCATCAGTCTTTTATCGAGCGTCGTTGGACATTGACAGGAAATATTGGCTCTGCGACGCCCACGATAGAGATATATGGCGAATCCTAGGGAAAGTCTGAGAATTACTCATTTTATAAATCTGAAATTGATAGTTTAAACGAGCACGACACAAAGAGAAGTCCCTGAGAGAAATCCAAAGATTCAAAACGGCACAAAAAACAGTAAGAATTTTCAGAGAGAGAGAGTGAAATAAAAATTGTGCATATGAGGGGGAGAGAGAGAGAGAGAGAGAGAGAGAGAGAAAAAAGAGAAGCGACAAAATTAAAATCTGTTTTAGAAATCTACTTATATAGATTTATTACATCCCACCTGATGGTCAATATTTTATCTCTGTAACATTTGTCAAGGAAAATAACTATTGATAGCAAATTATAGATAAGTCTTCCTTACTAATTAACTCTTTTCGGCAAATTTGTAAAAAATCTGGATCTATTCTGGTTGAACATAAATAAAAATATAATTCAACTTCATGTTTCTGATACTTTTTCTATAAGTACAATGAGGTTGCGAAATTATTAGAATACAGTCGTCACTTTTTGACAGTACGGACAAACCAGTATAAAACTAATCATCTATTAAAACAACATACATACACACACACACACACACATACATACACACACACACACACACACATATATATATATATATATATATACATATATATATATATATATTTACACATATATATATGTATAAAAGTATAGATAAACAATTCAGTCCTACATATATATATATATATATATATATATATATATATATATATATATATATATATATATATATATATAATAAACGATTCAGCACTACATATATATACACACACACACACACACACACATTTATACATACATATATATATATATATATATATATATATATATATATATATATATATTTGGTAGATGGGTAGATGTGTGTTTCTCGCCTTTTTACAAATCTGCAAGCCTTGGCTTCATCACCATCCCAAATTGGATTTTGATTACCGGGTTATTCAAGTATAAATCCATCAAGTGTTACCTTTGGGGTGGATGTAGGGAGTTGCATATCTGCCCTTGACCGAAATTGAACCAGAGGAGGCTGAAGTAGGAGGAATGCTTTAGTTCTCGCCAAAGTCACAGTCTCGATCTGGGCTTCCGGCTTTTGTCCAAGTGCAAAAGCGTGCAGCCATGAACGACGAGGGGTTGGAACTGTATCTAAGTAATGGGTGTGGTCGGTAGTGACGTCATGACATCGTTAAACTGCAAGGATTCTCTACTCTGGGGAGGATGTCCTGGGTGCTCTCTGAGATACATCGGTGCTAATAAACCAAATCGTTTACATCCACACATGCGTGTACCCACATACACCCGAACACAGTATAGTAATAATAATAATAATAATAATAATGATAATAATAATATATACATTTGCTTATATATACAGTTCATTGGTTGATTTTTGAGCACTGGCTCACAAAGAGTCCATGTTTCATTTGATTGCACTGTCTTGCTTTATTTAAATGTCTGGTATCCTTTCCTTAGAGATAGTTGTGTTGAGATGCATCACCGACTCAGCAAAAGCCTAGTCGTTCCCTGACGTCAACGCAGTTGAATTGGAAGGATCGTAGAGAAAAGAGCCGTCGATGAGAATTTCAGTCAAAGGAAATTAGCGATGAAGGGACATTTACGAATAAAGAAAGGAAGAAAATAATACGACACACACACACACACATAAACATATATATATATATATATATATATATATATATATATATATATATATATATATATATATATATATGTATATATATATATATATCATAAAACCTGCGAATAGAAATCTTTACTCCTCTCACTTCCACTACTTGCAATTTTATGACCTTGATTATGACTGACGGATCAGTCAAAAGTGCACGATCGGACTTTATTTAGTCTATTCCTACTTAAGCTTGTCCCTGAAATTCGCTTACTTTTAAGAAAAGAGGAAACAATTTAAAAGAAAAAAATTAAAATGACATTCCTTGTTAAACACATACACATATTCAGATAGACACACATTTTCATAAGAAATTTACCGTATGAAGATATTAAGACGCAGGTAAGGCCATTAGTGATCATCTTGTCGGATGAATCTTTCCCAATCACTGATCAATATAATGCTCCTCTATTCAGGGTTGAGCGCTCTTTAAGTGAGGTAACTCATCCATTGTAAGCTAATGCAATGCTCTTCCATAGGAATAGAGCACTCTGTTGGATGAGGGATTTCTGTCTAAATAAATATATCACTTAAATTTAACCTTACTGACTGTCCAGTTCCGTAGTCCAGAGGTAGGATATCGGTCTGTGTGTCTGATGTGAAGTTTTCAATTCTGCCCCTCGGTACTGGATGGGATTTTGGAATGTCTATAGCCACACTGAAGCGATGAAATACATCAAAACAGCTGTCTGTGGATGACACGATTATATATATATATATATATATATATATATATATATATATATATATGTATGTAAGTTTCAGATGTTGGAGCCTATACAAGATCTAACCATGATTTTCTTCGTTTTTGATTCTAGTGATAAATCTGATTTTCATTGTTAAAGACGATTTTGTCCAAAAATGACTTTTCTCTGTATTGAGCAACAAAGAAAAAGACAAGTATTATGCTAAAAGCATAAAATGATTATTTGGGGCAAAAAACAAAATCTCAAGTTGTACACAACACCGACTTGAGCATGAGTCTATACAGTATAAATACAGATTTTCTTCGACTGAGACAAGACGAAAATGGGGAGAATCATGGGTAGGAGGATTATGTGCCAATCTTCCAGGTTGGTGAAGGATGTACTTGCCTTGAAGATCAGCATTTGAAAATTTAGATTTTTACTGAGGATTGAACAACGACAATTGACGTTAGTGGCTGGCAGGCACGAATATCAATCTATATATCTATCTAGAGATACAGATAGACAGAGAGTAGAAGAAAGGAAGAGAGAGAGGAAAGGAGAGAAAGGTCTAATGGATATAAATGATTTCCAAGATGTTCATGGCACGATGGTAAGCAAACTAATCTGACCAACAGTGAGAAAGTGAGTTCGATTCTCACTGGCGTGTACCATTCAGACTTTGTGCTAGACAGTGTTCCAAACTTTTTTTTTTTGCTAGATGGTCAACTTGGTTTTCGGTGTTACATGTCGTGGCCCAGTGAGGATCATTGCTAGCATATTCTTAAAACCAAAGAAATGTCAGTAAATACCTCAGCTTTTTTCTATGTAAAGGTATGTAATAAGAAAAAAAGTAAACTTCGTTACAAATTGCAATAATCAAAAAAAAAAATAATTAAAACTCATCTTCAAGCTGTTTTTATTTCTTACTCAAAACAATGCTGATATCTGCGACATGATAAGATCTCAAACCAGTTGAAATCGAAGCTACTGTAATGAGAGATGTTCACCTGAATCTTCTGCCCAAGATTCTTGTTCTTAGGCTCTCATCTAAGATCTGCATCTGATGTAAGACGGTTTCAAGACTTCGTCTTTAGCAGCAAACAATAATGAGAAGCCTGCTTCGAAAAGATGAGTCGTTGTAAAGGGTTGGAGCTTTTTAAGACATTCATTTGCAATTTTGGGTAATTTCCCTTCACTATTGGCCCAAACTCCAATATAGAAAGGTTTGGAAGACCTCAGCAAGAATTAAGCAGTTGCTGTGCCTTATCTGGAAAACACACAATAACCCCTTCAATTGGAAACTCTAAGCTAGACTAAGATGTGCTTTGTAAATTACTAAATTGCTTTGTCAGCGAAAATAGAAAAAAAAATGTGGGAGAAATCAAGTAGTACTCTTACGCTGGCTACGGCTTCATCCATCCTTGTCTGGCCTCTACGTATCACATTATACTCGGTCTATCTGGTTAGAGAGAGAAATAATTACTTCTTATCAGGTAGGCCAAGTAATTTGATGGTCTTGTTTGTGCCTCTGACCCAGAATGTTAACCATTGATGCATTCAAACAACTGAAGCATTTTTTTCTGTCTGAATTTTTTAGGTGAGGGAATATCATTATGACAAGTTTGTTTGCGGACATTTGTCCTCAACTTGGTTCATTTTTTGAACACAACGTTTCGGCCGTTGTACCCCACGGGTATCCACATGAGATGAATGGGTGGTATTTTCGATCACCGAGACGGAGAAGGCCCGTCTCTTCAATTGCATATGAGAACATTCGCATTCCATTTTTTAATATCGGGTGGGGTGGATTTTTTTGTTCTCTCAGTTGTTGGCTGTTATTGGTATCAAAAATCCGTGGTTGTCTGGAGTTGATGCCTTGAGGTGGGGGGCATCTTGGCAAGGTTGGGTGGGCAAAAAGCATCTTCGTAAGAAGGGGATTAAATCTCATAATGTCGTTTCCCCTGTTAACATTTCCAGAAGGAAAGACTTTCGTAAGGTGTCTCCCAACGATCTGAACGAAGGATGGTGAACGTAGAAAAAACCTACACAATATAAAAAATGTAAATATATACGAGAAGAAACTGCCAAGAAACCTCGGGGTGAAAAATATCAAAAGAACACGGATTAATTGGTTGGGACACCTTCTGAGATTACCACCATCAACAAATCCTAGCTGGATATCACCGTTCCATTAGAAACCCAGCTGGGAGACCAAAAACAACATGGATGGCCCGAACACGGAAGGTGGTCCAAAAGACCGAGCCATAAATAAACAACCTCTGACCTAAAAGCACTCGTCAGTGACCACGAAAGTTGGAGTGTGTGGGTTGAAGGTGAAATGGCCATATAGCTGCGAAGCGTGGGTGACGATACTTTGTGCCTTATGTAAGATCATCGAGCCTAACATGTGACCATGTGTAATGCGAGTCGGCTTTACGAGCTGTTTATGACCTGAGAAAAAATTTAGAAAATGTAATTGTGCTTAGAAAAGAATAAAAATACGAAAAACGAGAAAACTACCAGAAAAGTTATTCAATGAAGGGTGAAGGTGACAATAAGACAAATAACAAATAAAGAGACAGACAGAGTATACCACTCCTATGTACATATATATATATATATATATATATATATATATATATATATATATATATATATATATATATATATATATATATATATACACGTCGTTTTATTCTGGTTTCTTCTTCTTTCTCTCACCTCATCAACTGACCTAAGTAAATGTATTCCTTGACTTCAAAATCTTTCAGCTTTATCCTTATGGTCATTTTCGGGACGTTATTATTGAACACTACTTTCGTCTTAGTTCTCTCCGTAGTTATTTCATATATTTGAGGCTTTCTCTATTTAGATCACTCAGCATGTTTTGCAATTCATTTGATGTTTTTGATATTAATGCAATGTCATTTGCAAATCGTAAATAGTTCAAATATCCACCGTCTGACTGGGAGGGAATGGGAGTAATACATAATCATGTTCTTGCTTTTGATGTCCTTCGATTCAATTATTTTGTGATTGATGGTTTTATATCTGCCTCTGCGTTGGCAATCTTTACTTCAAAAACGTATCCTACTCATGTCAGCCTTATTTTTTATATTTTTATATTTATTTCATTTTAATACATTTGATTATTATTTACTGTAGACATCCATCATTACGATATTATCAGGGATTTAAAAGTGCCGCTATAACGGGTGGACTTTATAAGTATTTTATGAATGCGTATTGCCTAGAATGACTTTTAATTACCCTTTTACAATCTGATGCCATTTGAAAAGTATTATTTTAAGGGTTAATTGATTTTTAGGTTTCAAAATAATGCACAGAAATCTCCATGTACTCTTCTTGCAAACTAATCTCCAACAATAATCTTATATAATAGTCTAATCAATATAAAAACAAATGTACCGTTATATTGCGTTTCTTATTAAATAGTGCCGTTAGAACGAGTACCGTCACAACAAGAGTTTTTATTGTATTATCATTCCTCATTCTCGTACTTCTCCACAATTGGTATTGAAGTAGAATTTCAAGTCCTACGAAAGATGCCACCCCCAAAACCTAAGGCAAGTTATCCATTCCGTAATTATGAACTGTATTTCTCATTAGTCCATAACCATCTCCCAGACGCTCCACGGATTTCAGTATTTTGGTCCCTGTATAATTATCTGAACTGTACAACCATCACCGAAACTCGATCCCTTTCTTTCAGGTTCGGAGCAGTGATTCCCTAACCTTATTATATGGTGACACACTAAGAAATACATTTCACTTACGCAGGACACCAGCTCATTACGCCATTAAAATATAAGTATGTGTTGGTTTATTCTGTGAAGACTTACCCAAATGTTTTACTGTTTGATCAGCATCTTGCTTTCACATTGACATATTTCCGGTGTCAAATTAGGGACAAAGGGTGACAACGATTCTTGGGATGTATTGGACTCAAATACATAGAAAATAAATGATAGCCGTATATAAGTATGGGCGAAATATGTTTTGTTGACGTTTTTTGTGTTTTAGTCAGAGTGTGCATCCTTTTCAAATAATCAAGTATTGGTCTGCCACAACGTTTATTTTTTAGATTACGAATTCTGAAAGGAAAAGATATATCATGGTGGGATTCTGCTCCTAATTTGGTACTGATTTGGAAAACTTGCAAGTCTGCCTCACGGATTATGAAGAAATGTACAGTAAAATGAAATGAATTAGACGAGAACATTTCAGGAGTCAAAGAAAAAACCTTTTATATCAGCGTATTCATTTATATACTCGTAAAGTCTCTCTCCTCGCATCTGTCGCAAAAAAAAGTTCGAGATCTCGTACATACTAGTGATTGATCACTAGAAGAGTGACTGTGACATAATACCCGTTTTGGACACGTTCAAAGCTCAGAATACACACCTGGGAGATAATTGGGGGTACACTATTGTGCCGCGACACGTAACTTGAGAACCACTGGTTTAGAGACGCGTAGTAAATCAACGCGCTGAATCGTGTTTTCCGAAACGAAGTCAACCTTTGTCAGTTTCGATATAAATTAACATTCCAGCGGTATAGTTAAATATAGATAGTTACCGACTTACAATTGTCTGACTTACGGTATTCCGAAGTTACGATCATATTTTTTTTCCTTTAAAATTGCAAATATCACGAAACAAACAGCAGTACTTCATTTAATGGTACAAGGAAATTTACAACAACAATAACAAAGGAAAGAAAAAGATAAATATTCCGATGACATTGGATATTTTTCTAAAGAAGACCCCTCCTGCTCTTTCAACAAATGACAATCTTTATTTTAGAACATGTAAGGAGATATCGATGACTCTGCAGAAACGTGTGTTTCATTTGACAGCGATTAGTTTATATGGACAATAATTGACTTATTTTATTTGATTACATACCCGAACTATGTTTTTCTTTCAACCAATAAAAACAATTGTGGTAATTTAGTGTTTATTCTAAGCGCTTTTTAAGAAGGAAAATATTCAAGAATGCCAACTATCGCTGGAGAAGACATTTAGAAGTGCGTTCGACTTACGAATATTCGACTTAAAATCTCATCAGACCAGTGGCATCTTATCCCTTTAGTCTAATGCAGCGGTCCCCGTACCCTTTGAGTATTTTGATTGATTTTGTATGTGCCCCTAAAAGTTGAGGATCAAAACTGATAAAATAATATTGATTTTAATAAGAGCTCGATTTAATTGTTGATGAAAGATTTGAGAAAAATCCTTCAAGTTCCCTTTTCAGCTTCACAAAATACTTAATGATAAATCATTTGAATATGTCAGTTTTAGATTGAGAGATAGCTGAGTCTGTTTTTGGCAACAAGTTCACTGATAATATTTATATGCAACTTTTAGCACGAAAGAAAAGATGAAGGAGAGCTTTCCTGGTTTATTTGGTCGAACTGCCATTTTGTGATGAGGTTGTTTCACTGTACAGCAGTTTACACCATGGTCATACTCTCAGACCCCTATTTACCCCTTGAGAAGTACATATGTACCCCAGGGGTACATGTACTTCCGGTCAGGAAGCTCTAGTCTAATGGTCTGCATTACCATTCAAAATGGTGAAAACAGTGTTGCAACAATTCACAAATATCGAACTTTCAGAATGCCGGAGCGTTTCCTAATCTGAAATAATGCCCTGAATATTACAACATCTTGTCTTTCACTTAGCAGATTAGGTGTTGGGAGATACAATGGCGGTGTAACATGCATGCAGGAATGAAAGAAATACGCAACAAGTCTGGTTAGTCACCCAATAGAAACCGTTAAGTGACTAATGTCTTTTGGCAGCATGCCATCAATTGAAAAAAATGGAAAAAGGGGTGATCAGTGATTGAATTACTTCTCTCGCCTTTTGTTGTGCCGTGCTCACTTAATATTCAGAAAATGAGAGCAGATGCTGTCAGACATAAACTAGGGCCCAAATTAGCAGAAACTTACATTTGAAATTGAAGGCCCCACTAAAAAATATTGGGGGTTAAAAAAAACAACGATAATGGAATCGTTTTTTTTCCTAGACATTAAAAGGAGAACATGTTTGAATATCCATTCATCTCCTTCCATTCGCACGACCTGTTTGCTTGATACATGCAATGCCAATCAGCTAAACTCCCATGAAAACTGAAGAAACCTATGTTGACAGTTTTTGATGACAGTTCCGGTTGACGGTCTCCAACAATGTTCTGATCGGCACATCATTCCCGAAGGCAACTCGTTCTAAAACAATTTCCTTTCCAGTGAATTCCGATGTAGAATTTTCCCGTGTGTTTTTCATACGCCGATGCATTCGGCCATTATCGAAGCCGTCGGAGTATGCAGAGCCGTCCAAACAGATGAACACTTTCCGCTCGACCATTCACTTCGAACGGTGTTTCCAGCTTCTTCCTTTTTGCCTCTAGCGGGCAAAACGCATCTCTCTTGCCGTTTGTGGATGCCGAAATCTCTCCAGACACGCACTTCCGCTGTCCGCCTTCACCACGGGGCTTACCACATCTGAATTGCTGGACGTAGCGAGCTGAAAGACTGGGAGTAACAAATTTGTTATGAAAGTAGACCGATAATTTTTTTTTTACCGATTGAGTAATGATACATCTTAATACATAGAGTACAGTATACGATTTTAATGGAATCATCATCATCATCATCATCATCATCATCATCATCATCATCATCATCTTTTCTACACAGTGTCCATACCGGGTCTCCTGTCAATAAGCTGACCGTCAAGTCTTAACGGAAGGTCCTAGAAAGTACTTTTCTCATAATGTGAACTGTTTCAATGGGGATGGGAAGATTATCATCATCATCATCATTATATTATTATTATTATTATTATTATTATTATTATTATTATTATTATTATTATTATTATTATTAAGATTATGATTATTTCAAAGATTATTATTATCATTTTCATTATCATTATTACTATTATCAGGATTATGATTATTATTAAGATTATGATTTTTTTTAATGAGTATTGTTATCAACATTATTATTACTATTATTATCATTATTATTATTATTATTATTATTATCAAATAAGCAATATCTATGCGTAACTTATTTAAAAGAATAAGTAATGTTTCGATAAAATCATTAATATTTTATTAAAGTAAATTTTGACAATTAACGTTTAATTCTTTACATTAATAATACTTACATATTCCCTACATTTTAGTTATGTATCTAGAAAATACAAATGTTTCTGGATGTTTTTGAGTAGATCTTATATGTATATTCGGCATCATTACTAGTATATATACCACTCTCTAAGAGAGGCAGTAAACGCCCGTACTCTATTCGGTTCAAATACCTAGATAGCAACTGTTTATTCATTAGATGGAAAGGAGAAAAAACCTCTTGAACTAAGGACAAGGTGAGCACTTTCAATCGCTCAAAAAAGGCAGAGAAGTAGAACCTGGGCATCGATGCTACTTCTCCCTCTGTCTGTCATGTTTACTGGTCACTTAATTAATACTCTCCATCGTCAAAGCCACATCACTTGCACTTAATTGGTCACATGATTAACGATGTGTTAGTTGGTCACGCGTCTTCCTTTAGTCATGTTACTGCACTTGGGAAATGTGTTAAAACAATCATTGGTTGCTGACTCTACAATTGCTGTACGTTTTTATTCATGGATTGGTAGAAAATCCATACAGGCTGTGATCTTCCTCTTTTGATACAAAAACACTAAATGAAAGAGGGAAAGATTCCCGGGAAGTTGTAATTAACTGATCTATGTTAAGAGAAAAGAGTAAAAATATCACGAGCCAGAGTCTGATGTTTTTTTATTAGTTATTGGCAGCTGAAAACGACTCAGCGTTTTGAGTATAACCCCTGATCCAGTAGATCTTGCAACATGGAGTTTTGGTTGAAATATTCTTTCGGTTTTCGAATCATGATTAGAAAAAAATCCGATTTTCTATTTTGGATTCGTTTTGGATATTTTGCTTCAACAAAAGATTCACAAAAAAAGACCGATAAAAAAATGAAAAAAAGAAAGAAAGAAAATGATAACACTTCTTAAAAAGACTTATTAATATTCAATCCAAGTGGTAAAGTCACTTGTCCGCTTTCTTCACTCGATAAAATTTCTTTCGTTTCAAAGAGAGAGAGAGAGAGAGAGAGAGAGAGAGAGAGAGAGAGAGAGAGAGAAGATTTCGATACACAAGAAGTCTCCTTGCATCTGAATAGGAGCACGCGCTCACACATACAGACACATCCAAACGAGCGTATACACACATACGCACATAAATACACACAGGCACATACATGTTGAGAAAAAGCAAGAGCACGTAGGTGTACAGACACACAAAGGAACATACAAGACACTCATGCAGAAATACAAATGCACGCACTCACGCGTACACAGACACACGTCCTCAGACAGTGGCATATACTGATACATAGAAACATACATAGGGGCACACATACAGATACAAGTGTAAACCCACAGATATAGAGATACACTGGGACTCATAAACACCAACACAGAAACACAAACATGTTCAGAGACAGACATTCTTTCATACACACTAGTACGTACCTAACTATAGGGACTCTCACACACGCACACACACACATACAAATATAAACAAGGATTAACGCAGATGGACATGCAGACAGGCACACATATCTACAAGGGATATAGGTCTGGTTAGTCACTAAATAGAAATAGTCTCGTTACCACCATATTTAAGCAAAACATCGTGTAGAGGATTATCTGATGAAAAATTGAGAAAGGGTGTGATCAATGCAAATTCTTTGTTGGATGGTGATAACTAAAAAAATATAAATTCTCGAAAAATGAGTACAAATGCTGCTGGGCATAAACTATGGGGTTGGTTTGTCTGAGACCTATTTCGAATCGCATCGATCAGGACAGTAGTTCTCAACCTTTGGTGTATGGCGGCAAATTAAGAAATATCTGACTCATGTGGCACCCCAACCGTAAAAGTGAAATGAACTAGGCAAATACATTTCGGTACTGATTGAGTTAAGCATTTGGAAAACGGCAAGAGAAAGGAATGGAAAGGGTTGATACATATTCCATCAGCAAGAACACAACGTGCAACTGGGATCGGAACCGCGTCGTGGGTTCCATGTGAACTCACCACCCAAATTACTGGAGATATCTCGGCTGTGAAGAAGTGATAAATTTTCATAGTATCACAGCAAGACCGCAGAAGATTCCACGGGGAGCTTCAGGTGGTAAGGTTAATAATTCGTTTGGCCCCAATTCAGACTGGGAGAGCAATGTTTGATTGTGTATCGGGAGACGGGGGACATGAAGGAAGACTGATCAGGGTTAGCAAGGTGGTGGAAATCAGAAATGAGAATTTAAGATCAGTTTTCATGAACTGGGAAATGTAAATGAAGACAAAATATTCGATAGTGAATCTCTTGTCTAGAATGAGGCGTGTGTCAGTGCACGTGCGAGTGTATACGTATGCATCTGCACAGGAAAATAGGTAAATAGACGTGAAAAGACTGACACACACACACACACACACATATATATATATATATATATATTGGATTGTCTATAGCCACATTGAAGAGTTGTAATACGACAAACAGCTGTCTGTGGATGACACAATTATTAATTATATATATATATATATATATATATATATATATATATATATATATATATATATAAACAAATAAATAAATCCATGCAACTACTGCTGCGAAAACAGCAGTAGTGCATCCAACGAAACCTCCATTAGGTGATGACTCTAGTGTCAGGCATGATATCGGGGCAAGAACATCGTTCTCCCCCAGGATACATCGATACGGTGAGATCGATACATAGATATGAATAGACTTGGACAGGCACGAAGGTGGAGAGTTAGAGATTGATAGACACGTTGTTATGAACAGATTAGCATATATATATATATATATAAATATATATATATATATATATATATGTGTGTGTGTATGTGTGTGTGTATACATATATGTGTGTGTGTGTTTATATATATGTGTGTGTATGTGTTCATGTATGTGCATGTATATGTATTTATATAGAGATAGGTAGATAGATGAGTTTATGGTTGCGTTCGAAAGTTGGTCAGCTCCCATGTTTTTTTCCACTGAACCTAACACATACATCTATAAACACACACACGCACACACACACACACACACACACCTACATATATCTATATCTATATCTATATATATATATATATATATATATATATGTATATATATATCAACAAAACATGCACGCAGAAGCTTCCACTCGGGCCCCTGCTGGTCCCTTCACACCCATGCGTATATCTATATGCATTTCACACTGCATATATGGTCGGTTTGGGCCGACGGGTAGAGTGTGCGTGACCGCCCACCCACCCCTGGGATTCCTATTGTCCCCTCGTGACAGTCATAAATCGTTCGACGACAACAGCGTCCGCCTGTACTGATTCGGTCACCGGTCACGTGACTTGCCGCCATGGATCGCCCCCCAAAATAAAATGTCACGTGGTTAAAGCAAATACCACAACCGAAAACGGGAAGCATTTTGAACTTTTGTTTTTGCACAACAAGTTTCTTGTTGCCATTCACGCCCTTCTGTAGACACGGACACACGCACGCACACGCGCACGCACACGCGCACACGAGCGCACACACACACACACGCACACACATGTACGCATGACTGCACTCGCACATAGACACATACACACACACACACACACATACACACACAAACACACATCCACACAAATATATTCCTACGTATTGATATATAGATATGTGTGCATTGATATAAAGATGTTATCGATACGATAATAATAATAATAATAATAATAATAATAATAATAATAATAATAATAATTAACAATGCCAAAAAGGGGTACCAGCGCAGACCGGAGACAGCCCTGGAGAATGGAAACCACAAATTACTTTGGGACTTTGACATCCAAACTGACCAACCCATCCAAACAAGAAGATCGTACCTAGTAATCGTAGACAACAAAAAAAAAACCTACCAAATGATAGACGTGACCGTACCTGCAGACCATAGAGCAAATAGGAGAGTGAAAAACTGAAAAAATACCAGGATTTGGCAAGAGAACTGAAGAAGGTGTGGAACATGAAAGTCAGAGTAGTACCAGTAATAATAGGTACACTCAAAACCGTACCGAAGACACTGAATGCAAGATTAGAGGATTGAGACTGTGCAGACCACAGCACTGCTAGGGTCTGCACGAATACTGAGGAAAGCGCTAAAAATTTGAGATCTACGACCCAACCTGTTAGCAGTGGCCTAACAGATGAAAAAACAACACACACACACACACAAATGGTGGTGGGAGTACGAACCACAGCACCACTGTGATAGATGAGGGAGAGATGAGTGGAGGACTGACAACCAGAGGAGACTCACTGTCACTCAGCTTTGAGCGAGAACCATCGGGCAACCGGTATGAAAATGTAAACCGTAGAACTGTTGTGGACTGTGAGAGTATAGAGGGGAGGGCTGGACACCCGATGAACTTGCTGTCACTCAGCTTTCAGCTGTGATCACCAGGCAACAGGTGTGAAAATGAATAATTATAATAATAATGATAATGATAATGAAAATACACGTATACACACTCAAACATACGCACGCACCCCCATATATATATATATATATATATATATATATATATATATATATATATATATATATACTAGCGACGATACTCGGCATGGCCCAGAGAAAAAAAAAACTTGAAATTTAACAACACAGACAGGAAGGCAAGTGTTATTTTATAAAGATTTTATCAATTTGAATAAAGGGTACAGAAAGGAGCTAATACAATTTGTTCCTTTTGGCGACATTTTGAGTTGTCTCCCTATGATTTGTCGTCTTGAAAATAGTGAATTTTACTTTTAATTGATCCGTTGTGACTTCGGAGATCCCCACCACCCTATGTTGACCCTTTGGGTCAAATTTGCTTTACATACAAATAGACCAGATTCCTCTGCTCAGCAGGAAAGGAATTAGAGAGCGTCACTGAATGTCGATAAGGAATAGCGTATGTTACACGGTTTGATGAGAAATTTTCGTAGGTGTGGCTGATGTTGCTGAAAATGAGCCAAACCAGTCGGTATATTGGGCCATTTATTTCTTTAAAAGAAATGTCCCCCCTTTTCTCTCTCGGATTCTATGCGTTAAGAAAGCCGAAGAGTGGATCGACTGAAACGTTTTCATAACGAGAAGACAGAAAGAATGTGATCATTTACTCGGACAACTTTTGGAATGATAATGAGTCTTCTCAAATTTAAAAGGCTATATCCTACCCATCCCCTAAACCCCCCACAAACGCACGTACACATACGTATATATATGTATATATATATATATATATATATATATATATATATATATATATATATATATATATATATATATATATATATATATATATGTGTGTGTGTGTGTGTGTGTATATATATAGATATATATTTGTGTGTGCGTGTGTGTGTTTGAAAAACAGATCAATGTATAAAGTATCACCATACAAGTACTAACAAAAAGAGAGAGAGAAAAAGGAATATATATATATATATATCTATATATATATATGTTTATATATATATATATATATATATATATATATATATATATATATATATATACACACACACACATACATATATATATAGACAGAGAGAGAGACAGAGAGAGAGACAGAGAGAGACAGAGAGAGACAGAGAGAGAGAGGGGGCGGTGGGAGAGATAGGGAGAAAAGGAATAAAAAGAAAGATAGACTAGCTTATAAGGAATTCATCCTCTTCATATGTACATGCAAAATTAATAGCCGAGTAAATACTATAGGCATAAACTTCCTCCTGTAAAAGTATTCGTTGTGTCCGGGCCAAGGTCGTTTACATTGGACGACATTTCATCATTTCGCATTTCTCAACATTCGTTTGCAAAGCTGTGCCAATTATTATTACAAGCTGGAAACGGAATTTTCAGTTAGTTCCTGCGAAAGGCCTAAATGGGATCTGTGACCCCATTAAGGGATCATGGATTTAAACTATGTACTTATTGATTCAAACCTAATTCGAAAATCATCATCATGAATTTTTGGATCACAATTGAAAATCTGGAGTGA
>OY735228.1:8147327-8257327 GCA_963457665.1 Thysanoteuthis rhombus | reverse complement strand
CCGTCTATGTGAATGGGTTATCTACCATATTTGATGGCATATAAGACCCTTCTATTTCAGCATGGTAGGTCACTCAATATAAACCTTCACGTGACCAACGTCTCATGGCAGCAAGCCGTGTTGAGGGGATGATCAGTTAAAAAAATTGGAAAGAGGGATGATCAATGAACAAATTACTTCACTCTCCTTTTGTTGGACAGTGATTACTAGAAAGTCTGAATTTCCAAAAAACAAGGGGGCACTAAAAGGGATCAATTTAGCGAAAACTTATGTTGCAAACTGAACCCTTTCCTCTAAAAAGATTTTCAGGGATGAATTTTGAAAAAAACTAAACAAAAACAAAAACAAAAACAGAACAGTTTTCTTTAGATATGATAAGGAGTAAGTGCTGAAATTTCCATCCGTCCAGCTCCCTTATTGCAGTCTGTACGTGTGATATATACATATATTGCCAACCAGTCAGCCAGCCAGCCAGCCCAACTTCAAAACTGAAGAAACCTATGTTGACAATTTTGGGTCACGGTTAATAATAATAATAATAATAATAATAATAATAATGTTGATGACAATGCTGATATTTTTGTAATATCATAATAGGATGGAGTTAGGCTATGTATTAGCCTTCAGATTACCTCGCACCTGAGGGATATTCTTTGACTTATCATACGGAATGAAAAGTGGGTCTTATATGCCATCGATTGCACAAATTGCAATGGTCTGCAAACAAGCACTACAGACCAATTCGTAAGTGTGGCGAATCCGATCCTGATCAAGTGCCCCCAAATTTCGATCTCGTGCCAGCTCAAACAAAATGCTTGAATAGCCTTAAACGCAATTGTATTTTTCAACATATCAATTTTTAAAAAACTTCGATATGATTTTTATCACATCTAGAAAGTTTTCGAAAGTTCGATATAAAGTGAGTGGCAAAGAGCTGCAAATATGAAGTGCACAGTAAAGATCGAACTCATTATGCTAGCCAATGAGGTTACTTTGCTGAACTTGACTCTACGGCAGACGCCCATCGTAAGTATTTCTCAATCTTAATCTAGTCTGACGCAACACTACAAAAGTGATGAACCAAGTGAAGATGATAACTGCGCCAGCGAATGAGATTATCTAACTAAGTAGTACTAAGGTATTTGCGTATTGGACAACTACGTACCGGTCATTTGCGTACCGGTCATTTGCGTACCACTGTATGCCAATATTCACCTCATTTTACAATAGTAGGCAAATGAGGGTTGCTTCGTGTGCAACTTATAAACACATTGACTTTTGTTGCGGCAGTATTTTTGATAAATACTTATTTTTGGTGTGCTGCAGTATTCCAATGTTTTAAACAATCATTACTATTAATCTTTTTCTACTACTATTCACTTTCATCTTAATGTTCTGGTTGTTTTTTCATGATCGCAATTTCATTCTTTCCTTTCCTCTTATCTACGTTGCAATGGCTTTTTGCACTATCTGCTTTCAAATAAAATAATAAGATTTGTTTATTCTAATTTATTCATTTGATTGTACAAATATATAAATATCTTTTCTCGGAAGGAAAAATATCGTTTTCTCGAAAGAAAAACATATTATCTTCGACGAAAGATTACCAATATTTCTATATTGATACATAAAAAACGATGCCTTATATAAATTTGAAAAACAATTGTTCGGTTTAGATTCGTAAGTTCAATCAAAGCCGAAAATCCTATAATAAATTTCTTTTCACAAATCCTTTTTCGTGCATCAATCAAGCTGACCTCTGAGGCCTTTGGAAAAAGGCTCGTTTTGAAAGAGAAAATTAGAATAAAACAAATCTTATTATTATTCCGTTTGAAAATAGAGTGTAAAAAGTCATAGCAATATCAATAAAAGGAAACAATTAAAGTTGCGATTATGAAAAACAACTAAAAAATGAAGACAAAAGTGAATAGTAATATAATACAATAAATGGTAATGGTCGTTCAAAATGCTGCAACATACACCAAAAATGAGAATTTACTTAAAATACTACTGCACCAAAAGTGAACATGTTATTTAGTTTCAGGTGAAGCAGTTCTGATTTGCTTACAATTATACTGGTACGTAAATGTCCAGGCACGCAATCGACCGATACGCAAATAAACCTTACGCAATTGACATCCTAGCTAAACTTTGCTCTATAGATATCTAATAAGCTTAGGCTAGCCTTGCGCAAGGCCATAAGAGTAGAGTACCTAGTGAGGATTGAACTTATGCCAGCGGATAAGTTTACTAACTATTACTCAACGACAGGCACCCATTATAGATATTTACCAAGTTTAGGTTAACAATTATTAATTAACAGGACTCGTGGGAATTCCACAAGTGTATACAACTAAGATATCAAAATTACTTATATTTCTGCAATTAAAAGTATATAATATTGTTCAGGTAATTTATTCACCTATCAAAGCTCACATACACCGTATATACATTCATATGAGGGAGACAGATGCACGCAAACCATTCACATTACACTACTACGTACACAACACACACGTGGCACGCATACCACTCATATACGAACACCACGCATACCACACATTCCATATACCACGCATACCACTCGCACATTGATAACACACTCACATACACCTACAGCACACGCACTATGACACACACATGACACAGACACATTCATGACGTACATGTAAGTACGTACACTATATACACCATACATACACACATACACGTATACCATATACACCAAACGTACGCATTTTTTTCTAGAAATAAGTTTTAGCACGTGTTGGTTTTATCGATTTCGTTCTATTTTCGAGTGAGGAAATCTCTCTCTCTCTCTCTCCATATATATATATATATATATATATATATATATATATATATATATATATATATATATATAATTGATTTCATTACCGTATTTTCAATCAGATGGCATCCGGTCTTTTTTATATTCTTTGTGTGTGTATCAATGTGAGCATCGGTAGATATTTGGGCCTTGGCATTACCGGCGGCAATTTAGCTCATTGGCCAGAGTAACGCTACGTTGAAGCCGCTACCCTATCGGTTGCAAGTTCAATTTCTGCCAATTTTCTTCAATTGTTTATTCTATTTACGTTATCTATGTCTAATGATAAAATCGCCGAGCAATAATGAGAGATCGTTTCAAAAAAATACCACACCGCAATTTATAATTATTTCTGTTGGATATCCATTTTCTGTGATAAAATTATTCGTGTGGAAAGAAACAAATAGAGTCGATAGAGGAATTAAAAATATAGACAAAAATGAGAATTTGGAGTTAAAGCATATATATATATATATATATATATATAGACTTCGTCAAGCTATTTTTTTACGGATGACACCAAATCTTTTTAATATTCCTTGTTCTACTTCAGGTGGAATTCTTTTTACATGTCTTCAAATTTTAATACTACGGTTGTACAATTATTGACTGTGATGGCGAATCTCTTTAATCATTATTGAAGTTTTCACACCAGCAGTGTCTGTTGGCCTTCAGTGGAGATCAAGTCTCCTCAGTTGGTATTCTAGCTGATGCTGTCATCTGGATAGTCTCGATTCTCCTCCAGATTCTTAGTTTCTCCAGTTTTTTTTCTCAGTTCTGGGGGATCGTACTCAGAGCTCCTACTGCAATTGGCACTATTGCCACATTCATATTTCACAGCTTCTTCGGCTCCATGCTATAGTCCAGATACTTATCCAGCATTTCGCTCTCCTTCAGCCTCACCCTGTGGTCTGCTAGGATAGTAAAGTCCACTCGTTCCATTTTTTCTTCTTCACTTGATCTGGTCTTCTAGTCTGGACCGGGTGATCCGTTTGGATCTGGATTTGCCAGATTATTATTATTATTATTATTATTATTATTATTATTATTATTATTATTATTATTATCTGGTGGCCCTCACTGAAGATCAAGTGTCAACAAGTCTTCTCAATACAGTTCTGCATTGACTCACGGTGGATTGCCTGACGTCCGATTCTAAATCATCATCATCATCATCATCATCATCATCATCATCATCATCATCATCATCATCATCATCATCATCATCATCATCATTCTTTTATCGTTGGACATGGACCTTTCCCAGGATTCGTTAGATTTCTATACCATGAGTGTCGCGGGGCCAATACTTTCTGAACTTGTCTAGTTAGTCTCTCCATTTAGTATTCTGCCAGCTTCGGTCTCACATTTGATCCCAGGGGATCCACGTTGTAAGTCGTGATGTCCATCGGTTGTCCGCCATCCTTGCTACATGACCAGCTCATTGCCGTTTGAGTTTTTTTTTAATGGTTTCTATGATATCATGGGCACCTGTTTTTCCCCTGATATACTGTGCTGTCTTGTGATCTCTCCATGTGATGTGCTTCCATGTGCACATTACGTGGTTCTCAGTTTGAGAGTCTTTTAAATAGGTTCCACACCTCTGCTCCATAGGATGCATTGGTTATATTCTCTTCTTTTTAGGACTAATACGATTTTCTTGGTTTTGAAAGTTGAGCCTGATCTGCTGAAGGCATCCTAGAGTGATTCTTCTTTTGATTTCTCCTTCTTTCGAGAATTTCATGGAGATTTGTTGTCCCACGTTGGTGAAGTGGTCTACTTTCTCCAGTTTATATTTTCGATTTTGATCGTTGTGTTTATTTCTGATGTGATTGTTGGATATGACTTTTGTTTTGAAGAAGTTCATTTGAAGTTCATTTAGTTAATTTGGTTGGAGGTTGTGGAGGTTCTCTGCGAAAAAAAGACGATGTCAACTACGAATCTGAAGTTGCTTATCCACATGAAACCCTAAAGTCCATTAACTGTGGATGATGGGAATTCCAGTCATGGCTGATCCATGGCTCAAATGTGAAAATGTCCGTAATGTTATTGTTAGCTTTCTAAAGAGAACGAAATGTATACGCCATGTTTGTTTCAAGTTGTCAAGACAGGGAAGACGAGAAGGGGAAGATGAATGAAAAGACACTTTGTTTGCTTGAATTGATAATTCAGAGAAAGAAATATAATGAATGACACCTGATCTTTTCTCTTCGAAAAGGTAAAAACAAAAACACAAATTCAATACAGAGGCTTAGGAAGATATTTATATTATTATATTCTATAAGTGCAGTTTTAAAAAACTCGAATGGCATTGGGCAGGCCATGTTGCAAAAATGAAAGACAACCGATGGACATCAAGTCTCACAACATGGATCCCCAGAGATCACATAAGAAACTGAGGCTAATAGAACACAAGATGGAGTGATGAACTGGACAGATTCAGGAAATACTGGCTCCGCGATACCCGTGATAGAGAATTGTGGCGAATCCAGGGGGAGGTCTATGTCCAACGACGGACATTAAAAGACTAATTATGATGATATGATTCACATCTCCATACAATGACTGGATCACGCTCGGATCAAGTTACGTCCATTCTTGCAGAAGGTAATCCGGACGTAAGTCGACGCATGCCAGTACTCCAGCACTATCGTGATTAGTTTTGCTGATTCTATCCATTTTATGATCTGGACAGTTTTAATTCTTTCTTGAATTTTCAATGATTTTATAAGACTTTCAGAGAGTTTTTCTTTCAGACAACTGTACTGATTCCACTTGTTATTTTTGTTGTTCAAACTATGTTTCGACCGATAAATTCTTCAGGTGTATGTGAATAAAGGAGTTTGTTTTTCCCGGTAGTGTCAAGCAAGCGTAGCGAACAGATTTAAAAAAAAAAACAGCAACGATTGTAACGCTTAAAAAAAAACCTCCTTTCTTTGTTAGACGTAGACTTCGATACCATGTCCGTAGTGAGCAGTGAAATCCACATCGAGTTGAAATCCTCACAGGTTCGACATGCAATGCTTTGTGGAGTTTACTAATTGTCCAACGGTTCCCCTGTCTATTATCTGGACTCAGTACCTTCGACAAGCGGTATCTCAGTGCACATCCACAGAGTCAGCTTGCAGGACCACAACTCATACAATGAGGTCCTGCAACGCATCAAAATTCCAACCATGGTATGTATCTTTGCCTTTGATGACTGGGGCCTGTTTGTCGTATGGCAGATTAGGGATGCCAAAAGATACCCCGTACGGTCAGCTGGCCATTAGCACCAGGTGGGTCGGCCAACCTTCGTTCGGATTCAAAGATGTTTGCAAAAGAGATCTAAAGACCCGCAATATCTCTCAAAATCGCTTGGAAATACATGATGCCTGGTGACAGACTACCTGCAAGGGCATTGCAAGCACAGATGCGAGGAGTGGTTGGCTTACAGCACAGAAGAGAGATAGAAGAAAGCGTATGACGGCAACCTTGCAACCCAGACGTCTCCGTACATCTGCACCAGGTGCAACAGGGATTGGCACTCTCACATTGGACTTAACAGCGACACCAGACGAAGCTTGGACCCTAAGTTCTAAAAACTATGTTAATAACTACTACGTACCAGTAACGATCAGACATGGTCTCCCAAAACAAGGCTGCAAATGATGATGATGATGATGATGATGATCTGGAAATCAGAAAAATGAGAGAAAATAGTGTTCACATTTCTCCCTTCAAGTGTGATTCAGATTTTTCAAGTTCGTCTTTGGTTATTGCATTTTCTGTTCTTCGAGTCTGACTTCAAGACTTTAACAACAAAAATATCAAGAAGAATGAGATTGTCCAAAAAAACTCTCAGAATATTTGTTACTCTTCTCAAGATTACAGACAAAATTTCATAAGGTTCTTTCAAGCACCCCGATAATGAAAGGTAGGTAAGATTGTTACCTTGATATTCGGCAATGTTTTTCAATTTTCTAGCAAGCTTCATGTTTTGGTTTAGCGGCTATGGCGCCTTTCTTCCCAAGAATTAAATTTTTTAATCAGGCACAATTTCCTGTTTGAATTTCTGCTATACTCTTTTTGGCAAATTTTATTCATAGCTTTCTTCTTTCTCCTCAATTTTATTCTTTGTTTATCTCTTTCCTTTTTTCTTTTTTCTCCCCCCCTCTCTTTTCCCTACTTCTTTTCCGTTTTTTGCGTCTCTTGGTTTTTGCTTTCTTTCTTTGTTATTTTTCCTTTTTCTTTCTTTCCCTTTTTTTTTAGCTCTTGATCGCATTTTTCTCCATTTATTCTAGACTTTCATTCTTTCTTTCGTTCTTTTCCTTTCACTCCCTTTTTTTCTTTCCTTTTTCAAGTCGTTCTCTCTTCTTGGTCCTTTTTCTTGATTTTTCTTTTCAAACAATTGATCCCTTCTTTCTCTCTGTAAATCAACCGCTTCCCCCCTTCCACTCTCCACCGCTTTCTCTCTCATCATAACACTCCTCTTCCTGGAACGAAGCTCGTTTACCAAAACATCAACTCTTGGAGGTGATGACAGTTGTGCTAGCGTGTCTGACACCCTACAACATGGTGGAACAGACACGTCCACTCAAAAGTTTCTGTAAGTTGTCAGTGCTTCGAAAAGCAGACGATAAATCGTTGAAGGGGAGGAGGAAAGACAACATGGATGACTTACAATTATTTACGTTCGACGTTTGCAAATATTGCATCAACGACCGCCACAATAATAACTACATTGTCGATTGTTGTAACAACAACAAAATTTGCCTGAAAAACAACATTCGTAACATTAACATCAGGTAACTTAACAGTCGTTAGCAAGTGTAAACATGTTTTTTTTTTGTTGGGGGGGGGGGGTTATTGGGTGTGGTGGTATGGGAACTTTCGAGGGCAGGACAAACGACGTATCTTCACTATCTATATCAGAGCTTCCCAAACTATGTGTCGCGTCAGTGTCACTGATATTCTCTGGGTGCATGTACAAGGGGGGGGGGGTATGGGAAGACAACAAATATTTTTCCGAGGTAGGGAAGGGGTATATATTTGGAATATGTCTTAACAGCAACTTGATTATCAGCTAGGAATACCCTCTTATGATAGAAGTATATTAAGTTGGGGGTTACGCAAACAATTGTACGGTGCCATTATCCTTTATTGACTATAAGGTTCCAACTCTCATAACCTTAGGTGAGAAGATCTGATCAAGGAGTGGGGGAAAATGCCCTGTTCACACCCACCTCCTCTGGTGGACGCCCTTGTCTACGTGTGTCACGAAATTGAGTACATATTTCAAAAGATTCTTTGCTTGAGTCAGTTGAGCTGCTGGGATAACATAGTATATTTAGCTTTGCGAACAAAATTATTTCAAAAAATTATGTTGCCTATGATAGGGTTAACAAATCCCTAATCTATATACTACCAATATTTTTATTCTGTTTATATGTTTGTATAATCAAATTTATCGAAACAGTGTACTGCACACACACGCACGCGCACGCACGCGCACGCACACACACACACATATACATATATATATATATATAATAAATGGGTACATGATCGGACAGAATGATAACAGATTGTGCTGTGTCAAATCTCTATGAGAAGGGATCACCCATTATTACACGGTGAATATATCATTAAGCCTCAACAACATAAATAGACGTAAATTTACAACGTAAATTTATAATCATTCTGTCAGATTATATATCAATTTCTTAATAATGCAATGCCTACGTTAAAAGAAACATATAGAGCAGATATAGACCGTGAATGAACAAAATAAGAATTTGGTGTTGAAACGAGTATTTGGGCCTTTACATTACCGGCGGCTATATAGCTCCATAGTAAGAGCAACGCTACGCTAAAGCTGCTACCATATCAATCGCAGGGTCGATTCCAGCTGCAGCCCCATTTTATTTATTCTGTATACATTGTCTATTCCAAATGATATATTCAGCGTGCAATGACTGGTGGTCATTTCATTTAGAGTTTCAACATGATATAACGTAATTCATAATCATATACACATGATTGTATTGAGGATGTGAAGTGATCCGACAGAATGTAAATGAAAGTGACATCTGAAAGGGGAAAAGAGGAAACTCAGCAGAAAGCAGGTGTTACATCTCCTGGGTATGTTTCGATGCATTTTGACGGGTGTCAGCCATCTTTTTTCTGCACCTGTCGAAATGCATTGAAACATACTTGCATGATGATAAAATATTTCAAGATGTAACACCTACTTTCTCTTAAGTTTTTTCCTTTCCACCTTCCAATCATTACTTTCATCAGCATTTTATCAGATCACCTCACATCGACAAAACACACACACACACACACACACACACACATATATATATATATATATATATATATATATATATATATCTTAAACACAATTATCAAAGCCAAGAATTTTGGATATTACAAATTGAAGAATCATGAACAAGAAGTATATTAGGGCAGGGCTTTCCACCCAGGAAGACCAACGGTAGAATAGATCGAATCATGTTCATAAATATATTAGATTAAGGTACCCCTAAAATGCATTAACTTGAAAATGCGTGAATGAACCCAGTCGTAGAGGTTTTCTTAGCTCGCCGAATCTCTGCACCCTTCGCTGCAGACGACCCAGTGCTGCTTTTCCCATTTTTTTTAGCCTTACATCACTGCGGAGTGGTTGTTCGTGCATTTTACGAGGAGCATCTGATGTCCTTCGCCTCTAGGAGCTTGAATTTTCATTCAACCCTCATTACTACTTTTCGGAAGTTTGCTTTAGGCCAGTATTTGTTTTGCAGTGAGCTGTAGTAGAGACAGCTCGATCCTCTTCCTATTTCTTATTCTCCAGTCTCCCGTACCTACTGCCCAGTGGTGTAGCACGAAAAAGTAAGGGAACATACATATATATATATATATATATATATATATATATATATATATATATATATATATATATATATATATATATATATATAATCATTGTGTCATCCACAGACTCTTCAGTGTGGCTATAGACAATCCATTATCCCATCTAGTACCAAGGCAGGATTGGAACCTTCGCTTCAGACCCGGGGGCCAGTATCCTACCGCTGAGCCACGGAACTGGACGGTCAATAAGGCTGAATTCAAGCGATATATTCTATTTTTGCTTAATAGTGCTCTATTCCTATGGGAAAGCATTGCATACTGCTTACAATAATATATATATATATATATATATATATATATATATATATATATATATATATATATATATATATATATATATATATATATATATATATATATATATATATATATATATATATATATATATATATATATATATTGCCACGAAGCAAACGTCTATGTTAGTGGTACAGACCATGGGGAAGCGAGTTCAAAATTCGACCGAAACTGTTTACGTTCTCTTACCGCTATTGCTTTTGGGATAGTCTTGAATCAATTTTTCTCTCCAGTTATAAACAAAATATCAGGGCAGAGTGGGCCTTTAGTGTGGGTAGGCAACTTGTCCAAGAACAAGACAACCCTGAATTCAAAATCAGCTCAAAGGAAATAGGGGCAACTGGTGTGCTCAATTTTTCAAAGGTTTGTTATTGTGCAACTATCATGAATGTGTGTGTGTTTATTTATTGTTAGTTAGCTAGTTAGTTATTTTTTTTTCATCCAGAAAGTAAATATTATTGGCTGAATGGGTGAGGTGATTCCTTTTTCTGAATAAAGTTTCTTTTATGGACAGCCAGGGGGAATAACTGCTTGAATTTGAAGTACTTGAAGTGGTTATTAAGTCAGAGGAATTTTTCCCGTCCGTTTAAAGTCAGGTTATCGTGGCTCTGTGATATTCAAGATATGGAACTGCTTGCACTGGTTTTCCGATCCAAGGAGACCGAAAAAAAAAAGGACGGAAAGAGGAGAAATATGATACAGTTAGGGTGACTACATGACCAGGTGGCTACACTCAAAATGTCAAAATGTTCACTGGCTGAATATATAAATAGGTCTTTTAGGCCAGATAAAGACCAAGTAGCATACACTCTCATATATTCATTATGAATATATATATATATATATATATATATATATATATATATATATATATATATATATATATATATATATATATATATCGAGAGAGATGTTCCATCCACGTGATTAATGGAGAAATGTGTTGGGCTAGGTGCGTTGACAAGGTAGTAAATGTTGCGAATAAATATTTGTCGTGTAAAATGAATGCGTTCTTTCATCATTAGACTGTGGATTTATATATATATATATATATATGTATATATGTGTGTGTGTGTGTGTGTGTGTGTGTGTGAAATCAGATACATACAAAGCATTAAAACATGAACTATACATATATAGTTCTGATTATAAACTAAAATGTATAGATAACAAAGACAATAGTTCTGATTACAATAACACCGGACGCAAAAGAGAAATAAAAACCGAAAAATCATTAGTTCAACCCACCTTACAGTAAAATTATATTATCGGAGAGCTCCCCTAAAAACAAGACTTCTGACAGAAATACTTAGAAATTCAATTACAGCTGTACTTAGAGTATAAATAGAATTATAAATTCATGTAATGATAAAAGTGATTGAGTATAACAACGATGATATTGACAAAAAGAATTGTAGTAATTAAAACTCATCTCCTGTAGACAACAAATACACAACTGCAACTGCATATACTTAGTAACTTTTGCGACAACTGAACAACCACACAATAAAGCAATTTTACATAGTAATATCGAAAGTCTAATGGAAATACAGGTACTGTAA
Organism: Thysanoteuthis rhombus; assembly: GCA_963457665.1. Taxonomy (NCBI): domain Eukaryota; kingdom Metazoa; phylum Mollusca; class Cephalopoda; order Oegopsida; family Thysanoteuthidae; genus Thysanoteuthis; species Thysanoteuthis major. Next base: position 8,245,720 of record OY735228.1, on the reverse strand, counting down.
CCATAATACATCCTTTTTAAATAAAAAACAAAAAAAATTACACAGCTCCTTTAAAACACTTTTGGCAGCTTAAAGAAAGAAAACCCACACCATTTGTAGGATGAGCAGTTATTAGTAACTCCAGACCCCCAAATAGTTTTTCAAGTCAAATGTTTCTTGTGTCTAGAAAAGGAACGAAGAATATCAAAATTTAAAATAAATAGAGCCCTGTTAATGTTAGTAACGAAATGATGTCGGAATGCAGACGCAAAGATAAATGAAAACTCTAACCTGACTAACAACAATACACAATATTAGACAATATTACAAACTACTACTCAACTAAATTTATACAAAAAATCTCTTACAAAAATTCATTCATTCTGAAGATGTTATGTATGAATATAATTTACAACTAAATACATAATATACTTGAAGAGATTTACAATAGACTATATAAAAAATATGCTCTAATCACAAATAAACTTGGAAAAATTAACCAAAATTAAAACTGGTAACTAGATAATGTATGTATCTCTTTCCGTTATGTATATATATATAACGGCCAGGATGACAACCAAGCTGTTCTATCCTCTCAAGGTCGGGCTGCCTTACGGGGCTCAATCTGCCCTGCTATTTTACCTATAGCTAGGGGCCGGGGACTGGAATTTCAACCCGGAAGAAACGTAGAATTGTGTGTGCAATCTTTGCAGAAGAAAAGAAATGAGAGAGAGGGGTTCGGTTAGTCACTCCATCAAAAGTGTCACGTGATCAATGTTTTTGGCTCAGTGCCGTGGTGGGGATGTTTATCAATGAATAAATTACTTCTCTTATCCTTTGTGGGGACAGTAATCACAAAAAATCCAAATTTTAAATGAAGCGGACAGTTTAGCATAAACTTGCATTGAACATTGTACTCTCTTATTAAATCTTATTTAAGGGTATTTTCAAACAATATTTTTCTGGACATAATGATGAGAAAGTGTGGAATATTTCCACCTTGTAACCACATTGGTACGGCTTGTACGCCTGATATATATATATATATATATATATATATATATATATATATATATATATATATATATATATATATACATACGAACATAACCAGCAAGTCAGACCAATTTGAAAACTAAAGAAACCTGTGTTGAATGCTTTGGTGACAGTTTTAGTAGACAGTTTTCAATATAAAGTAGCATATTTTTCAGGCAAAATAAAAAAAATGTTGGACGAAAATCAGAGCTAAGAGTAGGGAAGAAGTCGTTCTATACTCAACTGTACAGAATAAAATTATACGTCACAAAAATCAACGGTTATAACCTTAGTTTTAGCTGAAAATTTTTGAGTATCACATTGTTTATTTCCTTCCCGTGAAACACATGCAACACAAATAACGAAAATAAATTTGAATGATCAAAATAAATTTAAAAAAAAATGAATAAATTTAAAAAAAACAATGGCTCCAAATTTGAAGCAAAGGATGTTCACGACACATTATTATCAAAAACCCGTGTTATGTCTATGATTTTTTTTGTTTGTTTATTTCCCTCCTTTGAAATATATTTTGGTAAGTAGTTTTAGTTTCACAAAATCTTTGAACACGTTTTTTCGCTGATAAAAGTTTCCAAACGACTTCAACAATGAGAGAAATGAGTGCACGAGGTATACAAACGTAGACACCTTTATTTTAATTTTTCTTCGTGTGTTATTTTGTTTCACGAAATCAGAATAATCAACACTGCAACAGTACACAACATAAAAGTAGTGGATACTTAAAACATAATTGCGGTATTGCAGTACACGCATTTGGAACATCAAAGCGGGAAACCACGTGGGACTGTCTAACTGTTGTGCCAAATCGACTAACTGCGTTATACAAGAGGCTACAATTTTATACCTATTTTCAACCTCAAAATGAAGCACTCGTATTATATAAGAAACTAATTGCTTTCAATCTTTGGTGTCCGCTTGGCTGCACCTACGTTATCCCGACCAGGTGACCCCCTCCTTCGTTAGACACGTCCTCTTTTTCAACCCACTCCTCATTTCCGTTCACGCTACTCCGCCATTTTTTTTTTTTTGTTCACCAAACCTGCTGTCGTTAGAGGGATTTAACGGATTTCAATAAAGCAGGCGTTACTGCCGTGAATCTGTGGCATCGCTGGATGTTTGTGGGCTTTACAAATTGGCTACCTTAGAAAAACTGTTATTCCCATTACATCATATTACAAGTTCAAAAAGCGACCGGCATTGCTTCATCAAAAACAGATACCGTCAATAGACTTGGCGGGCTTGGATAACGTAGGAAGAAAAAAAGCACACAATAATTGTGTGCTATGGTGTAACTGAGAGGGAGCAGACGATTTGAAAAGTCCCCTCTTCGGGACTCCAATTGAGGGGCTCCCGAAATGTTTCATAAGTAGTAATTCACCGACCGCATTTTTACTGAAATTTTAAAATAACAAGGATATATTTGTACCTATATGAATAGCATAAATAATAATCCAGCCACTGAGGTTGTTTTCACCAATTGAGTGATAGTACATGTCCTATTTTTGCGAATGTTTCCCTTTTCATCAAATTTCACTAAGTGTTGGAGGTGGCCCCCCAACGAGCCAAATCATTTCGGGCCCGGCAGTACCTTCTAACCTTGCACTCCCTGCAATTCCCTGTCACTCCCTGCCACAGCTGGAGCGGTGGCCATTTCAAATCAAGGAAGGTAACAATAGCACCCCCTAAATGCTTGCAAACCTCTTGCTACGACACTGTTTGTGTGCTTTTTCCTCTCAGTCACCATCTTTTTGTCTTTTTCTTTTTTCTATCTTCTTCATTGTCTTTTTCGTTGTCTGTCCTTTTCTCCCCATTCTTCATTTTCGTTCTTCTTCAATTCACATTTCTTTCTTTTCCCTTCCCTGTGGTCGCAGAGCAGCCTTCCAGATCTTTGTGATTAAGTTTCACGTTTTAAAGTGGGACGTACGCGGGGCCAACCCCACTTTTCTCTATCCTATGGCCCAATCTCTCTCTCTCTTTCTCTCTCTCTCTCTCTCTCTCTCTCTCTCTCTCTCTCTCTCTCTCTCTCTCTCTCTATATATATATATATATATATATATATATATATATACTGTGGTACCTCACTTAACGAGGACGATCTATCCTACAAAACGTGTCCCCAAATGTAAATTCGCCAAGTGAATAAATAAACCTATGGGATTTCAATAATTCGTTCCGAATACAAACACTGGTATCCTAAAACCTTGATAATAACTTTTTAAATAATGTATAATGTACCAGTTACCTTGTAAATAATGTATAAACACAAAAAAACCTGTAAATGATGCATCAGATAGATAAATAAATAATCTTATAATAATTCACCAAATGACCGCCCGTCTGTCTGTCTGAAAAGAAGTGCCTAGATACTAGATATAAATCTAGATAATTAAAAATGGAGTTTAGACGATTTTGGATAATTTTTGAGAGTTCGTTGTTTTTATCTCTTGCAACTAAAGATATTTCGTGAGCATTCGTTATAAGAACCCTTTGCTATTTAAGGTGGCAATACACACACACACACACACACACACACACACACACACACACACATCTATATATATCTAAAAATATATATATATATATATATCTATTTATCTCTCTCTCTATATATACATATATATATATATATATATGTATATATATATATATTTACACTCATGGACAAAAGTTTTCATTTTTGTGGAGTTTTTTGTATATTTTTTCATTTTTTACACATTTTCGATCAGTTTTGTCCTTCGTTATACATAATTTACAGTGTACTTCATTCCTTGTCACTCCTGTCCATTTTGATTTCCAAGGGTTGCGAAGTACACATACGCACAAAAAAACCCCAGTCTTTTCAAAGAAAGTATTTCTTCTGCCTGAGATGAGGAATTAGCATTTTTTGTTACAATGTTGTATTCGAATCGTCACCCCCCTCCATCATGGATACTATAGACACAACGTTTCGGTCGCCGTATCTTTCAGCCTCCTATCAAAACAGTATTAAAATTAGGCTCAAGGTTCTAAATTGCTCATAGGGACATTACAGTTTCTTGGTTCAAACGTTGGGACTATAACAACCAAGAAAGGGACTCCAGTTCGAATAAATCAGCTTATAATAAAAGTATGTTTCAACAGGAATTTTTTCAAGTCTCACAAGTTTGATAATTCTCGAACCGCCAACTAATGTCCCCCTATTTACTAACCTTTACTTAGTATAGAACAATGGTTCCCAACTTTTTCAAGGTTATTCGCCATTCTTGTCAACAAGATCACAATAATTCCTTAATAAATGCAGTTCAAATTCGCGTGCAAAAATTTATTGTGACCATCCTTTAATATATACGGTATAAAATTTGACTAGTGGGACTCAAAAAAGTTTGAAATAGCAGGCAAATAACCAGCTGGGTCGAAACCGTCTCCCAACTTTGACCCTGCCAACTTGGCTGAGATTAATGATTTACATTAATCTAGATTACATTTTTTTTAAATTTTCGAAGATTCATCATAATTATTTCCGTTGATTCGTAACTTAATTATAATGCAGTTTTAATACGAGGCGTATATCGAGGATTAATTAACAGCACATTTCAAGGGATTACCGTATTAGTTTTACTCCCGCTTCTATTTAATTAAGTGAAGAATGATTCAAAATAATTATTCTATTTTACGTATAATTAGACAACTTTATTATAAGATTATGCTCAATTTCATAATTTTAAAGCTACTGCTTTTATTACTCAAAGAAAGAGGGCGAAAATAATTAGGAACATAATTTGAAATTCAAATTTATTACAATTTTGACTATCCCGGTTTTGAACTTCTAGTAAAGCCAAATTTGAAGAAGGAAGGTTCTTGTTACTGCAGTCCTCCGAATGGGGAGGGTCTGCATGTCTTCAGATCCCACATTTGGCATCAGCTAACAAATATCTGATTCACTATCTATCACTTGTGAGAGCGATACTCATCTCTTCATTATTTGAAGGTAGAGATGACTTCACTTTTCCAGAAGTGGGGACCTATTGGTTAACACCTGTTCTTGTCTGATCAGCAATTAGTGACCCTGAGCCAGACTTGGACGAACACAGTAAATAACGTCAAGGCCACTAAATACTGTAAGCACCCTCTAAATTCAGAAACCGTTAACCAAAACTGTCTCCAAAATTGTCTACAGGGTTCTTTAGTTTTTAAGTAAGTTTGGCTTACTATCTAGCTATCATGTGTCAGGTGCGCAGACCGTACCAATGGGGCTAAAGGGTTGAAAATTTAGATAGCTACATGATAGTAAATTGGTCGCTAGATTTGTTTGGCATCGTCCATGCTTGTTTTCTTCCAACCTTTTCAGTGATCATCATCCAACAAAAACAACAAAAGGCGGCAAAAGTAATTTATTCGATGACCAACCTTTTTTCCAATTTCTTAATTGATCACCCCAACAAGACGTGCTATCGAATATGTTGCTTACGTGATGTTTTCTATTGAGTGAATAACCACACTGCTTTCGTTTAAAAATATCGAATCACCTTAACCCCTCCAATTGCCTGTCCGACCAACCAGTCATATCAGCTCCAGATTTTTCTTCCTAAGAGTGTCCATGTGTGTGTAGGTGAGTATCCCAGGACGTTTTTAACCACATTTTGGGAGCTACAACCTTAGGAAATTACAGCGACATCTAAAAAAGTCTTTTCCTTCTTTTTTCCCATAGAAGTGCTTTTGGGGTCCATTTTGGGGTTCATGTTAGGGTCCATTTTGGTCCAACAATGCCCAGTTCTTGGGCTGGCATTTTGTTTTTACATGATTTTAGATGGATCTATTTTCAAGATTATCTTAGATAGGAGCAATTTTCAAAGATAATTTCAGATAATTACTTTTGGTGCACGCACAGGCTACGGTGATTCATTTGTGCGAAGTACAGATTTGGTCGAATGTTTATTGTTTTTTTTTGACTGCGGAAAGTCATTTGGATATTCCTACTTGTTTTCGTCTATCACCAAGTCTCAACCTGAGAACCTTTCAAGTCTTCCCTGATAAAAAACAAACTATTTGTCCATACGTGAGAGTATAACAACGGGCGTTTCTCTAGAAGAAAAAAATTGAACGAATAAGAGAAAATAAATGAAATCTACCAGTATTAGTCTGTCTAAGTCACCGAAAAAACTGTTTATTGAAATTGGTCTGAGAGTTCAAAGAAATTGTTCATCTGATACCTCATTGGTATTTTTTCTTTCTTCTTATAGAAGAAAGAGTTATAACGCAGGTGCCTGTTAGTATAAGGATATCTTCCCGCCGGTCACCTGCAGTCAAACGATATATAATTAGTCACGTGGTCAGAATGTGAAGGAACCACCATTTTATACCAAGCAACGCCGTCTGGAGTCTATATTTGGACTTACAGAAAGATATTTTTGCTGTAAAAAAATGTCGTTAACGTTTTTTTTTTCTTTCTGATTCTCTTTCCTTCTTTTCTGTTTCTTTTCGTTTTATTTTCTTTCTTTTCTTTCCGGTTTTTCATTCTTATTTTCTTTTTTAGTTGTTTTTTCCATCGGTTTTATGAATTTTTCTTCTTTTTTTCTTCCTCTCTTTTTCTCCCATTACTTTCTTTCAAACCTTTAATTTCTATTTCTTCTTTATTCATTAATTTTTCATTAATTTTTTTTTAGTTTTCCCACGCCTTCCGCCATATTTTTCTTTTTTTCAGAATTGTTACTTATTTTTGTTACATCTTTTTTCATCATTTTTCATTTTTTTCGCGGGTGTTTCTTCTATTCTTGAACATTTTTCTCTCGAAAGTGTTACTTCTGTCTTTTCTTGAAGAATTTTTCTCTCTTCTTTTCTTGGCAGATTTATAATTCTATCAATCTTTATTCTTTCTTTCTTTGGACAACATTTTTCTTGTTGCTCCATTCTTTTTCTTTCTTTTCAAAAATTTTTTCCTGTTCCCTTTTTTCCTTTCTTTCGAGATTGTTCCATTTTTCTTCTTTCTTTTCTTTTATTTATTGATTTTTCACTTCCTTTTAATTTTCTTTTCTAGTTTCTTCATTTCCCCGATTCTTTCGAAATGTTACTTCCTCTTTTCTTACAGGAATTTTTCTTTCGTCTTTTCTTTGTTGATTGTTAATTTTTTCTTTCTTTCTTTCTTTCTTCCCTGGTGTTTCCTTTTACATTACCTTTCTTTCGAAATTGTTTCATCTTTCGAAATTTCGCTTTCTTCATTCTTATTTTCCTTCAAGATTGTTACTAATTTCTTTCTTTTTTACGGCATTTTCTCTCTCTCATCTTTTTAAAAATATTCTTTCTTTCTTTTTCCTTTCTTTTTAGTGTCAGTTTCTTTCTCTCCCCCTCTCTCTCTATCTCTCTTCATTCTTGACCTTCTTTCTTTCTTCCTCTCTTTTTATCGTCATTTTCACTCTCTCTCTATCTCTTTCTTCATTTTCAACTTTCTTTATTTCTTTACTTTTTCCAGCCTCTCACGCGAGATTCTCTCCCACCATTTAATGTCTACCCAGCTTTATTTTGTATTTTAGTCATCCCCCCAACATCCATTGTTTCAAGCCCTGCCGATTTTCCCACCCCCTCACTCCATTGTTCCACGTATTTCCTCGTGTTCTCTCTCTCTCTCTCTCTCTCTCTCTCTCTCTCTCTCTCTCTCTCTCTCCTTCATAACGTGTTTAAGTAAGCGTGTTATTGGAAGCTGTTTTTCTCGCCACAAAACATATCTGTTCCTCACATCTTCGGGGTTAGATTCATTTTTATGACGGCCAAAATAGACAAAGCAAAAAGGGGGAGAACCATAGAAGAAGTAAGAAGGAGATGGGCACTGATCGAATTGCCGCCTGGTTGTACGAGTTGGGGGACCGGAGAGGAATGGAACTGTACGAGCAACAGCAGCAGCAAGTGAAGAAGGGGAGGAAGAAGAGAAAGAGAAGAAAGAAAAGAAGAAGAAAAAAAAGGAGAGAAAGGAAGAAGAAGGAAAGGGAGAAGAAGATAACAAGGAAGAAGAAAACATGGAAAAAGAAGAGAAAGAGAAGAAAAAAGGAGAGAAAGGAGGAAGAAGGAAAGAGAGAAGAAGATAACAAGGAAGAAGAAAACATGGAAAAAGAAGAAGAGAAAGAGAAGAAAAAAAGAGAGAAAGGAAGAAAAAGGAAAGGGAGAAAAAGATAACAAGGAAGAAGAAAACATGGAAAAGGAAGAAGAGAAAGAGAAGAAAAAAGAAGAAAAAAGGAAGAAGGAAAGGGTGAAGAAGATAACAAGGAGGAAGAAAACAGGAAAGAAAAAGAGAAAGAAAACAAGGGAGAATAAGAAGGAGAAAGTAGAGAGACGAAGGAGAGTAAGAAGAGTTGAAAAAAGGAGAAGACAAAGGAGAAGACAAAGAAGAAGAGAAAGAAGAAGATGAAGAAGAAGACAAAGTAAGCAAATACAAAAGAGAAGAAAGAGAAGAAAAAGACAAAGGAGAGTAAGAAGATGGAACTTGGCGACTGACTTGCCGTTGAATTGTCGTAACAAATCCATTGCATCAGTTAACCTGCTACAGTATCTGTCTTCACACCCAAACACACAAACAATATTGAGTGAATTTGTTTGCAACATAGAAACGAAATATTTGCTACAATTTTTTCTATTTACTTTTTGTGAATGAACTTTCCACATGTTTTCAATGAATACATTCGCAGCACAGAAGACCCAAGGAACAACTTATGTTGTTTATCAGATAAGTTTGTTCTCGATTTGAATTTTTTACACCTAAATATTTTTCAGCGAAGAAACAATTTTGAACACTTCTTTGAAAATTGGTGACCCCGACGTAAGCCGTCAAAATGGTTCTCTAATCTCGAGAAGATGGTATAATCATATAGAGCAAGACCTAGAGAATAAAGCGGGAGTGAAATTTTTGTCCCAAACGAAGTCTTCAATCAAATGTAATCTTTGCAGTAGGATGTCGTGATGGAACAACACACTTTCGCAATTGATCAAACTGTGAATATCTTCCCTCAAGGCAGTGTTTAAACACCCCAATTGCTGACATTACTTGTCTGTTGTAATCGTAAAATTGACGGGAAGAAACTCTGCGTAGACCACACAACACAATCTTTCAAGACACACAGAAAAAACATTCCTTGGATAGATGTTAATTTTGGACAAAGCATCAGTTTGTTTGCCTCCACTAAGCCACCATGTGCATCATTTTGTATTCTTGTAAAATATCCATTTTTCATCATTAGCCACCAATCTGTCAAAAACGGAAAGCTGCGTCCATGAGTGAGCAGAGAAGTTCAGATGTCTGCTCTTTCTTTAGGGCTAGCTTCTGTCGAATCCTGGTGAATCTATTGTTAAAGTTTAGGCGCTTTTTAAAATTGTTGCAGATGACGGTGAACCGTTGAATGACCTGAATTCAGTTCTTGAGCAAATTCTTCGACTGTAACGACATTGTTTTCTCGACTCAAGAGTAAAGCAAGTCATTCTTAAACTCAATTCGACAACCTGTTCATGGCGCTTCTCTGAAGTTGACGATACCTTTTCTAAAAAAGCTTCGGCAGTTTCTTTCGTTTAAAGAATCTATCAAATAAACGCAATGAATATTTTGGTTTGCTCTTGCTGCGTCATTACCTTTTCTAAACTTGTTAAGCGTTTCATTTCCTATGCTATATAGAAACGTCCAGTGTTACCAACTCAAATTTTCGCGCTAAATCAACCGCGAAAAAGCATCTAAAACAGCAAAAACGTACTAAAAAAATACTTAGTCATTTTATGACGATTTATAGTTGCTAAAAATAGTCACCTAAATTTACCAAGGAAATTGATGAAAGTTGGCTAAAATTGCTTGACATAGCACTAAAATAGGCTAGAAAATAGTGCTGAATGTTAGATTTTTTACTTCGCAAGAAACGCGATAAATTCAGCAGGAAAATAATTGGCCACTCTGGACGTCTTACTTTAGGAGGGTTAAATTAGTTACTTGAACATAAGTAACTTGGACGTTAAAATCTGCGCAAACACATATTGGCGTGTATTGTCATCATTCAGGGATTTTAGAATAGCGAAACTATCATTTAATCTGTCGCTATCAGATTTCTGACATTAGTTATGGGACGACCCGATACTAAGAGCGTATAGTTTGACCACCCATTTTCTGTCTTAAAATCTGATCTGAAAAATGTTCCAAGCGTTGGTTTTAGCAGAAAAGGACAATGGGACTAGACAACAATGAAAGAAGATATTGTTTGGTAGCCGTTGTTTCTATATATGTTTATGTAGATATTCGAGTATTTGCACACACACACACACGCACACGTGAATTTAACTAAATATATACAAATTTATCAGCGTGACTCAGGCAGTCAGGTAAACGCCGGCGAGAAGGAATTTACAGTAGATTAGAGGTTATAAGGTTATCGCTTTTCTTCTATTTCATGAGATCATCCACCCGTTTCGTACATATATATATTTACATATATATATATATATATATATATTTACATATATATATATATATATATATATATATATATATATATATATATATATATATATATGCAACTTTGATTAAAGGCAATAAACTAGGATTGTTTTTTTCAAAGTTTTTGGCTAAGTTGTCTTGCTTACGTACAAGGGAACTTGTGTCTGCATACAATGGATGTGAGAATCGTTTGTTTATAAGAGCAACACTACATTAGTGCAGCTACCCAATCGGTCGCATGTTCGATTCCTCCAGTAGCCCCATTTTCTTTGATCGTTTATTCTATTTACGCTATCTAAGTCTGATGATACATTCACCGTGTAATAACGGGAGATCATTTCAAATAGTGTAACGCATTTATGCTAAATTCTGTCGGATTATATATCCATTTAATAATATATATATATATATATATATATATATATATATATATATATATATATATATATTGAGAAAATGGATGAGGTTTATCCGACAAAAATGATGAATTTAACAATCTGTTTTCCTAATTTTCGAATTTCCGTGTTGTCCATAAATATCACCGTATATATATATATATATATATATATATATATATATATATATATATATATATATATATATATATATATATATATATATATGCCATTCACAGCGTCAATAAAATCTGTTTCATCCGGTGGAAATTTGCAAAATTGGCTGTTATTTGACAATCGCTTTTGCTTCTGTAGGAGTTATATTATTCATAAGTTCTGTATCAAAGTATTGAGCGCTCATAGAGATTTTCAAAAATATACATTCAACATTTCTTATCCATTGATAGTAAAAAACAGAAACATTACTAAAAAAATTCTCTATATGGTACTCCGATGCCAATGGCATCTCATCAGGTGAATTGATTGACCTCCCCTTGCTTGAGGTTGATTGAAGAACAGTTTTGATTATAGTGTTTCTTCGTATCTTGTTTTTGGATATATATATATATATATATATATATATATATATATATATATATTTATATATATAATCTTGAAAACTCTATAGCTTTACACTTTAAACGTTACAAAACTTTATCAAAAGTTCTTTATACGTCTCTCTCTCTCTATATATATATTATGAAATAATGGATTCGCTACACAAACATGTTTATGTTTCGGTCCTGTTTTGGCTCCTTCAGGCAAATGATTTGATTCATTTGGATCCCTATTTAGGACATTTTATGTTATGTGTGTATGACTATATTTCTTTTCTTTTCTCTTTTCATTGTTTAGTCGTTGATCCCTGTTTGTATTTCATCTTACATGGGGAAGTAGGTTCCTGGATAGTTGTTATAAATTACTTGGGATATTTCAGACATTTTCTTTATCAGTGTGTTGTTAATCCAATCGCTCTTCATGGTATATTCAGGAGTATTTTTCCTTCTTTAATCTACCTCAGCCCGTGCCAGGGTTCACTTTTACATGACCTAAGTTGAAACACATTATTCATCAGATACTGAATTATTGATTTGTACCTTGATATACATATATATGTCTGTATGTGTGTGTGTGTATGTTGATGAAAATTTGGTCAGAAACGATTCACAAGTAATTTTTCAAAATTTTTTGTTAACTTATGGATCCAATGGATGGGGATATTGACCAAAGGGTTCGTGATCTAACACTTCCAACCCAACTTCGGGTCATATTTAAAATTCAAGAAAAAATATGGATGTTATTTGTTTTCAAAGTTTAAACGCTTTTCAAAGTCGGTGTTTATCTTTTACGCATTGTGATGACATCACATACGAGGGGTCCTGTGCAAGACTAAGCCCAGCTTCGTAAATCTCATAGAATTTTCGTTGGCTTGTTGGGTTGTTTTACAAAAGGAAAATATAAGTGCAGAAGATGGTTAAGCAAAGCTTGTGTCTTTGTATTCGCGTACGATGAAAAAACTAAGCAAACTATCTCCGTGTATATATTACTACTACTACTCTCATCACTTCCTCATTGGTGATAATTGATTTTAAATCTTTCCATACGTACGAAGAAAAGAGCTAAGATTTAGAAAAAAATTGATTTAAATAAACCTTTTTTAAATCATTATTATTAACATTTTCAAATATCTCACGGCGCCCAGGGAACTGCAGTTAGCTCCCAAGGAGCGCAGACTTAGAAAATGACTGACATATACGTTTTTAGGTCATACGGAATGTGTATTTGGACATATACTGGCTAATTTTCAATTTTTTCAGTGAACTGTTCAAATAAATAGTTTTTGTAGTAAACACATGGCGAGGGGACTGAAAAAAAAAGTAAGAGAACGGCGTTCCCACGCGTTCCCACATTACTACACCACTGACTGATTCATTCGTTCAATCTTTAATTTCGTTCATTCATACAACGGGCGTATAACCCACAAAGGGCCTGGCACACAAACAACATTTTTTTTTCACCTTTGAGGCTAACATTCGCACGAAATGGAGGGTAACATCAGTCGCGCCACGACACCCCGCGAAAATGAAAAAAAAACTGAGTTGACATCAGCACAGAAATGAAAATGGCGTCCCGGTTGGCGGGAAGCAGGACACAAAGGAACGTACGAGGCAAGTCTTGCTGGTCCGTTCATAAACAACATCTAACGTTACATCATTCTGCACCGTATCTGCCACCACTGCTAATTTCATGCCAATGACGTTACTTCTAGGCATCCAGTTTGTTTTTTACGCTTTACTTATATATATATATATATATATATATATATATATATATATATATATATATGTGTGTGTGTGTGTGAGTGTGTGTGTGTGAGTGTGTGTGTAACTTCACCAATTCAAGTATCAACAAAGAAATGAATTACGGCAGACGACATATTTGGCCCATTGACGTCAATAAGCCTTTTTTCTAGCTTTAGACTGTTCTTTCTTCCTTTTGGTTTCTTTTTTCCCTTCCTTCTTTCTTTCTCTCTTCCTTTCTTCCTTTCTTTCTTTCTTTCTTTCGTCATTCTTTCTTTTTTCTTCTTTCTTCCAATACATCCTTTCTCTCCTCCTTTTTTCTTTCCATCCTTTAATACATCTGATCTTTCTTCCATTCATTTAATACATCTCGTCATCCTTCCTCTTTTGCTTCTTCCTTTATTTCAAAACATTTTGTCTTTCTTTCTATCTTTCTTTCTTTCTTTCTTTCTTTCTTAAACCCAACCTGTTTTTGCTTCATGTTTTGCTTTATGTTTTCACGCTCTATCTATCTATCTATCTATCCATCCATCCATCTATCTATCTATCTATCTATCTATCTATCTATCTATCTATCTATTCATTGGTGTATGTAAAGTGTTCTTATCATTCTAAAATCATCATAATCATCGCCATGAGTAGAGCAATCATTTCACTTGTCTTCATTATTATTTGGTCTCGTTTCTGTTTATTTTCTGGTGTCTCTCATTAGAAGTAAAGTGACAGCAAATAGTCTCATCACCTCGGGACCCACTTAAATATAATTGCTATTTTCCCCTTCTCCTTTCTTTTCTTTCCTTATATTCTCTTCGGAAACCATCCACCAAAATCGTTACCAAACTGGTCAAAATGAATTTCTGTAGTTTTCAGATTGGTCTGGCTGGTGGGCTTGCTGACAGTCGTAAATTACTCAAAAGCAATACTATAAAATCAAATATGTCTTTATTTAACTTCAAGGCAGGAATTTGAAAAAAAAAAAAAATGGTGAAGTTAGTACTTTTCTCCGGGCTCAAGTCAGAGTAAGCATTTACCGTTGACCGTTATTTGTAGGTTCAATCCCAGTGTAATTATAAAATATATAACAGTGGCTGTGTATGTGTCACGTGCACAGGTTGCACCAATGAAACTAGAGGGCTGAAAATGTAAACATTTACTCCTTAGTATGTTTACGAAAAACTTTCTTTCTTTTTTGAAGTCCCCACTTGAATAGGTTCCCAGTGGGGGTTAATTTACAATTTAAGTTTATGCTAAATTGATTTTTTAGTGTTCATTGCCCAAACAAAAGGCAATAGAAATAACTTATTTATTGTCCACCCTCTTTCCCATTTTTTTGATTGATTACCCCCAACTAGGCATGCTGCCAAAAGACATTTGTCACGGACGGTTTCTATTGAGTCACTAGCTAGACTTGTCTTTTTCTCGTTCATTTTATTTATCCATTGTTTAAATTATGTTGCTGGGTTGGTGGTTTTATCGTCAAATCCCCTACAAAACACTCTACAATAAATCTGCCTTAATAATGAATATCACCTGTAAATAAAACGGCATTGAATATGCAACCTATGTCATTATCCCAAAATGATATTTCATCACCTTCATTCAACTCCTCTAGGCAACAATAACAAATCATCTTTTCAATCTAATCCGAACGAATTCTGACACTTTCATTTCAACGGTCAATCATGCTTACTCCCGCTATCACTATGGAAAACATGTTGCCTCGGATGATCGCCATCGACACACGCAGGAAGAGCCAGGCGGTCTCTCGTGGCTCATTGTGACGTTTGGCGGCTTTTGAACCCATTCAGCTGACGAGCTTCAATTCTTTTTAGCCCGATAGGAAATGTAAGACCTATTTCAAACTGCTAATTATTTTTGAAAAATAATTTGTGCTGAATAAATACGATTTATACGTGGGTTTATACATTTAAGGGATATATGATGCACTTACAAGTATCAGAAGAGAATAGAAGAACTTGAACAATTTATAAAAAAATGGTTACGACGAGCAATATTTTCCAAGGTCAATCGGAGATGGTTATATTAGTGACGCCGTTCCTGCAGTGTTATATGAAGAAACGCACGCGGAAGTTTTCATCATTTCCTGTTAAACCTTATATACAACGCACAAATTCCAGTTTAGTCACATAGGCCAACAAGAATGCTAAACCGGTCACATGTCACCGTGTGGGCCACAGGATATCAAATAAAGTTGGCTAAGTACGCAACAAGGCGACATTGATGAAAACAGTTATTGGAAAACTGTAACACCACTCTTCAAAGCAGGAAAAGTCTGCTTGCCAAGGAAATCAGCATGCGAAATCATGACTTTTTCCTTGGTTCGAATACCAGCAACTGTCACCATAACTATTTCAACCGCAAATTAGTGCCTCTCGTTAAACGGGTGACCGGTCAAAAGGTATCAAGACAAAAAGCTTAACTTAGAAGTTCAACAGTGAAGTTCTGATGTTTGCAAGTTGCAATCGCGTTCAGTCAAAGCATCACTCAAAAGGACAACGCTATAGCAGAAATATTTTAAATCAAACTATCATAATAAATAAGGTTGGGGTAAATTTGAAAAAAATCAAATCATTAATTATGCTATTCTTCCTGTGACTTATCGTGCGAAACAAAAAATAAAACCACGATAAAAATTTTATCAATTCAAATTAACAAAAAAAATACAAAATTAAATCATCCAATTGGTACAAATTCTGTTGAAATATGCGTACAACACTGATTATTGACGGATGATTTTCGACCAAATGCGATTGTAACTTGCCATAGTCTGTACCGTTGTCCTTTTGACTGATGCCTTTTGTCTTGATGTCTTTTGTCTTGATGCCTTTTGTCTTGATGCCTTTTGACCTAGATTCGTTCAATGATGCCTTGGATGCAGTAAGTTTGATATGCTCCCAACTAAGCTCTTCCATCCTTGTTCATTACCAATCTATATCACATATGGCAAACGTGTGTAGAGTAAGCAGAATGGTGATATGAAGAGCCGTAATAGGGACAGTTGAAGCCGTAGCCAGTGTAAGGGGACTACTTACTTCCCTCTTCTTATAATACAATTACGATTTTAATCAAAGTATATGACATAAAGCTCCATAACTAACAAATAACGTAGATGCTTTTGTCTATAACTCTGGGCAAAGTTCTTAATATACGAACTTTTGTTCCGCCAACCTAATGTCTTCTTCCCAACTTTGTTGTTGACACTGCATCTCGGCCGATTCATTCTACGGTCCCCTTCATGTTCTCAATGTGAAATCTGTCAGGAAATAGTCCCTCCTATAAGTCTATCACCCCTACCCCCTAGTGACGCAAAGCAAAAGAGAACATTGTTTTGTTGTTTTGTTGTTTTGAAACGTTGTGTCAACATCGAAGATGAGGAGAAGAGATTGGATTGTCAAAACAAAAGTTGGTAACGTAGATATTGTATCTTCTTGATTCTTGAGAGGAACCGATTGGGAAATAAATCATGAAAATCTTGATGTCCTTTACACATGCAACGCGAATGCGGAAGCCTTTTGGCGTGCATGACATCGAAAGCAGGCTGTTAGAAAGATTGACATTGCAGCGATCTGTAACATTTCATTTAGCCTACGAATGGAGAATAGACTTTTCATTGATGCATTAACTACGGAAGGCTGAAAGTATAATATCAGTTTGGCGCAAGGATAATTGCTGTCTTTGTTATTTTAAACTTTATTGCTTATCTAAGAACAAAGTTGTATTTAACTATGTTCAAGAAATATACCATTTCAAAGTGGTTCCAGAGGAACTTATTGTTGACAATACAACTGTTGTTCGACATTTGTACCAAATTGGAAAAACAAAAAAGCGCACCAAGTTGCTCGAATGACCCTGAATGAAAACAAATGAGCTCGTATGTCGTGCGAATGATCCTGCAGAAACTGAAAGATCTAGGCTACGAAATTCTACCTCACCGAGCCTTCTCTACAGACATCTCTCCAACCAAATACTATTTTTTTTTCAATCATTTGGACCACTCCCTGCAACGGAAGATCTCCAACAACCAAGCTACAGCTCAAAACTCCATTGAAGAATTAATCTGTTCCAGGACTCCAGAATTATATGCTTCCGGTGTAAATGGACTTGTTTCTAGTTGATAAAAATGTCTACATAATGAAGGTTCTCATTTCGATTAATATCTTTTACTCTAAGCTGAAATATACCGTTTTAAAGTTGAAGGAGAAAACCTGCCATTTTTTTTTGCCCCAACCTACTAATTATCCATATCTGCAAAATAAAACCCCTTGTCCACTGTAAGTTTTACTTCGCAAGTTTACCATTACAAGATAAAAGTTCTGACTCACGGATAGAACTGAATTGCTATCCATTACAATAAAACAGAAATGTTATTGAATGAGCTACAGAACTACAATAACGTCATTTAAAGTTAATTATCTGTGAGACATTACCTTATTCAGACACAAGGTCTCAGATATGGGGGATTCGTGGTCTGCTAGACTAGGGTTTTTCAAACTGGGTTCTGCGGACCCAGTAAATTTTTGGTTCCATGGCCGATTTTGAGAAAATGAATCGTTCACAGTTTCGGATGAATTACCATGAAGTATAGATGTAAAAAATCAAAATGCATCCGTTTTACCAGACTTCAGTTGTTGGTTTTCACTTAGGAAGCCCTGTTTAACGTAGAAAATAAGACTAGCTTCGTAAGAATAACAATGGTCAAGCAGTACTTATAATTTTCACATTTAAAAACGATGCAATATCATGCTTTAGAAGACATACCTGGACTGTGAACGAAACGCGCTTTGTCGTAGCAACAATTATACACCGTACACCGACGTGTCCTTATATATATAAATATATATATATATATATATATATATATATATATATATATATATATATATATATATATATATATATATATATTATAAATGCGTCATATTACTTCTAAATTCTATTTATTCCCGTTAATACATGATGAATGTATCATTTGGTGTAGAGAGCGTAAATAGAATATATAATGAAAGAAAATGGAATCAAACCAGGAATCGAATCTGCGACCGATAGGTGGCCGCTTTTAACGTAGCATCGGTCTTACCATTGAGCTAAACAGACTGCAGGTGAGGCGGAGACCCAAATAACTGCAATACGTCCAAATTTTCACATCGTTCATCTACTGTCCATATCTGCTCTATTTGTTTCTCAACACCGACAATTATATTAAAAAATTGATGTATAATCCGACACAAAATTTAAGGCCGAATTATACATTCACCATATATTAACGAGAGAGGCATTTCACATAGAGATTCTTAGTAATATAACACATCTATAATTATTTCTGTCAGATTATATATCCATTTTTAATCTCTCTCTCTATCCATCTATCTATCTATCTATACCTATATATCTATATCCATATATCTATATCTATCTATCTATCTATCTATCTATCTATCTATCTATCTATATATATATATATATATATATATATATATATATATATATATATATATATATATATATATATATATATATATATATATATATATATCTTTTAGGCAACATAATTTTTTCGCTTGGTCCCAGAGGTTCCGTAAGTACAAAAGGTTTGAGAAATCCTGTGCTAGACTGGCATTTTTTTTCAACAAAATTATTACTGAGTCGTAGATTTTGAGTTATTTTAGACAAAATAAATGAAATCTTCAATATTATAATGTTTGTCTCCCTCTACGACGTCAAGGGCTCAGTTTAATCGTGCTTAATCTGGATTAAATAGAGACTGGTAGTTTACGAAGAATTGTTACACTTTTCTGCCCCTCACCCTTTTTCCCATTGCTTCCTCCCTGTCTCTCATTCACTCACTCACTCACTTACTCACTTACTATCTCTCTCTCTCTTCGTTTTCCATTATCCCTTTCTCTTGCATCTACTTTAAAACAAACTGTGGCAATTGTTTAGGTATTATTTTCCCGATATCATATCCTTATTCCATCTCTCCCCTCTCTCTCTTTCTCCCTCTCTCTCTCACTCACTATGTTTTTTTCATTCACTCACTCGCTCACAATCATATCTATTTTTCACTCACTGTCTTGCTCACTCACTCACTCGCTCACACTCGCTCACACTCGCTCAATATCTATTTTTCACTCACTCTCTTGCTCACTCACTCACTCACACTTACCATGTCTTTTTCACTCACTCACTAATCCACTATGTGTGTTTCACTCAGTCCGAGTAAATTCACACTTCGTTTCTTGAAGAAGTATCAACAAAGAAATAACTTACGGCTGAGAACGTATTTGGCCCATTGACATCAATAAGTCTTTTTTTCTGGTCTTACCTTTTTGTTTGTTTGTTAGTTCGTTTGTTTCTTTCTTTCTTTCTTTCTTTCTTCTATTTCTGTATTTGTATGCACTCTTTCTTTGTCCCTTATTTCATCATTCTCTCATTCTCATCCCCCTTCTCCTCCCATCCTATCTCTTTCCTTTATCACTAAACCCTCATCTCCGTCGCTAGTCTTCCTCTCTCTCTCTCTCTCTCAATGGAATCACCCTCTCGCTCTCCTCATCCCACTGATTCTAAACCCCGTAGATTTCTCCCCTCCTCCCTCCTCTTCCCCTCCCTCTTTCTCTCACGCACAATCTCACTCTCCTTGATAATCAGAGAACTAAGGAATTGGGACTTGAACCATTATTATCTCATCCATCTCAGCACTCTACAAAAATGGTGTGGGAACTTCCATTGCTAGCCACTGGCTAACAGTCATAGAATTCTCTGGATGAACAATCTATGACGGCATCAGTAACCATTTACGTATGAAGAGATTCAGGAATCGCCGAGCGGGATCTTTGGATGATAATGGCGGTGGCCGGCATAAAAGTTCGTGTCGAGGGTAGTGAATAGTGTTATGTGAGGTAAGGGTATCCCGGTGAGAGCCGATGGTAACACAGTGCACCCGTTCCGTTGAAAAGTACAAGAACCATTACGTCAATTATTAATGTGTTGAAAAACAAAAACAAAAAATCAAAACAAAGTGGACGGTATAAATACAATGACGTCGCTTGATTTAAAGATTCGAATACATAGGTTTGAAAATTGAACTTATTGTATTTTATAAACATTATGGAGTCACCGAATCGAAATGTTGTCTGAGATTCCGAAGAGATATGTCATTATTCGATGAAATGGACCACTATCATCACCTTTCTTTCGATCACTACGTTCTGACCGGTGCGATCTCCTGCCATTTTTAGCTGTAAAAGAGGAAGTCAAGATCGGAGGAAAAAAAAAAAAAGAAAAAAAAAGAAGATTCCCTGAAACGACATCAGGAAATCTCTATTTCTCTCCCCAATCACGACTTCCTCTCTGTGCCATACACCCGAGAGTCAACCGACTGAAACGTAGGGGTCGTTACAACGAAAGTAGAGATGCTTGTCCGAATAATTTACCGGATAACATATGAAGCTTAGCCCCAAGCTATATGGAATGTTTTGGATGGAGGTGATTCAGAAAAGATCGTGTAGCGACAATCACCCAAGTAGGGAAGATCAGCTTGTCTGGAAAATCGGAAATCGAAACTCTAGCTACCCTCTGGGCTCGAACTCCGACCTCCGGTACCGGTAAGAAATACGCAAATATTCAAGTCCTCGAGAAGGCCTTCATTAAAAAATCGTTAGCAAATAGGTACTCGTGATATAAGCACTGCTATTATCAGTGTTTTACTGGAAGAGCCTTAAGGAGAGGGGGTCCCTCATTTCTATGTAACTCAAACCCAACCCCATCCCAAATCTGGCAGTCCCTATGCTATTTAAGAATGTCGCGACCTAATAGTTCAACTGGCCCACTTCGTACGTCAAGGCCCCCATGCGATACGCTGCAAATCATTGCACCACCCAGCTGCGAGGCTTTAGTTTTATCATTAGGCAGGCAATTTATTTGGTCGAATTCTCGTCTCGACAGTGCATTTGGACCGGGAGCGAATGGAGAATCGTCCCCAGCTGAAAGACGAATCGGGGGGGATCCTGTGGGGGAGAGACTGCAATGAAGTGTGGTGGTGCGGTGACAGAGCATTCACAGCTGATAGCGGACAGGAGAGACGGGCTCGTCGTCGTAGTGACAGAATAGAGGTTTGGTGCAGATTAATACTAGTGTTGATAGCAGCAGCAGCAGCAGTGGCGACCGTAATAGCAGTAGAGGCAAGTCATAGTTTTATATGAGAGTATTGGAACGGTGATGTCCATCGGTTGTCTTTCATTCGTGCAACACAACATGGATCCCCAGAGATCACATAAGAAACCGTGGCCGACAGAACACAAGATGGAGAGATGAACTTGACAGATTCAGGAAATACTGGCTCTGCGATGCCCATGATAGGGAATTGTGGCGAATCCTGGGGAAGGTCTATGTCCAACGACGGACGTTAAAAGACTGATGATGATGATGATGATTGGAGTGGTGGTCATCGCATAGATGGTCAATATCATAAAGCTTCGTGGTTGAGTTAGTTAAACACTTACCATCGGTATCAGTACCCAGCTTTCGAACCTAACTAAAAGCCCCAAATCACAAATTTTGACGTTCGAAGTAGGAAGCTTCTCCAAATTGGTAAATTGGCGGAATACAATCTCACAGACCGTATTATCCCCTCAATTGTTCTTGTAGCGTGCTGAATAGATATTATTTGATATTGGGAGTAATGAAACGGTGGTTGTTAAAAAGGGGTTTCGAGTGCTGATTTTCAAGGTAGGCAGCTTTTTTCAAATTGGTAAATTGACGTAACACAATCTTTCTAACGTTCTTTATTTCCTTAGTCACCCTTGTACCATAGTAATCGGATTTCATTTAATGATGTGGATATTGACGCGGTGATTGTTAAAACCAGGGTTGCGAAAGCTGATTTTCAAAGTAGGCAGCTTCCTCGAATAAGGTGCTGATGCAGCTCTTTCTTCCTACGCTCATCAATTGTCCTTATACCGTGATCAGGAATGAAGGCATCTATTACTAATCGAATATTAGTATTATGCGTACTATGTAAATACGTTGCAAATGATTTCCGTCTGGAAATGTATTGAAGATCAGAAAAAAAAGGTGTTTGTCTGGAGTCAGGAGTTATCATCAACTTTACTAACGAAATAAGGTTATTTTGTATATTACTAAGGATTTAATTATAGAAATATTGGAGAATACGTTTATAAACCCTATACATTCGTATATGATTCAATCTCGTATATATTTTGGTACCAGGGAAATTCATCGATCACATGCTTCGTGCAAAAGTCGATTCTAAACTTTCACCAAAATCCAAGATACATGGACACCTAGCGTGAAGCAATTGCTACCAAATGATTGATTAAAGAAAGAACTGTTGGTAAATTGACCGATGTTGTAATCGACGAAAAGTGCCCGTTCGGAATTAGCAGAAGGTGAGATGAAAGCTTCCCTCTGTCATGATAGACAGTGGGACAACACAGATGTGACCAATGGCGTAAGCCAGGGGGAAGCGTGCAGAGTTCTTCTGATGCCCATTAGATAGATTTCCAAGCTCAGCCTCGCAGATTAAGTCCAAAGGAAAGCAGAGTGCGAGACATTTGCCACCAGCTTGGCTGCCGGAGCCAAAGAGAGCATCCGATCGCCTTCAGGGGTTTCCATTCTCTGGTTTGAAATACAGGCTGTCCTTCTCCTAAACTGGCTACCTTCCTGGAAGAGCCTAGTCCGTCCTGCTATTTTACCCTAATACGCGTAATATCCAATTAAAATAAAGATGGACTGCACATTTATTTGGTTACCAGGAAAAGGTGATCATTATTTGATTGGTAAGTTTTTATTTATCGGTCGTATTCACTGGAGATTGCACCTTAGGATCAGCGTTTATTTAGGTCTTTACAGATTTGTTTTAAGGGAAAAAAATTCAATTCTCTTGAGGCGAAATGCATGTACAGCAGTTCTTCGCTGGAAAATGATACAGTGCTGGGTGATATAATTATGGAGTTGCCTGAATGATGGTAGAAGATAGTTGAACAAAACACTTGATATGTTATTAATTTTTGTTACTATTTACCTTCATCTTGATTGCTGTTGCTTTTTATGGCAATTTTATTCTAATCCACGCTGTTAAATCATATACACATTGCTAAGGGGGAAAAATGATACTTCCATTATTCATCTGATAAAATAAATGAAAATAAGGTGAATTTGTTCTATAAAATTAATGTCGAAAATAAAAGAAATGTCTTTTATTTTTACCGAATAAAACAAACTTTTCGACCCAAACAATATTATGTATGATAAAACCAATACCATAATGCAACGTGAAGATGTTAGAATCAGCTATTATTATCAGAACAAGTTTGTATGAGTTGTCTGTTCCCTTACGCTGCCTGGGCTTCACATATCACGAGTTTTTCTGCCTCAGCTCCACTGGCGATGACTGAAATATAATTAGAGGCAATTAGTACCCGAAGTAGCGACGTTCATTTCAGCCTGCTCTATTATTTTACTCGTAACGGGTGCGGGTGCAGGGTGGTTTATGCATTTATCCAAGAACTTAGCACGAAGTAAACACAAAGTGTTTCAACCTGGGCTAGAACTGCGCTCACCGAGTCCATTCTCCGTACCTCTAACCTCTCGGCCTAATGCACCTCTAAGTTGATAAGAACTCAACTTATACACGAGTGTATACTTATACATATGAGAATGTACGACAATCCTCGAATGTCATTGATTATTACACGTTTGTTTACAACGGTGGTGATGCAATTTTTTTTTCTTTTTTTTTCTCACGAGGTGGCACCGGAGAAGCCTTGGTCTCGCCACCGTGGATTTCCCTGGGGTACCGAAAGCAACTGAAAGGTCATGGGAAAGACTGATACAAGAGACTTGGTGACAGAACTAGAAGACACTGGAGAATGGTGTATTTAGTAAGTTGAGAAATGCGTTTTCGACCTTTTTTCAGTGAGGGGTGTGTTCGACGGTACGGGGGAGGATATTTCAGATTGTGGCATTCAAAATTGCCGCTTAAATATGCTTCTTGATTGCAGGCATTTTGCTTACGTTTTCACCATCGACAAATGTATCAGTAGTCCCCCCTTATCCACGGGGGAACAGATTACAAGATACATGCTGATTCTGAAAATGTGGATAGTACCGAACCCTATGCATACTATGTTTCCCTATACTTATGTACCTATTGGGAAATTTATATATTAACCACCATTTTTTTTTCATGACTTCAAATTTTGACGCTACGATTGTTCAGTTATCGACTGTGATGGCTTGTCATTATCATTTTTAGATTTTCATGACTACTCCGTACTTTTATCTTACGAAGGCAAAAAGAAGACATAAAAAAAGAGTAGAAATAATGATTTGTAACAATGTACTGTAATAGAAGTTATGTAACAGATACAAAATCCGTCCTTAACGTAAAAAAAAAAAAAAAACAACAACAAAAAACTCAAACAAACTAAACAATAACGATCTTTGGTCTTATAATGTTTTACTCGTGGGGATTCCGTCAGCTTTCATCAGAGACCGAATTTTCCCACAGGTAAGAGCTATTTACTTATTGATCTTTGTAAGTACACCCCAGAAATGGAAGCTGTAATAATCTACTACAGAACTGATATTTCAGACGGATTTACATCTGATCGGTACTTATAAGACTTTCCTCTTTGGGGAGAAATGGCACAAGGCTTTCTTAGAGTGGGTGAGCAAGAAGACGTAAATGTTCCTGTTCCCTCAGTCCTGTCTTTGGGAACATCGCAGTTCTCGAAGAATAGCCCGGCCCCTATTCCTCTTCGTGGGAAGGTACTGCCTGAGGGACGAAAGTCCAAGGATTGAGATGAAACAATGAAAGGGGAACGCGATGCACGGCTGTTTTTAGTGTAAGGCACCATGTAGCATAGCACGATACTTGAAGCGAGGGTAATAAGACATGAAGGTCTTTTGGCACGCCAGAGGCATCGGAGGGTAGTCCCTGATCCTACCATTATTAGTACAATGGGGTTGTACCTCCTGAGTGAACGGGTCCTCTAGAACTACACACAGTAAGAGTAACTCCTTGGCAACGAATGGCCAAGGATGAAGATGAAAACAGAGTATTTACTTAAACACATGCGTACATGGAGAGAGGGCTAAAATTTTCAAGTATCCTTGGCAATACCCCTTTAGAGTAATGGGTAGGTGCTGTCTAGGGGAACAGATCCCTCAGAACTAAACGGTTTAATCGTAAATCCTTGGCCGTGGATGATCAAGGGTGGAGATCAAAAACAGATCTCAACCTCTCTTCTCCAATCTCTCTTGTAGCCGTAAGAATACACGTCTGCTTATTACATGTATAGCAGAATTTGAGAATATGGTATCAGCATTCGGTGGTACATTTGGTATCACGCCCGAAATATTTGATGTGTTTGACATCTTCTGAAATAGATATTCCTGTTTACTTTGTACTTTTCCATCGATTTCTTGCAAATCTCTGGATTTCCTACATTGTCCTCTGTGATATCGAATTACCTTCCGTTGTACAAGTCTTCTGTTGCAGTTGAGAGAATAGTTTCTTTATTGAAAAAACATTGAAGACAAAAATGGCGACTCCTTAAAAATCGAAACCCTAGATGCATCCATACACTCAATGATTTTCCTAGAAAAGGACAGACGGTTCCCAATGGATCCTGTGACAAGATCTCTGTAATAAGATGAAAGAAAAGAAATGATATGATACGAAAGATAAAGAAGTGGAAGGAGCAAGTTTTCATTTGAAATAAAGTATTTCTTCTGTATTTTTCCATTCAGTTTTTAATGTAAGTGACATATTGTCTTGATTATCGTATTTGCTGATATATGATTATAAATACATATATATCAGCTAATTGATTTGATACGCTTTTGAAAATGTTTTTTATGCTTTTTGGTGTAATATTGGTACGTTTGATACACTTCTTTCGTAGCCCTGACGAAGCGTACGGATGAATATGCGCTTACTGTTATATACGTACAGTAAGCAGCCTGCTTTGTGCCGCCTGATGTTGAGAATGGTATTATGATCAAGGAACGGTCGATGAATACCCCCAGCTTCTTCTTCTTCTTCTTCTTCTTCTTCTTCTTTCCATTTTTTCAAATTCTTCTCCCCTTTCTCTCTATGTGTGTCTCCCTTTTCCTTTTTTGTTTTTTCGTTCAATTGTTTCTTGCTACACCCTAGCTCCTGCAACATCGAGAGATCTTTCCATCCCATCTGGCCAAAGACCTCCACCCCACCGTCTACCCTCCTTTAAATGCTCCGTTTGACCAGGCATCCTCCTTCCCACCCCTGTCCACCCTAGACACATTACGCATCATTCCATCTCCTCTTCTTCTTTTTCTGCTTCGAGATTACACGTCCCTTCTTGATCCCCCCATCCAGCGCCCCCCGTGCTCCCCTCCTTTGTTCTGTCGATGACATTCATCCACCTGCGCCGTGCTCGACATACCCTGTTCATTTGGCCATCACTCAACGCTGGTTTCTGCGATTGTTTTTTCTCTACCACCCGATTAAATCATTGCTCACCAAATCCACCCGGCATCCTCCTTCATTACCCATCAATCACCCGAAGACTTGTCATTCATTTTGTTTGTATCTTTATTTGCATTAACCTGTTCTTTTTGGACCAGTATATCACGTCTTTTTCTGTTTATATTCATCTCTGGGGATTCTTTCTTTCTTTCTTTCTTTCTTTCATTCGTGCTTTGTTTCATTCATTCATTCGTGCTTTGTTTCATTCATTCATTCGTTTATTCTGTCTCTATTTTCTATTGTTGTCTATTTATCTATCTATTTATATCAGTTTATTTCTATGTATGTATGTATGTATGTATGTATGTATGTATGTATCTATCTATCTATCTATCTATCTATCTATTTATCTGTTCATATCTTTCGATCGAGCTATCTATATCCCTGTCTGCTCATATCTATTCATCTATCTCTCTCTCTCTCTATCTATCTATCTATCTATCTATCTATCTATCTCTCTCTATCTCTCTCTCTCTATCTATCTATCTATCTATCTATCTATCTCTTTCGACCAAGCTATCTATATCCCAGTCTGCTCATATCTATTCATCTATCTCTCTCTCTCTCTATCTATCTATCTATCTATCTATCTATCTATCTATCTATCTATCTATCTATCTATCTCTTTCGACCAAGCTATCTATATCCCTGTCTGCTCATATCTATTCATCTCTCTCTCTCTCTCTCTCTCTCTCTCTCTCTATCTATCTATCTATCTATCTATCTATCTATCTATCTCTTTCGACCAAGCTATCTATATCCCAGTCTGCTCATATCTATCTATCCATATATCGGGGAATGTTTACGTCCAATCAATTATTCAGTTTTGATAAAAAGTAACGAGACTCATTTTAGTAGAAGAGTCCGTTCTTTTAAATGGTGAGCGGCAAAATTGTTACCTTTGAGTGGAAGATTTCATTGTACGTACAGAGAAAAAGAAAAAGTTACACTCTTCATTGCATGAGTTGATTTACGACTTTTTTCTCACCATTCAATTCTTCATCGTGTTTCAATCCCGTATCTCCTTCTCCATGTTTTCAAATTCAATCGATACTCTGCCCCCCCCCCAGGCTTTTCTGTTCCGTTTGCACGGAGCCTTCCGTTCAACACTTCATCTTATTTAGCAAACGTCTGCAATTCAAAATAATATCTATATTTTTTATTACGAGATGAATTATCGTAACCAATACTGAACAACCGTAGCCACCAAAGGTGGAGAAGGGTTCTGTCCTCGTTTTATACAAGTGCGTGTGCTTGTGCATCTGTGAACGAATTAGCGTGTCTCCGTGGTCCTGGACATGCTGTTTTGTCTACAGACTTGAAAAATGGCATCAGTACTCCCTCGGACGCCTTTCTGAAAACTCTTTAGGTCGTTTAGGGGCCTTTTTTTTTTTGATAGATTCATTGATAACATGTATATTCTGCAGAATCTAGATGTTTCTAGGTGTTCTTTTTAACTTTATTTAAGATGTTTTCCAGTGGTAAACGTCAGTGATGACATAATAGAATTTATTGTGACCATATTTAATCTTCGATGGAATTTGTTTTATATGACTTCAAATTTTGACGCTTCGGTTGTTCAATTATTTACTGTGATGGCGAGTTTTTATCAATTCTGACAATTTTTTTTTTTACCTTTATCTCAATTAGAAACCGTCAGCCAGAACTGTTGACATCAACATAGCCAGCCTCAACATAGGTTTCTGTAGTTTTCAAGTTGGTTCGGCTGGTAAGCTAGCTATCTGGCCATTTAATAGAGCTAGAGGACTGAAAATTCAAGCATTTACCTCTTGTTATACCTAAAAATGATGGTTCTCATGTTTGTTCTGAATTTCCCACCAAAATAGATTTTTAGTTGGGGTGGGGGTTGGTTCACTATGTAAGTTTATGCTAAATTGATCGCTTAATTTGTAATTGGCAGCGTTCATGCTTTTTCTTTTTTTAAAGTTTGAACATTTTTTTAGTGATCACCGCCCAGTGGAAGCCAAGAAAATTATCTTATTTATTGATTACCCCTTTTTCCATTCTTTTTTAATTTATCATCCTCTAATGAGGCATACTGCCAAAAGATGTTTGTCACGTGACGGTTTTTATTTGATTACTAGCCAGAGCTGTTTTTAGTTGTTTTGGTTTTCTCATTACAACTCAACTTGAGCCGTCACTCTAACTCTTCATTTCCGATCTGAACCGTTTGCTCACTGTCGTAAAGTGACGACTCGGGTTGAGTTATGATTAAACCTAAAAAAATTGGGATCAAAGTGAAAAGTAGTTAAAATCAATGAAATATTAGATTAATGATTTTTTTGTTTTGTGACTTTCCCACCGTTGTTTCCTTTTCCTTTTCTCGTCCACTTTTTTTCTTTTTCTTTTTGGCGTTTCTGACTCTTCCAGATCTAAAGTCAAGACAATCATCTCTCCCTGATCGGCTGTGTTGCCAATTTAGCACTTTTCGCTTTTCTTGATTTGGCAGCGCAAAAATCCAACGTTTGGCATTATTCTTAGTCCATTTTGAACGATTGTTCTTCAGCAACTTTAGCCCATTATTGGATATTTCCTTATCATTTAAGACACATCTAGCATTTATGACTATCATTAATGGCCAAAAAAATGGTTAACAGTTGTTTTCAGCGCGTTTTGACGCTTTTTCAAAGTCGACTTAGCAAGAAAAAATGGCAACAAGGCTGATTATCCACCTCTCCTGATTCAAGGATCATTTCATTCTTCTATCCCCTTCTTCTCTTTCTTTACGTTTTTGCTTTTATTTTTTCTTCCTTTCCTGCAATCTCTCCTCCTTGATATTTTTCCCTTTCTTGTATTTTTCCTTCTTCCCTCCCTCCTCCTCCCCTTCTTCTTCTTCTTCTTCTTCTTCTTCTTCTTCTTCTTCTTCTTCTTCTTCTTCTTCTGTTTCCCTCCTCTCTCTCTTCCACCTTTCATTGCTTTTCTTCCTCACCTTTTTGTCCTTGTAGTAACCGCGAAGCGGAGGACATTATGTACACAGACACAACTCCATTCAACGACCAAACCTTTTGTCTTTGCCCCTTCCTCGTTCCTCTTTGTTTCTCTACCTGACGAAACACTAAACATATTCGCTTTCTCATTTTGTTCTCTTACCTTCATTTAATTTTCTATTCTTCTTTCTCAACTTCCGTTTCAATTCATGGCTGACCACGTCCTCGTATCCGGTTTGGCGCCATGCTCCACAACAAAGCCCACCTGGCATCATCACTTTGCCTCTTTCTTCCAAGAAACAATGGCATTGGGATTGACGATGAGGATTTTCCACCTGCAAAGAAAGCAGCTTCATTGTTTACAACCGACATCTTGGATTTTTTCGGTCTCCACACCATTTGTTTTTGTTTTCGCTTTTCTTAATTATGAATGACCAAATGATGATAATTTGTTTCTTTGTTTTCTACCTCAGTAAACGACCATATGTCGACATTTTAATTTTACGCGCTGGAAATCAGACGATGTAGAGATAGCCCAATGGCAGAGCACCAGACTGCATCTAGTAAGATCACTGAGACTTACGAAACATTTACATCAGCAATTGATTTATCAGGAATACGCTAAGCCTGTGGGGATAATACTATTTCTTATGAATTCAACGATCATGTTCATATACCGTCCGTTCGATTGGTGTGATGGTTAAAATGTCTGCTTCACATGCAGAGGGTCCTGGTTCGATTCCCCGTATGAGCGAAGAGTGTTGGAAACACTTCTTTAGCACAAGTTCCACTGTGCACTCTGAGCTGTATGATTAAAGTGCAAGTCTCCCATCGGTGGACTTGAATCATTTTGGGGGGTTATAAACACTTGTAAGAATAAAGTCTTGGTCTCGTCCAGACTTAACACTTGCAAGGATCACTAAGTCGATGCATGCAGTAGAAACTGGGACTTTGTCACCAGCCGTTCATAGCCTCATTGCTGAGCACCAAACTACATCTTAGAAGATCACCGGAACGTTCACATTACCAATAGGTTTATTAGGAAGACGCAAAACCTGTTGGGAAAGTGTGCTTTTCAAACTCCAGTCTCAAGTTTGGGTTGACTTTATTTATTTAGACGACAAGAACAACCCTCGCCTAATTTAGGATTGTAAGCTCTCCACTGTTTGTCCATACCGTCACGTTAAACCAAACCAATATATGAAATGAACCTTCCACTACCGTGATTTGAAGTTAGTGTCAGATGGCTTACTTACCAAATGAGCTAAACTGACAAGTTATACATATCGACAGTTAATCTGACAAAATTAGAGTAAAAGAACAACATCGGAAAACTTTTTGAAACTAATGATTCTTTAGTTCGACGCTTCTCGCTTGGTGTCTTGTAGCACCTTATTTTCTTGAAAAAGCTCAGAATGAGAAAAACGTCGAATTGAAGAATCATTTGTTTTAAAAAGTCTTCCGATATTGTCATGTGACTCTTATATACATATGTTATTAGAAAATGGATATATAATCCGATAGAAATAATTCTAAATGAGTTATATTACATTGAAACAGCCGCCGGTAATGCAGAGGCCCCAATATCTGCCTTTAACTCCAAATTCTCATTTTATTCATTCACTGTCTCTATCTGCTGAACTGTATGGAGTCAAATCAGTTATTTGGGCCTTTTCATTACCGGCGGCTGTTTAGCTCAATGGTAAGAGCAACGCTATGTTGAAGCAGTTACCTATTGGTTGCAGGTTTGAATCCAACAGCAGCCCCATTTTCTTTAATTATTTATTCAATTTGCGCTGTCTAAGCCAAATGATTCATATAATATGTAATGATGGGAGATTGTTTGAAATAGTATAACGCACACACACACACACACACACACTCACATATATATGTGGGTGTAAATTTATTCATTGTATAATATAAAAATTTAGAGAATCATCATCAATCAAATGTGAGGGTGGAATTTGACCCTGCAGCAGCCAGGCATTTTCCTCGTGAATTTGATTTTTAAGTTTATATCATATTAATGCTTTCCACGAGGAGGAAGGTTTCATAACTAGCACTTAAAAAAACCTTTTCATTGCAACAAACGTGGGACGTCAGTCTGCAGCAGTGAGTAAAAAACACAGATCGGAAACAAGTGATAAGTCCCAGGTGAGACTCGAACTCACACCCGTAGCCCCTGCGATAGTTGCAATGGAACGCAACTAAAATTAAGATGAAAGAAATGCAAGCGAAAATGTCTAAGGATTAACAATGCTTTGCTTTATCAAGAAATAAATCCCTGTATTGCATCTGATTTTGTTTGTCAACCGAACTTTGCTTACAAGCATGTTTATCGGAGTTACCTTCATCTGTAATTTAGTCTGGCAAAAAGCCTCACCAGCTAGGTACCAGAGAGAATTGAACTCGCAATACTATCAACTTTCTTGGAGACTACCTTGGTAATCCTCTCTCAACGTCAAGATCTTAATCGATGCATGTATACGGGGCAATGCTACCTATAAGATTTTCAATAAACTATCAGATAAGTCTTGGATTTAACAGACTCAAAAATGTAGAAACAAATTATAATAATGAAAAAAGTTGAGATAGAAATATCACCGTATTTTAACTACTTTTATACGTATATTA
Source organism: Thysanoteuthis rhombus (assembly GCA_963457665.1). Classification (NCBI taxonomy): domain Eukaryota; kingdom Metazoa; phylum Mollusca; class Cephalopoda; order Oegopsida; family Thysanoteuthidae; genus Thysanoteuthis; species Thysanoteuthis major. Next base: position 8,213,420 of record OY735228.1, on the reverse strand, counting down.
TAATAATTACTCCACCTCTTTTTTGAAGAAGTAAAAAAATCGCTGTCAAGGGCAGACAAATCGGACGATAAAATTAACTTTTATACGACTTTGCTGTTTATTTTCGTTAGACATTTTCCATCATTTCTCAGTAATAGCTATTGCTACAACAATATATGTATCATACGAGATTCGTAATGCTAAATTAATGACTAATCTACCTGCAGCTAATTTGAAAATAGCTTTAACTTTGATATGATATGGGTGGGCCCCTTGGTGTTATCCATACGGATGCTGGCCACGTACAGTATACTCTAAAGGATGTGTATCCATGTATCGATGGTTGCCTGGGTTCTTCTCAGGGAATTTTCTCCAAGAAGTCTTCAACTCATCAGTTTTGTTCTCAAGGTGGTCCCGGCGGGAATATAGTTTCAAAGTCTTGGTCCAAACACCGAGAACGATTCATCATATTTAGATTGAACCTTTTTTTTATCACACCTCAGACAACAGTTGGGATAGTGGCGTTAATACCTCTCCATTCATTGTAGAAAAATGAGATGTTTAAATCGTTGGGTACAAAACAAAATTCGTGTTATTTTAAGCTCATTTATATAAATATGAATTGTTCTCGAGAATGTCTTAATTAGAGGTATGAAAAAATAAAGATCATCAACTATTTTCAAAATAAACCCAGAAACACCTGATGGTTAGCGAGAGTCCAGATCAGGAGGAAAACCCCAGCCTTGGCAGCCTTAATATAGGGTGGCTATCCAACATTACGTGAACCGAGTGAAGTCCGTATTTTTGCCGCTATCATACGTGAGGTCACTGTATACATAATGAATGGCTTGACTTTGCAAGCGAAGATTATTTGGGCTGATATCCACCGCAGTGGGACCATAGACGGTAGGACCTGTGCGTAGAATATCCCTCCAGCATGAGTAATGGATTTTTAAGGTGAGGCCAGCTTATGCATGATATATGCCAAAAAAACTACTCGGAAGGAGACGTTGGGAGTGTGGTGCTCGTGTATAATGGTTTTAAGAGTTAAAAACGGGAACTTCATGCAATAAGAACTAAATTCTATTACAATAAGCTCAACAAGGCATGCATTTAGGTATGTTTTGTGGTTCATAAAGTTATATTCCGGGAAACGAAATTTCAAAAAATGAATTAAATTGTTAAATCGATTAAACGGAACATTTTTCATCCCGGTAAAATTTAGTTCAGAATCAATCAGGAACATTGAAATGGAGTGCGTGTGTGTCAGTATTTGTGTGTATGAGTATATAGTGTAAGTGTCTGTGTATACACACGTGGATGTAAGTGTGTAGTATGTACGTATTAGTATACCTAATATGTGTGTATGTGCCAGCCTATGTGGTGTGTGCGTAAGTGGTGGGTGTATGAAAATGTATATGTGTGTGTTTATGGCGTGAATGTCTGTGTATATTTAACATTTCCGATGACAAGTCGTTCGATGAAAAGTGGCGGTACCACACACACGTGAAATCCCACCCACTCCTGAGAAAAGGGGCCTAATGAATAGAGGCTAGGGAAAAGCGACCCCAGAAAGAGAAATAATGAGGGAGTCTCATACTACACGAGGCCTCTGCACCCGTTTGGTCGAAGATCAACAGGGGTCTTAATGAGGCCTTTCCATTGATCGCGGTGATGATGGCTGATTCATGACCGTACGGGAATCGAGAAACGGGTGGGAGACGGCAAGGGCGGAAGGGAATCAGGTGAGTGAGTCAATCGAACAGAATTAATTTGCAGTCCACACCTGGATTACTTGACCCTACCCATACACCCTTTTCCCCATCCCCTGACATAATTTCTTGAGGGCTACCACTTATTTCTTTCTTTCTGTCTTTACTTCGTTTTCTTTGTGCTTACTTTCCTTCATTCGTTGTAACTTCCGTTCGACGAAAGTTTCTCCTTCTCGATCGATACAGTTTTGTCTTTCATCATTCCCCATCTCTTCCCTTCTTTCGTCCACCTTGATGTTTAATTCTTTCTCTCTTTCATTAATTCTTTCTTTCGTTGCAAATTCGTTCACAATCTATTTCTTAACAATCTTTCTTACTTTTTTTCCTTTTTTCTCATCAAGACATTTTTCTTTTTTTTTATCGCTATGTTTTACGGGATTTTTATATTCGATTTCTGATTCTTCCTATCTATCTATATATCTATCTGCTTGTCTCAAATTCTCCTTCTTTTTCTCGGTTTCTTTCTTACTTTCTTTCTCTCTTCATTCATTTATTTATGTATCCATTCATTTATTTATTTATTACGATACAATCTTTCCTTCTTTCCCTGTAATTTCTGATCGTCTGATTCTTTCTCCATTAATCTGCGCATGTCATGCAATAGTTTCCGGTCCAACCAAAGTGAGTCCAGAATAAATGTAAATTCAATTCACTCATAATATTAACTTTACCACACCGAATCTACCCGATTCATTCAAACAAAGAACTCTCACCCGAATAATTGTATCCCTAATCATGTTCAAATATTCTGACAACGGCCATTATCAGTAAAACCGATAGAAAGAATGAAAGAATTATCCACACGACATAAATTGTTAAGGTGAACGAGTGTACTGAAATTAAAGAAAAAAAACAATTTTATTTCTACGACAAAGACATGTAGTATAATAGCTAGCTTGAATATATGCCTTAATGTTATCAATGCTTTGGGCGTCCATAGACAAATAGACACTCAATAGAAATTGTCTGGTGAACAACATCGGTTTGCAGCATACTATGTTGGGTGTGATCAACTAAAAAAACGGAGAAAGGGTTGATCAATGAATAAGTTACTTCTCGCATCTCTGTTGGGCGGTGATCACAAAAAAGTCGAAATTTGAAAAACAAAAAAACAAACGTGAAAGCTGCAAGACACAAATTAAGTTTCCAGTTTAGTATAAATCTACATTGTAAATTTGAGCCCCCCCCCCACTGGATTTAATTTAGGGAGATATTTTCAAAAAATCCATTGCATGCGAGATATGTACATGATCAGCCAACCAGACTGACTTAAAAATTGAAGAAACTCATGTTGACTGTCTTGGTTGAAGGTTTTTAATAGTTTAATGTAAAAAGAATGTAAACTTCACATTACGACATGAACAGCCTCAGCTAGAATTCGAACTTGGCTCTTCGAGTCCATATTCAGTGCCAATAACCCTTAAGGAACCACCCGTACCCTACAAAACACAAACTAATCATATATAAATATTTAGTGATAGAAACAAGTGGTACGTGAATCCGTAATAATCAATCATAATCATTCTATCGATTTTGCTCTGTACTTTGTTGACTTTATTTTCATATGTAACAACAATGACGGATGATTATGACAAGACCATGAATCAATGACGTCATGCACGAATAACAGTGACGCACTGATCTACGCAAACAATGATGCCGAATTTACTTCCACTTCTTAAATCCAACTCGAGTCAACTTGCTCTGCTAAAGTTTGCAATTCCCATTTACAGGAATTACTAACAGAGGAATTGAAATGGGCACTTAGTTTTTGAATAATATTGTATGGAGAAACAAATTCTGTTTTGTTTGAGGAGCATAGGGTCGCACTATGGTTGCAAAAGCAGGTTGGTTTTATGGGTTGCAGTTGACACCCCCACACCCAAGGTGGACTGCTTTAGGGGGCCAAAGGGCTGAATCTACCCAGCCATTAAACCTCTGCCCGGAGAATACGTGGATTCATGCCTTTTCGAAGGGCATTATTAAAAAGTGGCTGAAAACAGTCTTGACTGAAATTCGAACTATGTTCGCTGATTCCAGACCTATGCTTTATCTTTCAAAAAAAAAAAAAATCAGTCCACTCGATGATTTTAACTGTTCGTTTGTCTCCGCAACGATCGTTCAGGAGACTTCATTTAAAAACGTGCGTCTCTCATGCAAGAAATACACACGCAGTAATCTCTCCCTCATTTTCTTCATCCAAAGCCTCGAATAGACCCAGCGGACTTATTTCCCCCTAATCTTTCATCTGTTTGTCCTCCTCACCCCCAAGCAAACACACACTTACTCTTTCAAGGTCGATAAGCCAAGTGGGTAAAAAGAATAACTTCCTAAACGAAGCCTACACTGGAAGAAGGGAAAGTTTGTTTAAAGAGTGTCCACAACAGCAGGTTTGCTTGTGGAGTTAAAGTAATTTTCCTGATTAATCCATACCATATTCACGCATTTCTGCATAACCAGTAGAACCTCTAATTACGGCACCATCATGGAGTGCCGTTACAACGAATTTACAAGTTTAACCGAATTTTTCTTACGTTTAGTGATTATTAGGCTGACATCTACACATATATGTGGCTTTGCGATAAACGTTAAGATGTATAAATCATTGCTAGTTCTAAACAGTAAGATATCAGAGAAGGATACACAAGCTCTGTCCGGAAAGTGTCGAACCATTTCGAGTATCTTAGGAACCAGTTGCGTGGCATTGATGTGACTTTGAAGCTAATCTGAGAAGACCTTAGTGAATTCGCAGTAACATAAACCCTTACGTGGGCTTGTGCACTGTGTGACTGTTGTGTTCATAATGACCGAGCCTGCACATTCTTCAGGTCTTGTGCAAATATCATCCAGCAACCTCTGACATCTTTCCTTTATAAGAGTATGGGAAGATCCTGTTACGCCAATTTTTTTCAAGTGGGGTTGGCTGTTTACATTGCATGTGAGAATTCGGAATCTTTTTTTTTTTTCTATATTGGCCTTACCCGGACATTTTGATATCTGCTTTTTTTTTTTACGATTCTGTTATTAAACATTGGTACAATTTAGGTAATGTGCTCTCTAGAATCTAAAATAAGAAGTGCAGTCTCTTTACAAAACTTGTAGTATTGCTTCCTTTTTCGCGTCTCATATTTCAATGAGATGCAACGATAAAGCAATACTACTAACTCTGAACCACTTAACTTGTTCTTGAATAAATTTGTAGTTAAAGAAATAATTATTTATTCATGGGCGGACTAGGGAATATCGACAAATGGATCAGAATAGAACAGAGGCAAATATCAATGTATTTACTGCTTCTTGCTTCAGTACTCTTGTTCGTTGTCTAATACACATTTGGATAAAATAGCTTACCTTTTTTGTGAATGGTTCTAGTTATTTAATCTTTTGTTACGGTAAATTCATCATGTGCACCAGGGTCCCAAACTTTTTTAGAAACTGCAGACCGGTTTAAAATCAACAATAGGGAAAGGGTATTAATTACGACTGGAATATAGGTGATAGGTCAACTTTGAGTCACTTATAAGTGCTTAATACGCACAATTTTCGTTTCCTAAAGGGTTTATCTAACGATATTGGTATTAAGATCAGGTGTATTTGACTCATGATATTTCATATCGCCAAATCATATCGTTTTATTGATGCCCCATAGCACATACTTTGCGGCCCGGTACCGAACCGCTGCCCGGTGGTGTTGGACCCCTGATGTTCATTACATTTACATGCATACAGGTATATATAGAGATGGAAAGTGGATGAAGGTTAAGCAAGGGTACTGTGTATACCTAAATCTCAATTTCCAGTTTTTTTTGTAGGTTCAATGTCTACCTTTAATGAAGACATTAATGTATACCTAGTTCCCCGAAATCTAACCTTACCGTATACCTAATTTTCCTAACCCATTCCTGCAACTGTTTGCCGATACCCATACATGAATAATTTGTATTTAACTCAGATTACAAAAATACTTGATGTGCAGTTTGAAATGAGGCCCGCATTTCCCACATGGTCTGGGCCTATAATCGGCTTTGCGCGGGCTTGCTGTCAAACGTTCCGAATAAGACACTCTCCAAGTATGAAACCCGATAAAAATAAAACCCTAATAATCATTTCCATTGAACGTTTGCAGCAGGCAAGGAAAATCCCCGAACCGCAACTGACAGTGGAGAGCCACAACCACCTTGCAACGACCACACCCTCTAGCCCTACCCCCACTTCATTTCTGATTACATCGTTGTTAGGGTGGCGGTGTGTCTGTGCATCCGTGCGTCTTTGACTTTCTCTACCCCCCCATCCATCCATCCAACTCTCCCCCTCCTCGCGACGTCGTCAGCCCTGCCCCCTCACCCCCCGCCCGTGCCCGTCCACGACGCTTTCTTCGTGATTCATGCGGTCACATGACTGGACGAACATCAAAAACATGTTTACACCTTAGAAACGGGTTGACTCATCGCGTCCCTTCGTAAATACGATTGACGACAACCCCGACCCCACCTTTTTCGAACCCACACCTGTTTGTTTTGCTTTTTTTTTGTTGTTGTTTTTTCGTTTTTCAACATTTATTCCACCAGTTATTCTCCGTGAAAAAAATTCACAAATGTGTTTGAATATCTATGGGATATTTTTTTTTTCTTCAGAAAAACGAAACAAAATCAAAAACCCGAAACTACTACACTTGTTCCACTGGAGAGAAAGTCATCATCATCATCATCATCATCATCATCATCATCATCATCATCATTCTTTTAACATCCCTCGTTGGACATAGACCTTCCCCAGGATTCGCCACAATTCCCTATCATGGGCGTCGCGGAGCCAGTATTTCCTGAATCTTTCCAGTTCATCTCTCCATCTTGTGTTCTGTAGGCCTTGGTTTCTTATGTGATCTCTGACAATCCATGTTGTGAGACGTGATGTCCATCGGTTGTCTTTCATTCTTGCAACATAGCCTGCCCATTGCCATTTGAGTTTTTAAAAATAGTTTCTATGATGTCACGGACACCTGTTTTCTTCCTTATATACTGTGCTGTTTTGTGATCTCTCCATGTAAGGTTGAGCATGATTCTCTCATGCACACGTTGCGTACTTCTCAGTTTGCAGGTCTGTCTCTTGGTTAGGTTCCATGTTTCAGCTCCATAAGTGACTATCGGGAGAATACATTGGTTGTATACTCTTCTTTTTAGGATTATTTGGAACATCTGGTTCTTGAAAGTTGAGTTTGCTCTGCCGAATTGGGAAGGAAAGTCCATTGTTTCAAATCGTGGGTTGGAGATATTTTTAGGACAGAATTGATGCGTTTAATCGGAATAGTTCATTGTTACGGTCCGGGAAATGGAGAAAAAAATCACTCTATTTCACGTGAGTAGATTTTCGACCCTGCCAGTCCCCACCCACATACATTAAAAACTAACAGTGAAACAGCATCAAAAGATTATTTTGTTCAACTACGACCTGACCGTTAGTCGTTTGACATGTTGTTAATAAAAATCTAGACACACCATCGTCTGAATTTCTGCAATAGTGTCGAGATTTTCGACTGATCTAGAAAATCTATTCCGTGTTTTGTCCTTCGGGAACCGTTCGTTGAGAAATGTTATGAATAAACAATAGCATTAACAGCGACAAATTATAGTCTCAAGTTGTCTGGATTTCTAAGATGAAACGTTGTCATTATTATTAACTAGATTATAACCGTCAAAAGAGAAGGTGTTATTTATGTGTGGAAGGAACCTAAGGAGTCTCAAGCTATTTCATTGGGTAATTCATTTTTGATAATCCAAGTATCTTAAGTTTTTTCAAGTCTCGACTCAAGCTGTTTTAATGTGTGATCAGACATAAATTCTTAGGACTTTCTATGACGTAATATCCATTGTTATGTCATAATAATAAGGTAAATTAACCAATGAGATTCATGGGTGCAAACAGAGGAGAAATTTGCATGTATGCTTATCATATGTTGAGATCTTTGACTAATTTTTCTTCCATCGTATTTTTGTTGCTTATTTACACCTAGAGGTAGTAAACGACTTAATAGTCTCGAATTGTTCGAATTCCTTCTATGAAGTATTGCTTAATGTTCATTTTTTTTAAATTACTTTTCCGTTCATATTATTTTTGCTGCTTTTTATTGCAACACACCTTTTCAAATGTCTCATAGCCGACCCATAAAAATGAAAATGAAAATAGCCATGGGCTAGTAATGCAGCAAGAATGTCAGGCAACCAATCGACATAACGACCCACAACGTGGATCCCCAGAAGTCATACGCGAAACTGCGACTGATTGATAATAAGGGGCTGTGACGATTTAGGTAGGTTTAAGATGGAGAAATCTGGCTCATTTTGGAAAAAAGGTTTACAGACGTTGATTACTTTTATGAATGAATCGGTTATTTTCAAGTTGTGATAAAAACCATTCGACTAATCCCAGACGAGTCTACCACCACTACAACTTGTATTAATCCAATCCAGTGGTACGCAGCCTTTTTGGACTCGTGGCCCCCCTCGACAGCTCAAAATATTTGATGTCCACCTTACTATAAAAAAAAAAGTATATATCATTTGACAAATTCTTTGTAAAAAACTGACATGTGAATTTCAGGGCGGTTACTTAATTCTCTGTGATTTCTTTTAGTATATAATTTAGTAACAACAAAGCAATTAACCCAAAGTTAATGAGTAAAGTATTAGTTACTAAGGAATTTATAGTAAAATTAGCGATAAATAGTGTAATGTAATTAGGAATTAATCAGTCAAGCTTTAACAAGATTCGGTTTCCAGAAACAGAACTCTTTTCACTCTGCACACCCTATTTCCAAATACCTCCACCCCAATATTCTCAAATTGTCCCTTTGTGGAACATTCACTCCATGTACAGAATCACTGGTTAGGTCAATGAAAAAAACAATAATGAGTGGTGGGGCCAGAGACAGAAGCTCAATAAAGCAGGGAATAATGAAGTACACAAAAAATGAAAAAAATGAAAAAGAAAAGAACTCCATGGGGAATTTTGAAGACATAACGAAGTCATGGCTACGCAACAGACACCCCAAAAGAGAAACGAAATCTCTTATCATTGCATTCCAGGTGAAATTCATCCAAATAAATTAAATCAATGCAAAATAACACAAAGCAAACATAAATCAGCGAACGCTGCCTTTGTGGAAAAAAGATGTGATTGTAAATCCCATTATTGGTGAATGCAGCAAATGGACCCAAAAGAACTATAAAAATAAGCATGACGGGTTAGGGACAGAGACACAATCGGAACTGTGCAAACGACTTTGATTCAACGATGTGAACAAAAAGTTTCAGTATAAACCAGATGATCAATGAAAAAAAAGGATAAAACTCTAAAGGATTTTGAGATCCATACCGACCCTTCAATCTTAGCCAAAAAAACATCATCAGTTAGTCGAAAACAAGAAAAAGATTATCCGCAGGGGCATAGATATGTTTTTGCCAAGAGAATATTAAAGTTCAAAGAATTAGATAAATCACAACAAACCATTATTTCGTAGCAATGTATGCTGTATTATCAACGTAGATGCTATATCCATGGCATGGATTAAAGTGTAGTATCTGTTCCACAGCAGAATCCGAGGCGCCAATAGTGACACTTGCCTAACAAATGGGCTGGAGATTGTGTGTTGATGAACATCAAAGACTGAGCGCACCAGTGCAATGCGTCAGTCAATGAGGTTATACTGAAGCTGCGCATTGCTACGCACGTCGTCCTTGGGCTCTCCCACTATTACTGGGCCCAGCTGCAGGAGATCCGTTACCCTGGAACAGCACTGTCCCACTGCACTTGAAGGGACAGGTCAGGATTGTCCTGACGCTTTCATGACTGCGGTTGCTTTAGCAACCACTGTTGCTTGGCAACCAAAGTCGTGTCGGCTGGTGCTATTTTTGTTGGATCGCTCCTTTTTTCCAACATGAAGCCCTGACCTTGTTTCACATTTTGCTCTGGTGGGAGAGTAAATAAGGAGATGCTATAGACAAAGCTTTAGGTATGGAGTGCATTTTCGTTGTCGTCTCCTCGTTCACGCTTTGGAAACAATATCTATCTCTCTATCTATCTATCTAAATACACTGAAACCGTAGCCAGTGTAAGGGCACTACTCCACTTCTACTTCTCTCAATCCTGCGGACAAGTAAAAGATTGGTCACTTTGTTCTCCCATATCCCCTGCTTGGTTCTTCCTCGTCAGCTTCGTAAATTCATTTCTTACACAAGAACAAAAAATTAATCTGTTAATTTGGAAGTAAACGTAGTCATAAAGATTTGCATGGTTATAATCTTGAGAAAAGTCATTCTCATTCCGAGAGTTTCGGTCGATCGACTTTGTTTGGCTGGGAGGGAGGTCGACATTATCCTCATGGATGAATATGGAATCACTTGTGTTACACGGATTGCTGAGAATGGTATTGTTTCGTCACTCGGTATATCTGCCACAAGTATTTCCCGTTTGCTTACCGTGGAAAAGAGAATTCTCTCTTACCTTAAGGATACGTACACCTGTAAAAGACTTTAAAATGGATCGGAGGAAAAGTTGTGCATATAACAAAGCAGCGTAAGGGTACTTCGTAAGTGTGTACGCTATTCGGTAGGCGACATGTTCAAACGAGATCTCGCGAGATCTGGCCTTGGTCCTGTTCCATGACATACGTCCAAATGTGACACCTGCCACATTTATCGCAACCTCTCATCTTCTGGCAGGAGACCATCGACGAGAATTATTTTTCTTCCTTTTCCTCTTCTTGCTTCCATGTAACAATCATAATTTTTGGCAGCCATTATTTCCCTTAGGATTTGCAGAAGTTAACAGTATATTAAGTATATAAAAGCATCAACCGTTTTTCGTAGGTTCACTTTACGACACTTCTTTGCTTTCGCGAAGAAAGAGCAAAGTAGAAAATGGCGCCCTTGTTTTGCAGCAAATCGTTACTGAGACAGCGATCATCCACATCCCCCTTTCTCTCTCTCTCTCTCTCTCTCTCCTACTACCCAGTCTTTTGCAACTCCCACTATCCCAACCACTGATGACTTAGCTTAACATGCCATCATCACCATTTTTTTAGGTCTGGGAATGCTTGAAAAGATAAATCACAAGCAATTTTTCTTAGCTTGACGCTATTTTCAGCTTACAAATGATTTTTCAAGGAACGCATTTCTTTCTGAACGCAGAGGAAACATGAAACATAAAAAAAACAAAGAGTCTATTGTATTTTGTAGAGCGTGGCTTAGCCCAGTAAATGCCTAAAATACTCAATTGCTACCAGGTGGTCTGTGTGTTCTGTAAGACACATCAACAAAAGTGTTGGTTTTATCTCGTTCGGACCTTACCTTTAAATCGGACAAGATTTTCAGGAAAAAAAAAAACCTGCATTAAAATTTCGTTTGATCTTCCCATTCGGTATTTAAGCACTTAGAGAAAAAAAGCGTAGACTATCCATCGTCCAACAGCCAAAACAAATAATCTTGTTTGAATGGAAAGGCGGACAAAGAGTTAAAGGGAGTATTTCGTTAGAGCTATAACAAAGAAAGATAGAGATAGTAAAAGAGATAACTTGAGTGAGTAAGAGAGAGAGAGAGAGAGAGAGAGAGAGAGAGAGAGAGAGAGAGAGCAGGAAAGGGAGAGATAGAGAGATAGAAAAGAATTTATCGTTTTGAAAAAAAATAACAAGAACGGCGTTTTTTTCCGTTTGAGTAGAGAAAAAGAATTTCGTTTTTAATAAAGAAAAGATTGAATTTCGTGAAAGCGAAGAGAGATAGAATTTCGTTGAAAGGAAGACAGAGAGAATAAAAAGTCTATCTGTAGAGTATCCAGCCATTTTGAATATCTAGTGAACTGGTTGCGCAGCGTTGAGTCGACTTGGTATCCGACTAGAAGTGAACTTACTTCGTATGCATGAACAGAAGCCCTCTCATGGGTTTACTCAGTCGACAGTGAGATACTATTGAGTGAACGTGTACTGGGTGACTATCGCATTCACAATGACTGAGCCTGTCCAGTCTCGTGCGCTCATTTTTTGCAAGACATTGCATCACTCAGGTCTGTCTGACTCTTTTTCCCGTCTACATTTGGCTCACTGCAACTCTGGCTTTTAGATTGTGGACGAGATTAAAGAGAACGCAACCAGGCATCTCATGGTAATTTCGAAAGATTTCTTTGCAAACTGTCTTGAAAAGAGGAAGAGACGCTGGGATAAGTGTATGACATCCTAAGGTGAGAATGAAAAAAAAACAAAACAAAACTGGTTAGTCAGTCATTAGAAACTGTCACATGACCATCGTCTCTTGATAGCATACTTTGCTGGGGGCCATCAATTGAAAAATTGGAACATGGGGTAATCAATGGATGAAATACTTCAAACACCTTTTGTCGGGCAGTGATCACTAAAAAAAAGTTTGGATTTTCGTAATAACTAGCGTGAATGCTGCTAGATATAAACTAAGGAACTAATTTAGCATAAATTTGCAAATCGAATCGCCATCGAAATTCAATCTAACGGAATTAGAATAAAACAAACCAAAGATGATTTTTGTAGACATAACGATGAACAAATATTTAAATCCCTAGCCTTCTGGTTCGATAAATGCATAATGCATATATACATAGCCAGACAGAATAAATACTGAAGAAACCTTTGTTGACAATTATAGTTGACGGTTTGTAATATTATGAAGAAATTATTTCATTCAAATGTTTAATGGAGAAACAAAGAGAAAGAGAGAGAGAGAGAGAGAGAGAGAGAGAGAAAATTTGTTTCTTATCTGAAAGCAGAAAGAATATCGTTTCAATGACGAAAATGATTGAGACTTGTTTAGAATAAGAGGGAAAATGTTGAAGGATGTGAGGGCTTTATTTGCATGAAGGAAAATTCTTCAGTCGTTTGGTGAGAGCAAATGAGGAAGAAGGAGTGAAAAAAGAGACGGAAAGAGAAAGCGGGGCAGGGAAGGATATTTTATTGTTTTTTTTCTGAAAGAAAAGAGATTATTTCCTTTGAGAGAAGAACATGTTCGAAATTTGTTTAAATAAGGAGAGGGAAATTTTTGTCAAAGAAAGAGATAATTTCTTTCTAAAACAGAAACAAATACGCTCATGCGCACGCGCAAGAGAAAGAGTATTCCATTCCCATGAAGGAGGATTCTTCTTTGAATAGTGAGGATGTGATAAATTGAGATAGAGAAGAGAGGAAGAAAGAACGGACAGATAGAAGAGAGACAAAGAAAAGAGAGGGGGGAAGAGATTGGAGAAAAAGAGAGAGAAAGAGAGAGAGTGTATGAGTGTGAAAGGAAAGAGGGTAGAACGACTGTCAAGCAACACTGGTTCAAAGTTATTCTCTGAAGTAGAATGCTCGATTTATTTTAACGAGGCCAAAGCCGGCAATCCTAGTGTCAAATTCAATATCTTCCGGCCTCCAGCAAAATTAACAAGGTATGCAGGTTGGTATGCGAGACTCCGAGGCGATACATCTTATGAGACGTCAAAAAATTCAACATACGTTTTAATTTCAATTCATGTTACGAAATGCTCCGCATTTTCTTCTCTTATATCAACATACAAGTGAGGACTGAAAAGTTCTCGGTCCAACCAAGAAAAGAAGGGTTCAATCAATGAGCTGGAACAATTAAAAAATGAGAGCCAGGATCCTGAAAATTTGCACCTTACCATACAAAAGAACACTCTACAGTGAGAAATAAAGCTCAGATTTTGGATAGAGTGTCAGGCCGAGAACTTTTGAAAGTGGGTCGAGCCGAGATCTTTCCAGTTCATACACAATAAGTCCATTTATTACATCAATGCCATTTCTTTCAAACCAATCGGCCATTACTTTCGAGAAATCCGCTGTGTGTGTGTTATATATCTAGGCAACAGTCTTTCGTTATTAGTGGTTTAATTAAAGACAGTAGAAACTTATAACTTCGGTATCTTATAAATGTCTCTCGATATTAGTAGATATGTTTGTATGTATGGCTTTTCCTTCTTGACGAACGGTTTCCACAGCTTCCATCTTTTTTGTTGGTTTTTGTTTTAGTATTTTTTTAGTCCCTCTCATGTCTGTGTCGGTCAATGTTCAATTGGCAGAGGCGGTTGCAGAAGTGAAATAGATCGCAACATGCTTGTATTGTATATATATATATATATATATAAAACCTCATGCGTACATATGTAAAAAAATTGAAGCATACACAGACACATGCTCTCTTCCTATCTCCCTCCCATAATACATATGTATATAGAAATGGATGTACGTTGCCCGACAGAATTATAAATTGCGTTATATCGTATAGAAACTTATTGTGATAATCTCCTGTCAATACACGGTAGACAACGTAAATAAAATATGCAATTAAAGAAAATGGGACTGCTGCAGGAATCGAACCTGTCTCCGATACAATAGCCACTTTAACATAGCGATGCTCTTACCTTTGAGCTAAACAGCCGCCGATAATGTAAAGGCCCACACACCACATTCTCATCTCAACAGTTCTGTATTAAAGAATGGATGTACATGATCCGACAGAATGATTTTAAATTGCGTTATATTATATAAAGACTTATTTGAGATGATCTCCCGTCATTACACGCTTGATGTATCACTCACCCTAGATATCGTAAATAGAATGAACAATCAAAGAAAATGGGGCTGCTACCAGATAAATATATATATATGATCAGAGAGAGAGAGAGAGAGAGAGAGAGAGGGGGGGAGAGGGAGGAAAGTATATGCAGGGCAGTGTTCTCAACACATCAGCCTGCACATAACCCCTTATTTATTTGTTTATCTATATTTGAGCTTTTGGGATTATAAGTCCATGTTTATGCAGTATATATGGATGGGATAAAGTCTATAGCCACACTGAAGAGATGTGATACATCGAAACAGCTGTCTGTGGATGACACAATACTTAATGCTCCGCTACTCTTTAGGTGAGGTAACTCATCCATTGTAAGCTTATGCAATGCACTTCCATAGGAATGGAGCACTCTGGTGGATGAGGAGTTTCTGTGTAAAAATGAATACATCGCTTAAATTCAGCCTTACTGACCACTCAGGTCCAGAGGTAGGATATTGGCCTCCGGGACCGATGTGAGGGTTTCAATTCTGCCTCGTGGTACTGGATGGGATAAAGTCTATAGCCACACTGAAGAGATGTAATACATCGAAACTGCTATCTGTGGATGACACAATAATATATATATATATATATATATATATATATATATATATATACAGAACCCCTTCCTTCTCAAAAAACTCACCAACAACTAGGATTTTATGACACCATGAAATTTGAATTCAAAGCAAGATTAATGTACTTATGACCAGAATTCAACCCCCTCTTTTAAATGGTGGAAAGTTATGACCACGATCACATCAACCTTATGAAGACATGTACAAAAGAGGTTAAGGTTTATTAAGAATTATCTCAACTCAAAACCATAAATAGAATCTTTGGCTTTCTTTTTTTCGCTTTTTTCTCAAATTTATTCAACCCTTATTTTTGAATCCATCTCTCTATCTTCCTACATATGTAGTATAAAGAATCAGTAAACAATACACATAAAACCTTACATAGAATGACAAACTAAATATTTATTGCATAAACTATATAATAAGAAAGGGAGATGGTGTTTGATTAACACCGCTGGGATGCTATGATATAACTGTTTTGTTTGGGAAATTCCCGAAGAAATTACATGGTAAACAACTGATGACAATTTATACGTCGTACGATAATAACAATGTAAACGTGAAACAGGAAAAAAAAACAGTGAAAAAGTTACATAAATTGCATTGACAGATATTGAGAAATAGGTCATTGAAGTGACACAAAAAATCTATCGACAAAGTTTTTTTTAATGTTTAGTGCTTAAAGCTGTAAAGCTTTCTAGGCTATATATAAATATAAATATATACATAAATATATATATATATATACATATATATATATATATATATATATATATATATACATACATATATATATATATATATATATATATATATATATATATATATATGTGTGTGTGTGTGTGTGTGTGTGTGTGTGTGTGTGTGTGTGTGTGTTTATAGAAACTGAGAAAGGATATTTGTAAAACCAACGTCCATGAGGAGAATTCTTTTCTGATGTTAAAGACGGAACCAAAAATGGTCTCGAATTTATGATTTTTAGCTCCCAAGATGCTTTAATGGACTGGAAAATTATTGGCACCATCGAAAAATCCCCGAAGATAGAATTTCAAATACCATAATTCTTTAGATCCAGCTTGATCGTTTTAGCATGACTTCAAGATTCAATCGTGGCGGACACGTTTCTTAGAAGCACCGCCTTTTTCTTGAACTGCTCCATTGCAATCAAGAAGTAGTCCCGTGCACACACCCAGGAACGACTCAGAGTGGGGATTAGCCTCATGTAATATGAATTCAGGGTTGCCATTTGGTATTTTACAAGACCAAAATAGAGCTGATTCGGTACTGAATAAAGTGATTTGGCCCTGAAAATAAAGATTTGGTACCGATGGAAAATTTGCAAAAGATAACTACCCTTTACAAACGAATTATATGATACAACATGGATATAGATGAGCAATATATTATATGTATTTTGACCCATTTTTCCTTCAAGCTTAGTCTGATGATGGATTTTGAGTTATATATATGTTGATATTGAAGCTACTCAATTCAGTCCCAAGACAATATAGATGTGGCATGTGGCCTTATGTGACAAAAGACATCTGGTAACGCTACATCGGATATGAATTTCAGTGGTTCTAAACATGCAGAATCTGCGACACCCTGAAGCCAGAGAACTGACAGATATCGGAATAATGGATGTTAAAAGGCTGCTATTTTCGCTGCTGTTAATACTGCTACTGATGGCGATGAAACAACGTAAAACGACTATCCTCTCTCCTCCCTCTTCACTGGATATCTCGTCAAAAGGCGTTTTCACTGGCATGTCACTGAGCTTGACACAGAGAGTAGGTCTCTCCCATAATTACCTTGCTGGTCAGTCAGTAGGGTAAAGATGGATTGTTACATCCATTGTCAAATTAGACAGCAGCCAGTTATATATATATATATATATATATATATATATATATATACATATATATATTATATATATATATATCTCACACACTTGTAGATTTGTGTCTTGTTCAGAGATTTGAGAAATGCCTTGGAGCTTCTCAGCGTAAATCAGGCTTAACAATTGCATATCGCAGACCATAATAACAGCAGTTTGATCGAACCTTATTTGATGACTACACGATGAATAGATATGAGCAGACTGAGATAGATAAATAGATTGATCGATAGATAAATAGATATGAACAGACTGATATGTATATATGTATATATATATATATATAAAGAGAGAGAGAGAGAGAGGGAGAAGGAGAGATAGAGATAGAGATAGATATGAACAGGCTGAAATAAGTAGCTAGATGAAACGATTGGTGTAGATAGATAGATAGCTGCACTGGATAATATGTTACTGTTAGAAAAGTAACCTTTACTTGTTGAATAATGTAACCTAAAGCAAAGTTAAATTTCATGATATAAAAGGAATAAGCGGAAATGTTTACTTGAACTTTGCAGTTATTTCTGCCTCGTCCATCTTTCGAAATACAACCTCCGTTATGTTCATTGCCCCACCCCCCAACACACCTCCTCTTTTCGTTGGCTCACCGTTGCACTGAGTAGTTCAATCTCCCCGGCTACAGATAAGCATTAAGTGCATATTGAAGCAACATTTCGCTCTACGGAAAGATGGAACAACCATAGCCTCTTATTTCATTCGTCGTATACAGTGCGTTGCTGCAATCTTCAAATCGATGACAGCAGAGGCTCCCAAACCAGGGTACCTGTGCACCAAGGGGTACGAAAGATAAATCACGGGGTACGCGAGGTTTGTAAAACGTTGGAATTTCGAAGTACCGTATATTCGTGAGTGTCAGACGAGTTCGAAATTGGACCAAAAATTTTAGAGATCGACTGATTTGAATATAAGCCAAGTTTGTTATTTTGCCATAAAGTCGTCATGAGAGATATCCCTTTTTCATAAATACACCTTCAGTGGCAATTGTTTAGCAATCAGCAAAACATGAATCTCTTTCATCTTTAACACATCGATCGTTGTTTTCAGGCTATAAAAGTAAAATTCTTATCAGTGATGACGAATTTACCTAAAAATGATTTCAAAAGAATATTATGCAATATGTTCCGTGTACTACCGACATTATATTTCGTACGAAACGATGGAAATGAATTGAGTTAAAACAACGGGCATTATCGATTGCTAATATGCATTGTGTCTATTGACGCTGTATTCATACAGGTGGAGATATGGGCAATTTTACACTGACCTGGGTATAAGTCAAACTGTTGATTTGGCGTCATTTTTTGTAAAAAAGCAAACTCATCTTATATCCAGGAATATACAGTAATCATAACAGCTAAACGCAACTTGTGTAAGATATGAACAAAGT
Organism: Thysanoteuthis rhombus; assembly: GCA_963457665.1. Taxonomy (NCBI): domain Eukaryota; kingdom Metazoa; phylum Mollusca; class Cephalopoda; order Oegopsida; family Thysanoteuthidae; genus Thysanoteuthis; species Thysanoteuthis major. Next base: position 8,195,166 of record OY735228.1, on the reverse strand, counting down.
TCCAGACAGGTTTTTTTGCAATGTGTATAACCTTATTATTAATTTCGACTAGCTTTCATTAACAGTTAAACAGTGCAATCTGGAAAATAAAGAAGAAACTCACGGTGAGAATCGAACTCACACCTTCTATCCAGATGGGGGTCAGTATTTTTAAACATTCAGCCACACCTGTTGATGTTTACGATTGAGACCTTGCAGTTTTTCAAAGCAACAATATTTGTTCATTTTTTCAAATGTATACTTAGATGAAGAATGGCAACGTTATTACTAATTCCAACTAGATTTAACACATCCTAACTTTCAAAATTCACGATGGAGAATGATATGCAGGTGTGTCTTTCTGAAACTGAGCCTCGGATTGAGATACTTATTGGAAAGTGCAAAGCTCATACATCTCATTAAGAGTATATCATTGCGTTGAATAAAATTACCAACAAAATATTACATGTCTGTTTTTTGATATCTGTGCATTTTACATTATATTTGTCTCAAGCTTCTTAGTGCCAAAGGAAATTGAACTAATGAAATGTTTCCTACACTCTTCGCTCATACCAGGAATCGAACCCGGATCCTTTATGCTTGTTTGGTAGACATGCTAACTATTCCGCTATCTGAGCGGACTGGTTACACCCTAAGGTGTGTGATTGGGATGGACAACCTTGATTTCAAAAGGATATAACACAATGTGATCCATAACTAACCGACAGGATGAAAGGGTTCTCATCAAGTAAAGGTTTGAGAACTCATGGAAAGCAGAATGATAATGTCTGGAGCACACATTAAACCTCATTACACGAGTCACAAATGTTATCTAAACTGCACATTGAAGCAATGTCTGACTCTTCTTATGGATGGAACAACCATAGCCTCTTATTCGTTCACCACCGTGTGTAACAGTAATCCTTAAATAGACGACAGCACGATTGGACAGAAAAGCACAGACTTGACCTTTTAGTGACAAATATCATCTATACTGCGTATTGGAACAATATGCAACTGTTCTGGTCGATGGAACCACTATATCATCTTATTTCGTTTAATACAATGCGTTGTTGCAATAGTCTTGTAATTGACAGTATGTGGCTTATATTGAATCAACAGTTTTCTTTTGAAGAAAATAACTCGTCACCTATGTTCTTCACAGCCCGTGTGGTACAAAATGGCCTGAGATCAAGATAACCATTGATTTTTTATCTAAAGTTTATGAAACAAAGGCCAGTTAGTGAAAACAAATAGTCCAAAAAAAAAAAAGAAAAAGAAATGATTTATCAGTGTGTTGGTTTTTCTTTATTATTTATATATTATCATTTGATGCTATGTTTTTTTAAATTACATGTATAAATTTATTATGTCTAAATAAAAGATTGACATATCTAAGTATTATATTTAACATGAAAATTCCCACGCATGATAGAGATTCATAAACCCACAATGAAATAATGCTACAAATAGCAACAGTGATGTAATGAATGCTGGTTTGGCCAAGTAGTTTTGATATTAAACCTTTTTCTCTGTAACTGAAACTTTGAACATTCGTGTACAGCATTAAAATTCCACTGCGACATAATCTTTCTTATCTGCAGCCATGCAGTACAAAGCTTCAATGGGACACAGATCAGGATTAGCACTTCGTTGCACTGATTATGTCAATGTCGGTCTTAGAATGCTCAATAATCTCAGCAATGGCTATTCACTAAATGAAACCTTCACTGACCTGTTGATTTTTAACGCGTAAATGGACGCTAAGGCCAATGTCGTACACGGGACAGCGTATGTTGGCTTCCGATTACCCGGATGTTAGCCGAGATGTGACAGACGACATCACTTCCGGGACTATCCATAGGATATGTAGAAAGCCGAAGAGTGATAGCTTTCCAGCGTTTGATTCACATCTCAGTAGTCTTTTTGGGAGCTTACTGATGAGGAAATCTCACCGAATTTTACCTCTGAAAATTATGTACTTGAGATATTCGAAACAGATTGTAAATTGATTTTAACCTCCAAATCAAATGAACCATTTCCACAGCTGATCTTTCAAAAAGAGACAGTCCTATGTATATATTATTAAAAATAACGGACAAAGTTTCCGCTCAAACCTTTTACAACACCCCCCCCACACACATATATATATATATGTGTGTGTGTGTGTATATATATATATATATATATATATATATATATTCATATACATATATATACATATGTTTATACGTATATATATATATGTATATATGTATGTATATATATATATATGTGTGCGTGTGCGTGTGTGTGCGCGTGTGTGTGCGTATATATATATATATATATATATATATATATATATATATATATATATATATATATATATATATTGATGAAAATAAAGGATTCGCAACACCAATACGAGAAGCCCCGACAGGAATCCTTTATTTCATCATATTTTAAGCTCTGCACTAACTTGACTTAATGCTTAATGTATTGAACACAATATCTGTAAATGTAATTTATGTAATTTTTCTGTGTTTTTCTCTTGTTTTACACATTATTTGATTTTATGCTACTATGTGTTGATGTTTCTTGTTGGAACCATCAGTTGTTTACCATGTAAATGTTTCGATATAAAATCAAAAAACCCAAGTGTAGCTCTTGCTATCCTTAAATATTCTGATACTATAGTTCCATAATACACACACACACACAAACACACACACACACACATATATATATATATATATATATATATATATATATATATATATATATATATATATATATATATATATATATATGACAGTAATGATATGAAGTTGTGTCTCTAATTAATTTCTTCATTAATTAACTCATTACTAATAAACCGGTTGTTCCTAGAAATAAGGCCAAAAATTGCTATGCTCTGAGAGAAAAAAAACTGAATATAACTGATTTTCTAAGCTTCTGAACCGTCTACCCCCCCCAAATGGAATTAGTTGCTAAATGCAGACACAAAACGAATTTTTTTATTAAAATATGTAGATATCAAATTGACACTTCAAACTTACTAAAAAATAAACAACACCGTATATTAAGTTCTAACTTACATAAATTACATACACTTGACATTTCAAATTCCGTACATAATAAATATTTATAAATAGCAAACCTTCAAGCGGAGAACTTAACTATTAACAGTATTGGATGCCACTCGTATATTCCAGATAATCGTTTAACAACCATGACATAAATAATTTTAACATAGAACGCAGAACGTAATACAGAAACTTCAATTCAAATTTCGAACGCCAATATATATATATATATATATATATATATATATATATATATATATATATATATATATATATAACGTACAAAATTCGGGTATACTCTAGATCACGCAATTATTTTAATAGAAATCTCTTTGAAAATCGCAGAGACCCATGAAACGAATTTGTTGTGAAGAATAATAAATATTCGTTATATATTTTTCAAGAGCGAAATCCAAGAGATAAAATCTATTTCGGTTAATTTTAAATACTGTGTCCGAACGGTAACTTTAAAAGTAATCAGATTAAAACTAAAAATAATCCACCATTTTTGATGAATGGCTAAACCATAAAGCACGTATCGGGTGATTCCTCTCCTGAATTCTTAGTATTTTGCTCTATATTATTTGATTGATATATTGAACACTTTTAATTTCAATTTAATTGAAATGATTTGATTTAAAAATTCCGCTGCCGTACTTTGCTTATTGAGGTGAAACATGGAACCTAAACAAGACACAGAGACGTGAACTGAGAATCATGCAACGCACATATGAGGGAATTATGCTCAAATTATGCTTGGAGAGACCCCAAGGCGACACAATATATCCGGGAGAAAACAGGAGTCTGAGACATCATAGAATCCATTTAAAAACTCAAATGGCAATGGGCTGACCATGTTGAAAGAATAACAGACAACCGATGGACATCACGATTCACAACATGGATCTCCAGAGCTCACACGCGCTACTGAAGCCAACAAAGTACTAGATGGAGAGACGAACTAGACACATTCAGAAAGTACTGGCTCCATGACGCCTACGATAGAGAAGTGTGGTGAATCCAGGAGAAGGCATTAAAAGACTGATGATGGTGATGATAAAAAGATTGCGATGCAAAACTTTCTTCTCCCTTAATGGAAACAAGGAAGAAGACAAAAATTACAAGTTTGGATTCAAAACACAAAACCGACCTCCAACTAACAAACGTTCGAATAAATTCGAGGAAAGATTATTTAACATTATTTAAAAAATCAAACCTAAAAAAGATATGAACAGCTTCCATAAAAACTCTAATTAAGGCGCATAAAGAAATCCAAAATGATTCATGTGACGGTGAAAAATATAGAAACATATACAAGGTGAAACCAAATACATAGAAAATTACTGAAAAAAATCTAAGTAAAACAACATATAAAATCGACTACAAAAATACAGAAAATGAGATTAACAATGAAACATGTAATATTACGAAAAAATTGAAAAATCTATGATAGAGTAAGTACAAAGTCGAACATAGAAGCCCACATTCCATTTAAAGATCCTAAACGAATTTCGCAAAACGTTAACGACAACACAAAAAAGTCAAGAGAATTCAACCAATGGATAAGCACAGCACAAACAATTAATTAATTCATAAATCTGAAGAATGAAAATAGTCATATTCATACAATCCTATATTATAGACCTTTATCCATCAATTACAGAGGAATGTTTCGACAGAGCAAAAAGATATACGAGAATTACATAAGACATGGTCGAAAAACAAAACTAAAAAATGAAAACATAAACTGGACAAAAAGAGAACAGCGAAAATGACCTTGATGTATCTATGGAAGCATTTTAGTCTGCATAAATATCGAACTATATAGGTTTATATATACTACATATTGAAGATAGATTTATCAAGAGAACTTGATTAACATTTCCCCAAAAGATGGCTTTCTAAATCAAATACTAAAAAGAAATACCATCAAAATTAGAGACAGCTGCATAAACAACATCAGTAGAATTATTAACACTCACAACAAAAATTCATAAACTTATATATTAAAACAAATGGACAAAAAAACTATAATTGCAAAAACAAAGATACATGTTCTCAAGACAATAATTGTGCAACTAAAAGCAACACTTACATAGCCACAATATCCACAGGTAAACAGCCAAATATCAAATAATTTTGTATTGGAGCATCTATGAGCAGTTGGAAATCTGAGTATTACGAGCACAAAACTTTTTTTCTGTATGAAAACAACAACCACAAAAGAAAAAAAAGCACAACGCTTTTTTTTATTCTTTTGGAACCAAACACAAAAAGGATTTAATCCTATCGGTAAATGGTCGACATCTAGCCACTCAAAATCTCCTAATGATTTCAATAGTAGATGATTTTTAGTCTGGAAGAAAAAAAATGATGATTCTATTAATCAAGGCCAATAAGGATTTGCTAATTGAAGGGAGTGGAATTGTCTTTAAATGACGTCATATTGGAAAAATTAAGTCAAAACCAATGATGTAGAATATTGGCATTGCAGAAGAATAATCACTGATTTGTTTGATTTTTCTATTTAATTATTTCAACCTTATAATATCACTAAATAGTATAACACAAATTTTGAATAGTAGTGATAATATTTGTTATAGAAACATTTTGATTGTTGTTAAGTTCATCTTGTATAAGTGATGAATTTTTACCATAAGAATCTGTGAATTACGTCGTGTGAATGAACAAATAGCATTTTTTTTCAAACTGAATTAAAAACATGGAATAATTTGAGAATAATTTTGTCATGCTCGAGATGATATCGTCTCATCGTCTCATCGTCTCTTTCTCATGTGCGAAATCCTGATAGCAGAATATATTTCGGTTGATTTTCAAATAATGCATTGTAACGTATTCATATATCACATGGACCAATCCATTATAGCTTTTAGCTTTTAATAGGAATAGGACAAAACCTAGATACACACAACCGCACGATTATACTATTAAACATGCTTATTTGCATACGTGGCTTTTATGTGGGTAGACACGAGTTATGTCTAGAGAGTATTCGGCTATTCACTATTAACAAAAATAGCCCAACACAATCTCACCTTAGTCCCCTTCCAAATGCTACCTTTGGGACCTCACGCACTTATTCCAGCGTTTCCTCAACTATTCAAAGCAGTCAGCAAAGTCTTCTCTCGGGGTCGCCATCAGCTAGCCTTCATAATCTAAAAGCTCACATGACGCAAAAGTCACAGGGGGGATGCAAATCTGGACTGGAGTCGAGTTGAAAGGTGGGCTACGGTTTGCAGAAGAAGTTATCCAATTCTAGGTTGGATCAAGTATTGCCTTTACAGTTACTTCTCCTGCACAGTAACCATTTGTGAACTGATTTTTCATCCAGTTTTAATGACAATGGTGTTAGCAGAGGTGTGCGCTCTCTGGGTGCTTTTTTTAGTGATGACTGCTTTTGGTATTTGTGTTTTGTTTTTTCCAGTCGATTACTGTCAAAAATTATTTTACCGCTTCCTCAGTCTCAAAGTCGGTGGCACTTGGATACGATATATACGTGTAGGGGTTTGTGTCGGGTTCTGTGTCATCTGAATCATTATTATTAGAATCATATCTGACATGACACATATTTTTCAAAAGTTGACGTCTGTTGTTGTTAGCTTTTGGGTTATGTTGGAAGCCGGCTCGGATCTGATCAACCGGATTTGGAAACTGTCCATCATACATGACCTTTGATCTTTCCGACCGCGTGGAAAACCAAATGAATAAATAAATAGATGTCGAGTAAATAGCATGGATGATAATATAGATAAATAAACAGGTCTGGTTAGTCACCCAGCAGAAACAGTCACGTGATCAACGTCTTTTGGCAGCATGCCTTGATAGGGATGATCAATCAAACCATCAGAAAGGAGTGACCCATGAATGAGTTACTTCTCTGGTCTTTTGTTGGCAGTAATCATTAAAAAGTCTAAATAAAAAACAAACAAACCAACAAGCAGGCATAAAATAGGGACCAATTCACCAGAAACTTACATTGCAAACTTGACCCACGAAATATATTAATAATGAGAAACCGGAAAGTACAGACAAAAATGGCTTTACCTTTTCACAGTGTAATTCCCTATGTAAGGTGATATTATTTTGAAGCTTTACTGATTTTATCTTTTAAAATAATGTACTGAAATCTTAATGTGCTGTTGCTGCGAACTAATCTCCGACAATAGTCTTTCGAGAATATAATAACAAACATACGGTTAGATCTTGTGTGTCATTAAATGGTGCCGTTACAATGAGTGCCATGTCCGAGTCTGAAGTTTGACAAAGATAATAATAATTCGCCACTTACGGTGAATAATTGAACTGTGGCATCAAAAATTGCATTCATCTAAAAAAAATTCTATCGTAGAATTGATATGATCTGAATAAATTCTATTGATAATATCACTGGCGTCTTCCACTGCAAAACATTTAAAATAGAGTGAATCTAGAGAATCTAGATATCATTAATAAGCTCGTCAAAACAAAGCCCCCATAAGGTCAAGAGGGCTCTTTTCACTGGTATGCAACTTGTATATGAACCCTTAGCTACTTTTGATGGTTATGCTTGTTCAAGTGTATTTACTAAGCTTTCATTTATGTGGGTTCGGTTCTCACTGGTTGGACAACATTAAAGCGAAAATGATGCCAATAGTTCTTAGAACACTGGGATTGGTTCAAGGAACCGTTGCAAAGAGATTAGAGGTGAAGAACCAAGGAGAGAAACGAGACGTTTTTTAATGTCTTTGCGAGAACACAAGAAACGTGAAAATGGAAGTCATGCCTATAATTCTTATGACACTGGGAACGGCCCCGTGGATCTTCGCTAGGAGATTTGAAGAACTGGAAATAGAGAACGGAACGAGATAATTTAGACCACAACAGTGTGAAACCAACAGGAAAACCGTGTAGAGTGCAGGCAGTTTTTAGTAAACTTGCTATCACCCTCACCTTGTCTTTTAACACTGGATACCCGAATTGTGGGATTGCTAACCTTGATTATAATTTGCGAGCTGTCAGTCACTCTGTGACATAATAAACTGAATGAGAGGGGAGTAACAGTGCCGTGGATGTATATGTGTTCGTTTTTTGGGTGCCAAAAATATAAGTACAACTACTTCTATTTCTGTTACAATTGCTGATGTGTCAATTTTTTTTACCTAAAATAGATTCAAGATTTTTTAGGGAACAATAACTTGCGTTAATCTTTCATATTATTGGTAAACATTCTGATACAGACCACAGCTTTACATTTATCGTCAGCAATTCAACTGGCAATTAAGAGTAATAATAATTGCTAGGGTTGATAAAGGGAGTGAGTGCTAGAGAGTTAAGGAGCCTTACTGCCACTTGCTCCCCGGCAAGTTTAGGGAGATCTATCAATGACTGAAAAAAAATGGTGATCAATGAATAAGACACTTCTCTCACCTTTCGTTGGACACTAAAAAGTCTGAATTTTCAAAAAGCAAGCGTGAATGCAGCTAGACACAAACTATGGACTAGTTTAGCATAAACGTACATTGCAAATTGAACCCCCTCACATGCGCACTAAAAACTTATTTGTGGAAGAATTCTTGAAATAACAAAAAGGACAAAACGTTTCTTTTTCATAGCTCTGAGTAAATGTTAAAATTTTCAGTCCTATAGCTCAATTAGTACGGCCTTTATGCATGAAAAATGTATACGTAGTCAGCAAGTCAGCTTACCAGCGAGGCCAGAAGAAAGCAAGAAGAAAGCCAGAAGAATAATTTAATGGGGATTTTCAGGGTTAGGGAGTGCAGCATTCCGCCAAAAACGCAAAATTGAAAATACACCGTGCAGTATAAACAAAACGTCAGAGTTTTAAGAAAATTTAAGAAATCATGAATGCATTGTATTAATGTTTGTGTTATTATTTTATTTACGTTGACTAAACCCAGAGTATACGCAATGAAGAACTCACAAACTGTTTAGTCGAACGGCATTTTAGACACAACACTTTTCTTTCCAATCCATCGTGCAAGTATACAATGTCATTTTTATGTTGATGCTTAAAGAAAAAAAAATTTAATTTGCAAATAATCTAATTTAAAACAATTAGTGTGAATTATAGATAAATTTATTCCAAATAAATTCAGTACACTGACGCTCATGGGACATGACAATTTCCTCGCACAAATTTGGTGTCATTTTTTCACATTCGTCTTCCTGTTTTTTCAATAGGTTACAGAACTTGAGTTTTATTCCTTTACCTTGTCTCCTAATATTTTCCACACGTTCCTGATGGGATTTATGACAAGATAGTGCAGGCTATCTCAATGTTCTTTTTAAAAACCTTCCAGTCGTTTAGCAGTGTGACGGGGGTGTTGTTTGTTCCTGGTTAAGAAATGCTTATTGAGAAGAAATGACACGTTTTTTCACAAATTTTAGATACACATCAGAATTTATCATCCCAGTGGTTCTCATAATAGATCCAACACCTTCGGAGGAGAACATCCTGATACCATGAGATCCCCACCTGCAAACGCAGCAAAATGTTTGACACACTTGGTTTTAGTTTGTTGCCTTTACAACGTCTGCCATCAGATCCAAGTAAATTGAATTTACTTTCATTGTTGAGATCAACATTCCACCAGCCTTCATCTGTGTAATCGGTTGTCAACTGGCTACAACCACTTTGACTTGTTTTGGTATGTCAGGCAGCTGATGCAACATGGACAACCATGCTATTTACCATTTAGCGAGGTCAATATTGCCGTATATCAGTAGTGAATTTCTACAATAAGACAAGAATAAAACTGTTCTCTCATTTTGTCGCCGATATTTCTTTCAAATAAAGGGTTTCATCTGATAACTGTTAAGTCTACACCAAAAGCTACAATTCCTATAAATTACAAGATCTTCTGGCAATTACTATTATTTAAAAAATACATTTGAAAAAATCATTCTCTTATTTCAACCGGTATTGTATACATACATAAATACATATGATATTATTCAAAACTCTCGAAACCCTCATATGATTATACGTACTAAGTCAAAGTAAATATTAATTTCTGAATATATATTATTATGGACATAAACGGAAAATATTAAAAGCATATTAAGATATCTGAAACACATTAAATTAAGGCATGTATAATAAATTTCCTTGAGCCTATCTCCATACTAACATGATAATAACAAAAGGATTTTTTCTACTTCAAGACAAATTAAGATTATGGAGTAATTATATTCATGGAGATATTGATGAATATTAGGGGAAGTGACGTCACAAGAAACCTGTCCTTTTTTTTTAATACTCTCGAAACAGGGCTAAGGTAAAACAGTTGAGGAACGCCAAAATGAAGAATAAAATTGCAAATAAAAAGACAGAAGTGCATACACCAAAAAAACCAACATATATAATGAACAGTTGCACAACATGTTGAAATTTCATCGAAAGTGGTTTGTGTGGTGCACGGTCCTGGATACTTTGGGACGGTGCATAAAAATTGTTCTTTTCCAGCATTACAAGATGAAGAGTTAGCATGACTAAATATATTCATTAATTCTTAAATTGAATGAAATTTTTGGATGAAATAATCACATTTTCACGTGTTAATCCTTAAATTCATCTTAGTTGCTCTTTATTGTGTTGCTAAAGCCGTTCTACTTTTTATAAAGTCTGAATAAACAGAATAATCGAAAATAAAGGAATAAAAATGTTTTTTAATCATTTGAAAAAAAAGAAGCTTTTTTTTACCTTTTGGGCCTCATTCTGGTGGGTTTATTGATAACATCTAGATTATGTTTATCGATGTTTTCTTACTCTATTTAAGATGATTTCCAGCGGAAAAAGCCAGAGATATCATAAATAAAATTAATTCTGACCATATTTATTATTCGATGGAATTTTCCATATAATTACACAGCAAACTTTGACGCTACAGTTGTACAATTATTGACTGAGATGGCAAGTTATTTTCCCTCGCTAATTTCAGTAGCTGGAATTCAGATTCCACAACAAGAAGTTTGTGAAAATAAAATTGGAGCAATGGTTGAACTAGAGGTTAAATCCATTGCTGTTTTCATTTCAGTAGCCCGAATAGTTCTGTCAGGAACAGGTCCACGCAAAGATGTGAAATTTACGCCCCATTTCAAACTGCACATTAGATATTTTTATAATCAGTTCTAAATACGTATGATTTATGCATGGGTATATGCATATACAAGTACTTGTTGCGCAAATGATTTACTCACAAGTGACAGAAAAGAAAAAAAGATCTATAAACAAAGGTAATAGCAAGCAATTTCTTTTAAAATATTCATAAGACAATAGTATTGATAAGAAGTAGTAAAAACAATAGCAAATACATATTTGTTCTGTATCCTGAATCTACTTGTACTAATCTTTTATGAATAATTAAGATATTAATATTTTCTGATAAAGGATCCTTCATTGATTCCGTTGATATCAATATTCTCTCTTAGCCCTTTCTGGGGTACGGGCCTTTCAAAATTGTAGGCTCATGCCAACTGGCTACCTGCCGGTAATTATACATTGAACCGGCGTAAAATGGATCAATTCGTCAACGTAATACATTTAAACGGCGTAAACTATTAATAACTATATTTTTTAACATTAAAATACATACATTTCAAGCCATTTGACTACAAAAGATGTAAGTCAATTACGGAACAAATCAGAGCAGTTAACTCAACCATTTGAAACTGTTTTTATATTAAATTTAACTGAAAAGGATATAAATTAGGATTAGATTTATGGTTAGTGTTTAGGGTCATGATTTACGGTTAAACTTCAGGGTTAGGATTCTATATGTCAATTAAGGGGCAAATGAAAACAGCCAACTTTTCATCATTGCGATGGCAGTTTCAGCATTGAAATTCCAAAGGATATGCGTGGAACAGAGCTCTAAATGTACCAAATTGCCGCCATAATTTACGTTTCGTGTCAAAAATAGTTTATGTCACCGAATGGTGAATTTACACATGTTCGATGTCTAATCGACCACATATCCCCACCCCCATTCACCTTTGCTCTGGCCTGGTAAGGAATTTGGCTCCGGCGCAAAGGTTCGTGGCCTGATGTCGAGATCTTACCAAATGCCAGAAAGATGAACTGAAAACCTTTGACCTTTGTCAATGATATTTTTATCTTCGGACTATAAACGCATCAAAGAGGTCATCAAGTTCAAACTTATATGTAAATATATATATTGTATTGCTGTGGGAGGAAGGGGGAAAGAAACATCAAACAAAAATGTTGCCCTACGAAATATTTCGGAATAGGGTTGTAAACAGTTGATTGGTATGCCGTTTATTTTGAAGCACCGTAACAAGAGTATTTCGTAATTGAAGGGGCCACGACAACGACGACGACGACGATAGAGACAACAAAAGCAGAAACAATAGCTTTAATGATCATTTACAGAGTGTAGATTCCGGTTAAATGGGTCATTGGTCACAAGGAATAGCCACTTTGTCGGGCCAATTGTGCAAGAACAGACTCATCTTTTAAAGCATTTTGAACTTCGTATCTGTAATAGAAGGTTCAATAATGAGGAACTATCATTCATTTTTTTCACTGGATTTGTGACCTCTAAAAAATGTTATAGAGATAACATATTATCATTGTAGGAAAGTTGGAAAAGAGCTATTGCTTCGAATAGGTAATATTTAAATCAAATATTTACCTTCTGTGCTATTTATATAAATGAACAGCCGTAGCTAGCAAAGGTGGTGAAGGGTTCTATCCCTTTTACGTTCGAGTGGATGACTGAAACCGCGAATAGTACCGAACCCTATATAAACTGTGTTATTCCTATATTAATGTACCTATAGAAAACTTTACTTTATACATCAATCCAAATGATAAAACAAGATTGACTAATTAAAAACTAGAACATTTATGACAATTTTTTTCCTTTTTTTATGACATGATGTATCTTAAATTGAACGGACTTGGCTATCAACGGAGACGAAGGCTTCTATCCATTTTTATATATATATTTGCGTAAGTTGATGTGTTTTGTTTTCCAATGCTCCTGGCCATATCATTTTGTCTACAGACTTGAAAATTGGCATCAGTACTCCAGTAGACCCCTTTAAGAATGTTTTTGTTTATTTATTTTTGGAATAAGCCACCAAAAGATCAAAAATATTTTCTAATCTTTTAGGGGCCTTGTTTTGACGAGTTTACTAATTTGCTTGATTAATTCGTTTTCATTGATTTGTTTATTTCACCAGAACCAAGAAAATGTTTCCAGGTGCTTTTAAAAAATCCATTTTAGATGTTTTTCAGTGGAAAACGCAAGCGTTGTCATAAATAGAATTTATTCTGACCATATTTATTCTTTGGCGGAATCTTTTTATATAACTGTTATTGATAGTGATGGTGAGTTCTGATATATGTCATATACAGTTATTCTTCGAGAATTCGCTTTACGCCACTTCCGTTTTGTGAAAGACCTTCATTAGTACCAATTTTCGTAAACCGATAGAAATCCGAGTAAAGTTTCCGCTATTACGAGTAAAAAAGACCAAAAGCGAAAATAGTGTTCAGCGTTTGCTTTATAGAGGTAGTGTGCACTTCCTCCCTTCCTCTCTTAAACTCTAGTCTCCTGTACCTCCGACCAGCCAAACCTCTGACGACTCAGTCTAACATACCATTATCACTGCCACCACCAGCAATTCTCAACCATCTTGTGTTATTGCACTTCCCCAGTTTGGTTAATGAAACTACACTTTACATACAATATATATTTTTTATATAGGCTGTACGTTTCATCATATTTTCTTGCTTATACTGCACTTGCAGAAACCCCATTTTGTAGGTATGACTTTCTGTTAGATCCTGTGAAAAGGATCAAAACTGTTTTTTAGGAGTACCTTAATTCGATACCTCTGACTACGAAGCACGGTTCCCGCTACTTAGGGATCACGTACTTATAAACAGAATGGTGAGGTTGTTTCATCGTCCTTTCTCCCCACATGAAACCTTCCATCAACCTGCAAAAATGGAGTCATATTTTTCTTCATTTTAGATCTAGGGTCATGTCGATAAACCCGCAGGAAGTCGTATTGCACGAACCAAGTGATCCACTGGTTATTAGGTAAATTGAAGAAACCGGAAAAAGAAAAAAATGTTTGTAGCTAAAATGTTTCTTTTTTTTTTTTTGTCCCTTTTCTCTTCCCCTGAAATCCAGACGGGGTTCCCTGGAAGGGGATCCGTCTACATAAACCGTCTTCCTGTGACTCTCCGGAAATAAAGGGGAAAAACCAGCGTGCAATCGAGCAAGCCCAAAGGGAGAGTTTTCCTGGAACGTGTGCGCTGTATTTTGATTGATACGAATGTATATTTGCGTTTCCATCGTTGTCTAAACCAGTGTTTCCCAAAGTGGGTTCTGCAAAGAGAATTCTAGGGTTCTGCCAGATAAGGTGACTTAGTAAAATTTGATAAAGATTTAATGAAAATTTATTTTACTACAAAATGGTGCACGCCATAACCATGAGTTAAGTGACGTGAAGGGTTGTACTCTACTTTATTTTTTACGTTTATCAATTTTTTTAATATAAATGAATTCTCTAAAAGAATTTTTGTTTATTTAATGTTTTATTACAAATAGGGTGGTAGGGGTTGACTGTGAAATATAGGTATGGTTTCCACGATTTGGGGAAAATCGTATAAAAGTTCCCCGATAAAATAAGTTTCGGAATCACTGGTCTGAACCTCTGTCTGGCGTCTTTGCATCTATTCTTATATAGTTACCCAAAACGTTCGGGGAATAGCCACGAAAAATTACTTACCTTAACATCTAATTCTTACCGTCTCTTTTGACGTAGTTCCCCTGTTACGTTCTTCCTAATCTCGTCCATGGACTGGAATCTTTGGGGGAAAATCCAGAATTCTCAGGACGCCACAACCCAGACAAAACTGCAAGCGACTTGACGAATAACTCGCTCCGTGTTAGTGGCTGTAACGTTAATGCAAAACACAGCTTGTGCCAGACTGAGTTACCCTTAGTGAATAACCCAACCAACACTGAAAATGAAGAATAATTTTTTAAAAAGTTGAAATTGGCTAAGTTAATATTGACAAGCATCCCAAGGGAAATTTTGAATCACTGCCATCCTGGGAAAAATTAAAGTGACTTTGATAATGGCCAAATCATTACGTCCTGAAGACTGAGTTGGATGATAACTTACTTCTCTCGTCTTTTGTTGGGCTGTGATCAAAGAAAAGAGATCTGGATTTCCAAAAAAAGAAAAAGTGGGTTCAAAATAGTGACCAATCAAACAAAAACGTGCATTGTATATTGACCCCCGTCTAAAAACCTATTTTGGATCGGAATTCTCAAAACGTTTTCTCTACTCATTGTAGGAGTGTGTCTACAAAATGTTTTACTGTGAACGTTAAGGGTTCGGCAAAATTGAGATAGATGTATAGATAGTTGCATATAAAAGTCAGAACACATGAATAAACCAAACCAAGCAACTGTGCTTAAACCGGTCTGTTGTAGGTGGCAGTGGATAAAAGTATACATAACAAACAGTTAAAACTGATCAGATGTCAAAATTAGAGGTCTGTATCAAGTCTCTATCACTAATAAAACCATTTAATGCACTGACTGTTTTCACCTTTTTTCAATTAAGTTGGCATTAATGTCAGCATTAAAACAAAAACAACAAAAAAAACTTTGTTCGCCACCCTCTTCTTGCACCTAAAAAATTGCCTTACGTTCTAATAGGTGGTACGTGCACCCCAGGTTAAGAACCACCAATCTTGATACTGATCGAACTACAGTAACACCCTTTTGTAACCCCCTTTATTGTCGGCACGGATTTTAACTTGATGCTTGGTGCGACGTGTGAGTGTGTGTGTGTGTGTGTGTGTGTGTGTTACAGATTTAAATGTCAGTAAGAATTTACGCAAACTTTCTGTATACAGACATCTGGGAAAGGTAGTGTGTATTTATGTTTGACTATTTGTAAATATACCATCGTATACCCCGGTTCTGTTATTCCAGCTCCTTGGGTTTTTGTCTTTCTTTTAATTTGTGAGGTCACAGTCTTCGAGCAAATGGTATTTAAAGGAGCGTTTACAATACTGCCTCCTGCAAGGATATATATATATATATATATATATATATATATATATATATGTGTGTGCACATGAATACTTGTTGACACGCTAACACATATATGTTCTCTGTTCCAGCATCGAGATCTTCATATATACATATATATATATATATATATATATATATATATATATATATATATGTGTGTGTGTGTGTGTGTGTGTGTGTTTTTTTTGAAGATATCAATGCTGGAACAGAAACTATATATATTGTCTAGAAAGCTTTAAACATTATACTTTGTTTTTAAGGTACAATGTGTAAATTTTCTCAATTGGTTTCATCAGTTGTTTACCATGTATATGTTTCAGGGATTTTAAAAACAAAACAGTTATATCAACACGGCACTCCAACTATGATTTTGATATGCAGCTTATGACATACAAGTAGATTGTCATCATCACAATTTATTGTATATGGATGTTGCTCACATAGATTACCCAATAAACGTATTCAACGTTGGAGGATCAGTAAGTATGACAACAGATGTGACTTGTTGTTCGTGTCACTTCTATTGAATGTTCACCCATGTGAATACTAAATCCGTTGTATCAGTTTTAATCTCAGACTGCATGCAAACCAACTTATGATATCATCTTTAAGAATACTAATTACACATGAAAACTTCTTTGAGTTGATTCTCTGCCAACATATTCAACCGAAGAATTTGACAACATAACATTGAAGTTAATTTTCCAAAGTTGTTATATATATACACATATACTGATAAGCCATAATATCATAAACACCGACATGTGACAAAAGGGACAACTACTGGTTCGCAGTTCCAGTGCACATCAGGGTCAGAGATATATAAGCAGGTAGGCCGTCATCGTGTACTTCATTTTAATGTGTTCAATGTCGCTATTAAGGACAGGGAAAATTGAGTGACTTTGATAATGGCAAAATTGTTACTGCCAGAAGACTAGCACTGCTAGGGAGATGGTCACGTTCTGTTATGATGAGTCCATATCGATTGTGTTCTGAGCTGGGAAGACTTGCCAACCACCGACAAGGCATTGGACAGCTGATAGGTCGATGTGAGATGTTAATCGAGGTAAAGGAAGGAATTCATAGAAAATGCAATACATTGATCCTTGTTGCCGATGGGAATGCGCAGTCCAGTTAAAAAAAGTTTTTTTGTTTTTTTTTGTATTTCATTGTGTCAATTGAGCAAGCCAATTGCTCACTGTAACTTTGCACAGTTCCAGATTGTCCAAGTTCAAACAGATTCGTAATGAAGAATCCCTTTTGGATCCCAGCAAATAAAAACGAAAACTTTCCACCCTGGCGGATCCCGTTCAGTGGATGTTTCAGATGTAGAAGGCTATCCGGGGTTTGCACGCAATTTTCTCCGTTTTCGATTCTCGTGATTAATAAATCAATCTTTTATAGCCAGAGACAGTCTTGTCAAAACATGATTTTTTTCCGTCACGAGCGAGGAGAGAAAGACAAGTGCTGTAAAGCTGACTGATACTCCCTTCTGTAATGTCACGTGGAACCAATTTAGCTAACTTTTGAGTTTTCCTCAGTCCTGTAAACGACATACCACAGTTGACTGACTGCACAAGCAATAAAAAGCTGAGTAAAACACTTCTGACAGAGTGCAAAAATGGCACTGAGAACCTTTGCTTCAACCTATATATATATATATATATATATATATGAGAAAACACCCGATACGTGTTTCTTGGGTCAACCATATATCAAGATTGGTGGATTACTTATAGTTTCAATATATTTGATTAATATATACTTTTAATTTAATGGAAATAATTGAATTTTAAAACTTCATCTGCTCTACTTTTTTTAAATGAAAGTTTTCATCAAAATTATTTTTGAATTAAAAAAGTGATGTTTTGTACATTGATTATGTATATATATACGTGCGATGATTCGCTGAATTCTACAGATTTAGAAGTAAAATAATCCTACAGCAAGACTGCGCAGTGAATTTTTTTTGGAGCCTCGTGATTAGTGGCCCCTACTACTGTTCTTGTTTTGAGTCGGTTTATCTTGAGGCATCTGTAATACATGACCAAACACCGCCGTAGCTGAACTCTCTCTCTCTCTCTCTCTCTCTCTCTCTCTATATATATATATATATATATATATATATATATATATATATATATATATAAGTGTGTGTTAAGAAAAGGATGTATGTGAATGAATGATAGATTGCGTTGCATCAAATAGAAACTTATTTGAAATGATCTCCCGTCATTATACGGTTGATATATCACGCAATTTAGAATAGAATAAGCAATCATAAAAAATGGGACTACTGCAGGACTCGAACCTGCTACCGATAGCAATAGCTTCAACGTAGTGATACTCTAACCATTGAGCGAAGGCCCAAATAACTGCTTTCAACCCAAATTTAAATTTCAACGCGATAGTTATGCATTAAGAAACTGAAATGAAAGCAGTCATTCGGGCCTTCGTATACCCGGCGGCTGTTCAGCTCAACGGCAAGAGCATCGCTGCGTTGAAGAGGCTCCGTTATCGGTAGTAGGTTCCATTATATTAACTTTGTAACCACGGGAGATCCTTTCAAATGAGGTTCCATATAATATAATGCAATATATATATATATATATATATATATATATATATATATATATATATATATATATATATATATACATATATACATATATATATATATATATATATATATATATATATATATATATATATATATATATATATACAAGGATATGTACCTGGTGAATGTAAACATTTCGTGACTTTCGCACTCCTCAGCAACCGACTGTCTGTTGTTTCCTTTGGATTCTGAGAATAACCAGCCAATTTACTTTTGAATTATTCATACGACAATCATCCAATCAGGTTTGAAGGTTTCTTGAGGACCAACAATATACGTATGGTGTATGTTAGTGAGAGAGATGAGTATGCGTATGTGTATGCGAGACTGACTAGCATTAATTTGTAAAAGCAGTCTTTCCTTTGATACATTTGGGAAGATCTGTGGAGGTGGGACAATTTTTGAAACTTCGAAAACTCAAGTGAAGTCAATAGTTTCTAGAGATGTAATTCAAATTGTGTTCATATTCTTAGCTTTTTGAGAGCTATTTGAAGATATGAGAACAGAAAGACCGATCACCTCAGAATATTCAACAACATCAACACCTGTCTATATATCAGGATGCATCAGTGGGTGATAATTTCTATCTAGCTCTCCTGGCAGAATGTTACAACTATGTAGTGAGCTCGATCCTCACCAAGGGCGCATAGTTTATGATTAATGCAACAATAAGTACAGTTTAGTAAATAATTAAGATGCAGTGCCATGGAGAAAAGGTCAGCAAGGTTGCCTAGGACACCATTATT
This sequence comes from Thysanoteuthis rhombus, assembly GCA_963457665.1. Taxonomy (NCBI): domain Eukaryota; kingdom Metazoa; phylum Mollusca; class Cephalopoda; order Oegopsida; family Thysanoteuthidae; genus Thysanoteuthis; species Thysanoteuthis major. The sequence continues at coordinate 8,175,647 of OY735228.1, read as the reverse complement.
AATATCTAGTCGGTTCAATCCTCACTGAGTACCTCACAAATGCAATCTTGGACCAGACTAAGCTAACGATACCTATGTGTGGAGTTATGGATATAAGGTAATCTCACAGGTTATCACTGATACGTGCTTTTATTTGTCACCTACGAGAGCAAAATCTAAATCCAGGTCTTAATCTATATGGGCAATCACATGATGGGTGTGTCCAGATGTTCAGTTCTTTGCATAGAATTGATAATAACCTTATCAGTGTTAATGTCATGTAGACGGGTCTCGAGAAAACAAGCGTCTGTACATATTTTTTTACAGGTTTCTGGTTTTATTTTTATTGGTTTCTAGCCACGGGTGACCAGAACGCCCTTAGCAAGTAAAGGAATGCTTGACGAGACTTGAGGTTCAAATCTCTGCTGCTAAGTTGCGTTTTGAGCAGAGTCTCATTTTTGAAAGCAGAAGCCGACGTTATTATGAACTTATGATTGACAAAGTAGATGCAGGTCGTTCGTAAGCGACACATAAAGGACTGGAGGTACGGTTCAAGTAATCAGAACTTTCTGTTACTTTGTACAAACAAAGAGCAACAAATATATATATATATAAAGCTCTAATATAGTAAGGTTGATTCACATCGGACGCCTGACACACGTGACCTTGTGTCAGACTGACTTGAGCCTATTAAACATTAACAGTAAATCAATATATATATATATATATATATATATATATATATATGCGTATGTGTATTGAGAGAAACAGAAAGATGGCGAGGGAGAGTGAGAGAGAAGCAAGGCGATAGAGGGGGAAATAAAAATAAATAAAAAAGGACAAGTAATGCAGCAGATGTGTGCATGAGGGAATCATGCTCAACCTTACATGGAGAGATCACAAGACAGCACAGTATACAAGGAAGAAAACGGGTCTCTGTGACATCATTGAAACTATTAAAAAACGCTGATGACAATGGGCAGGCCATGTTGCAAGAATGAAAGACAACCGATGGATATCACGACTCACAACATGGATTCCCAGAGAACACAAGATGGAGAGATGAACTTGACAAATTCAGGAAATACTGGCTCCGTGATGCTCATGATAGAGAATTGTGGCGAATCCTGGGGAAGGCGTATGTCCAACGACGGACGTTAGAAGACTAATGATGATAATGAATGGGGCAGACTACCATTGTAACAGCACATTTGGAGTAAAAGAGTGCTGCTATAACGGGTGGATTTCATACGAGGTGAATTAATAATGAGAAACCAGAAAGTATAGACATTTTTTCATCGTCCTTGCACAGCTCAATGTCCCGTGTACGGGTTATTTTCAGACTTTAATAATTTCAGTTTTCAAAATAATGCACTGAAGTCTTCATGTGCTGTTGCTGCAAACTAATCACCGACAATAGTATTGTGATGATATAAAGACAACCGAGCCGTGTGTCATTCAGTAGTGCCCTTAGAACGAGTGCTGTGGCAACCAGAGTTTTCGGTATAATAAAGAGGGAAAACAAAATGAAAGGAGGAGGAGGCCAATCCTGAAAGGAAGGAGATTGTCACTAAATTTGTATTATTATCTTTTTCAGAAAAGCTAGCTATTTCCAAACTAGAAAGGCTAGGATCTATGGCCTGACAAAAGCATTTTCAATCATAGTCTTCCAGTGGATTCCCAGCTATTTTTGTCTTTTTTTGACGGAGAGTTCTGTTCAATCATGGCCGATCTCAGTCTTTGTTGAATGGGAATATATTCCTTTCGGTGATTCGGCAGTCATTTGCCCGTTTTATTTTGATCCCAAAACAAGGAGAAAACGTGATATTTCAACGAAGACTGTGTTCGAAGCTGACAATACAATCGCTCACATAACACGAGAGCTAAACTTACGATGAGGTAATTACACGTAGGAAAAGATCTGGATATTTAATGCTATTCATTCGACGAATGTTTATGCGTAAAAAGTTTGTTTCCAACTTACTAACTTTATGTTTAATAGATTCCTAAACAGCTGCATCCTACGGACTGCAAATTTGGGATACAAGAAAAACTTTACTTCAGGAATAACGCAGAGGGTAGGTTGTGCTGACTTCTGGGGACCCTTCCAAATCAATTTTGGCATTTTCAAATCTCAGGGAGACGACTGCCTCGTACGGACCGAAAAATGTGTTGGTATGAGTAACTTGACCCCAGGATTGACCTAATATAAGCGAACCTAGCCTCTGAGATCCTCACTGATTTTCAAGTTTTTATTTGAAAGTCTATTTATTTCTATGAATAAACCATTATTGGCAATAATGATCCAGTGAAAAGAGACACGGAAAATACACGTAGCTGGATTCTAACCTGAAATTTTGATGCATTTCCCATCTACGTGATTGATATTTACCAATGAATCAAGTGCACTGACAATGAAAGAGATTATGTTAAAAAATAAATATTAGTCACGTTTGATAAATACCTTTATCATTTTATTCATTATTAGACTGCAGACTTATTGGTGTCCCTAAAACTGGGAAATGGGCCCCAAATGGTCTGAATGAAATGCTCAATAACAGTGAGGGATTCCTCACAGCTGACTGTGTCTTAACTTTGAGTATCGAGGTATGAAATATTACAGCATCCTCCATACTCACCGAATATTCTTCCTACAGACTATTGTCTGTCAACGCACATTTGTATGAGTTGACAGACATGAAGGCGGGGACACATTGCTATTGCGTCACTTGAACTCATATGAGTTCACGTGAGTGTTAGTGGTGTGCAAGTCAGTTTGATGGTTTGAATTGTTGTAGAGCCTGCAAATCACGTGATATTGCACATCTTTGCTGATCTGCTCACGTGATTTCACGCCTCACATTTTCTGTTTCTATTAACATTCAAGGGCTGCATGGTATTTTTTTCTTTAACTTTAACATGGTGAGACTGATTTCAAAAAGGATGCACATCATGTTATATTTGATGATCACTAAAAAAGTTCAAATCAGAAAAAAAAAATAAAAATACAAGCATGTATGCTGGTGGGCAAAAACTAAGGGACCGATTTAGCATAAATTTACATTGCAAATTGACTACTTAGGGGAGGGGGCAATACTAATACAAAACAAGAGAAAAGTTCTCCCTGAACATAATGAGGAGTAAATGTTCAAATTTTCAGCCCCCTAGCTCCATCAATGCAGCTTGTACGCGTGTATCACGCGTACATAGCTAGACAGCCAGTCAGACCAGCTTAAAAAGCTGAATAAATCGTTGTATAAAATTTTTGATGACAGTTTCCATTGACGGTTTCTAATGATGAAAGAAAAGAAGAGGAGAAAAATCAAAGTTGTTTCCCGTGTCTCGCAACACATAGAGCAAAAATTTGGTCATGATTTCTCGAACAATCCGTCGAAATACAATCATTGTTTGTTGTATTTTTATTTTTTAACGGGACTGGGGTGCTTGCTTAAAGCCTAGGGCACACTACTTTACAGGGTTAAAAGGTTCCAGTTATTCTGCTTCTTACATATGTATCAGGGATTCATGCCTTTCTAAAGGGTATTACTGTGAAATAAATGTAAACTGTTTCTAAGCAGATTTGAACTTAGTTCGCCGATCCCATTGCCCTTACGCTGACCACGGTAACAGATGTGCCTGTCCAGGCTTCACAAATCACGAGATTCACATATCATGAGATTTTTCTCGTCTTGGATTTCTTTGATGTTTTTGTGATATGTGACTCAAGGGCAACAAGCACCCGAAGTGGCTGGGCTCTTTGAAGTTTTGAAAGAAATGATGGAAAAAAAAAAACGAAACAGGAAGTAAGATATATGAAAAATGGAATATAAAATTTACTTGATGAAAAATTAACAAAAAAAAAATGATTCATATTCTATCAAATTGAAAAAAATTAAAATAAAAATCGAAATTTGATTAACTTTAAGATAAAATTTAAAATGGAAACAAAAATTTCTGCAAAGAAAGAAATTGAAACACTTAATCAAATTAAAAAATAAAATTTCAAATTTACTTTTAAATTTAACGAACGTTAAAAAGATAATTCAAAATTTCATAAAAATAAAAATGAAAATGCAAACTCGATAAAAATAAAACCCCATGAAAATCAAAATCGGAATGAATTGAAATAAGAATTAATATCAAAATTCAAATTTGATTAAATCAGGAATAATACGAAAAAAATGATAATGAAAATTAAATTACATAAAATGGAAATTTGATTAATATTTAAATTAAAAATTAAAATGAAAATTTTTTGAAATTGAAAAATTCGAATGCGAAAGAAAAGTTATTGAAATAATAAGAAATAAGTGAGATATACATCAAAGAAACTTGGTTACAACAAATATAAATCATATATATGAGGCAACACATCTTTGGGATATGTCTCTGGGTCACTAACGTGTTTCCCCTTACCCTGTACGTTTTGCCTGAGTGAGTTCACTTGCTGAAAGGTCCCAATCGCAGGTCATATCCATCTTGAGCGTATTTCAGCTGTCATGGCCATCTCCCTGGTAGCTTCTATTGTTTGTCTTCTAATGCAATCTCTTGTAAGAAATATGGCATCGATGTTGCTGGGGAGCTGCGACAGCCAACTTCAATGGGGAATAACGCTGAGTATCATCCTTTTGCCACAGCCTCATCGATCAAATCCCGATACTTGGCCTTTTTCAATTGGTGAGAGTCGTCCATTCTGTTCTCCCAGGACACTGTTAGTGCGGCAAGTAAGATGTTTCTTTTATGTGTTCCTGGATATAAGAACTGTGTCTAGTCGGAGACAGATATCTGCAACCCCATCCGGAAAGATGTTTCTTTTTTTAGCGTGTGTTCTTGCCCTACGAACCTGATATCCTTCTCTTTGGAAATTGATAGCTTCTGGCGGTGGTTGGCTTGATGCCAGTTGGTCGTAATTCACTCAGGTCCGTCCATTTGGCAATTTCTGTTATAACCCTGTCATACTCCATTTATACCTACCCTCAGACAGTTCTTAGGGACATTCAGTCAAGATCTGATTCAGAGTGCAATGCTCTGCACCTTACTGCTGGCAAAATGGATCCCTCTTTGCCTCAGATGTTGTTCGGAGTCGACAAAAGGTCAGCCACGGCCCACGGGAGGAATGTCAATTTGTTTTGGTCGGTACTCCGGAGTTCTTTCCACTGCAGCTTGACTAGAGAGTCCTGTCGTGTTCCTGTAGTGGTCTCCTACCGCCTCTCGGACCCTCTAAGCCACAAACTCTATTCTTGCCTTTGGCACTGGTCTTGCTCCACCTCTTGGCATTATAATTCCCAATTGTCCCTGACACACCACTCCAATGACCTCCTTATGTTTCCAATACGTTTCTGCTTCCTTCGTTACTTCCTGATGACTCCATTTCCTGCCACACTTGATGATCATATTAACGTGCCCGACTTTCTCATTCCCAAATGATACCAGGGTGCTGACTGCTCTTGCCCTCGCAGCTTTTAAATCCTCCACCACCGAGACTGGTTAGCGAAGCCTGGAGGTCTCGCAGTGCATGTCTACAAGTAGTATTAAAAAATCATTTGAAAATGAGAATCAAATTAAATTAAAATTTCAATTGAAATGAATTCGATAGGAAAAATGGAAGGAAAAAAGGAAAGCTAGAGAGAAATAAGATGAATACATTTCCACATGAATCAAAAATCAACGCCAAGTTAATAATATTGAGAAAACATCCGACATAAGGCCATATAAGTGGATGCCTGGTTAGAATCGAACTCGCTACAGTAGTAATTTTCTAGATCGCTGAACTCGCTCGCTAGCAGTAGATGGTGATGCAACCAGCGTATATATTGAGCTTAGTATAGTACAAGGTCACGTACTGACGATCAAACTATACAAAAGTAATGGATTTGCAAGACGAAATTGCTCTACGACGAGGCCCCCCAACAACGTTAAGCTATTGGCCTCGGCCGTCTTCATTAATCTCTTCGGAATGAAAATTCAGACAGGTCGTAGTTAATGGGTTAATTGCATTTCGTTCAAGATGAGAAATGGATGTTTATTAAAACAGAAAGTGGGAACGAGCGTGGAAAAAAGAATTACGTTCCGGGTTTGGGAATAAAACGAGGCCAGAGAAGGTTTTAGAAGAGTGAAATGATGAGTGTAAAGTACAAGATATATCGTGGGTGTAAAAATGGATCCGTATGGATACCCCGTGGTTATTGGAGACTTTACAAATGAAAAGAAAAACGGGGAAAAAGAATCAGAGATAAGGCGAATTGAAATGGAGTCGTAACGACACTTCATGAATATTGCATGGACAGAAATCACAAAAAGATTACCAAAAGATGTTAATTACAAATACATTTTAACCTCACGATAGATATTGAAAGTCGTTGCCTTTAACCTGGGAGCAGGTTTGTAACAGATTTATTACATAAACGTTTCATTCCACTGGAAAACGAAATAGCTGATACAACACGAAAGGATAGGTGCTCGAATGAAGCTAGAGCATGATACGATCGTTTCAACTGCTAAATACTGTTAGCTCTGAGTTCAGTCTTGTCACATGACTGATAATGTAGCATAAAATTTACATGCGTGTAAAATCTATGCCCCCTATTCTTGGGGTAGCGGATTCCATGAATATCTTGTATGTATGCATGTTTGTCCTTCGACTAATGTCTTATAGTCGTGAGATCACTCCTAAAGTATTCAATCGCAAAGCCAAGATATATATATATATATATATATATATATATATATATATATATATATATATATATATATATATATATATATATATATATATATATATCGTTCTCTCCTTCATTTTGTTCCTGCCAACCGCTATCAGTACACTGATTAAAAAACCCTTTTCATCCCCAACCATTCCCGGTGGATAACAAAAGGCCAATCCGTTCAAAACGGCACCTCCATTCATATCGAGGCACAAAGGCGTGACGAATTCAGAACGAGGCAAGAAAATGGTTTCCATCAGGATGGAAATAACTGGGAAGGAAATCACGAAGAAAAATCGGTGCAGTCAAGTCGAGAGGCATTGCCAGAACGAACAAGTCATTCTCCATTTTACTCGGCTGCTTTCTATTTTATCTCTGGAAACTTTCTTGCATTCCCTCTTTCCAGATATCTTGGCTGCGCGGGCTGTTATTAATTGAACACTTCGTCAGTCATGCTCCCAGTCTCTGGTAACATTATTTTCATGACTACCGTTCTTCTTTTCTTTCTATCTTTTCTTCCTTTTTCCTCCTATCTACCAACCTATCTATCTATCTATCTATCTATCTATCTATCTATCTATCTATCTTCTTTTTAATTATCTATCGACTTATCTTTATTTTTTTCTCTTTCTTTCTTTCTTTCTTTTTTCCAACTATCTATCTATTTATCTATCTATCTATCTATCTATCTATCTACCTATCTATCTTCTTTTTAATAATCTATCTATTCATCTTTATTTTCTTCTCTCTCTTTCTTTTTTCCAACTATCTATCTATCTATCTATCTATCTATCTATCTATCTATCTATCTTCATTTCCTTCTCTTTCTTTCTTTCTTTTCTTTTTTCCAACTATCTATCTATCTATCTATCTATCTATCTATCTTTTCTTTCCAACTATCGATCTATCTATCTTTTCTGTTTATTTATGTATGTATGTATGTATGTATCTATCTATCTATCTATCTTATCTTTATTTCCTTATATCTCTTTCTTTGCTTCAACCAAACATCTCAGTCTTTTTATTTCCATCTCACAGTGTTCCTGTCTGCCCATTTTTGTCCTTGTATATATCATTCAAAACCTGTTCTTATATATCAATCTCTGATTGTGAGTTAGTATATTCCTTTGGCTATTTGAATCTCAACGAAACCTAGCTTTTCTGGCTCAACGTCAAACATATACTGGAGAAGGAATTGAGGACAAGGAGCATATATGATCTGTTACCTTGGAAAATCAGCATTCGAAATTCTAGTCTTTACGTTGACATCAAAATGATCACTCTAGTCGGCCACGAATACTTAATTATCATGATCATTATCAATAATAATTTTTGCATAAAATCCCTCTAAATGAAAATTCAGCATTTGAAATCCAGGCTTCAGCTGTGTTCGAACACTGACCACTGGTACTAGTAAGAAATAAGCTGCTATCTGATCTGCCACGTTGTCCCCCCTCTCTCTCTACATATATGGCAGAAAATATTGCGAGCGTTCCCAGATCAAAATGTGGTGATGATGATATGTTAGGCTGAGTCGTCAGAGGTAGTGATAGTGGGAGACTGGGGCGTAGGAGAGTGCAGAAGAGGGTGTGTGCCGCTTCGACAACGACTGTCTGCAAAACAGACCCTGGGCGTTATTTTTGCTTTTTGTCATTTTCATTCATCAGCTAATTCCTTCCTACAAATCATTTTTCTTCCCCTTTTTTCCGTTCTTTCTTTTTTCTTTTTGGATCACTTGTTTGATTCTTTTCTTTCATCGTATCTGCTCTCGTTATATCACTTCCTGGGATTTTTATCTCTCCTATCTTCCTTTTTTTTCTCTATTTCTTCCCCAATTGTTCCGCCATCTTCGACACGTAATCTTTTTCTCCTCGACGTTTTTCTCCCATTTTTTTTCGCTTCAATTCCCCTCTCGACACTTCACGTTCTCTTTTATGTATTGTTATTCTAGCCTGGCCGCCATGTTTTTTCCCAAATATCTGCGGTAACGTATCTCTGTCAAACACGTCTGTTTGCAAATCATTACAACTCCCGGTTTCAGCACAAGTTCCGCACAAACACAACCCACACCCTCTTTAATCCGACTTTTTCGGGTATCCTTCCGTGTCTCATACTTCTCAAAGGTTGGGTTCTCAAACGCCAACAGCGAATTTAAAGAGAGACGAAGCTAAATCTTACCTAAAAAAAAAAAAAGTCCGTTTTCTTAAAAAAAACTAAAAACTTGTTTTTTTCTATGTCTGTCGCTTGTATACATGTTCCCACGTATGTACGTTTAGACTTACTTACGCTTGCTCCCGTAACACGTGACACACGAGGCAATGATTTTGTGTCTATTTCTCGAACGCCCCGTGAATATCCAATAATTAATTCTGTAGTAATTTTTTTACGGGGCAGGGTGCTTTGCCAGACGAACTGGCTTCTTATTTAAATTTTTCCTTACATTTCTTGTCTTGTCTTTGTGTCAGTTCACACTTTCCTTTTCTTTTTCTTTCTTCTCCTCCTTCCTCTTATTTTCGTTTAAAATTCATTCATTCCTCCCTCTTTTCCTTCTTTCCTCATTCTTTTCCCTTCCCTTTGTCTTCTTTCGCCTCTTTCCTGGAGAAGAAGAAAAGAAAAACTTATCTAAATGCATTTGATGCTCATTCTTAGTTTGCACGTTAAGCGTTGATTAAATTCGTCGCCCTTTGTACCTACAGCCAATCGTTTTGATATCAACAATTGATACCAACGGCATTTCAAATGACCAAGTACAACTGGGCAGCAATCCTTCATTTTTAGAATTTTGATTAACACGGCAGACGAACAATGTTGTTTCGATTCATTTAGTAGTTTCCGTCCGCCGCAACAAAATCTGCAAGTAAAAATCCTTAGCGTATAATTTGAACAATTTTGCGATTAGAGGATCATAAAATGCATGAACTTTGAAGATCTTGATAATGGCTGTGGGATCAGTTGAAAGCATTCGATCAGGAAGAAGAAAAAGAAACGTTTGGTCATTTCTTTCTTCAACTTGACCCTAAAATTAGTTCTCTTGTAAAGTTGTTCACGTAAAGACCAGAAAACAAGGATGACTCAAATAATTAAACCGTAAATTAATGTCGTGTCGAATCAAACCTGCACACACACACGCACACACACACACATAGAGAGATGTGTGTGTGTGTGTATGCATTTGAGAAATCGACATATTTGGTCCAAAAGAAATTGAAATGATCTCCCGTCGTCACACGGTTAATATATCACCCAATTTAAACAACGTAAATAAAATAAACAATTAAAGAAAATAGGACTGATGCATGAATCGTTTTCTGTATAATTTGTATATATATATATATATATATATATATATATATATATATATATATATATATATATATATATATATATATATATATATATGTATATATATATATGTATATATATATATATATATATTTATATATATATATATATATATATATATATATATATATATATATATATATATATATATATATATATATATATATATATATATATATATATATCCCCCAGGATTCGTTCTTGATTTTCACTGTTTTAATTTCTTAATTACAAAATCTTAGTTTTGATTGAATCTCTTAAGATTTTGTGATACTATTTCTTCTTAGTAAAAGTGAAAGGGTGCTGAATTCTAGATTTCATCTTTTTGATTAAATTAAATTTAAGTTCGGGTAATAGAGCGGTGTAAAATTCGTAATTTCTGTTCGGAAAGGCGTGCAATATTTCGAATATATCTTAACGACAGGATATTCCATTTATTTATTCATTTATTTGTTTTTTCAGTTTTTAACCGACTTTTCATTTCCCATATGAATTTTTTAACTTTTAATTTTTTTTTGAAATATACGTACGGGAAAAGTTTATTACAACTTCAATCGTAAACTTATCGTTCAACAACTTCGAAAATAAAGATAAAGAATTTGAAGTAAGTAGAGATTTGAAATAGGCATTAAAGATTTTTTTTTATTTCTTATTATTTATTTTAAGAGTTTCAGAGACTTATTGTCGACTAATTAAGTGAGAAGGTCCCCTTTGTAGACTACCTGAACAAAATATAGTTGGAAGTTAGAAGTTTAGAATTGGAATTGTAATGAACCTATTTCAGTACGTTTTGATTGATTTCTTATTAAAATTTTGTTATACTGTTTTTCCACCGATCCGTCTTATGTAATCAGAACGGTCTGAATTCTAAATTTCAACCTTGTTTTTATTGAATCGAATCGAAATTTCAGTAATTGAGCTGTGTTGAATTTGCAATTCAAGTTTGGAAAGATGATAAGTATTTTAATATACCTTGACCTTTGGAATCATTAGACGAACTGACCTTTTCATTTTCCAGATGAATTTCATTTCAATTCCTTATTTTGAAATATAGTAACAGAAATAAGTTCATTACAACTTCAATAGTAAACACACTTTTTCGGAACTATACTCAATTTCAGGGAAGATTGGCTCTCAAGCCTTGGGGAGGCAACTAGTCTAGCAAAATGATAAATTTAATCCTAAACCAGGAAGTGGAGCGATGCCACGTCCTTTCAGTAGCTCTTGTTGTTAGGTGGCTATATATATATATACATATACGTATATATAATTGTGACATCCTCAGACAGCAGTTTCGTTGTATTAAAACTCTTCAATGAGGCTATAGACTATCCAGTATCTCTTCCAGTACCGCTGGATTGGGTCGAAACCTTCGCTTCAGATCCAGATGCCGATGGTCTAACCCTGCCCTATGCGGAACTGGACGGTCACTAGGACCGAATTAAGCGATATATTTAATTATGCATAACTCCTCATCCACCAGAGTGATATATATATATATATATATATATATATATATATATATATATATATATATATATATATATATATATATATATATATATATATATATAGTTGTACTGTAAGAAGTTTAGGTAGAGCCTGAGTGTGTTGTGTGTATGGAGTCATTTATTTACATATAGTTATTCCGAACAAGTTTCGAAGCGAAAAAGCTTCATCTTCAGCAGAAAGGACTGACATCTTCAGCGTTGGTATTGCAGTAGATGGTTATGAAAAATTAGCATAATGGGATATTTCATTTTAAGTCCACCCTTCAGCTGTGGGTCAGCGAACTGGATTGGTGATGGTAATGGCTGTCTTGAGAATTGGTTTCTGGCTTGTGTGAGTAAAGGTAATCCAGGGGTCAGGTCTCCAAAAGACTGATAGCTGTAGGGATATTCTGGGTATAGAGAGAAAATGTGTAATAGGTTAAGGAAATGAAAACTAGGAAGGAGTGATGATTAAGAATCCCGGTTAAAAAAAATCATTCGAGGTGATGTAGTGATTTGTTTTATGCAACAGTGATTAAAGGTTCTCACATCATTGTAGATGGAGTCAATTTTAATCTTCCTTTAAGAAAATAAAAAAAATCGATTCGTTTTAAAGTTTATTTGTTTCATAATTCTGTTTCTGTTGTAATGATATGAATTACGGGATAGCGGAAAATAATGACCAGAAACAGAATCACATCAGCCTTCTGAAGACATGTACGAAACTGGTTAAGGCTAATTAAAAACTACAATACCACAAAACCATAACTAAAAAGTTGGGCTTTCCTTTTTCACATTTTCTCATATATATGCTACCTCTTATATATATAAGCCGCTTAAAAACTGGTATTCAGCAAAAAAAATATATATATGTATGTGTGTATGGGGATCCTAGTAGAGTATACTGTCATGTGTCAGCACGTGACAGGTGCTCAACCCAAGGGCGAGCTTGGCAAGATGCTCTGTTACTCGACGGGCGACTTTAGCCCGAGACTGATGTAGAACCATCTTTGTTGCTGCATACAACGCTTGGTATTCCCAGACACTCACCCATCTGGGTAGAGGCCAGGCTATACGTGGCTTAACTTACGAGAATCAATATACACAACGCAAGTGAACGAGTGTCCGTACGAGCTGGCGATGCTCGTAAAATCCACGGTGTCCACGAGGCGTGAATGTCGAGGGGAAGAAAGAATCATGAGAAATGAAGTGGGGGAAATATGTGAATACGTCCCCAGTTGCGAGAAAGGTTCGAAGAGAGGGACCAATCATAACGGTCCCTATACGTCACTATTCATACAGTAAATTGTTTGGGGTGGTGGGCGTCAAAATAAGGTGAACTTGAGTTAATTGCTCAAGATTACCCCGAGGCTGTCAGGTAGGAAGGACTCGCTTTAATATGAATCTCTGTGATGAGTTCTTTTATGCTTCTTTGTTACCAGAGAACATGGACAATTCGAAGAGTCAGAATCACAAAACGTATGTCCGGAAAGTATCCAACCATTTAATATCAACGAAATAATAACTTACCTAGGGAAATGGCACCGTACTTCCCTTCATAATACTCTCTTTGGGACATCATACACTCGACCCAGTGTACTAATTGCTTTAAAAAATAGTCTGTAAAAACATTGGGATCACCATCAGCTGCCCTGTCACGTTCTCCTCAATCTCGTCCAAAATTTTGAATCTTTCTTTACATGCGATTTCATCTTAGGAGATCCGGTTAGTTCATCTGTTCTGTTTTGTTTTGTTTTGTTCCAAATTTAAAGCGATAAACAATAAGAAATTTCAGTTCTAGCCTAGTCGAAGATCTTCAAAAATCTATTACTATATACTATTAGCAATAATTTATATGGCAACAAAAGTATTGAAATTTATTTTATTATAATGAAAAAAAGATATTGGAATTTTACGATTAATTTATAGCTGGTATTGATAGTGTTAACCTAGGTTGCAAATGAATTTTCCGTAATCCACGGCTATGAATTGTTCGCGAGTATATAATTGAGGATTATTTGTATGTGGCTATGGAATGTCGGGGATGAGTTGTTTGGGAAAAATCTTCCGTAACTTAAGCCAGGGGTAACAGAGAGCCAAATCTGGAAATGGGGTACGGCTGACAGACCCCCCACAAGATCTGACCAAGACATGAAGACTAGACATTGTTAATCTGAAGGTCATGCATCACACGTGTTTTCCTAATGGAGTCAAAAAGCCGACTGAGGGAATCAACGTGAATAAAACTGATTCTTTCCTTACATCGATGAAAAGAACTCGTTTTTACCCAATTCAATGGCCTCATTGATTTAAAATTATTTGCCCCCCCCCCCAAAAAAAAAATTGGAATTGTAGAAAATTGACCGTAAGATTAGTTTTGTTTAAGGTATCCATTTAACTTTTACACTAAAAGATATAGTTACATAACTTTTTTACGGAGCTATGTATATATATATATATGAATGATCATGGATTGCGTTATATTCCATTGAAACTTTTATTCAAAATGAACTCCTGTCATAACATGGATGACATATCACTTGGTCAAGACAACATAAATAGAATAAACAATTAAAGAAAATGGGACCAATAGTTAATTTTATTTACGTTGTTGAGGCCAAATGATATATTAACCATGTAATGACAGATGATTATTTCAAAAAACGAGTTTCAATTTAACCTAACGCAATTTATGATCCTTCTGTCGGATCATATATCCATTTCTTAATATATATATATATATATATATATATATATATATATATATATATAGATAGATAGATAGATTGATAGATAGATAGATATTACTCGGTTGACAAATTCTAAGACAACGGAAAATTCTGACAAAGTGAAGCGAAATTGAGTAAATATATATCAAAGTTCTATTCTATGAATTTTAACTAATTCAAAAATGTAGAGCGCTATACACACATACACACACACACATACACACACACACACACACACACACACATATATATATATATCTCGATCTATGTGAGTAATATCCACCAGTGAATTAAGTGCGTTGACAAGGAGGTTTATGTTCAAATAAATATTTTTGTGTGAAGTGAACGCATTTTTCATACTTAGGCTACTGACTTGATGACTTACCTATGCCCTCCCAAACTCCGAAAATTGACCAAGATAAGTTGATGTTTCAACCCACCCCCCAAAATATACAGATCACCGTCAAATGTCTTGTTGAGATTCTGACCCGAAACTATCAGTCAGTGAAATATAATTTCAACCAGTCAAGTGGCGACATTCACTATTTTACCGTAACCTCTCGTTGTAACGGCACTCGTTACATGATTCAATGATAAACGCGTTTCAACGGTAAGTTTGTTTTTATATCGTCGAAGACTTTTCCCCGAGCTAATTAAAGAGTAAGTAATTTACTTGTCGAATTTCTTAATTTGCATGCCATTTTTAAAAGATGTACATGCCATAATTTTTATTCATCCGTTATAACGGCCAACTCGTTATAACAGCTCTCACTGAGGGCACTGTAATAACGGGAGTCTACAGTTCTGTATTTTTTTATTTTCACAGTTTTATATCATTTCCATTATTACACATCGAATGTTGAAAAGCTCTCCCTACGGAATCCAGTACAAACGGGTCCTTAATTAATCCTACCGGATGTTGCTCAGCAAATATTACCGGAAGTTGTCCAGAAGACTGTTGGGACTGAGTTGATGTCCAGCAATTTATGAAAACATTATTGCCGTGGGCGTTGAGATTGGGGTAAGAGATAAAGGGCCGTGCAGTAAATCTCCCCAGTGTTTCATGAACAGCGGTCGGGGCGGGGAGCTATTGCACAAGAGAATATTACGTTCTTTGGGACAAACCGGACGTTACAATTGGACTCATCGGCAGATATAAACTTCATTGTTGGAAATATCTGGCAATAAAAGACATGCTATTGAGTTCGTCCAATTTAGTGGCTGATTAACCATTAGCCTGTGTAGGCTTGAGCCCAGGGTCCGGAAGGGAGAGGAGACGAGAGCAAAAAATGGTTCAATTGAATGAAGACATGAGTGTTTTCGATTTTCTAATTGATTCATATAACTTTATGGTATCGTAAGAAACTGTCAACAAAAACTGTCAACATCGGTTTCTCCAGTTTTGAAGTTGGCTGGCTATGTATGGGTGAATCACGCGTTCAGGCTGCACCAATGAAGCTAAAGAGCTGAAAATTTAAACATTTACCCCCTATGTGTAAGCAAAACGTTGTTTTTCCTGAAAAAGAAAAACCCTGCCAAAAACTCGGTTCTTATCCGCGAGTTCAATTTACAATGTACATTCATGCTAAATTAGTCCCTGCTATGTGCCTGGTTGCATTCACATTCGTTTTTGTTTGTTTTTTTTTGCTGTTGTTGGAAATTCTAACTTTTCAGTTATCTGGTGAAAGGAGAAAAAAGAAACTTATTCATTGATGACCTTTTTTTTTCCCTATTTTCTAATCGATCATCCCCAACACAGCATGATGCCAAAATATGTTGGTCACGTGACAGTTAAACAATGATGTAACTTATTGAACACGATTTAACGTCACTTTATTCTATTCAACGAAGTGTAGGTAGAGGGAATAAGATCAAGGTGTCCTTATTAAGACTCAGCCTAGGGGCCCCCCGACTGGTATATTATCCCTTACTGGGCATATCTTTTGACTGCTACAACACGTACAACTACTACTACAACTACTATTGATTATTATCATAATTGTACCTTCATGTTTTACCATCTATTATTCTTTTTTTTTTCCCTTTTTCTTTCACCTCTTGACACTTATCCTTCTGCCTATCTTCCTTCATTTTATTCATTATCTTCTTTGTCTCTTCCTCTTTCTTCCGTGTTACGTCGAGGCACCCCTAGGATAATAATCATGAAAATAATAGAACAGATGTCAACTTTGAAGGAGCTGGTAATAACTTTATGCTAAAATATGGAGAATGTAAATAGAAATTGGCAAAAACAAATGATTGTTTTGTGGTCAGAAGACGAAGCAAATAGATGCGAAGATAACAGGGACGGTGTTTACAGACAGAGAAACAAGTATTGAATAATGATTGAGTAAATCATTGAGGCATCTGTTCCTTCTGATTTTTTTTTTCTTCAATTGTTAATTTCGCCGCGTCAGGGACTGGGGATACGAAAGCACCAATGAAATGGCGAAGCGAATCGTATGAAATTTCTTGAGTCAATAAAAGGAATTTGCATCCTAACTCAATTATGGCCGAGACGACAGCAGTTAAAAGAGAAAGGCAGTGTATTTACTTAAAGATTTCATCCTTTCTTTTTTTTTAATGTTGGATTATGGGTTAACGTAGAATCGAAGGGAAGGATGAAGATGAAGATGATGATGATGATGATGGTGATGATTTGCTTGTTCATTATTGTATCATTATGTTGTACGTGTTGGGGAAGTTATGAACCCCCCTAGCGATGGATAAATAGCAGGGCAGTTGAAGCCCTTTAGCTCTGTAAGACAGTCTATCTTGTATACCGGGGAAGTGTCCCAATGGTAGCAATTGTTTCTAAAATTATCGGGTCTCCATACACAGTTCGAGAAATGGAGAAAAAAAAGTTGCCTTCATTCTTTCTTTAGTTTTCTTTCTTTCATTCTTTCGTTCTTTCTTTCTTCCTTCCTTTCTTTCTTTTACCTCTCCTTTTTTTTCCATATCTTTCTTTTGTCTTTCTTTCATTTCTGTTGTCTTCTTACTTCTTTCTGTCTTTCTTTTCTTTTTTCCTTCTCTCTTAATTTCATTGGTCTTTTTTTTCTACCATTCTGATCTCTTTCGTCTACTTTCTTCCTGTCTTTCTTTTCTCGATCTTCTATCTTCAGTCTTGAACAACCGTAGCCACCAAAAGTGTTATATCCCTTTTCATATATATTGGTGTGTTTGTGTGTTTATTTATGTGTATGTGTGTTCCAGCACTCTTGACCATACCGTTTTATCAACAGACTTGAAATTGGCATCAATACTCCGCTAAACCCCATTTAAAAATATTATTTTTAATGTCTAGAAAAAATGCATTTTTCCTTTTTTGATCTTATTCTGACAGGTTTGTTAATTACACTTACATTCTTCATAATCAAGATGTTTCTAGATGTTTTTTTCAACTCTGAGACATTTTTTCAATGGAAAACGCTAGTGATATCATAACTACAATCAATTCTGACCATATCTATTCTTTGCTGGAAATCTTTTAGATGACATAGAATTTTGACGCTACGGCTATTCAATTATTGACTGTGACAGCGAGTCTTTTTTTCCATATTTATTCATTCTCCCATTTCCTTGCTCGTGTATCTTCCCTGATAATCACCCTGTCGTATTCGGCGCAGAATTCCATTCTTTCCCTTCTTGATTTCTCCAGGCTTCCATTTTTATTCACATCCCCACCTCTTTCCCTTCAAAAATCTTTACCCCTCGTTATTTTCCCGTCCCACCCACGATCGATTCCTTTCCGTACCCAAGGATTATGACCCGAGGCTGGAAATGAAATTATTAAATCTTTCTCCTCAGAGGAGTTTACCGTCAAATTAACCATCGACCCGTTGACCGCCTTGGGTCACTTCCTGAGAGATACTCTCTCCAACCCCCAGCCCCACAACCACTCAAACTAACCACTTTGGTTCTTCTTCTCTCTCAAATGCATTCAGTAACTTTCTCTCTCTGAGTAGGTTTGAACTTAAACGCCTGATTTTCTTCGGCAGGCACAGTGACAGATTATTTCCCCCATCCAGACCCCTAGGCTTAAGCCTACAGAGCCTAATGGTTAATCAGCCTCTGGGTGGGCCCCCTCCAGTTGACAATTTCTCTTTTTTTAAATTCAGGGCAGCAAGATCAAATCTTAAACATTCAAGTCTGGTTAGCCGTTCAATGGAAATCATCACGTGACTGAGGTTCTCTGGCAGCAAGCCGTGTGGAGAGCTGAGAGTTCTCGACTCGATAACTTGTAAAATCAGGTCGCTTATATCAACAGCTTGCAAGAATCTTATCTCGATCATATGACTTGCGTTACAGTATATTATTATTTTTATTTATCGTTTATTGTGCTTCAAAAATTAAAGTACATGCATACATACATACATAGAGACAGAAGGTCAGCCAAAACGTGTTGGATACATCGGTTGACGTGAAATCGCCGAAGTTAAGCAACGTCGAACTTGGTCATTACCCAGATGGATGACTGCCTGGTGCCGTATACAACAACAGGATTGTTTTGTGGCCGTCTTAGCCTTAGTGCTTCCGCTGATTAATACATCTTGCCGAGCCAGGACCGGATTGTGAAACCAGTCCTTTCTAAAGCATATGCTGCTTCATGGAGGATATATGACAGTGTTTTCTCTCTAGGGAGCCCCCATATTCGTATAGAGTGACAGTGATCACATGTATGGGAAGAAAAAACAGTACCTATAGAGTAATATGCTCTCTGCGGTTTCAGACATCCGCTCTGAGTCTTGGAATATCCTCTGCAGATAATGATGAATTACTCTTAATGTTAACTAAGCTTAAATGGGGGTGAAATAAGGTTAGGATGATTGTGTTCCACCAAACACGAAGAAGAAAAAAAAAAAAGGAAACACAGCGGGTAAAAATAGAGACTGTTTGCAGATGGAGATAATTGGCGCCAGCGTGCAATGTTCAAGCTCAGTTAAAAGTAAAGATTTTGAATGGTGATTCTCGAAAATTGTTAACCTTTATGTAGAGATACCTCCCAGACGTGGAAGGGTCGCGAGTTCGAGTCTCACCTAATTCTTTATTTCCAGTCTGTGCTGTTTACTCACTTCCGTAGACTGAGTGAATAAATTCGTAGATTTGTAAGACTTACTTGTTTGGCTCAGTTGGTAAAACAGACGCCTAGTAATATGTTGTGTATTTGCCTAATCTGTAGAATGGAATCGTCCATTCCGACGACAACATTGTCCAGAACATAACATAATCACATGGTCACGATTCCAAATCACTGAAGGGAAATGTTATTTTATGTATATATAACGGTTTGGTTTAATCTGACGCGATAGACAGTGAAGAGTTTATTCTTTTGAAATGACGAGGATTGTTCTCGTTATTCTTGTCACAGAGTGACGGTGAAATGAAAAAATGAATTGACAGGCAGGAGAGCGGACTGACACAACGACAGACGAGAAGACGTGGCCGGTTACAAATACCTAAATGAGATGAAAGAAAATACAAGAAAGGAATAATCGTTTGATGAAACATTCCGGTTGAACAGGAATAAGAAAACACAGAGCAATATAATGTTTCTGATATCCTTTAAATACAATGCAATTGCAAAATAATGAAGATACCATCGTAATTTGTTGACGGTATGGGTAAACTTGTTCAGATTCAATATTTCAGTTCGGCTTTTATTTTTTCGAAAAACGAAGTACAATTTTTCTCCTACATGAAGAGATAAGATCCAGGGTGTTGAACACGGGAAACTGTGGTCAACAGCCCAAAACATTAACCACTCACTTTGCTATCGATCTTTGTGTATTCAGTATTTCAAGGCTAAACATGACTGAAACCAAACAAGTTCCCGAATAATTGCCTCTAATAACTCGCTCCTCGTCTCAGGGCGTGCAAGACCGCCATCTTGTTGTTAGATATTATTCTGCCTTGTCGACAATCTAGCGAATACGACGTGGACATTCTCCGAAGCCCCACCTTTAGCTAACATAGTCATTCAATCATCATTCATCTCCTCTCCCAGACCCAACATCGATACGGTTAGGCACATTCGTAAAATGAATCTATAACACACACACGCATGCATATATATATATATATATATATATATATATATATATATATATATATATATATATATATATATATGATAAATACAGACAAACGCATTTGAAAAATACACATACACAGATTAAACCATTTAAAGAGAGGTGGGGAGAACACTGCCCCTTATATATACATGTATATGTGAGTGTGTGTGAGTATGCATAGAAAATTCAGTACTTCGTGGTGATTTCAAGTTTAACCCAGTGCTATCGTAAGACGTTCCATATATATAAATAATTATATATATATAAGGATGTATTTGAAATGACTTCCCGCTATTACACGAGTCACTTGGCCTATACTGCATAAATAGGATAAACAACTGAAGAAAATGAGATTGCTCTAGGAATCGAACTTGCAACCTATAAGACAGCTCCTTCAACGAAGCGTCGCTCTTATCATTGAGTTAAACAGCCTGGTGGAAAGGCGAAAGCCCAAATAACTGACTTTCGCCCACTTTCTTATCTTGACAGCGTACATATGATTTTGGCCCTGGGCGCTATGGTATGGGTGTTTGGGTACCATCCGATTTGGCACCTGACGTTTGGGCGCTAGGAAAAATGTTTATTGCTTCAAGATCATTTAAAAGTGAAACTTTCAAAAGCTTTAAAACTGTAATGGAACTTTTTTGAGGTATAAAAACATCAGATCGTTAATCACTAAAAAAAACCATGATGTAACTCTCCTTAGATCATTTGGTAAATATGAGAAAGGTTATCGAAATGTTCACAAATTGGTTAAAATCTTATTGAATTTTTGAAAATCTTCAGAGTGATATTTCTTTTTATTTAAAGATGACAAAAAAACAAACAAAAAACTACTCAAAATATTTTACTTCATTTTACAGATTTGAATTTGTCGATTGAAGTGTAGTTTCAACCCCCATCGTATAATCTTTGCCATAACATCAAAAGAGTTTGATCTTCTCGGATATTATCTTTTAAAAAGCGTAAAAATGTCCTTTATGGGTAATTTGAAAAAAATTCCTATCTGTATAATGTAGGGATTTTTTTTTGTTTGAAAAGCAGAAAGGTACTTGATCTGCCATCTTTAGCCTAAACGAACTTATAAACACGGAAAGCCAGTTTCCCGTTCCAAAATATGTGTATATCATCTCTGTAGCTCAATTTATGTTTAGATAAATTGTAATTTTATTCCATTAACACTGTCCAAATAGACACATTTATTAACTAAAAAAGTTCTCAGTTCTGTAGTATTTTATTCCTTACCGCTGTGTATGGATGAATCCCCAGATGTATAAGAAAAAAAAGCAACGTAAAATCTGGAAGTTTACTGAGGTACCTTGATGTTATGTTATGCCTTCTTATCTCTGATGTCCTACGAGCGGATCTACACAAAAAGTGGAATCCCTTTTTATACCTACCAACATTAACTTAGATAATTTTAATGTGTCAATAAGAAAAAGTCCCTATTATAAAATCAATTAAACAACCTTGAGTCATCAAAGATGATGAAAAATTCTATCCTTTTTATTATACTTGAAGATAACTCAGGGCAGGCTTGTCTCTGTCTTTTGTCGCTTCTGGCTAATTCATGTTCAGCTTACACATGTCCTTCGACAAGTAGTCCGCGGTAACGAAATATCTTTGTAATGCAATACGTGGAAGATGCATATGTTTGTTTGTTCGTTCGTCTCAGTGCCCCTGGCCATACTGTTTTGTCTGCACACTTGAATATTGGCTTCCGTACTCCACTGAACCCTTTCTAAAAAAAAAAATTTCATTGTTTATTTGACCTTTTGGGGACCTTTTTAAGGGGTTCATAAACAACATCTAGATTCTCCCGATATTTCAAGATTTTAAAAACTTTATTCTAGTTGTTTATTCAGTTGAAAACAGTGATATCATAAATAGAATTCATTTCCACCATTTTTTTTACGTGAATTCATATCTTATCGCTATGGTTGTTCAATTATTGACTGTGGTAGCGAATCTTCTTCGCAATTGTACAATCATAACTGGTCTCCTTTTGTTCATTCCATCTTTAATCCTTTTGTCCAAGTTGCAGTTGACTTCGTTTTCCCCGTAACAACTAGAAGAACAAGAACAGTCCTCACCAAAAGTAGGGGAGTAAAATCTTCAGTTTTTCTATTCTGTTAAGTTAAACCAAACAGATGTACGAAATCAACATTTCCCTGGCATGATCTGAAATCACGACAAAGGGATTGCTGGGAGGCTCTCTTACAAACTGAGCCAAACTGACAAAAGTCCTATGTATTTTGGAATTTATGCATTATATTTACAATACATAAGTTGCTGTATTCCTTTCCAGTTGGAATAGAAGTGGGAGTGGACTTTTACCCTGCGGCAGGCAGGCTTGTCTCTGTCTTTTGTCGCATCTGGTTGATACTTGTTCAACAAACACATGTTCTTGAACAAGTAGTCCATAGTAATAAAATCTTTTTGTAATGCAATATGAGGAAGATAATCTTGATTCTATCGAAATTGTACTGACTGCTCGAGGAGCAAAAAGATTGCGCAAATTCTTGTCCTGAAATTCGGTATTCGAAACATCACCTCCTCAGTCGACAACTGGCAGCACCTGATGTTTGTGATCAGTAGAGGGTCCCAAAGCACGCAAAGATTTATAGATTAGAACAGAAGGAGAAATTTAAACGGACTGTATCAGACAGACTATTGGTATTTTGAAGAGATTACATATATATAGGGTCCGTATCATTTTCCCGAATCAGTTGTGACTGACAACGAATTCGCTGCACTTCCATTGGCTGCCTTAACATTTCGCTTACTCATCGCGTTACCGTCTGGCTAATACCCTGAAAACCAAAGTGAGACATTTCGAGGTCTCTCGATAGTATTCCATTTTTTCCCCCCAAAACATTGGTTGACTTCTTATTTTTTATAATTAGTGCAATTGGGTTATTTTTATGGGACCGTATCTTTACAATTTATGAAAAAAAGCATCTATCTAATTCAAACTGTATGTTCTATTTGTGTACCGTAAGATTTAATCAGACTGACCACACATAGACACTGAATGGACAAAATGAGAATTTGGAGATGAAGCAGTTATTTGGGCCTTCGCATTACTCAATGGAAAGAGCAACACTACAATAAAGCGGCTGCCTATCGGTCGCAGGTTCGATTCCTGCAGCAGTTCCCTGCATGAATTCTGCTCATCTCAATTTGTGCTGATTACGTAAGCAGACACCAAGCTGTGGACTTATTCCGTCAATAGTGGGATACCCTTTAATCAGCTTGTGTAATACGTGACCTTCACATTCACAATGACCAACTTGTGCAGTTTTTTTTCCGTGTGTGTGGGACGGGGTGAAACACTCAGATCCTTTACTTTTTTATTCTCCTGGTGGCTTCTGATTTTTTCCAAAGACACTTCAGATCGGGGACGAGATCAAGGAGAACGTAACAATGCAGCTAATGGCGACCTGGAAAGAGAACTTTGCAGACTATTCTGAAAAATGAAAGCGTATTCCCATCCACATATCCAGTGCTGAAAATGTCGAATAACATGCGTGTACAATCTTTGGAGTTTCTTAAGAACACTCTGCATACATATAAAGTCTATAAGTACGATTTTTACTTTTGTATGAGGGAAGTGCGTTTAAAGGAAGAGGGGTAAAGGAATACTATGTAGAAACGATCTTCGTATTTAACATAGGTACACTAACCTATTTTGAACGCACACTCCCTTAATGTGATTGAAAGTGAAGTTGACACAGAAAATCAATGGAAAAATACATTAAAAACTTATTGTTATTGAAGAAACGTCGTGATCGTTGATGCTACGGTCTGGGTAGATAGAGGTCGATGCCATTGTGGTAGACTGCTCCCCTGTTTGCAATAGTAAAATGCTGCAAAATAACGGAACATTTATTTAATAATTTTGCTCAAGAATTGTTGATAGAACTCAAAAGAGACATCTGCATATTATTTATTCATTTGGAAAGTATCTAAATTTCTTAAACAAATCCATTTCCGTGCAGTTTCAAACAAGCACGTTTTACAGTGCATCAATAGAAGATAGCGTTTTTTAAACAGATATTTCCTTCCATTTTTTAATTAAATAAAATACACTGTTCGTTTTTGCTTTTTTTTCTTCTGCTTTCAAAAAAAAAAAAAATTCCTTTAACCCCAGTTGCATCTTCTTTGATTTCTGCCCTTCTATATTTAGGACGAAAATTGTTCTTCAAATAATACCTAATTATAACTGATCACAAACCCTCAACACAAGTCTATATACCTGATAGATTAATCAAGTTTGGCAATAGCCATAAAAAGTTTTCATTTAAGAAATCATGCTGGGTGGGAGCGAATGTTTTTCTTCCGAGTGTCAAATGTCTGATAGGAAGTGAGCGGTGGCAAAATCCTTACTAAAGACCAAATGAAGCCCCTTTTTTTTCTTTACTACGTCCACGCAGCATCAATGAAATACAATGAAACTCATGCCAGTTGGAGTGAGAGGAAATTTTTCTTTTCGAATGGCAAATCTTCGCTGGGAAGTGAGCAGTGGCAAAGATCCTCTGAGGAACCTAACGACCCTTATTCCGGAAGTGTCTTTTCTCTCATACTCTCTCTCTCTCTCTCTCTCTCTCTCTCTCTCTCTCTTTACTACGTGCGTCATCAATAAAATACGACAAAATCTAAATCCGTGTATACACAGACGGGCGCGTCTGTATACAGGAAAGTACGTGCGTTGCTGACGTCTCTCGTTTGATATACCTATCCGGTCCCACCATCTGTGCCGGGTAGATTCGTGAGTTATCGCCCCGAGAGCGATCTTTTGGGAGGCTGAGGCAGCGGTTTAGAGGTGGTGGTGGTGATGAATTGGGTGGTATTCTACGATGCCGATTTGATATTGAACTCGCCTCCCACGCTTGACGTTCTCCCAATCCTGATCAACGAAAAGCAACTCCATTTTATTACGTCCACTGTCACCTGCGTCCTCCAGGAAATGTCTGAAACATTTCCCTTATCAACGCTTAAAAAAAAAAAAGAAGGTCCACCAAGCCCCCTGGCCCCATCGTACAGTATTACTCCCTGGTTCCATCCATTTACTTCTTTCACACTCGGGGCTTTCCGAGACACAGTCGTTTCAACAACTGAAACAGATACCGTCTGTGACGCACCGCCTCCAGATAGGAATTCTCAGGCAGCTGCAAAAAAAAGAAGATTATATCACAAAGAAAAAAGATGATAATCGTAATGGGGGCTCATTTAACTCTACCAACGGAGAGGCATGGGCATCCACGGGGGTAGGGAGCAAGCGGAGCTTTGCAGCCCCCTGGATCAAGCCTTGTCACAAAAGAGGTTTGAAATTTGGATAACAGTGCAGTACACTAATTTTATTTGAACCCAACTTAATTATCCCATTTGAAACGACAGTATGACTTATTGCTGGTAACAAGGTCGCCACCAAAATCTATTGTGGAGATATCCTTTTAACCCCACCGGAATATCCCTTTTTGACCCACTCAGAAAAAGTGGACGGTAATGGGCAAAGGTATATGTTTGCACTTGTCTGTCTGTCTGTTTGCCCACAAAATGAAGGAATATTTTGAATAGTGCGGTATTGATTAGTACAGATTTTGCTGTACAGGTAAATGTAATTGAGTATAAGCTGAAATATACATTGAATCAAGATAAAAACTTGAACGTTGTAGTTTTGAACAGTGCGATTTTGAATAGCGTGCTTTCGAACAGAACGGACAATTTGGGAACGAATTATGTGTTCTATCCAAAACAAACATACCTGTTCCTCCAAAATATTCTATTCAAAATATACCTGTATCTCCAAGAGTTCTCAGTGACATTTTTGGGGAGTTCAGTCCGTCGGTTAAGGAAGAATTAGCTTGAATTTCGGGATGGAGGAATTATTTTTCGATCAAAAGATATTTTTTCTTTCAAAAAAATACATTTAGGCATTCCCTTGTGTTTGTACTCCCAATATCTCCAAAAAGTTTTTGATGAATTTCAATCACATTCTGTTGAAAGGTAGGCCATGGGCTGATGAAAAATTGATTGATTTTTTGGTGGACAGGGAATTTTTTATACTGTTATATCCTCTATATCATAGATATATATGAACTGATTCTCGTCTAGTCTTTAGTCACGGTCATAAGTATATACTTTCTTAGTGCTTTCTAGTTTATATATTTGGCTGTTCAGAAAATAATGCCAAGTTCTATAATACCACAAGTTAGTCGTATTGCAATATAATACAGTTCTCCCTCGCTATTCGAAAGTACAATGCTCCTATGAAAGCCTTTCATTAGCTGAAATGGTGTGAAGCAAAGAAGCAGTTACCATTATTCATTTGTGAAAATTACGTATGTATAAATGTATATTATTAAGAAATGGATGTTAAACTTGACAGAATGATTATAAATTGAGTTACATTTTATTGAAACTTTTATTTGAAATGATCACCCGTTATCAATTTTATATATATATATATATATATATATATATATATATATATATATATATATATATATATATATATATATATATAACACTGATGCAAAAAGTTACCGGTGCCATTCTTGCCTAATGTTAGTGAAATTGTAGAAGCATCTTCGAAGCTTACCCACCACATTAATGCTTTTAATGCTTGTACTCGCATGCTCTGTGAGAATTGCGTACAGGAGAATGAATTTACTTTATTTTTTTTCCGTCTTTTTGAGTGGCTAAATGCAACACTCTTTAGAGTATAAAATATATCTTATCAAATCGGAAATTATAGGATTAAGTAGAACATACGTATCAAGAATCAATCTTTCATGATGCCTCGATATTGTGTCAGCTTACACATCAGAAAATCCGGTTTACAGAAACAGCAGAAACTCATGAACAAATATTTATTTGATATCTTCTTCGTTAGGACACGAACAACTGGCTTACCATCGCTTTCAAGTGAGGAAGGAAGGTTAAAAACATTTGTATCTGGGTACTGGGTATCCGTCCTCGAGACAAAACTCCCCAATTACGCAGAAATGATTATGTCACTGGTACAACAAAGTATCTGCTGCTAAGGCCGAGGTTTACCAGTTATTTATTGGAAAAGAAAAAAAAAAACCCACTTTGAATTGGATTTCGCAATTACTATTTTAGTGTCGAAAATTTGGAGTATTTTCCGAGTCTCATCACTTTTAGAATTTTCAACACAGTGCGAGCGAGTGTGTAGACATTGTGGAGTGTGTGGGTTATCTAATTTGTGCCCCATTTTTAACATCGGATGAGCGATGATGTGGAAATTTACAATTTATTACCTCCTTTGATACTCGGAGAATCACGTGATTTATCGACACTTTAAAAGCAGCAATAACTATTTGATTTTGAATTTGATGGGTAAGCATCGTAAAATCTCTTTTACATCGGACTCTACAGAAATGAGCCAAGTTTCAGTTTCAGTTCAACCAATGAACTTAATAGATCGTTGAGTTGCCATGCTGGGTACTTCCTTCTTAATGGGATCTTTCAGAGCACTCAGAATTGTTTAGCAGCGCCCATTTCCTCTCCAAGTAACATGCTACAGTTCGTACAGGATTACAGCTGCAAGGAGTAATACCTCACCTGACCTACTGGAAAAAGTAGAATCAGTACGCCCTATGGGCTCCATTCTTAGTTTCGAATAAGAGTTGTCAAACTCCAAGACTGATTGACAATCAATGTTAGAGAATCCAATTTGCTCTACCATTCATCCCTAGCTTGAGGGAGTACAGGGCTAAAACCCCTGCCGGTCCTTCTATTTTATTCATGGCTTGGGTCGGAGTTGATTCACGCCTTTCCTTGGTGTATTAGTACGAAGTGAAGACCAACTGTTCCGGTTGGAATTTTTCGTTTCATTAACCGTTAGACCACCCAAACCTCCGATACAGAAGTAAACGTTTGTATTAAAAGCACGTACGCGTGCTCCTGACGAGCTGATAAGCAACCTTTCCCCGATGTCTGTTACGTGTTGTTGAGCATTCCTGTTCAGGTCAGGTGT